>OY282395.1:12355754-13555754 GCA_958295455.1 Coleophora deauratella
AAGGAGGCCAAACAAAAAAAAAATGGGTAAAAGCTACGGGTAGACAAGATAGTTGGATACCTCTTAGTAAAGCAAAAATTTGCACGAAACATTTTCGCCCAGATTTCCTTTCCAAATTTTCTGGAAAGAAAACTTACTAAATTAAGTAAATAGGCTGTGCCTACACTTAATTAACCATACTATGTGTCGCATAGTAAACTATGTGTCGCATAGTAAACTATGTGTCGCATAGTAAACTATGTGAGCGTTTTGTTAAAGTATTTCCGAATGTTGGGTAATTCCGAAAATGCGGATTAAAAAAAGGGAAAGTAAGTAAGCTGATTTAAATGGCCATCAAATGAATCTTGCCCGTGAAAAAATGTTGCCGCGTTTGGTAGAAATTACGCATTTTCGTAATTACCGACATTCGGAATTACCCGAATGCAACCTAAGTAAAAAATAACAATAAATTTGTATTTGCATCAAATGACAGTTTTAAGTTTAGTATTGATAAGCATATTTCTAAATCAAAGTGTAAGTGTAAGTTTATGTGTAGTTTTATTTTGAAAAAAAACGAGGTATTTTGTTTTAATTTTCTGAATTTGTTTAAATAAATATATTTAGATTTAATAAGCAACTATAAAAAAGTGATGTTTTTTTTTTTTGATCTCCTCATTTTTTAAAAAAAATCGATATTTTGTAATCCTTTCTATTATTCCCATCACTAGATCCTTCAGTCGTATTTTGAGTTTTGTCACTTTCAAATAATCTATTGCTATTCGACGATTCAAATCCTTAGACATTTGACATCTTGCGGTGGTGGTAATTCAAACATATGACATTCTTCGATTCGAAAATTCGAACAATTATAATGCTTCCCCCTCCCGCACCTCAGATTTTTCCCTCAACTTCGTCCACGTGGTTTCATATTGAAACTGACGTATAAGCGTTCTCTAAAGGAGCGGATAGACGATATAAAACTTCTTTATGTTTTACAATTTACTATTGAAACTGTCAAATTTTAATACCCTATTGTTTTATTAGATTATACTCCTATTGAGGCAGCATGTAAGTGACGGAAAGAAAGACAAATATTGTAAAAGTTGGCATAAGGACTGAGGGAAATGAAAAGTGGTCATCATCGCATATAGCAACACCAGAGGAGTAATCAGTGCTTTACCAATCTTTCAGAAACTTTTTCAATCCGTTTTCGAAAAGTCCCATACTATAGTCCTCACTGTAAACCTAGGACGGAACTCATTCCACAGCTTGACGGTGAGCTTACCCTGTATTTGTTGATCATGTTGATCAAGATCTGTGGATTTAACGCCACAGAGGACTGCAGCCTTGTGTAACCTTTTATGGGCGTGGAGATGTAGTAAACCAACGGCGAAAGCCACTGGCATCCCACCGACACTAGCATAATGCCAATCTTGTCTGGCACGATTCTCCTGAAACAAAATCAAAATTAGTGACTTTGTTTTTAAAAAAGTAATTGAGACTATTACTATTAAAACAACACTCCTAAACAGGAGTAAGTACATATAATTATATTCGTGTATTCAATCGCGTATCGAATTCTTGAAGCAAAATTTTTTGGAATATAGTTTAACCAGTCGATAATATTTTACTCTTTTTATTATGTCTACAAACGCCTATTGAATAACTAGCCAGAAATAACGGCAGCCATGTAGACTGGTTTTGAAATTGAATAATTAATTAAAAGAGTGTTTGATCCCAAAAGCTTTTTCCGAAAAGTTTTTTTATGTCATAGGTGGCAAGTGAGCAGACGGATCCCCTGATGGTAAGCGATTACCGCCGCCCATAGACACCCGAAACACCAGAGGAGTCACAAGTACGTTGCCGACCAATCGGTAAGCCCTTGGCATCATCTCACCTTATAGTATTGATGATGATGCTGAAGATGGAAGCGGGCTTACCAAGATTCCCCAACGCAATGGGGAACTGCCTATCTTATCTTTATGCCGGAACACATCAATGCTGACAACATTGATGTTTGGCGGCAAGACTTAGATAAGATGGTGGTAGCTAGCCAGGTGGGCTCAGAAAATGCCCTACCACCAACCAAACCGAGTCCTAGAAAGTATTAGGACCCTGCTGGGAATCGAACCCGTGCGCGCCCTCCTGATATGAAGCGAGCGGACTAGCCCTGGAGTGGGGACGATATGGGTTGTTAACGATAACGATAAATTCAAGTTACATGTAAATAATAATTTAATAATATCGTAATACTGAATTAAATATGTATATTATACAGGGTGTAACAAAATTGGTGTAGAACCCGTTAACTGGGGATTCTGCTCATTGAACTGATCAACTTTTGTTCTACGACTTTGCGCAAATCGCAAAAAAATTTTGGACTCTCCATACAAAAATGGAAAAACAGATGATCAATTTGTATGGAGAGTCCGAACATTTTTTTGCGATTTGAGCAAAGTCGTAGAACAAAAGTTGTTCAGTACGATGAGTAGAATACCCAGTTAACGAGTCCTACACCAATTTTGTAATGCTCACTGAATAACAATAACAAAAATTAAAAAAATCCTGCTCATCGTTCTCGTAAAAAAAATTGTTTACCTGTTGCACAAACCTGTTTAGAGAATCAAAGAAGTATCACTTACCACCACTCCTGGACTCCATTGTAAAGGGTCGCAAAGGTGATGATGGCGACCTTGGGCTTTCCGGTGGTGCCGCTGGTCAGTATCAGCCATGCTGGCGTCTTGTATGTGTCGAACACGTTCGGCCTGCAAAACAAACATATTAAGTTGACCGCGCAATTATACGCACCGAAGGAGTCGAAATAGGCGAATCACGTCATACTGTATGAAACCTCACAAAATAATGTTATTATCAGAACGAAATCAAAATCACAAAAACAAATTACTTCGATTCGTTCGGTTCTAGCAGATTCGTGGTCACCTTTGTATCGTGTAGTACATACCTATATTTTTTCTGAGGAAACTGTTAACTGAGGATAAAATCTAAGTAGGTAGATACTTTGGATTGTTTAGTTAGCTATTAAAGTTACAAAAAGCTTCTTGATTACTTGAGCGAAATGCGTACAGGCCATGTTTTCTTAGCATAAGATAGTATATGGTCAAATTTTAAGGGTGAAATTTGACTTGACACAGAACGACCAACTCGATTTTCCACAGTAGTTAACAAAGCGGCTAGACCATTTGTAAAACGGCAAATTCTACAATCTAACAATTTTATGTTGTGGAGTGATGAACTTACCTGTAATTAACCTCTGTCCCTTTATATTTCGATATAAAGCTATTCACATCATTGGACCGGTCATCGAATGTAATAACTGGGATTTCAATGTTATTAATTTCTAATGATTTCTTCACTTTGTCGAGACAACTCTTTTGGCAAATTGCAAATTTTGGGCGGAAATTCTGGAAGAGCTTTACGAGATCAGCTGGAAATAAAAATATGAACGTTATTTCGCTGCTTGGCAGCAATCATATCTACACAAATGCCCATGTGTTAAATATAAATGGACATAATAATTTTTATTACAACGGCGCTGATTCCAGGAAATGGGACAACACCAGTTCACCAGTCCAGTTCCGTGGTCATCTAGAGGGTAAGGCTAAATTAGCCTCGAAGAAGCTTGGTGTGCTCAATAGATCGAGACGGTATTTCACTGCGGCGCATCGCCTGCAACTTTATAAGGCGCAGGTTCGGCCTCATATGGAATACTGTTCTCATCTCTGGGCAGGGGCACCCCAGTACCAGCTTCTCCCTCTGGACCGCATTCAACGGAGAGCAACTCGAATCGTCGACTGCCAGGATATTTCAGATCTGCTTGACTCCCTGGCGCTGCGTAGAGATGTAGCCTCGCTCTGCATTCTCTATCGCATGTACAATGGGGAGTGCTCCGAGGAATTGTTCGGATTGATCCCTGCCGCCTCTTTCCGTCATCGTTCTACGCGACAACACATTCATCCCCATCACATAGATGGTTGGCAGTCCACAACTGTGCGTTTCACTAGAAACTTTCTGCCTCGCACAACCAAACTGTGGAATGAATTGTCGCCTGCGGTATTTCCGGACCGATACGACATTCAAACCTTCAAGAAAAGAGCGTACTCCCAAATCAAAGGCCGGCAACGCACTTGTGACTCCTCTGGTGTTGCGGGTGTCTATGGGCGGCGGTAATCGCTTACCATCAGGTGATCCGTCTGCTCGTTTGCCACCTCTGCCATAAAAAAAAAAACACTGAATTATCACAAACTAATACAATTTGTGGTAATATGTCGTGTCGTGTTTGTTAGATACATGGAGATTATTAACAACAAGTGTGTTACTTTAAACAGTAAAATCATTATGTTAGTTTCTTATGACTCCTTCTCAGTATCCCTTGCGCAAAACATAGCAAAAAGTCTTAGGGGTTTACTGCTTGACTTCGAGAGCTCGCTAAAACATTAAGTTACTAGTTTTATATATGTAATGGGGTGGGTCAAAAATATTTTTTTTAAATTATGGACTAATAGCGATAATATGTTGTCAATTGGGACTAATATGACCTGTATTCAGTATCAGGTTTAAAGTTTCGAAATTCTTAATTAATTAGCACATTTTTCAAACTAATTCTAATAATAAATATACACCAGGGAACTGCTTATTTTTTTTTAGATTTATATAAGAATGATGTTTATTATTAGAAATGGCAACGAAATGTAATAAAAATACTTGTGGATAAGGTTAAATGATTTTTTAATATTACAACCGCACCATATTATGCAATAGGAAAGTAAATAATACGTGTCCTTTTCATTGTAACTCATTATTGTTGTCTGTATAAAATGTGTTCGATCAGTTCGATTTTTTAATTATTTTAGGACAGAAAAGAGCTACTTTTCAATATCCGAAAACTATGGAACAACGCAGTTTATGATTTAGTGAAGTTAAAAATACGTTAAATGAACAGAATTCCATTCCGGGTAATAACCGTCCACATAGTCTCACTGGGTGACCGAAGAGAATAAGTATCACAGTACCTTGGTCAGCAATAGGGTCAATATTGCACATAGAGTAGCCGTTACAATGGCACGCGTAGTAGGGCATGCACAGGTCCAGGTGGTTGGGCGCCATTATAAGGAACGGGTCTCCGGGCTTCAGGCCGTAGTTGTTCAATGCGCTAGCGAAACGCATAACCTTAGTTGCTACGGAAATGTTTGTCTCCTTCTGGTCTGTTGCCCCATCAATCTGTGTGGAAGATGTGTTCATTATAAATATTTATAACCTTATTTTTTATTACTTACAAGTTTTAACAAGCAAAAACATTTTAATTAATCCCACAACTAAAAGTAGGATTTTAAAAGCACTGTAACGATTTTCATCAAACCTAGTCAAGAATCACAGCTGAAACTTAAATGAGAACTGCAATTAAGACGAGTGAGCCTCGTTTAGCTACGGAAAAGTTGTTCAGTTTATCAGTACTATCACGTACACTTGTCATTTGTACTTTTTTTTTTAATAAACTTAGATGACACATTTCCTTTACGTGATTCTTTTACAGAGTGGATTACCTAGCTAGTCTATATTAATCAGAATCATGCTAAGTGGAATCAGGGACAATGATGTGGGGGTATAGACTTCTTCCGGCAGTGAATCATGACCATTAGGGATGACCCGAAGTTCCATAGTTAGTATTCAACAGCTAAACCAAACTTCAGTATTCAGTCGAAGTTTAAATCGAACTTCGGTACTAAGCTACACTAATTATTTCACCAGTAACTTTTGTCGTCAATTCTTATTATTTTTATCCCAAATAACATGTACTTAGTACCTTGTTCACTTGGGCCCTAAGGAATCAACGATCAGCAGTAGAAGTCTAGCAGTAGTATTATTTATTCATAACGTTGTTTTATCATAATATGCGTATTATGTTACTACTTACTAACCGAAATGATGGTAGGTTTTGCCGAAGTTCGGCTCGTTAGTGTATTCTAATGTATTCTAGTGTATTTTTTTTTTAATGTTTGTTACGCGATTACTCCGCCAATTATGAAGCGATTTTGATGATGAGATGGTGAATTTGAATCAGCGCTTTTTTATTAACAAAACATAGCCAAATTGTAGTTGTTACGATTGAAGTCGGTTGTTTTTAACGTGTTCAGGGGGCTAATTCAGCTATCAATGAACTTATCATATTTAATTCTTTGCAGAATGCCAAAAAGCTATTACGCTGGTTTCACAGCTATCCGGGAGGAACGTATGGGCCGCCCGTACGGGCTCCCGGAATGCAGACACACGTGAGGCGCTAGTACCTACATCGTTTCACAGCAACGCGGGACCCCTACGGGTCTCCCGGACAGCTGTGAAACCAGCCTTATCATACTTTAACTGAACGTAAGGTGTACTTTTGTTGCAAACAGCTGAATTTGATCCCAGCAGCACAAAATACACAGATACAGAAGTCCGCTCAATACGCTCACTAAAATTATAAGCATATACATGCTTATAGACGTATACGATCATTGTAGGCAAGGTCTAGGTATTTCTATAAGCATGTATATGCTAAATACGATTTTAGTGGTTTGTATTGTGCGGACCTTCTGTGTCTATTTTGTGCCAGCAGCGTTGTCAATTATACTTATTGTAACACCTAGAACGATAGACGTATCATTAATTACTTCCGTACTTATTTGCAGTTCCGCTTTATCATTTGCAAATTGATCGGATAATAGTGCTAGGTAGTTGATTAGTGACATCTTTAATGTTTGTTATCATCATCAATAATTATTGTTGTTATTGCAATGTTTAGATAGAATTCACGATAATAATATTTTAATCAACTAGTGCAGTGCTCCGGCCGTGCTGCAGTCGTGCTGAAGTCATACAAACCTATTATGTATAGGGTCCTTCTAAAATACCTGAAAAAAATTAGCTGTGGCTTCTACTCATGAAACTGAACAACTTTCCCCAAGGAACCTGTACTCAGTTCGCAAAAAAATTATTGGTCTTCCCATACAAAATTGCCGGATGTGTAGAAAAATTGTATGAAGAGATTAATAGATTTTTAGCGAATTGAGTATAGGTTAATTGGGGATAGTTGTTCAGTTTCATGAGTAAAAGCCACCATAATTTTTTAGGTATTTTGTGTTTCTCCCTCCCCATTTGTATGCTTTTACATTTCAATGAAATAGGTTCTGTGGGTTAGCTTTTATACCAATAAATAGCATTGCTTTGCCGTTTTGTTTTTTGTTTGTTTGTTTGTAAACTCTTTATTACAATAAAAATATACAACGCATCAAAATAACATAGGAAGAAAATATACAAAGACGGAAAAATCTTATAATTCGATATTTTCACAGAATAAAATGTAGTTTATGTCACACATCCTAAAATACCCCATCACTTGGCTCTGAGCAAAATATTGTATAACGACGATCTATTGTTGCCACGTGAAAGAAGGTCAAACAAACTTGTCTTTGTCGTTCTTGTAATTTTATAAAGCGTATATTGAATTGAGTTGAACAAACAGACTCACTTTCGCAAATGCGATTATAAATATAATGCAATAATATTAGTAGGGATGGAATATTTTTTTATAATTCTAATATGAAGGAATAACGTAACACGCTTCTGATTATTTTTCCATATTTTACCACGAGCAAATAAGGGATTTGTTTGAAGCGAAAGTTCAAATCCGATTTTTTTCGTTTTTCTTTTAATTTTGCCAAACCCGAAATCCCTTAGTTACTCGTGGAATATATGGAATAGCGCATTTCGTTATTCCAGGTTTTCCGCTTCTGCAATTCTGTGATCACTGATCGGGCGATCCGATTGGAGCTATAGGATCTTCACAACTATCGGGTATCAATTCATATAGGCTAAATGACTACTAGTCATTTAAGTTTTTTTTTAATTATTTATCAAAAACGACATTTTGTTCTGAAAATATTTGAAATAGATGTGACGCCGTAAATTTTCAGCTTTATTAATTGGCTCATTTTATTATTTTTATTAATTAAAAATGTAAGATGAGTTGGAAAACAAAACTAATATGGTTTTTCGAACTTTCAGTAGGATAATTCTGCTCATAATTTATTATTGATGCAGTCATCTAGCTACTCTAGCTAGCCTATTGCAGAAGTAACTAATTATGAAAGTAAAGTACAATGGCGCAATCACCTGTTGAATAGCATTTGGTGCCTCCAGCATTCCCTCCAGGGCCAGGTGACCGATGTGGCACATGTCAGGAGACACGTTGAATCTCGACGCCGCCTTCAAACGTAGCCAGTTAAACCGCCTGGTTATCGTGTCCTCCAGAATCATCTTCACGCTTTTACTTCAATCACAACACTTTCAAATCAAGGCTAGTGCGTCGCTGCACTCGGACGTTATTAAGGGGATTTAATCACGGCTTCCGAATTTATAGACTTATCTCTAGATCTTATCAAGTCGTGTGTTTTGTGATTACGAAGTCGTCTTCCATACGAATTTATAATTAAATTTTCTTTAAAATCAACAGTTCGATTCTTTGTAAGTACTCTTACGCATAACGCGAAATTGTAGAAAGTGCAGTTTTCATTAACGTACCTAATTATTTTTGACGTGGACCGTCTTGCATTTTACAAATCAGTTTCGGGGGTAATCACGCTCAAATTTATTATAGGTAATTCTCTCTCTCTCGGATTATAAATGAACCATGTTTCAATGATTCCATGAACACGTAAGTACTCGTATTGCATGCATTCATTTGAGATATGACATGTTTTTTACTCAGCAAAGTTTTTCTATGGTGATCAAATATTTCAAAATACCTAGATGTCTCCGAAGTTTGCAAGCCGAAAAACGTATGAATAAACTAAATAAGACAGTCATAATTTCCGAGAAATAAAGGAAATATCAAAATTCTTCAAAGTTACCCTCATTATAGTGCACAAAGAAACTTACAAAACTTAAAAGCTTTCTTTTCATCATACTTACATTGAAAAAGTATATTGGTCTGCCCTTACAAGGTTGATCAATTTTCTTAGCATAATGTCAGATGATTGTTACAGCGGCGGCGGCCGGTATTAGGTACTTAAGCTCTTGGAATACCACATCTTCGCTTGTGGCTGTATTGAGTATAAGTTGTGATTACCACAAACCAAAGTTTTATTTCGTCAGCAGGGTGTAAATCTTACCGCAGATATTACCGTATTATTTTCGGTACAGACTTACACCCCGCTCCCTCGTCACTGCTTCTCTTTATATTTTTTAACTTGTTAAAAATGAGTGTTTTAAAATCACAGTTTGATATTTGAGAGAGATATAGAGTGTATTTGTTAGATATATTGTATTTCAGATTATTAAAGCCAAACGAAATAGGTACAACGTGTAGGTATTTTTCAGTGAATACACTAAGTTCTAAATAAAGTTGGTTGGTTTAAAACAAGACGGGGAAACTTTCAGTGAAGGCATATATGTGTGTGGAGCAACTTAGTTCAGGAAAAAATAAAAAAAATGTATATTCAAACTTCCTCTATTCTGTTTTGTCAACAACTGACAGAGGAATTTAATGCAGACGAGAAGCTGGAAAACTCGTTGTGAGAGTTTGTTTTCGTGTTATTCGTTTGTTTGTCATTTCATCTCATTCTTGTTTGAATAGTTGTTTCATTTTGTTTAGTTTAATTTTGAATTCAACACATGCAGCAGTCGCATCGTTATCTCATAGAACCTCCGCCGTCTGCTGTCTGGATACGTTTGCACAGAAAAAGAAAAAGCGTCAATTTTGAATCTCTGTACTAGAAAGTTGGACCATTATTGACCATTTATCTCACTAATATCTCGTCTCGTCTTGTCTCATCTCATGTCAAATGCGAAAGTATGGATGTTTGTTTGTTTTTTGTTTGTTCCACTTTCACACCGAAACTACTGAACGGATTTGGATGAAATTATTCTTGAATTGAATGAAATTTTGTAGGTAGGTAGATAAAGCACTTGGCTAACACATAGAATACTTTTATCCTGGAAAACTTAAGGGTTCCCGGAGGAATGCTTAAAAACTCAAAATTTCCACTTCGTTACTAGATGGCGCCACCTTAACATTTTCTTTCTGTCTGGATCCAATTCTAAAGTTCATGCAGACGAAGTCGCGGGCGGAAGCTAGTGATGAATAAGAAGGTTTATTTCTCTTTCTGTTGTCTGTTTTTATAGTAGAAGATAGACTCTTTCCGTGTCAGGTGGATGACTAAACCAGGTACGCTCACTGGCGTATAATACTGAACTGCGTTAGTATTACTTGTCCTGCATTCATAAAGCCTGGTGCCCAGATCCATTGCCCAGATCCATTGCCCAGATCTTATTAAACGTATGGGGTCGCATATTGCGGTGACCAGCAGTTGCCAGCAAACCCAGAGTGCTACTGGAGGAGCCAGATAGACCGTTATACCAATATATCACGCAAAGTTGGGGAAAACAACCCACTCAACGTGCGTTTAGGAGACAGGTTTAGGAGCATGCATGTTGAGCATCACTCGCGGTCACGTGTAGGGCATTTTAGATATTTACCTACAGACATGTGCAACGTGACCATCATACACATCTAGTAATCAAACGTACAGGTTTCCTCACGATGTTTTCCTTCACCCTTAAAGCAGTCGTTATGAAAATGCACGCAAGTTTCAAAAAACTCATTGTTACACTGGCCAGGATTTGTACCCGAGACCTAGAAGTTACTAGAGTCGATATCACTACCCGCGGAGCCATAGACGCTTTTTTAAATTAATAAATTTGATTATATCACATTGAAATATTTCGAACCTATAACAAATCTGTAGGTGGTCGGTAGCCACAAGTCGGTAGCCATCGAGATTTTGTTAAACACCTGGCTGGGATTTTTCTACCATGTTAACCTGATAACGCCTCGATAGGATTAACTTCATTATCACTATGTTGATCCAATTGATATTTAACGTGACGCATTACCTGTAGTGATTTAATTAACTGTAAAAATACTGTGTATTTTTGAGTAATTGAGGAAATAGTTTTAACAGTCTAAAAATAAATTTAACAGTAATAATAATAAATTTAAAAAATATAATAATAATAAATTTAAAAATTTAACAGTATTAATAATAAATTTAACAGTATCATACTGACTGACAGACAAAGCATAGCCAAATCTATTCAATATAAACTAAATAATATGGGGAGCTCATATGAATTTTTAATTTCAAGAAAAGTAAATACTTTCAGCTCAAACTTCTACTATGACGAAGTCGCGGATGAACCACTATAGCTATGTTATACAGTGATCTACAACGTAAATTATCCAAAATTTCTAAAGGTTAATGTTTAACAATGTCCTCGTTTTGGTTTTACTATACTACCCTGTATAGATTTCTTGATTACCCTGTTATCAGTTCATAATTAATTATGTTAAAGTTGTTTTGGGTAAATATTTTTTTGTAGTAAACAAGTTTTGATTTCTGATAAGTTGATAACAGACATAAAGTACTTGTAGGCTTAGTATTGGAATTAAACAGATGATATTAAATCATCATCATCAGCCAAAATACGTCTACTGCTGGAAAAGGGCCTCCCCCAAGGATTTCCACACCCAGTGGCTACCCACAACCTCTATGAGCTCATCGGTCCACCGAATGGGAGGCCTGCCTACGCTACGTCTTCCTAAAAAATCACCGTAAGTAGTATCTTGACTGGTTTTTTTTGTGGATCCATTCAAGGATCGTTTTCAGTTCACATTCAATCCAAATTTTTTTAATGTTCTTAATCTTATCATCTATAAACCACTATACAGTAACCAAAGCGTATATCGGCTGCTTACTGCAAGAAGTCATTATCTACAAAAAGTGATTTCGAGATAATCGCAGTTTTATATTTTTCATTATTTTTGTAATTACTTCAAAAGTTGACTTCATAAAGAAAAAATAATAACACCGTTTTAAAGGTAAGCATCTTCTTTATATTACTGTCAATATGGAGAGTATCCCTAATACAGCATTTTTTTATCATTATTAATTATAAAGTTTAATATCTTCAGAACTATAACACATAGAGAAATACTGATTATTGTAGAGCTCAGCGCGGCCTATACGTTTGGTGTCAGAAATGCAGATAATGACCTTTTTGACGTTAATGACTTCTTGCGATAAGCCGACTATATTACTTACACTGGATCTATGTGGCTCACAATGGAACTAAGTAGAACGTAACATAATAAACCATATTAAAAAAAATGCTACTGAGCTACCTAGCAACTGAGACTACGAAAAATTTAAATTTTCACTGTAAATGGGGTTTCGAAATGTAGTCAGGATCCTGTGGGTATAAATATCTCGGGACAAATCACACACAGTCATCTGGCCCCAAACTAGGATTTCCCATATTATAGGAACCAGAAACTGATATACATACACATATACTTTTTAAATACATACATAAATGGATATAATACACCCAGACACAGAGCAAACAAATCTGCTCATCACAGAAATGTTTGCCCTGGTGGGGATCGAACACACCCACGACTCTCGGATCAGTAGTCAGGAGCACTAACCACTGCGCCACCGAGTCAGTCAAGTTGCTACGAATTGTAGCAAATTCAAAAATTAATAAAAATGATAAATTCGTTCGAGTGTGATTGCCCCCCCGTGCGAAAAAATGTAGGTATCTTAATACAAAATGAAAACTGTAAGTATTTTTATACTGCCAATCCGTCATAACGCCAAGTTATCACTGATAATTATCAGCTTTGGAAAATATTTCATACTATTGTGTATTATCGCATAATTAACAGATTGAGTTTTATCAAATGAATGAATTATGATAGTGAATTTGTTCCCTCCGAGGGACCACACTGGAAAAAGTAGGTTCCGTATTCGTAAAGATTTAGTATGAGCTATAAAATATTTACAGAACTGAATTTACTACTGCGTCGGATGGAACACGAGGATTTAAAGGTTTTCAGGAAACTGATGTACAATAAAATAATTATTGGTAAAAGGTAAAGGTAAAAGAAGGTCTTGAACATATTCAACAAAAGGTCTTCTGCCTGAGAGATATTTCAAGCGATGATGAACTAAGATAAAAAAATTGTGATGCGCTGACTAATGACTATTCGGCTGTGCCATACATTAGTTTTCAACTATTATTTTGCTTAATTTCACGTCGTAATGGGATTTGTTAACATATATTTGCTTTTAATTGTAGCGATGAGGGAAAACGTTAATTGTACTATGTTGTCACATAAATAAATAAATAATAAATAAATATCCGGGACAAATCACACACGGTCATCTGGCCCCAAAGTAGGATTCCCTGTGTTATGACATAGACCGATTTCACCTATGTTATAAGTGTGACTGACTCAATGGTTAGCGCTCTTGACTGTCTTGTTGTTAACACTCGGATGAGTATCGTGGGTTCGATTTCTAAAATGGAAACATTTCTATGATGAGCAGATTAGTTTGCTTTGTATCTAAGACCTAAGTGCATTATATCCATCTGTTGGCAACTTTCTCTACTGGTCCTGCGGTCGATTGTTCCGGTCTCGTATCGAGCTATAGAGTTACCAAAATATTGTATTTGCGACACTGACTGAAGGATTATGATGATAATCTGATTGCATTACAATTATGTATGTATTTAAACGAATGCGTGTATGTATATCAGTCTATAGATAACAAAATATGTAAATACATAGGTATTGTATTTACATATTTTATTATTTACCCCTGTGTTTTTAGCGACTTATCGGCATTGCATAGCTAAATCACACATCTGTTAGGCATGATTTTCAATATTCTGTTACTTAAGGAAAATTGACGATCTTTAGATACATCTTCTCATTTAATCTTTCAACATAGCATATACTTTTCAATAACAACAAAGTACTGGTAAACTTTGAATGTGATTTAAAATTTCAAACAAATAAAATAAAATTCTGAAATTATATTCGGACGTCATTGTAATTAGGGCCCAGTGATTAATAGCGCGCTTGAATGAAAAGTCTTGGAGGCCCTTAGCCCTTCTCTCGGCAACTTCTGACAAACAATGACTTGGTACAGTAAAAAATTAACTTCAGATCAGAATCCGCAAACCTATCAAACAACTAAATGAGTATTGTCCGATGGTCCCATACTGGACTGTTTTTTAGTGTTGTATCGCATTGTTCTTATGGATATAACAGTAGTATAAATAATTGATTAGTACGGTGTGGACGTTTTTTATGAATCTTTAAGCATTCTTCTTGTGCTGCTAATTTAAAAAGTATATACAGAATGTTAAAAAAGTGCGTTTGAGATTTTAAGGGGTTACGAAGAATTACTCCGATAATCCGAAAAAACAAATACAATATTTTGTGTTGATATAACTATCGCATTATCTCAAGCGGAACAGAGTAGATAAAGAGAGAAATTCGGAAGCACACCGGCTCACTCTAGTTAAACATTGTTAAATTCTTCAGTCTTGAATCTGGGCGAAAGTAAACATCTTGAATATTCTTTTGAAATAAACTTATAGCAGATTTAGTATTCGCTTCAGATGTGAATTATTTAGGAAACATGAAAGGGGAAATTCTAAACCAGGCTGTTGTATTTTTTTAACCGGGTATACGTAATAACTTTTATTCGTTTTTTCTACCTAAAATTTTAAAAGACTAGATAGATAGATAGATAACTCGTTAAGAATACGTATATATCTATTTAACGATATCAAAGATAACATAAGATGGATAGTTTTAGGTAGGTCTTTATTTAGATCCTTAGAAGCTGCTTGTAGATTTTATAATACTTTCCTACCTATTAGATGCGGTTCGAAATTTTTCGAGCACATCAAGTACATATTAGTAATCCCATACCCGCCAACCCAGTGGCACGACTATCGGTACTTGGCGTAGCAGTAGTCAAGTAATACATAATTTTCAAAGAGCAGCGGCTGCCGCGATAAGATCAACACGGCTGGATGTGCCACGCGCGCGCTCGCTTTCCTGCCATCGAACATAAAACTTAAATGAGTTTCGCCTCTCCTTGTTATCTTTACCCTAGTCCTAACTTTGCCTGGTACTTACCTTCTGTTTGCAGAACGCAGACATAGACAGACCGTATACCTTCTGACAGTCTTCCACGACTCAATAACGAAAATAATAATTAAAGTTTTAATTAACGGTCAAGTAACAGAAAATTGAGTTCCGAGTAACAAAAGAGGATCCGTAAGAAAATTTAATTTTCCGTATTATTTTGACTCATATTTATTGTAAAAGACAGTTCTATTAAATTCTAATTTAGCATGATAATGAATTACAAACCTGTCAACTGAAGTTAATTCGTAACGTTGATTAGAAATTTAATTAATAATATTGATTCGTATTAGAAAACAATAATTTAAAATTAAAATAGCTTCTTAGTTCTTACAGAATTCTTTAGGCTAGTTTTAGTCTTGCTTTAGTTAATGAAGTTTCAACAGTTTGCTGTTGTTTCCGCGTCGGTTAAGTTTGTTTACATAAAACGCATGATTACATTTAATCTTGAACCCAATTTATTTGTAGCGAATGTCATCAGGTGAATAGCGAATGCTTCTTCAGGAAATATGTAACTAACAACTTTGTTTCAGCGGTGATGCAAAGTAATAAAACTGTGTTCTCAAAACGATGAATGAATGAATGAATGAAAACACTTTATTGCACAACAAAACAGGAAAATAAAAACATAAACGATTTTATTTTTATTCAAAAGGGAGGATTTATTTAATTAACGCGGCTTCTATTGAATGTCGCCCTAACGTATTTACGAGTTGCTCATTCTACCAAACTTGTTTTTTAATATTTATTTCTCAGTTTTCCAAAACTGAATCGATTTGATGGAGCATTCGCATCATTTCCAGTAATGTCTGTGTAATCGTCTCATTTGTTGACCGAATATAGGGTCCTTATGAAATACCTAAAAAAAATGTAACCACGGCTTTTACTCATGAAACTGAACAACTTTCCCCAAGAAACCTATACTCGATTCGCAAAATATTTTTAATACTAATCTATCAACTGATCCGGCAATTTTGTATGAGAAGTCCAAAAATTTTTTTTCGAATTGAGTGTAGGTCCCTAGGGGAAAGTTGTTCAGGACCCTATATACATACCGAAGCATGATGTTAGCTTGCTTGCTTTCGTAACAACCTCACATAGCAGTGTAGCAGTAACTCATATCTTATAACTAAACTTTTTTATTTTACGACTTTTATGAAATAATAATAAAAAGTTTGACTTTTCATAAAAAGTTAGCAAGGTATCTGTCGATCGATCTGTATCAGTTTGAGTATTGCCACACCTTTTTGATATGATTCAACAACGTGAAAATGTGCTCAAAATCTCATCTAACTAACATTATAAATGCGAAAGTATGGGTGTTTGTTTATTTGTTTGTTCCACTTTCACGCCGAAACTTTGAACGCATTTGGATGAAATTTTGTAGGTATATGTATAAAGCATTTGGCTAACACATAGGACACTTTTATCCCGGAAAATTTCAGGGTACCCGGAGGAATGCTTAAAAATTCACGATTTCCATTCGTCACTAAATGGTGCCACCGTAACATTTGCTATGTCTCTGGACCCAATTCTGAAGTCCACGCAGACGAAGTGGCGGGCGGAAGCTAGTAGAATATAAAAAGACTACCATAATGTACAGTATAGTAGTTCGAGCGTTTAAAACTACTAGTTACCTAATATTCCAAGTGTGCTGTACATAATTGGGAACCAACCTTAATTACTGGGTTATTTCGGTGTTGGTTTGCTCGTTATATGCAACAATATGTTGGCTTTAATATTAGCGCTAAGTGGCCGACGCTGCCAGTGCAAACCAGCGGGCCGGAGTTTGGGCTAAGCGGCGAAGCTCAGAACCAACTTTAATTTCTGTTAGGTATTTTGCAAAGCTAATGAAATTATTAAGCATTATTTTTTGCTAATAGTAAGTATAGAATACTAAATTGATAGTTCATAAACACTCCACACACTCAATGATATCTATATATACGTGCTACACATCATATTCTGATCTATTGATGCCTCTATTATGTAGGTATAAGAAGTTAAGAAAAGGTATGAGAAAAGACTCGCGCTTAGCACTGGGGACGCTATAACCACAGATTAGATAATAGCTATAACTTGTAATGTATAATCTTACACATATACATCCGGTAAACATTAACCCTCAATCTTAGGCAGTCAGCTAAAAATAAACATAGATTAATTTTCGCGGGTCGAAATAACGAAATCAATATGCATAGTGGGTTGCCGCCACAAAGGCAAAGTAAATAAAGGGAATGTGTTTACTATCAGTAATTTAGCTCTACCGCTTTATACCGTGGGGGAATGGAATAGGGACCACCAACCGTATCAATCTTAATCTGTATTGGGACTTGTTCGGATGGAGTTTAACTTTTTGATATAAAAAAAGTCTGGTCTAGTATTATGCAAAAGGGACTCAAGGGACATAAGGTGAATGCTTATTTGAAACTATACGATAAAAAGTGAAAAGATAATAAGTATTCCTATCTGTATGTAAGTTAGAGTATACACTAGCATTTGCCCTTTGTTCCGCCCGCGTAGATATCGTTTTAATTATGACTGTCATTGAGGAAGCGCAGTGCAGTTTTCGGGATAAAAGTCTCCTGTTGTTCCTTAATATATATCCAAGTTCTTTGTCAAATTTCAACGAAATCAATAAATTATAGCAATACATACGGTTAATTTGTCAAAGTGCATTATATGGAGTAACCGATGCAGTTCGCGATGAAATGCAATCTGGGAATGCAATACTTTAATAGGGTGAAGTGTAGCCTATGTCATTTCCCATCACGAATCAAAACGAGCCGTTTCTCCATTATGTGACGTGAAAAAAGGACAGCAACAAACAAACTCACTTTACCATTTTTAATATTAGTAAGGATAAGTTTGTAATGAAAGCTCCTAAAATAATTCAGTTATACCTGGTAAGTTTCTGACTGAGTGCTGAAAAAAAAACAAGTTTCACTTTGAAGACCTTTACTTTACCTTTTTACCTTTTAAAGTTTAACTTACTTACAGATTCTAACTTTAAAAAGTTTAAAAACTTTAAAAAGTTAGAATCTGTATAAATGGCTAGCTTTTTAGCAGAAGTTCTTTAATGGAATGGAATTTTCTTCAGTCAACAGTAAATGTATGTTTTTCTCATTAATTCTTTCTGAATTTAATTTACCAAACCTGGAGTGCACTCAATTCGAGGTGATTTCTCTGCACCTTTGAAATGCGCCAACGCGTATAAGTAAAGCGACTGCGTTCTAAACAGGAACCAACACAAGATTTATCGTATCGAATAATCGGTGCGAGAGGGTTTGCCTTGTAACCCAGAGATGTATTTAGACCTGAAAGTAAGAAGAAAAAGAAATAAAATGTTAGTTATATTTATAACAAGGTATTTAGGTGTTATAAGGCGGTTTCTAAAAACTAGATAGAAAACTAAACAACCCCCAGGAAAACTTTGATAGATCTTCCATAAATTAATTTGATGTATCATTTTCTTGGGGAAAATTGTTTTTTATAATGGTTATAAAACAGAGAGGGAAAGTCTTAATGAGTTATACACATGTGGATAACATGGCGTAGAAGTTCCGAATGGTAGGAACTTTGCAATATAGGTAGAAAAAATTACGACTTAAAAGAAAGTGTATATCATCTATTTAAATAAATAAAATAAAAAAATGATTTGCATGTAAGAGGCCTCACGCCACAAAGCAGCGTTCTGTTTATCTTTTTACTTCGATTATTAAAAAATAAATCCTTTTTAAACACATATATTAATAGGTATAATACACCCAGACACAGAGCAAACAAATCTGCTCATCACAGAGATGTTTGCCCTGGGTGGGCAAACCCACGACTCTCGAATCAGTATTCAGGAGCGCTAACCACTGCGTCACCGAGTTAGTCAGTATATCTAGAGATAGCGCAAACTTTACTCATCACACAGATTTTTGTCCACGACCATCGTTGTAAAAGTCACTACTCGATCGAGTCAGTTAAGTGACACTCATTCATGTCATGAACTCATGACATAACTTTAACATTAGGTAATGTTCAAAGACCTGGGGCACCTAACTCTGACCCTGCAACGCCGGCTATGGCTGCGCTAACTGCAAAAGATCGCCGCTTGCTTCGTGGCCCCACTCTGACGCCCTCCCATGAATACTATCGCGCGCCGTCCCGGAATATTAACGAACCTCTTGCTCTAACTGCTCGCTAAGTTCCCGCTGAATTTTTATGTTCAACTCTTTGGTTCAACTCGGATAAAAGCCAGCCCTTTTACCCGATTCAGTAGTTATTATGTGGTCCATTGAAAGTTATGTTTAAAAGCTCTAGTGGATTTGTGAGGCGGTCTTCTGTGTTTCTTGGATGTAGTTGTCTGTTTCAGTTTTCTTATAAAAGGCGTCGGATGGAGGAGGGATGGAGGAGGATTGATGAAGTTTTTTTTATTTAATATTTAGTAGCTGAGAGACAGAGCGTCGCTCGTTCAATCGGAGCGTTTATAAATAAAACAAACACAGATTCACATTCTTACACACACACACACACACACACACACACACACACACACACACACACACACACTCACACGCACTCACGCACGCTCGTAACTATTTCAGTCGCTTTCTCGTTTTCTTAATGTTGTCTACAGTAAATACCTATTATGTTATAACATACATACATACAGCCTAGTTTTATCAGCTTGTATCTTTCAATACCTACGCAAATTATTATTTCTTCTTGCAATTTTAATTGTATTTTAAATGTGTCCCGTAGTTTTGCTGTCTTACACACATTAAACAAGGCCCCACAGAAAACCAGCGTTGTAGCAGCACCTGCCTGTTACGACTAATGCTGAGTGGGGACCCTTTTTTAGTGTCACTATGCAGCACCTACATTTATTTTTAGCTTAAGAACAAATGTCTTACTTTAAGGTGTTGTGTTTTTACATTAAATAAAGAGTTTCTATTTCTATTTCTATTTAAACTAACTTGTTTAGTAGTACCTAAGTATAAGATACCTATATTTTCTATTAAACATTTTGCAGGGTGTTGTTTTAGTCGATAGTTGCCTTCTAAGGAACGAAAGAAGAAATAATATTTGTTCCGAAAATATCTATAATATTTTTTTTTATAATTTGATTCTATTGACAAAAATACATGCAAGTTATCCTTTTTTTACAAAAATACAGAAAAATATTTAATGATACGTAATATTAGAAAGTTATTCATCATTTATTATGATAATAGTAATATCAATCAGTTTTGGCGACTTTTTTAGAGTTTTGCAAATGTTGATCAGCGCCATCTTGTTGAGTTTAGAGAAAGCCGCGGAAAATTCCCCATGGGGCAGGGCGGCACAATCTTCAAGTATGTAATTCACTTATACGGCAAAAGATGACGCTATAAACAAAAATTCGATCAAATGTCTCTAAATTATATATTTTTTTATCATTCTTAAGTCTTTTTATTTACATAAGTTCACAAAAAATAAAAGTCAAGAAATAAAGTATAGTAGAGTTAAAGTCTCGTGGGTGGGATTCGAATCCGGACCTAAAAGCAACAAAACGTAAGGGGCTTGCGTCGTGACCCCAACGCCAATAAGCACTTACATACATTTTTTAAAATAAGCATCATATGCGTTTAGATTATATGTATATTTCACTCAAATCACCCCTAAAATGAATGTTTTCAAGATAATTCCCTCATAGATCGATTTCTGGTGTTTTTTAACTCCTAACCCTAGATTTTCGTCGAAAGGTTTCAAGCCGTTTTCGAAATCGTATGCGTTAATCGTGTGCATTAGAAGATAACTCGTTTAATACTTATATATAAGATTAATAAAAAGCAATTAAAATAAACATCGAGAAGCGGTCGTGGCTCAGTACGGCATGCGTGGTACTGACTACAGACACGGTCATAACCTGGATGGGTTTGACTGTTAGTGACATTTATCTCGACCGTTTCCGTGCTTCGCAAGACACGTTAAGCCGTTGGTGCCGGCTGCTATCATTAAATGGCAGTCGTTAAGCAATGTCGGAGGCCTTATAGGCGGCTTAAAAACTACTGACACTGGGGTTCGCCACTAGCCCCACAACCTCCACCAATCCGGACTTGGCCCCGTTAGTGGAGTATGGCCTAACCTTCCCGAGTTATATGCCCATGCAGTGGGGACGTTATGCAACCCATAACGTCCCCACTGCATGGGGAAACGGGTCTCTTCCCGTATAACTTAACAAATGAACATTAAACATTCATCACGATTGCTACGATGGTTCGTACCAATCCGTAGTTACTACGTTAAGCTAAGTTGCATTTTAGGGCTCCACCGACGACCAGCGGCCTAAAGGTAAACTGGTGGGGACCCGAACTGGAGAGGCTCAGGAAAAAGGTCAGGAGGCTATTTAATAGAGCTATGAATACTAACGGTGATTTGGACTGGGACAACTACAGAGATGCGAAGTCCAAATTAAAGAAGCGAATACGATATCGTAGCACAGCGTCATGGAGACGCTTCTGCGACGGTATTGAAACGTGTCCGCAGGCAAACAGGGTAAGGAAAGTCCTCTCCAATGGACCCAATCAAGAATTGGGATCACTCCGAAAACCTGACGAAACGCTCACCAGCAACCCGGATGAAATCCAAGACCTCCTGTTACAAACACACTTTCCTGGCTGTAACATAGTCCCGGGGATCAGCTGGATGGACAATACGACAGAAGCGAATGACGAAGACTGGCTTGTAGCAGACAAGGTAGTCTCCGTACAAAGGGTAAACTGGGCTCTAAACAGCTTTCAACCATACAAGTCGGCGGGCTGTGATGGCGTCTTTCCAGCACTCTTGCAGTGGGGGAGGGACGACATCATTGAAGCGCTGACCAAGATTCTCAAGGCGTGCCTAGCCCACAGGTATATCCCGCATGCCTGGAGAGAGGTGAAAGTGATATTCATACCTAAACCAGGTAAGAGTGACTACACGGACGCTAAATCCTTCAGACCCATCAGCCTCACCTCCTTCTTACTTAAGACGCTGGAGAGGCTGTGTGACAGGGAACTGCGGGAGAATGCTCTGAAGAACATCCCTCTGCACCGAAATCAACATGCATACAGTCAGGGGAAATCAACTGAATCAGCTCTGCACGCTGTAGTCAGCAGAATCGAGACAGCAATACAAAGTAAGTCTATGTGCCTGGGGACCTTCATTGACATAGAGGGTGCTTTCGACAAGACAAACTTTAGTAGCATGAGAGCGGCACTCCAAAAGCATGGAGTTAACGCAACCATTACGGACTGGATCGAAAACATGCTCCGACAAAGGGTAATTAAGCAAACGAACAAGGAAGACGGCGGAGCCATTGTCGCGAGAGGGTGCCCGCAGGGAGGCGTCCTCTCGCCTTTCCTATGGAACCTGGTGGTAAATGACCTGATTACTATCTTGAACAACAACCACTTCCATACGATAGGATACGCAGACGATCTGGCTATCCTCGTGTCAGGTAAATTTGCCCACATAGTCTGCGACCTGACTCGGTCTGCACTCCGGATCGTGGAGCGCTGGTGCCGCGGATATGAACTGTCCGTGAATCCAGCTAAAACGGAACTGGTCCTATTCACCAATAAACGAAACCTAGGTAATTACCAACTACCTAAGCTCTTCAACACTGAACTCTGTCTGTCCACTAAAGTTAAGTACTTGGGCGTGACACTGGATAACAAACTGAACTGGAGTCACCACTTAGACAACAAAATAGAAAGAGCAACTATTGCCCTGTGGCAGTGCCGTAGAATGGTAGGTAGAAAGTGGGGTCTCTCCCCGAAAATCATGCTATGGCTCTACACAGCGGTAATAAGGCCGATGATATGTTATGGCGCGGTTGTCTGGTGGTCAAGAACCAGACAAACAACCGTCGTAAGTAAACTGCAAAGATTTCAAAGGATGGCTTGCATGGCGGTGACGGGGTGCATGCGGACAACTCCAACTGCTGCCCTGGAAACCATCATGGACCTGCCCCCTCTGCATCTCTTTATTGAACAAGAAGCAGCCACTGCGGCTGCACGCCTGAGGCTACTTTCACTCTGGAGTACGGACAGAACTCCCCACGCGGAGCTTCTTAACGAAATTACCACTGAGGAGCCACTGTTCATGGCTACACTGGACAGGATCCCAAAACAGTACGTATTTGACAAAAAATACAATATACAACTCTACGAGGACCCATGGGAGAGTCAGAACCTGAAGGAGCTTCGGATCTTTACCGACGGCTCCAAAACAGGCTCAGGCACCGGATATGGCGTCTTCTCCGAGGACCTAAACATCTTCATAGCCAAGCCCCTTGGAGAACACACTACGGTCTTCCAAGCCGAATGTATGGGTATCATTACGGCGGCGGATGAGATTGCTGCAAGGAAGGTACGTGACTACCCGATTCGTATCCTCTCCGACAGCAGGGCAGTACTACAAGCCCTGCAGAGTAGCACAATTACGTCGGGGCTCATACTGGAGTGTCACCGTAAGTTGTCAGAGCTATGTCACCACAGTGACATCACTCTACAATGGATTAAGGGTCACAGCAACTCGCGCGGCAATGACGGGGCGGACGAGCTAGCCAGGAGGGGGTCGGGACAAGCGGCGGTAGGGCCAGAACCCATCATCCCACTTCCATCAAACTGGCCGAGATCAGTACTCCGTCAACGCACTAGGAACAGACACAAGGAATACTGGTCGAACCTAGAGACCTGCCGTCAGACAAGGTTGGTTTTACCAGAATTAAATCCCGGCCTATCCAGAAAGCTTCTAAGACTGGAGAGAAATCAGCTCCGCAAGCTTGTTGCTGCTATCACTGGACATGGACCTTACAACAAACACTTGTTCACCTTGGGTGTTACAGACAGCCCACTGTGCCGAGCATGCATGGAAGCTGAGGAAACTGCTGCTCATATCCTGCTGGAATGCGGAGAGGTAGCATCGTACAGGTTCGCGCACCTCGGTGAACCGAGGTCACTTCAGGAAGTCGTCAGCAACCCCAGGTCGCTACTGGACTTCTTGGAGGAGCTGGGCTGGCAGTGATGCCGGCCTATCACGCAAAATGGGCGCAATGGTCGCCTGGTTGCGGAAAACAGCCCGCCCTAACCTATAACCTATAACCCTACCTATAGGGCTCCAACGCAAAGGGTGCTAAGTAGTGCTAACGGGGTCTTATTATTAATGGTACCCGAGTCCACTAGCGCTTGCATTTTTTTTAACATTAGCGTCCTATATAGTTTTATACATTTTAAAAACTGTGTACCTGAACATAGAAGTAAATGTGTCATTTTTAATTCTACAAATAGGTACTGAATTTTGATAAAACAAATATTTTAGAAAAGACATTATCAATCAATCAATTTATTCAGGACATACATTTAAAAGAGAAAAGGGTTACAAAATATTAAATTTAACACATTGCTGATAATTAAACAAGTGCCTAGGTCCAGAATGGCAAGATGGCTCAGCAAAATGCCTAGCAGTTGGCATTGCAAAGCGCTGATTTTCTCCAGTGAAATAATGAATACTCCAATGAAATAATGAAATTTGAAAATAATAGGTACTTTAATGGAACAATAAAATGATTACTTACTAATATTTAAAGATTTACTCCCTAACCACTTGACGCTAACAAGCGTATCTACTTACGCTTAAATAACCCTTTAAAATATCTATTGCTGAAGGTTCTGTAAGGAGTCCTTGGCAAAGAGATACTTAGTGCTAACGACCCGCCTTGCTCCCGCGCCGTCCATTGTGAGAGCACGTACGGCAAATACACTGCCACTCACCGATTTACTACTTGCAAACCATACGAACCATACCATATGAAGGAACAGGCGAAGTGTTGGAACTAGTTTTGAAAATGAGAAAAAGTAAGATTAGTATCTTACTTTTTCTCATTTTCAAAACTAGTTATATCTATCTAGTGATACTCATATAAGGTATGAAAACATAACTGAAAGAAAAAATACTCAGAGTGTAGTTACAGGTGTAGGTGTGGGATTTTAATTTAGCATTTTACTGAACAGCCTATTTTCTTCGATTTTGTCGGAATTTTAAAGGAAAGGCCTTAATGTAAGTTAATCGGCTCTTTGGTTTTTGGACTGAGAGACGAATTTCTTTGGACTATGAGTTTTTTTTTAATGTTAAGTATGACGAAGAGAAGCCCAATTGATGAGTCCTACAACTATTTCAGAATCATTTATTTCTAAAAAAAAGAATAAACTGTTATTCACTTAGATGAGGTTACTGGTTAAATATTTTATTATAATATTTTTAGAAATTTTATATTTTATGAATAAAATATCTCTGTCGCAGTATTTAATTTTATAAGACAAAGAGGCTTGATTTATTAGACAAAGAAACTTATTGCAATATATTTTAACTTTGAAATGATCTCTTGACTACTATAATATGTTTTGAAGTCACCTTAAAGCACCCGGAATATAAATTAAATTTCTATTAAATTTGACACGTACGTAATTTTCTTATCCGATTTAATATGCAGAATATTTTCTCATTACGATGTTAGCGCAGAAGACGAGTACGTGTTTACAATAAATTCCATATTTTATTTGCGCTGGTAAAATATTAAAACGCTCAGATGAGGCTGAGATCAAAAGCGACTTACCTATTTATTCGGAGCATGAATTGTAAACAAACAACATTACTCTTGTCCTCCAATAACTTATGTCTTGATCGTCAGTTTGGGTAACGACCCTCCTGGAATGCTACCCTCGAATCTGAGTGGAATATTAAATTATTCTCGAGCCCACTTAACCTGAAACAATAATAATGTAATAAAACTGGCAGCTTGGCCTTACGACAGCCTGTAACTGTAGTAACAAGCTCGTAAACTAAAGGTCACCTTTTGTTAGTTATGCCACAGATTAGATAATAGTACTACGGTTATGCTAGTGCACTGTTGTGAAATAGTCACATATGAGTATGATCTAATCAGACAACATTTGATCATTGTTGGGCAATAGGTATATACATGTGTTTGCCAATTTCATTTTCCATAAAAATGTTCGGAAATATTTACCTTCTTCTTTATTATTAAAGGTCGCAAAAAAGCTGAGAGTCCACCTGATGGACAGTGGTTACCGCCTTAACGGTTGTGCAACATTAGAGGCATTATCAATGCTTTGAAAACCCTTTCAATCTCTTTTTGAAGACTTCTTTACTATAGCTTGAGTATTATTAGGAAAAAAACACCTATGAAACCGGGCGGTTCGAGACGATAGTTGAATGGGGAAGAATTCCAACCTCGATTGCGAGCATTGCAGTGATCTTACTCATGGATAGCGGTCAGTCTTTTTTCTTACGCCTAGCCAAATGCACCAGTCAACTGCCACAAGTCGCAAAGGTACCTTGTATTAAATTATGATAGCTTCATCTCATCTCGAGGGGACATAAGAACAATGCCGCTGAACAAACGGCCAGAATGGCAGCCGCCGCCGCGCCGCCGAGCGCTCCATCCAACTGCTATTTTCAATTTCAAATTTGCTTCCACAACGACAATAGAATTGCACCACTTCAGTTGGGATGTTTTTGGGACCATGCAATGTTTGACGTATTGTTTTTACAATTCAAACAACATGACGATTTCAAACTTATTTGAAATTGATAATATTATGGAAGATTTCATGGAACTTTTTTTTAAATGTTGCCCAATACTTGAGTCATCAGCAAGAAAGCGCTACACAGAAACCCCATGCCGGGTATGATTTTGGAGCTTTCCTTCTTCTAGACGAGATGCAGATCAATGTTAACGCCAATCACATCGACTATTACGATTATTATTCAGGAAATATTACGACAATATTAATACTAACAGCTTCGTATAATATCTGGGACAAATCACACACGGTCATCTGGCCCCAAACTAGGATTCCCTGTATCTTGGGAACCAGAGACTGATATACATTACACATTATACTTTTTTAAATACATACATATATAGATATAATACACCCAGACTCAGAGCAAATAATTCTGCTCATCACAAAAAAGTTTGCCCTGTGTGGGGATCGAAACCACGACTCTCGGATCAGAGGTCAGGATCGCTAACCACTTAGCCACCGAGTCAGTCAAGCTATTCTTACTTAATGTGTGTATTTTCAGGCACAAGCAGTATTTACGTATTTTAAGGAGACATATTTTTCCCGTATACTCATACAATTTGATTTATATTACCAAAGCTGAGAAGCCATTCATAAGCCGTTCGCTCGCAAGATACGGTGTCATACATGACATTATTATGCATTCTTGGCTTCGCTATTCGTCATGCGTAATTAGAGTTTCCATCGCCCCATAAATGTAAATGTCACGAGAAATTTCAAAGTATTATTTAGAAATAACGTAGGCTTTAGGCTTTGCTTGGTCTGTAAATGTATCATAGGTACTTCTATATTTTCAAATCTAAACGATTTGAAACATGTTCAGTATTAATGAGAAGAAGTTCTCGCTTTAGTCTCCACAAGAGATCTTTGTTGTAAAAAGTGAAGCGCAATATTTTGCAATATACTATAGGGTGTACACTGTACACTATATTATACTAAAGTAAAATAACTTCTTATATTATTTTTGGCAAATATATTGTGTAAAAGCATACATTACACTGGAATATTGACGTAATAATCTCACTAGTGAAATTATTGTATAATTACAAAGATTTTTGTCAAACACATTCATTTCTTATCATTACACGAAGTCGATTCAGCTAAACTATAATTCTACTAGACATATTTATACACCATACAGTGAAATTGTAAGCCACTGATACATATATTGACAATATTACTGGATATGTAAAGTCGTTAGATTGTAAGACGCTCACTGATTGCTTCGTTCATTTTAGTCCCATTATTACAACGAAACAAAGAATTGATCAATCAATACACGTGATTTCCCACACAATAAAATTAAGCTTAAATTATCATTTATCATAGCTTATTATAATAGCACCATAATTGCCACGCTGAAAAATTTTCCGCGAAATCATATAAATTTGTAGCAATGAACAAAAATCCGATTACATCAGGATATTCACAATTTCTCTGCGACAAATCTTATACAAATTAAAGTGTAATATTATAGTTTTGATATGTATCAGTTTGAACTATGAAATAACTATATAAGCTTTTTCTTGGACAGTACTGACTGACTATCAAGCCTAACCAGTACATATCATGAGTGGTTTAACGCAACAGAAACCTAGCTACTAACTAAAGCTACATACACATGTATTGTAGAAGTAAGATTTTTTTACAGAATCGCTTCCACTGGTACAATCTGCAGCAAGCAGACTAAGCGCAGTTCAACGCCTCCGGTGAGAAGATACGTGGCGGAGACGAGAGCACGCGCACCGTGTATACTCGTGTCGTACAGTCAACCGCACGAATGCACGTAACACTGTCGCCATACCAGTATAAGTTGGGCTCTCTTTGAAGAGCTAATCTAAGTAGTTTTCTTTTGTAGTATTGCGTTTTAACCGATTCATGCTTGATGACGCTTTGGGTTTTATTTCTTGACCGATTTCGGCCAGGGCGATTGCCGTAACTCCGATATTTCAATTTCAATTTATTCAATTTATAACATTTCAATAAATAGCTCTTACAGGTTTGAACCCAAATAACTATGTTAACTTAACAAAAATATGAGTAAAATAAGTAAACATATTAAAATAGCAATCAATTATTAAATAGTCCATCCCCATCAATAATAATTCAATTCAATAATAATTTAACAACAACGTATGTCATAAAGATATACAAATTAAAAAACAAATAAATAAAATAGTTCATCAATGTCAACAATAATTGGAAAATAATACAATAAATACCTACTTAATACAAACTTTGGTTACGTCATTATTTATTATTTCTACATATTGGCGCTCATGTGATCGACTGTGACTTGCGAAGCCTATCTAATGAGTAATGGGGGTGAAAAAGTATTGTAAAGCCTGTGTGTGATGTGAAGCATATCTTATGTTGAGATTGCGTACCTCTTTGAAATTGGAATGAGTGTTGAATTTTGATCCTGAATATTTTTTGAAAACGAACACGTTGATTTTACCTTTATTTTATTATTCTCTATACAAATAAAGAAGCTGTTAGTATTTCTAAAATAATAAATAAAATAATAAAAAAACATAAATTAAGTATAAATCTACTTTTTGAAATATTTAATGCGTAATATTTAATATGCGTAAATTAGTATGAATGTAATAATTAAAATTACTATACAAGATTTTTTATTTTTTTTCTTATTGTTTTGTTTAAAATGTATCTTAAAAAAAATTTTTTCGAAATAACATGTTTATTTTAAGTATTCGAATTATAGGTATGTGAACAGAGAAGCTGAACTTGAGACAAACCGATGCGCGTGTCACGTCCGTCATCAAAAACTGAAAGTGGAATTTCAGTGGTGGCTAGCGACGAGCGAGACTGCTACTGAGATGCACGTGATGTGCAATCGTGTCCTGATACTATTTGACTGACTCGGTGGCTCAGTGGTTAGCGCTCCTGACTACTGATCCGAGAGTCGTGGGTTCGATCCTCACCCAGGGCAAACATTTCTGTGATGAGCAGATTTGTTTGCTCTGCATCTGGGTGTATTATATCTATATATTTATGTATTTAAATGTATTTGTGTATGTCAGTCTATGATTCCCTAGTACAGGGAATCCTAGTTTGGGGCCAGATGACCGTGTGTGATTTGTCCCAGATATTTATTTATTTATTTAGCCTGCCATTTTTGCGCAGCTCCGCTTCACCTAGTTTTGTGACCATAGACATGCAGTCGACACACTATGGTACGCGAACGTGACACATCACAACCGCGCTACGCCCGCCGCCGCCGCCGCCGCCGCCGCGACGTCGCGGCCTCCTAATCACCCACTTACTTCTCACTCACGTACCAACGACGGAGGCGTTTGTTTTAATTCCACACAAATGTGTACTCTCTAATTTTGTTGGGTTTCATTTTAATTCAAAGGATTAGGTGTTGTTTCGTGGTGAGGATTACGCTGCCGCGCTTGGGAGGTAGATAACGCTGTGAATTTGTTTGCCACGCAAACACTGAAGTGGAATCATCTAACTTTGTGAGTTCGAACTTAGTTATTGATAGCTTACCTACCTACCTATGTTAAATATTTACAAGACATCTATCTTTGTATAGCGTCGTCAATTAATCAATTCGTCGAAAGTTAGGAGCGGACGTAGAATTTAAAATTACAATTTGAATGGAAACGTGAAGTCATGCCAGAGAGCCCATTGTTCCATATCTTTTGAAGTTACAAGGCTTCAGGGATGAAACCTGTACTGTGGTCGCTATGAAGCTTTTTGTGTAACAGTACTTTGTTTAACTTACTGGAAGAATATATTTTTTAAAAGCTTTAAATATAATTACTTTAGTAACAATAATAGTCTAGTTAGTGCTCTGTCTTTTGAGGGTCTTTAGGTTGCTGAGCCAGACAAGTAAGTAAGTAGTCCTCTGCTAACTTAAAAAATATAGATACATAAAAAACCTTTTAGGCAGGATTGTCGAAACAGGGTAGGAACACAAGGGGTTATTAAAATCTGCTAAAACTACATAAAGTGGGGCTTCTACTCAAGAAAAAAAATCGGACTTCCCAAACCAAACTGGCCGATCAGCTAATCAACTGGTTAGAAAAGTTCAGGAACGTTATTTTTTTGCAAAGCTGGTTATGGGCTTCTTTGAGAAAGTTATTCAATTCCATAAGTAGAGCCACTGGGTCACGAATGAAATACAATAGTTTTAGTTGATTTTATTAAACCTTATATGTATAATAAATGTCCGTCCTACAAATTCTTCACGAGCACAGTACAAAAGTTTCTACATACATGTCTTAACCGAATATTTAAAATTCATCACATACCCCACATCCCACGCCTTGTAAGTAAACGTATGCGGGTATACAATTGCTCGATTAGGATAAGTAAAAGGCAAAAATTTCATCAAACATACAAAAAGGATTCGTATCGAACACGACGTTGCACGGCAGCCATATTATATTCGTATTCAACGCGCGCCCGTCGGTTTGCGTGACGAGAATTTTTATGTTTTACCGAATAAACAGCCACACACTTTTCAATTAAGCCTGGAATTTGGTAACTGTGATTCCCAATTTCGCTTGGAGCATTAACTTAATTCACTCAAATAACACTTTCAAACGCTTCAATCGGAATACGCTGTATTCGAATTTTCGTATACAGGTAACTTTATTAGCTGACAAGCGGCAAATACTAGATCTCTACTCATGAAACTGAACAACTTTTCCAATACAGAGAAAAAAATTAGTCTATAATTTTGACAATAAAAGGTGAGTCAATTTGCGAAGTTTGTATGAAACGTAAAACAATTCTCGGATTGTAAATGTTATTAAGGAAAGTATTAGTATTCGTATTTTGAACAACTTCTTCAAGACACTCATACAACGTTGATATTTATATGGAGAGTTCTTTATATTACTCCGACTGTGATTTTTTGAAGGAAAATGGTTCACTATCATGTGTTAAGTTGGCAGTGTACTTTCCGCAGGTAATTTTTTTGTCTACCTAATACGAGGTTCCTACCACTCGGAGCACGTATACCCGCCTCGCGGTTTCGGGAAGTGTTTGCGGAGTGTGATTAGATAAAAGCATTGCGTAACGTTTTTGGCTGAAAAATTTGAGCTGCGAATTAATTTGCATGGCAGAGTATGTTCAATGGATGCATTACGTACAGCGGCTCGGCGGCCGAGAGCACTTACGGCAAAAAGCGGACACGCTCTCAGCCGCAAGTGGCTCTATACGATAACATCGCGGCCGTTTCGTAAATATTTTCCGTGTATATTTTTTTCGTTTGCTCTTTTATGACACGATGATATGAAATGCTGGGGAAATATATTTTAGCTGGCTTCCAAAAAAAGGAGAAAATTCTCCGTTCGACTGTATGTTTTCTGTGTGATAAGTAGGTAAATTCCTCCCTTACATGACTAACACTCCTATCTCATTTTTGTAAGTTCTTCAAAACAACCGTCTTTTAATTAGGAAAAGTCCAAATTCAAAACATCATAAATCTGAGATTTCCAATCTCAGATTTATGATGAATCTCAGAGTTAGTCATGTGTGGGACGATTAAGTAAGTGAATAAAGCGTTGCCTGCTGTTTAGTGAGTCCCACAGTTAAGAATATAAGAACAAGAATAACAAAAGTGCTATAGGACACATTCTTAACAACAGCATAATCGTATTCTGTATATTGGCTGGTTATGCTTGTCGTAGTACGCAAGTAGCGCGTAGCCTCGTAGTGTGTGTTCCCTCTTTGAAGAATACAGATTAAACAGCCTACGCGCTAGGTAGGTCTCATAGTGTGTTTAGCTACTTTCCTTCGGCTTTCATCTAAAATTAACATTTCGCTAAGTGCTAAAATTCAGTTTCCTAGATCAAACCATCTTTTATTAATTACTTAGAGTGGACGCATTATAAATTAAAACTTGGCTATGTCCTTAGAACTTAACGGAGGTGCTGATGGATGCCGCTGGCCCCCCGGCGGCGGCGGCGGCTGGCTCTGTATCAATCACTGCTCTCTGTGACTGATTGCGGCTGAACACCAATCCACATCTTAATAAAATGATGAAATAAACTGTCTTAAAAAAATGCTTAAAAAAATCTTAATCAAAAAGATGTATTCGAAAAGATGTGTTCACAGGTTTTTTTTGCCTAATATGAAGTTCCTACCATTTGAAACTCGTATGTACCCCTTTTGTGTATTTAAGTTAATTTATTGTAAGAGTTTCTATATATCTATGGGCCCTAAGTTGCCTGAAAATAAACGTTAAAATAAATAAATACCTAAATAAATAGGAACGTCATGCCTGTTTTGGTTCCTATATTAATTTCTGAATGACATTTCTATCAACTAAATGCATCTCTTCTGTTGTTATCGTGAGGCACAAATTTACCGTCCTTGCAGTCAATTTTAATAAAAATGTAACGTAAATATTAGAGTGACGTTATGGGAATGAGCTGTGGGGCACAGTATTAATAAGGGTATTAGGATTAGGATAAGTATTAGGTAATTCAATCTCACGGACTCCGATTCTCCACTGCTGTCCAAAGTTATTTTTTTCTATAAGCAAATATATGTATTTTTTTGAGTTAATATGTTTTTTATGTATAATTGAATAACGGCGAAGTATATGGGACGTCATTGCACAGCAGTGAGACAGTCAAGACTTTTTAAAATAGTTTAAAATAGTTTTTAAAATATACATTTGCCTTACCGTAAAAACCTCAGTTTTCAGATACAGTTCACGCGTTGGGAAACGATAAGGCTTGAATAAACAAACTTTTAGCAAAATTCTTTGAGCTCTTTCTAGTTTAATTAGGTTTGTTTTAGCGGCGCCACCCCAAATAGTAATACCATATGACAGTACAGACTGAGCTAAAGCCGTGTATATTTGTTTAAGTATGTTGCCACTGGATATGTGTCTTAGATATTTAAAAATATAAATTAATTTACGAATACGCGATCCGTTTCTTCATAGGATAAAGTAAGTAACCAATTAGTAGTAATAGTTTTACATTCAATTTTGTTTTTGGAGTAGATATTTAATTTCTTATTTAATTTATTATATAACCTTCCACCTTGAAAGCAAAAGAACTTATTAATAAATGCAGTTCGGAATAATGCGAGTTTACATACATTGTAATTGAGTCTCTTTTTGTCACCGTCGTTATCTTCTGTGCAGTCATAATTTACATTCGAGTGTTGTCTATTACTATAATAAAACAGTAGAAACCGCGTGTCTGTACATTGAATATTTTTACCAAAAATAGTAAGGAGGTGATAAAATAAGAGTAATAGAACACAAATAAACAAATTTAAAATAGACAGACAGACAGACAGACAGACAAAAAATTTTAAATTTGTTTATTTGTGTTCTATTACTCTTATTTTATCACCTCCTTACTATTTTTGGTAAAAATATTCAATGTACAGACACGCGGTTTCTACTGTTTTATTATAGTAATTTTTTGTCTGTCTGTCTGTCTGTCTGTCTGTCTGTCTGTTCACGCTAATCTCCGAAATTACTGGACGGATTTTCATGCGGTTTTCTCGAGTAGATTAAGCTTAGTTTGGAGCATTATACAGTCTTTGTTTCATCGAAATCCAATGTCAAGAAAAAAAGTTGTCGTCCTTTAAAGATAATTTTAAATTCACCGCCTGCCAAAAATTACATAGCAAATGGGTCGAAAGAATGTTCGGAAGCTTAATTTATGTAGGCAATCGATTATAATTTTAATTTTAACATTTTTACATAAACAACAAAACATCTACTTATTTAAAGTTCCGACCCTTCGTTCGACCTATTTACTATGCAATAGTACCTATAGATGTAATTTTTGGCACACGAGCGGCGAATTTATTACTATGTTGGTAAAAATATGCAACATCTATACATATAATTATAATAAAACTGTAACGGGGCCGATTCTGTACATGGAATATTTTTGAAAATAATACTTGGAGGGGACATGTCTATCGATATAGAGACGAAAACAATTTAATTTGGAATTTTTGTCTGTCTGTCTGTCTGTCCGAGCATCACGCAAATACGGCTGGGCCGATTTTGTTGAAACTTCGTACGATTATACAACGTAACCCCAAGAACCATCTTAGATAATTTTTGTCCCGGGAAATTCAAGGGTTCCCGGAGGAATGCATAAAAACTTTAATTCTTAAAAGCCTTATTACTAATAAACTACGAAGCCGATTTTATTGTAATTTGGCACAATGATACTTTATCATTACTACTAAACATCCAAACCTTTTCATATAGGTTTCATGAAGGGTTCCCACAGGAAAACGACAACACCGTATCTCCACAATAACTCAGTTTATTAAGATAAAACCTTAACCTTTTGAAAAGGCGTGTCGATTACGGTATTTTCGTATCATTCGATAAATACTATTGGTCCTAGAAATTCAAAGGGATTCCGAGGGAAAAGCTGGAAACTGTATCTAAGTATTAAGGTGAAATATTCACTTTTAGATTAGGCGAATCAAAGGTATAATTAGTTAACATTCTTGACCCGGAATTGTCAAGGGTGTCCCGAGGGAACTGACGGAATCCTCTGTTTCGATGAGATATGTTTACATTGTTTTACGGTGTAGGTAGCTGTAGAATATCGAAAATATACGTATAACGTAGTGAAATAAGCAAAGCAAACTACATTTGTAAATGGTATTTTTATTTCGTACCCAACTATTCAAGTGTGGGGCAATATTTATCAAGTGGTGGTATACAGTGTTTTATAAAGGCGTAGGCATTCTACTGGACCTGTTCTTCAATTTTTTCTTTAACTACCTAATACAGGATTTAAAAAAAGTGCGTTTGAGATTCTAAGGGGTTGCTCAGAATCAAAATATACACGAAAAATATTGAAAAAATCCGATCTGCAATTTTTTTACCCTTTACCATACAAATTCTTAATTTACTATTCCGATTTAAAAAGTTGTAGACACGATTATTTTTTCTGTATTCTATACTTGATTCTGAGTAACCCCTTAAAATCTCAAACGCACTTTTTAACACCCTGTATAGGCGGCTGAAAAACTTCTTTAGCTAGAGTTGGCCATTAGCCTCACATCTTACCACTATCCAAACTTGAACCCTGTGTGTGGAGAATGACCTAACCTTCCCTAGCTATTAGAAGAGATCCATGCCCCAGTAGTGTTGATTGTGAATATAAATCCAATGCATTTTCATTTTCTTTCTCTCTTTCTTCTTATTTTTTATTGTTCTTTTTCCTTTTTTTCTTTATATTTTTTCTTTTACATTTTCTTTTTTCTTTTTCTTTCAGTCGTTTTATTGTTTACTTAATTTTGTTATTTTCTTATTTCTAAAAAATAATTTAGCAAAACATATGAACTATTGGGAAAACCCCAACACTAACGCGTACGAAGTCGCGGGCACCAGCTAGTTTTAAAATAGTTTTTAAAATATACATTTGCCTTACCGTAAAAACCTCAGTTTTCAGATACAGTTCACGCGTTGGGAAACGATAAGGCTTGAATAAACAAACTTTTAGCAAAATTCTTTGAGCTCTTTCTAGTTTAATTAGGTTTGTTTTAGCGGCGCTACCCCAAATAGTAATACCATATGACAGTACAGACTGAGCTAAAGCCGTGTATATTTGTTTAAGTATGTTGCCACTGGATATGTGTCTTAGATGTTTAAAAATATAAATTAATTTACGAATACGCGATGTCATGTTTTTTATATGTTCATTAAACGTTAAATTTTTGTCAGTAGTTATTCCTAAATATTTAATACTTACTTTGTGCAGACTGGATAGGAGTACACGTGCAAGAGTCCGGACGCTGATTAGAGTCACATCGGTGTGCTGTAATTTTATAATTGTCATTTATTTTTGAATTTTTTATACTAAAAGCAATGAATTTAGTTTTGTCAGTGTTAAGGGTCAGAGTATTTAAAGCGAGCCAATAAGAAACAATGCTAAAGCCTTTCTGTGCTAGGAAAACACTTCATCCCAACTATTTCCATTAAAAGTTAGAGTAGTATCGTCAGCATACGAGACAATTTAACAATTTTGTATATTTAGATTACATAGATCATTTATATAGCATAAAAACAGAGTGGGCCCCAAAATGCTGCCTTGGGGAACACCAAACTCTAGTAATGTTTCATCACTCACGTAGTTACTTATTTTAACCTTTTGTGTTCTCTTTGTAAGGTAACTTTGGAATAATTGAAGCTGCTTACCTCTTATACCTAGATTATGTAGTTTGTCCAATAATCTGGGAATAGAAACCGACTTTAGGACTTTAACGTCGATAAGGGAACAATGAACCTCCATCATATCACTCACAGCCTTTCACTATTTCTTACCGGTAACATAATAATACAGCTCCTTTACAGTTACAGAGGGGGTGCATAAACGATCTACTTAGATCAGAAATAAAATCCTTTCGTTAGGGTAAGCTTTGGTTTACAGTCAATAACGACTAAAATAATTTTAAGAAATAGCTAAAACGATAGCTTGATTTTATATAATAATTTATTTTATTTAGTTATTACAAAATACATTGTAATTTTATATTATAAGGGTATTGTTAATTCATGTTGATAATATAAGTATTGAAACTAACTTTGAATGTAAAGTAAGCTTTCAATAATCTGACTGGACGGAGTTGGAGCACGGCGGCTGTCGGTGGGGCCCATGGAAGGCTCCACCGGCGCCGCTCCGAAAGTAATCAAGATCTAATTTGAACGCAGAATTCCACCACGATTCTCCGTCTTGTTTGTCAGGTTCGAGATGACATGACTATGCAATCAATATCTAATTCTACAGTACATAAAGGTAAGATTGAATAAAAAATGAAAAAAATATTAAGTACATGAATTAAATACGAGTTCTCTGGTTTATACGTACGATGTTCTGAAAAGGAGAATGCCACGGAAGTATGAAACGCTCGTACCATATTGCGTCTTGAAAAAACCTTCTGAATTGGATAGGGGATAACATATTTAATTATTATACGAAAAATTACTCTCATAGCTACTGTAACTCCAGAGCTTTTTCACTTTCATTTTATGTTTTGAGGTTATTTTTAAGTACTTTATCTACGCTCAGGCGTACACGAAATTCTTAGTTTTAACCAATAATTTGATAGCTAGTTTTAGTTAATTATGGTATGGTTCAGTGATGCTAACGAGTAATATAAAGGAGCACCACTAACCGAACGCGGCACTGTATGTATATTGTAATGATGAAGTGCAGTCGACGAATAAAACGAAGTGTTTTAATATAGAAAAACGCTCACGCAAAAGCATCACTCACGCCTCGCACTCGTGCATGCAATTCCTAACGCATGCTTGGGCCTCCACACGTACGCCTCAAGCACACACGTAGGCGTCTGTATCCAGCAGTAGACAGAGCAGGGCTAGCAACCGCTGGCATATTTCAGTAGAAGACTTAAGCCCAGCCAAACCACCTGGCCCGCCTACTACAGGGAGTTGTTGGCCGTGTACATTTTCGGCATATATTGGAGGCGCAACACTTCATCACATATACCGACCACAAACCACTACTGTACGCGTTCTCACAACGTCGCTTAAAGTTGCCTCCCGCACAGCTGAACCAACTGACGATCATCTCGCAGTTTACTACGGAGATCGAGTACGTCAAAGGCGAAGACAACATCGTCGCGGACGAGATTTCCCACGTCGAGTCGATTTCGGTTCTTCTCTCAAATTGGAACCGACGCTAATTCCAGGCACGAATATTACCATCGCGTGCAACGTGTCGACGGGGCGGCCGCTGCCGAACCTGCCGGCGGCGCTGCTGCGCGCCGCGCACGCGCGCCTGCACGCGCTGAGCGACCCCGGCGGCCGCGCCTCCGCGTACTTCGTCGCTGACCGTTACGCGGATATCACACTGAGGCGGAATTCGGACGGGAGCGCGGAGCGACGAAATTCGCATGCGGCAGCGATCCGCTCTACCGGACGGTTTTCGTCGGAATTTCGTCGGAAGCTGCAGTGCACGACGAAGGCGCGGATTCCGCGCCACCGTCGGGCGGTTTCCGTCCGAATTTCTTCCGAAGTTGCGGTGCACGATTTTCGTCATACGTTTATCTAATATTCGAACGTGTATGTATGTAACAAGGGTTGTTTTTGTTTATAACAAGCTCAGAACAAGAATAGGTATAGAAACTGAATTCCATACAATACTCCTTCCAAAAAGCAGGGTAGTACTTTATCCTATATATACGTATATATATACGTTCTCATGTTGTCCTACCGACCTTGTTCTGAATCAGTAGTTCTGTTTCGTTTTAGCGCGGATCGCGCGCGAATCGCGCCTCCGGACGGAGAAGCGGCGTCAGTGTGTGGTACCCAGCGAATCGCACCGCGTCTCCATCCGGGAGCGCGGATCCGTCGTGCGAATCGCGCCTCCGGGCGGAGAAGCGGTGCCAGTGTGTGGTACCCCGCGGTTTTTGTATACAAATCAACATTTTACAGTACAAAGTTTTAATCCGCTCCACCGCAATTCGCCGCGGTGAGCGGAGCAGTGTGTTTTCCGCCTTACGTGCGCTCCGGCGTGGCGCGCGACTGTCGAACCTGGGCTGTCACTGCCTCCACTGCCAGCGACGCAAGGTGATGCGCCACGTGACCGCACCGCTCGGTGAATTTTCCCTCCCATCTGGGAGATTCAGCCATGTCCACCTCGAAATCGTCAGCCCCCTGCCGCACTCTGAGGGCTACACCTATTGTCTCCCGGCAATAGACCGGTTCTCGAGATTGCCCGAAGCGTGGCTCACGTCATCCATCACCGCCGAGGATGTTGGCGATACCTTCGTACGCGGCTGGATCGCGCGATTCGTCGTGCCCATCACGGTCACCGTCGATCAAGGCCGCCAGTTTGAGTCAGCGCTATTCAACTGATTCCTCGTCCTAAGCGCTACCAAATGCGTATGAACTACCAGCTACCACCCGCAAGCGAATGACATGGTGGAGCGCTTTGACCGCCATCTGAAGGCTGCACTCATGTGCCACCGAGAAACCTGCCACAGAGCCATACCTCTTGTGCTTCTTGGTATCAGATTGGCTCTCAAGGAGGACCTCAAATGCTCTGCTGCAGACCTCCTGTATGCTCCTGGTACCTAGCGCTTTCACACAAAATGTAAGTGAGGACTTCGTGGCACACCTGGCCATGACCGACATGCGTCCCGAAGTCGTTCGCTTTTAAGGACCTGGCAGACGCATTTCACGTTTTCCTTGTCGCGACGAACACTGTACACCGGCCCCTATAAAGTCCTCAGTCATTCTCTGAAGACACTTACCTTAGATGTTTCACGTAATAAGGTACAGGTGAGCGTCGATTGGATCGAATGGAAGCCTGCACACATCGCTGCAGACCCCGAGCGAGGCGCGGTCTCACCGAGCGCACAGGCGCACGCGACGCCCCCGGCCTCGCAATGCAACCACATATCCAGGTCCTACGTCTGCCCCACCAACAGCTCACTCTGCACCAAATCCTCCTACCGTCACACGATGAGGTCAGGGTTAGATTTAAGGATATTTTAGATTTGTGACCTGGTTTTAATATATTTTTTAAAATTATTATTTCGTGTTCTCTAGTTTATAGTGTCTTGTATTTTATTCTATCATACAGCTACACTGTATTCCTTTCCGTGAGGGTGGGGAGGACGGGGGGATGTGGCGGCATACACTATTTGTATGAAAAAAAATTCAGATTTGCGACAAAAGCTGTCCTGTCAATGTCATCCACCTACCAAAAGATCGTAGTCAGACTGTAATTTGTGATTAACACTGCTTGAAACTTGACAAAACAATGAAACTATACTATACTAGGTATACTTTTTTAAATATCGTAAAGTGCAGCGGCGTAACATGACGTAACGGGGCGTGTGTGCGATGCCAATTTGCCACGTACTGTGTGGCATATGTGGATTTAAAAAATGCCGCTCCGCAACGTGACTATGGCCCTACGTTACGTCCAAACAAAAATTCTTGTACGTCTGGCAACCCTGGGACGCACCAATGTGATCAACAATAATCGGAGTAGGTAGATTGATTTAGGGTCAATGACCGCATACGTATATGTTAATATGGACATGCCGCTCGGATTCCGAGAGTTTAACATTTTTTAGCAAACAAAAACTAATATTCTTCCTGTTATAAATAAAATTATTCCTTCAGAGCCAATTGATGTACCAGATTTACTTTAATAATACTCGACTCAATCCGGAAATACCTGAACTTTTCGGAAAAAAGGATTGTCCATGTTATAAAATCACGATGCAAGTACCAAAAATCAATCTACCTACTCCGATCACTGGTGATCAAGAATAAAATCTATAAAACATCGTCTGATAGTCAATCTTACCAGGAGTTGAAGAAGAGGGCGCGGGTATAGGAAAATGGTGGTGTAATGCGAAGACATCTCTTAGATTAAGAAGAAGAAATATGTGGATGAAGCATAAAAATCTCGATACAACCATAATGTAGTTTCGGAACACATTTTATGAATCCAAGGCCGCGTTCCGAGGGTGCACTTGACAGCAACCGCTTTGTACCCTCTCTTTCACACTTAGGCAATTTATATTATGCTATCCTGTTGTCAGAGTGAACGTTTGCTGTCAGAGTGTACAAAATGTAGGGGATATATCAAATTAAAATCTTTTTTCATACATTTCTTTCCTGCAGTTCGAATAGGTCTAGAAAAAATTAAGTGTGCTTAATAAATTTAATTACGATTTTTGACAAATGTCTGGTTAAGACGCAACATGGTACGAAATCTGGCAATCTCCTTTTGAGATTTGACTTTATTTTCTATAGTTTTTTCAAAATAATTGCCATCACAATCAGAACATTTTCCATACGTAGAAACCGAATACTAAAAATGTCTATCCATTTCTGTTCTGGAATTTTTGCGTACGAGTATATGCTATCTCAAGTCGAAAGTGAAGCATCCTCGTCAAAAAAATGATTTCTTATTTAATTTGCTTTTCACGAAAGGAAACAACTTAAAGTAATACAGGGCGAAGTCTGGTCTCTAAGGTAGATGGACATTTAATGTCAGCTCTATGTGGCGAAGCATTATCATGGTGAAGGTACTAGCTATCAATTTGTGACTTTGGTTGAAGCGCCTTTAATTTCTAAATGAGTTGTGGCAGACAGATAGCGCTGTACCAAACAGCGTTAACAGTCTTCTGTTCCCGCAGGACAACTATCTCGATATTTACACGTAATCCGAAAAAAAAACTACAGTCATTTTCTTTTTGTCGACTTCAATTTTCATACTTCAGTTGGGGTATCTTCGTCTTTTAAAACCCATATTTTATTTTGCTGCTTTGTGGGTACATCATAATAGTGAAGCTACATTTCGTCGTTCGTGACGATTGAAAAGATGCCTTTAGATTTACCATTCTCAAACTTAAATAGATTTTTTACACCATTTCTTTCGCTGCTCTTTTTTTTTCATCCTTAAGTTTATTAGGGATCCGTAGAGTAAAAACTTTTCTGTAACCTAAATAATCATGAATAATTGAATGTAATGCTGCTAAACCAATCTGTAATAAATACTCTATTTGAATGTATATTATTCGCCAATTGGTTTCAATTAGCTTCTGAACTGCAGATATATTCTCTAGTGTTACTGTTTCGGCCGGACTCCCGGAACGCAGATCGTTGTTAAGGCTTGAATAGCCACGCTGAAACTGTTTGTAGCATCTGTACTTAGTTGCTTGAGATGGACAGCCATCACCAAGTATAGGCTTCATTTCTGACAAACGTCTTTCAGGACTTAATCCACGTAAAAAATATGTGGCAAAATTGCGTTATATTCAATAGTTGTTCACGATGCCATCACAATGAAATTTTCTGAATTATATATCTGCCTCAATACTGAGCGCAAAATTATGACAACTGATATTATAACACTACATCGTACAGACAACGGAAAAATGTCGTGACAGCATTTGTTCGTCTATATTATTAAGTATCTCAAAACTTTCGGAACAGGCTACGTATTATATGTATAATATTTTGACTCCCCCTTGCAAGTCGCGGTATTTGCGAGGGAAAACCTAACACGCTATGAAAAGCGTTTGGATTGCGAGTATTATAATCTTCGACACGGCAATAGGCTGCGCCCTATTGCAAAATACTCTGTCAAAGTATGCTAAGCTTGTGCATGTTATGGCACCAGAAGTGTACAACCTACTCCCTATGGATTTCACCAAATGCTCCTAGTCTGTCAAGTTAGTTTGCCAAGTTTTAAATCAAAATTGCGTAGATTTTTGTAAGATCAACCAAATTTTCACATTTTGTGTTTTAAGGATTTTTTTGCAGGCTAGCAGTCCTTTCTTATCCAGTGAAAATCTTTCTATCGGCTATCCCAATCACACAAAAAGCATGGAAATTTGTATAGTGGGGGCTATACAAAATTTCCATTCATTTTGTGTGATTGGGATAGCTGTTGTCCAAGTAACAAGTTCTGTTATACTTTTAAATCAGAACATACAACCCATTTGCGTATTTTCAACCGACTTCAAAAAAAGGAGGAGGTTCTCAATTCGTCGGTTTTTTTTTATGTATGTTCACCGATTACTCGAAGACGCCTGAACCGATTTCGAAAATTCTTTTTTTGTTAAAAAGGGTATACTTCACAGGTGGTCCCATATAAATTTTATCGAAATCTATTCAGCGGTTTTTGAGAAAATCAACAAAAACATAGCAAAATTGGAGTTGTTGCGATTGAAGTCTGTTGTTTTTAACGTATTCAGCGTGGTCAATTATGTAGTCAAGGTTTTCAAGAATTAAGGCTAAACATTATAAAGTTTACTTTATTTTGTCACATTCAAGTGCTAAATGATATTTATAATCACGCTGTGTCACATTTTACTAATTTGTTTGATAACTATCCTCAAGTAAAATATTTTGATAATAGCATCTTGGTTTTGGATACTAATATATTTATTAAGATTTCTAAGAACCTTACGTGATAGATTTTTCAATTATTTTTCCGTTAATGAGCACCTCGAAATCTATCAGAAATCATTATTCAATTTCAGACAATTTTACCCTTGTTGACCTGTGTTAATTATTAAATACGCAATTTTTTATATTTCTGACACAAATATATTATTATTATTATTTCCGTTATAGATATATTATTCAAATTTTATCATGTAATTAAACAATAACTTGTAAAATATTTTACCAATATATTGTGGATATGTCTATGTCTATGACACAATGCGTGGAATATCTGGATACCTTCATTACAAATATACAAAATCAATACAAAGACATTAACCTCACCTTCTGAAATAATGACACTCATTTAACGTCATAACCTAATCATTTAACAAAAAAAATTGAAAACCCACTACGAATAAAATATATCTATGTCAATCTGGGGATCAAGACAAAAATGTACCTCATTCTTCAAAATCTATCAAGCCGTTTTGGTTGCAGGCGGTAGCAATGAAACGTATATAACTATATATCCATATTTACATACATAATACACTTGAAACACATCACCTTTCTCCGCTTGCGGTTGGTTACCGGGACTTTGTACCGAGCACACGTCTGCTGAGCTAATTTTTCAATAATTTCCGTTTTAGAGGACCTAGTTTCAACGTTATTTTTGTGATGGGGAAATAGCTGTGATTCAGATTCAGAGATAAGCGGTCATAAGAAGAGGATTAACTCGGGGGACAGCTCCGTTTTCCGAGTTCCAGCAGCAAACCACCACGTGGAGCTCTTTAAGTGCCCTTAGAGCCGTGCCTTTCACTTAACATTAGCGTTTCGTTATTTTTTTTATTGAAGATTCTCCCATTTTTCACTTGACATTAGCAAACTCACGCTCAGTATGAGATGTGGAATACCAAATAGAAAAATAGAATAGAATAGAATTCTCCGCTTGGACAGTTGCATAAAATCCCCTCTCAAATTCACTATACAGATAATTTTATTTTTCTAATATCACAAAACCCGACCTCTCGTTAACAAGACTCTTAATTTTCTGTAACACTAAAGTTTTTATTAAGGTCGTTTTTCGTAACTACGCAATAAAGTTAAGTAACATTTACTAGGAATGTTTTTGTAACAACATAGGCGATTATCACGAAGTTATTAACGTAAACCTATTACAAGTTAGCGTTTTATATCGTATAGTACTCGATTATTATAGTTTATACAAAGCCAAACCGCTGGCAGATCGCCATTAGTTCTCTCTAACTTTGAACTAGAACAATAATGCTTCCTCTAGATTGTTTATCGCAAGTCTTGTGGTCTATTGATTGTTCCCCTGCCCACTGCGAAAGTGTTTAATGTTAACTGAAAATACAAGTGCTTTTGTAGCTGATTTATGCAATGTGCCTACTTCATATAATATTAATATATTAATTAATTATACTTAGAAAGATGTAAGATAAACTTTGAAGCGTAATGAACCCTGTTATAATTTTAAAATATTTAGAATGATTTAAACACTCTTTAGGTATTCTCTTTCTATATATATGGATGGGCTTAGAGCGAGCTCAACGTTAACAGCGTTAATTTTGGATGATGATTAATATAGGTATATAGGGTATAAAAAATAGGTATAGGACACGATGAGGGCACGTAATCTTCTACTCATCATATTGCACAATTTTTATTCTTCGACTATGCTGAATTCAGCTGTTTTGTCAATTTTGTATGGAGAATTGGGGAGTCTAACTATTTTGAAAACTTTTGCGAATATAACTAAATCGTAGAACGAAGCGATTTAAAGCGGTTGTGGCTCAGTGCATCTTAGGTGATCGTGTCTATCACGCAGGTTAATTGACTACAGACACGGGTATAACCAGGATGAGTTTAACTGTTAGTGGCATATTATCTCGACCGTTTCGATGCTTCGCCAAGTTACGCTAAGCTGTAGGTGCCGCTTGCTAGATGGCAGTCGTTAAGCCACGTCGGAGGTCTTATAGGCGGCTTGAAAACTTCTTACGCTGTTGTTCAGTGAACCACAGCCTCTACCAGGTCGGACTTGGACGGGCGGAGTGGAGTATGGCCTATGACCGATATGGGTTGTATAATAGAACAGAAGTGGTTCAATATGACGAGTAGAAACACCAGTTAACAGGTTCTACAACTATTTTGTTACAACTTGTATAAACGGCGGCTTTAACTGACCATACTGAAAAACGTTCGCTTAAGAAACCATACTGAAATCTCAAAAAAACGACAGCCCATACAAAGTTAGCCGATCAGCTGACTGAATTGTATGAGATTTGTTCAGTATGATAAGCACAAACTTTTTAAGTTTTCTAATTTTTCTTTTAACAACCTGTAGGTACTTACCTATATTTTCAAAACATGTTTCAAAAACAAATTTTGAGTTCCATATTATGATACCTACTTATCTACACATCATATCATAGGGGTTCAAAACAAATACTCCCCAAAGTTGTTTGAGTCACCATCCCTATCATCTGGCATGAATCGAACATGGTGCAAACGGGTTAAATCTCCTAATTCCGCAGTACCGTGTAACTCGTAGCCAACGGCTGTCACAGCACAGCCAGTTCTAGCGAGATCATACTTCATATTTATTCTAAGTACTCAATAGCTACATATTATGTATTTAATTCAATATTTTTTTCCATTTAAAAACGTGAAAATAAAATAATATCGTTTTTCTAGCATCTATGTATGAAACCATAGATTATCCTAAATAAGGAACGTTCTGTTATTTACTTGGACAGAAAAATTGACTATTTTTGTTATCTACCCTTAGATTATTACGTATGGTCTAGTTCTTTTGTAAAATCTGTTCATGAAAGGGAGGACTTAGAACAAATCTATTATTGGTTTTAAAATTAGAAAGTCAAACCTGTCTTGACCTCCTTCAACGCTGAGAAATCGGTGCCCTCGAGGATGTTTTTCAGCTTTCGGACTTTAATCTAATCTATATTGTTGGATTAAGAAGTAATCAGATGGGATCAGGTCTGGACTGCAGGGTAGATAGTTGATCTGCCAGAACCAGCAGTCTCGGATAAACTAATGTATTTTAACAATCCGGAAATCAGTGACTCATTGTTCCGTTAAAATAATTTCCTCTTTCCATTGCACATTTTTGGCTATTGTTCGAGATCTTCTATAAAGTCTCTTTATTTGTTCGGTGTCTGGTGTATAATATGTACTTTTGTATGTATTTTAACGTTCACAGGGTAACATACCTGCAAAGATCTTGACTTAAAACTAAACATCCTATGTCCTAAAACATTGCTGAAATTGCGAAAAATGTTTAGACTTTCCATACAAATCAAACAGCTTGTTAGCCAAGTTTGTAAGGAGTGTTAATTTTTATTTTTTATGTATGAAAGAACAAGCAAGCAACAATGAACCGAATTCTTCTCGATCAAGATGCTTCGAAGTAACATCAAGTATTGGCAACATCTGAAAAGGTACCAAAGTATATGTTTAGTGCATTAGTAAGATAGAATAACCTTAGACGCGCTGAGCTGGAGGCTGGTCCCCGGGGCGCGGATCCAATTTGCCAACTTGAGGTCGTTATTGTGTCCGCCGTCACCGACCACTATCAAACTTTCTTGTGATTACGTAAATATAACAGTGCAATCTGAAATTTTAAACGAGCCTATTTTGATTAAGTTACAACATTTTGAAAATCAGTTTTTACCAAAGACAGTTTCATGGGAACGTTAGGGAACCAAAAATTATGAAATGGAGGAATGATTTGCTCGACTTATTATATTATTATATTTATTATATACAGGATGTAGCAAGACCAGTCACGGAAACTTTATCAGGTTGTGCTACTCAATAAACTGAATAAATAACTTTTACTATGGAACCTACATGCGAACACGCAAAAAAAAAAATGTCTTTTCATACAAGTCATACATAACCGTGGGAGAGCTATGCTTCGGCACGAATAGGCCGGCTCGACCGGAGTGATACCACAGCCTCACGGAAAACCAGCGTGAAGCAACGCTTGCGTTGTGTTTCGCCGAGTGAGTGAGGGTACCGGTGGCCCAACCCCCCCTCCCCCTCTCCCATTCCCCCATCCCCCTCTCCCATTCCCCCATCCCCCTCTCCCATTCCCCCACTCATCCCATTTCAAAGGTCGGCAACGCACTCGTGACTCTTCTGGTATTGCCGGTATCTATGGGCGGCGGTAATCGCTTACCATCAGGTGATCCGTCTGCTCGTTTGCCACCTATCACATAAAAAAAAGTCGATTGGTCAATCAGCCAATTTCGGGTACCTATGTGTTCCTTGGAAAATTTTGTTCACTTTCATGAGTTAATTCCATCCATTTCATCCACAGTTCCATCGTTTAAGTTTCTGATGGGGATGGTCTTTTACACCTTGCATATCGACGAGTAATATACGGAATGTAAATCTAGTCGTACGTCATATTTTAATCAGCGCTTCTACTCCTGATTATGATCAACTTTCCGTCGTGCGTCAAATTTTAATCAGTACTTCTATTCCAGATTCTGATCAACTTTCCCCAAGAACCCATAGTCAAAACGCAAAAAAATAACTCTTCATACTAAGATAATTTGGCCGCTCGGTTGATTGATTTGTTGAAGAGTCCAAAAATTTTTTTTCTATTCGACTATGGGTTCCTTGGGGAAAGTTGATCAGAATCAGGAGTAGAAGCACTGATTAAAATTTTACGCACGACTAGATTTACAGCCTGTATCTCCTTTTAGTATCTACCCCAATTTCAGAAATCTATCTGACCTTATCTGAACTTTGTACTAGGTAGAAAAAAAGACGATTTAAAAGTATGCCACACCACTGCACATGGGAAATGATTCATTGGCCCACGACGCAAAGGAGAAAGCCGATCTTCTGGGTAAACTCTTTGCGTCCAACTCGACATTGGATGACGGGGGAAACGAGCCGCCGACCATACCGCGGTGCAAGAGCTGTATGCCGGATATCCGGTTCCACCAACGCTCAGTGCGTAAAGCACTTTTTTCCCTCGACATTCATAAGTCGAGTGGGCCCGATGGAATCCCTCCCATCGTGTTGAAGGTGTGTGCTCCAGAGTTGGCTCCAGTTTTAACGCGCCTTTTTCGGCTTTCCTACTCTTCTGGCGTAGTCCCGAAGTCATGGAAAACAGCTTTGGTGCACCCGATCCCTAAAAAAGGTGACCGCTCGAATCCGTCCAACTACAGGCCGATAGCCATAACCCCCTTATTCTCAAAGATAATGGAGTCCATTATCAATAGCCAGCTCCTTCGGTATCTAGAGGACCGCCAGCTGCTTAGCGACCGACAGTACGGTTTCCGTAAGGGCCGGTCCGCTGGTGATCTTCTTGTCTACCTGACACATCGTTGGGCACAGGCGATCGAGACTAAGGGGGAAGCATTGGCGGTTAGTTTGGACATAGCGAAGGCCTTCGATCGGGTTTGGCACAAAGCACTTCTTGCGAAGCTTCCTTCTTATGGGCTTCCCGAGGAATTATGCAAATGGGTCACTAGTTTTCTTGCAGACAGAAGCATAAAGGTCGTAGTCGACGGTGCATGCTCAGATTCTATGTCTGTGAATGCTGGTGTCCCTCAAGGCTGTGTGCTTTCGCCTACACTGTTCCTTCTGCATATCAATGATATGCTGCAAATCAGCAGCACTCATTGTTATGCGGATGACAGCACAGGTGATGCCTTTTATACCGGCCGTGCTAACATTTCTCGGGAAAACGTCATCGAGAGCCGAAACAAACTTGTGTCAGAAATTGAGGACTCTTTAAAGAAAGTCTCAGAATGGGGTCGGATTAACTTGGTCCAATTTAACCCCACTAAGACACAGGTTTGCGCGTTCACTGCCAAGAAAATGCCATTTGTCGTATCACCTCGTTTTGAGGACACTCCCCTTAATGCCTCAGCTAGTATCGGAATCCTTGGTGTCGACATATCGAGTGAAGTCCAGTTCCGTGGTCATCTAGAGGGTAAGGCTAAATTAGCCTCGAAGAAGCTTGGTGTGCTCAATAGATCGAGACGGTATTTCACTGCGGCCCATCGCCTGCAACTTTATAAGGCGCAGGTTCGGCCTCACATGGAATACTGTTCTCATCTCTGGGCAGGGGCACCCCAGTACCAGCTTCTCCCTCTGGACCGTATTCAACGGAGAGCAACTCGAATCGTCGGCTGCCAGGATATCTCAGATCGGCTTGACTCCTTGGCGCTGCGTAGAGATGTAGCCTCGCTCTGCATTCTCTATCGCATGTACAATGGGGAGTGCTCCGAGGAATTGTTCGGATTGATCCCTGCCGCCTCTTTTCGCCATCGTTCTACGCGACAATATATTCATCCCCATCACATAGATGGTTGGCAGTCCACAACTGTGCGTTTCACTAGAAACTTTCTGCCTCGCACAACCAAACTATGGAATGAATTGTCGCCTGCGGTATTTCCGGACCGATACGACATTCAAACCTTCAAGAAAAGAGCGTACTCCCATATCAAAGGCCGGCAACGCACTTGTGACTCCTCTGGTGTTGCGGGTGTCTATGGGCGGCGGTAATCGCTTACCATCAGGTGATCCGTCTGCTCGTTTGCCACCTATGCCATAAAAAAAAAAAAAAAAAAAAATGCGTACAGCATCTACTTAAAGAATAAATATTTTGAATTTTGAATTCCCTTAAATAAATGTTGTACAAAAGTAACCAAATAATTTTTTTAATACCTTTTGTTTTAAATTCAGAAACTTAGCTCTTAAAATTTATATTTTGCAATTTTAGTTATTTAGACAACAAACTGTTTTTACGTATTCAAATCAAGAAAGAAGGTCCGACTCACGAAATCCGGAACTAATCCTGTATTTGCTGTAACAAATAAAGGTTCCCTGAGGAGCTCGAGGCAGGCTTTCACCGTCGAAAAAGGCTTTTACAGAACACTATCGATTTTATTCAAATTTATTCGATGTACGTGGCTTCCGCGGACAGGCCTATAGCGTTCTGAGAACTAAAAACCACCTTTTTATTACCAGGCAGATTTTACATGCCACCCCCGCACCGCTAGTCACATAGTTTACTCTCAAGGTCCAAAATCAGAAAGTATGAGCGTATATACCTATATTTTAGAAAGCTATAGACTTTACCATATTCTTTTATTTAGAACGAAGATAAAAATTTATTTTCTTATTTTTTTGTTCATAACTAACGATCACTGTTGACGATAATCATAAATTCTGCTTCGATTTCTACTAAGAAGAAATATAAAAACGAGAATAATATTTTGACAAAAATAGATTCTCAGTTACTTACCTATATGACTGGCGCTAGCCTTGGGCATAATCGACCCCTGTCTGAAAAAGAATGATGTTATAAATAAGTATATATGTGTCTGCCTGTAGATCTGATGTAGTTCTCAAACGGCTAGATCGGTTTTTTTATATACATTTGAATGTGCTATATTTGATGAAAATCTTTGTAGTGTCTTACGATCCGGGCCATATATTTTATTTTAGTTGTGTTCCTCATTTCTGTTACATTTTCATAAACCTCCAAGCTATGGAACTTGTTAAGTATGACCTCGTTTCGATACTGAAATTGGGACCAAACAACAAGAAGGTACAGACATGTCACTCGCCCTAAACTTCACAATTGTCGCTACAGCACGAGCGAAGGTGAATTTTCCCACGAACTTACAACAATCACATGAACTCTGGTCGTTGGAAGTTTCATCAAATTGTAGCCTTATTTTCAAGCCATCATAACACATTGAATTTGATGTGAATTTTATTTTAAATTGAATGTCATCCCACGTGAAGCTATCGTATTTTATCTGCAAACAATGTAAAGATTTATGGTCACGTCGGATATATGAAACATTGGGCTAATAGAATAGAATGTAGATACAGTCCACCTAAATAAAATATGACATGACTGGAGTATAAATCAAATATATGAATCTTTTTTAATTCATTACAGACTGAACCAATAAAAAAAAACGAAAACAGAATGTCGCAAAACAAATTAATTTAAACTCCAGAAGTTTGTCCATATTATGTTATGTTTTTATTCCCCAGGAAGGCCCTTCAGCGGGGTCCGTAATTTCGGCTCGGTACAAGCACACTGATGTAGGTTGACATTTTCGAGGCATTATTAGTCAAAAACTCAAAATACTCCATTATTCCGGAGCTGTATAGAGAATGTGGTAAGAGACTCGAAGGGATAAGTGGGGTGATATGGGTTTCGATGTTAATGTATCATTACACGAGACCCTCTTAATCTTAGTTCGCTTTGCATAGGTGTAGTACCTGCCTCCACTCACAGTTCAAACAGTTATTTGCGAGTGCTTTTAACGTATCTATAATTTATGTAGGTTTTGGGTTTAGCTCATCTATGTCACTACAAACCGATCTGCAATAGGGTATTTTACTGGATTCATAATAAATTATAAAATTGATTACAATAAATAAAAATTCTCCATAAAATGCAGGAAAACTGACTGTTATGGTTATCTGTTTCATTTTCAATTTTAAAACTAGGAAAATAGTAAAATAAGTACGTCAGAAACATCATTGAAATGTGACGTCACTACGTTAGTAATTCAAACATTTTTAGAACAAATTGGCGTTTTTGACATTTCATAAAAAGTAACTAATTTGACTAATAGTAAAATACCCTATTGGCCCCCGCGTGTTAAAATTAGCAACATAACCTTCCTTCTTATGTAAAGAGACCCGAGCAGTTATGCAGATTGCAGGGTTGTTGAAGTTAATCATTATTATTTGTCATTTGACGTCGCACCGTATACTGAAGAGGTGCAGATTGTCTTGTAAATTTTTACAAAATATTGTATCCTGAATTGAAAATCACAGCAACGCAATAGCTAGAAGTACCGTGCTGACAGAAGCAAGCCTTGCGACCGCGAATAGGGGAATTGGAAGTGCCCAGACGAGATATCGTGCTGTCACTCACATGTGAAATTTCCGGCATATAGTGCCAATGCCTAACTACATACAACAGTAAAAAGGGAATCTCTTTGGGAATATCGATGTTTCTTTTACTTGACAATACGGTAGGCATATTAGTATCCGAGTTGGAGAGTAGATATTATTTATAGTAGAAATAATAGTATTATATTATGCAGATTTAAAAACTTTTTATAAATATTTCATTACGCACTTCAAAAAAGAAAAGCAACAGCATCTACTTAGATAAAAGCAATAGCCTGGATGATGCAGAGGTTATTTAAGTATTAAAGCCATGATTACTTGATCACACAAGTAATCTACATTTCTTTGCTATCTCCAATCACAAAGACGTCCAAAAGGCGAAGACGATAGATGTTTTAGTAAAAAGGCGATATTGTTAACTGATGAACGAAATTCTCAACTGAAGGCGATGTAATTCTTTCCTTTAAGGGATTTCCCTTTTAGTTCAAAGTCATTTGCCTTTAAATAGAACTCCCGAAGGATATCGCCATCTTAAAAATGAAGAGACTTATAAATTATGTCGAATTTATAAAATTTGATAAGTATAGGTAATAGATTAACAATTATAATCTTTCACAAAATGTTGTTCTAATTTAATATAGGTATTAAATTTTATTCCGTGGGTTAAGACTTTGAGACAAGGAGAAGATACTAAAATAAACAGGTGTAAAAGAAATTTCTCAAGACACCCATACAGAATTCTCAAAAAAGGTTCGGTATGATGAATAGAGGGGAAATGTCTGTTTAGAAACTGTATATTCGTCAATATGCATGTATATTTTTTTGAGTTATGTATTTTTTTTTTTTAAGTTTTTTTTTGTAAACTCTGAGTGGGTTTCCGAAAGTTTATAAGTGTAATGAAAGGCTTCAGTGTGTTTTGAAAGTTTCTTTTTGTGTTCTATATAATAAGTTCTTCATACATTATTTTTGGTTTCTATCCTATTTCTCGAAACGTAATTTAATTTTTCCTGTAAAATGTTCACAAACCTTTAATTATTCTTTTCACATTTTTCTGCTCGTAAACTTCCAACTTAAGGGAAACGGGGTGTTTTCCAGTGTTTTTTATCCGTAGTATTCAAAATCCTCGCAGCGCGGCGGTGTAAAAAAATGAAAAGTTTCATAATATGTACAGAAAATCCTAATTTTCCTTACTCTATTTTCGTTAAAAATTTGAATGTTTTCAGTAAAAAAGTTCTTATAAGATATAATGATCATATACAATATATTTTAAAGCATAAAAGAAAGATGCTCCACGAGGAGATCATAGATTTCAGTTGTTATTTTCACTAATGTTATTGATTCAGCCGCAGTACCTACTAAATAAAATATATTGAACAGTCATGTATATCAACTGAAAATTCCCTAATATGGACCCCAAACACAATAACGGTAGGTACAACCATTCCAACCCATGTCTGTTCTGAGCAAAAACCACCTTAACCTCGGGCTAACAGCGGTTACGAGCTCAACTGGGGTTTTAGACAACACAGATTATCTATCTCTTGAGCGTTACCAATATTCATGAGAAAAGAAAAAAATTTTTTTTTTTTTCAATTTCCAATAGATTTATCCCTCACCCCGTTCTCGAATGTTCGCTTCCCACGGCACGGAACGTCGTCAAAAATTAGCACTGTAATGGAGTTAATCACGAGGGCGAAAAACTTTGACGCACTTTCAGAAATCTTCAAGTTTTAAGGAAGTTAAGCATCTTGGGTTGAAATCAATGAGCTGGCTCTGACATCGGAGTGATTGAGGACATTGAGGGACTTTATTTTTATTCAATAAAGTTGAGTTGATTTGAGAAAATTGTGGAGATGGTGGAAACAATGGAGAGGGGGTGGTGGTGGCCGCGTGCGAAGAAAGCCTTAGAATAGAACTGTATAACAGATTGTTATTGGTTTAGCGATGCCGCAGCGGCCGCCGACAATAGGAGGTAATGAAAAATAAATTGTTAGCTTTGTTGCAAGCACGCTGGAAGCTCACCCGGCGCAACTGTAGGTCAGCCTAGAATGGGATTCGGTATTTATGGCTGCTATTGCCACAGCTGGTGGTGATGAAGTGTTGCTGCCAAATTCAGTTGAAAGCTGCGGACTACACTGTGATGTCCGGAACCTAGATGTTACAATAAATCTTTTATTATAATAAAAACAATCCTGACCTTCCCCAGATAGAGAAGGGACAATATGTATAGAAATAGCCCCCTGTCTCTGCAGTGGAGAAGTCATATGTTTTTAATGTTAAGTAACTGAATAACAACATCAATATTATTTATTACGTATATTAGGTTAGCCAATCTTTTACTTAGATCGGCACGGCAACTAAACAACAATTAATAAAACTACGAACATTCCTACGTCGATAAGTGTTAGGACGAAATTACGTCACGCTTGATTCGGAGCTAAATAATCCACTCCCCGGGCGGCGCCGGGTCGGTAGGTAATGATTTTCTCCTAAGGATAATGGGGGATTTTCTACTGTTTATTGTAGACTCAATCTCCCGCTATGATTGATGGAGGCTTAGGTGGAACACTTCCAAGAGGAAATTACTAAGTTATTTTCATAAGAAGCCGAAAATGTGTGTTTGCGCTGACTTCAACTGTGTATTTGTGTTGTTTATCCGTTAGTCACTATAAGAAAAAATAGGAAGATCGTTTTTTACAAAGTCTTTTAAGCAGACAAAATCAAGGATTATTTTGTCTATCTATCGACACAATAAATCATAAACGCTCCTACACATATGCGGCAAACATTTAGATTTTGTACATTAAATTTTGTACAGCGCTGAAATTATATTTTTTTCTGAAATCTCAATTTTTTTTGCGTCGCTATGTTTATTTCGGAGATATTATGTGTATAATCTTTAAATCGTGTTTTTTTTACTAGGTGCAGAAAAAGATGACACGTCCCAACATTTCTTTATTCTATTTCTTTCTTTAACACTATAATGTATTTTATATATTCAATATTTACAACGTATCTATTGTATTTATAAACACTATTGACACATTTTATTTTTATTTAATTCACAAATAAGTAAATAAAGTAGAATTATTATAAAAATATTTTTAAACATTGTAATGCTTGTAAAAGTAATCGTTTTGAATTTCGAATAAATCAAATAAAATTCTCAACATATGTCAGATCACGAAATATACCTACTCGTAGTTCCAAACAAGTTCCAAATCATTACTCAGTCTTTCACACATAACAAGATACACTATAGTCACAGATAATAAATATGTATGTATACCTATCTCATTTACACCAGCTGTGGATAACTTCTTGGTATGTAGGTAATTCACAATATTTAAAATTATTACAGAATCTATCTAGAGGAATTCTATCTTTACTTATCAAGTTATCACATTTAATATTTAATATTGTTTATTTAAAATTCATCTTTCTTTTATATTAGTCTAACTTTTGGCCATTATGACCTACAGCTACAAAATTTTAGGTAGATAATTAAAAAGGTACCTATAATTTTATATTTTCTAGAATAATAATTTATTTATTAAAAAACTTTTGGATCTTTCGACGATCAGGGATTGTAGTTTTAAATAGATATGTTTTGTACAAAACTATCGAGATCCTGAATTTTATTTGTACATGTATAAAATATTAACCTATTATGAAACTACCGTCTGTTATACAAAAGTGGCACCAGACAACTCGATATCCTCCAAACACTGAAGACTGTTAAATCTGGAACAATATCAGATTGTGATTTACAGTTTGTCGTTTATTCAGGGGATGATAAATTGATATTGCCATGGCACTGAAGATATTGCTGTAAGAGTGGATTAACTTACCTAAAGCGCTATTCCGAACTCCTAACACCGAGGCAACTTCAGGCTGCTCCATATCGAAGATTAATTCGGCGCGAGCAGCATAGAGGTTGTATATACTGGCGATGCAGGTGAGACGGAGGCTTCCGCGCTCGAAGGCCTCGTTGCGGACCAAAAATGACACCTCTCCCACCGACGGCAGCCTGTTATCGGGCCCTGTGCGCTCAAATACGGGCTTCACACTCTCTTTTCTAGGCCTCCGTATCTCTTCCTTATGTGTGTTTATATAGCTCTCGTCCAGGTACTGAATGTTGCTGTCGTCATGAAAAATACTAAGTGCTTCTTCGTCTTCGAGAGGCTCGGTAGTTGTGGTTTCAGCTTTTGGAGGTGAATCCCATTTAAACCAGTCTGGTAGCACGTGAACGGATGACTCCATTTCAATCTGTAACAATTAATGTCACGTTACACCTACTGTATAGCGTAACATACTAATATCTAACTTATTTCTGGTTTCGGAGAACCTCGCTCATGAATGAATGAGGTAATCAAGCATAATGTAACTTATTGTTACGACTTAATTTCCCAGACTAAATGCTTGTGAAACAAATTTTAACTTCTGAGTTTGATTAATTTAGTTTCTAAAAGCACCACAAAGCTAGGCTAAACTTTCTAAGCCTGCAAGGTTTTTGCTTAGCCATGATTTGAATTTCATACGTTTTTTTTTTTAAAAGAACTTTGATGATGATTAGCTTTAGGTTTTTTAGCAAAATTGAATAAAACCTAGGTACCTACTTATACAAAATAAATTATATAAGATTATTTCCAGTTACATTAAGCGCCTAATATCCCTAAGGACTGATCGGATACGCGTTAATTAAACCATCTGAAACACAATTAACAGATAAAGGAATTACTAGAGAGCCTGTACCACAGCTGCTTTGATAAATGAACCGGGCCACAAGGAGACAGCAAAAACAAGGGCGTCAAAGTAAAACAAGATCCATTGTGAAGACTTCATCTCGAGCAGGCGGTGTTTTGTGTGGATAGTGGGTAGCGGGAGTAGGACTGCACTAGGGATTTCCTGTCACTTATATCATATTTTTGAAATATTTTGTTAGCATCTCCGATGATGTTGCTACGCGGTCGAGAATCCCTTACTAACCTAATGTTGAGAGAAAGATCAATCGAATTGATCGTACTAAACAAAAAACTATTTTTATATTTCTAAGAGATAATCGGCTTTTCTAAGCACTAATTCAGTTGGTACCTAGTAAAAACTAATTATGAACAGTCACCTTCTATCCTGCTATTATTTCAATTTCACATTTGATAAAATGTATCTGAGCTCTCGAAAAAATCAATCCGGGAGTTACGATCCGGGAGTTAAAATTACGAAATATTATTCACTAAATAGCTCTTTTATTGAATTTGTTGAAAAACTTAATCACTTTCGTTTTTATTACATTTTCATTTTTTTATTTACAAGAATTTCGTAATTAGTATGCAAACTACTATATTGAACAATGACGTCATCATACAAAATTTCAAACATTTTTATAACAAAATGTCGTTTTTGACATTTGATAAAAAGTAACTCAAATGACTAGCAGTCAACTACTGGATTATATTATTATTGTTATTAATTGGGTATATCAAAATCATTTTTATGACGGTTGAAACATAACCTATTAAAAATAAATGAGTGAAATTAACCCGTCAAGAGTCTGTCGCTTTCACATTAAAAAACATACAAAATAATCTCTCGAAAGTGAACGCTCCCTTGGTAGGCTGTACCTAAATTATGTGAATAAAACTTTTACGAATGCACTTAAACAATAAATATGAGTATGGCTGTAATAATAATATGTAGCTACCTAATACCTGTTGTTGAACAATAGAATATTCTTGATAATCTTGCTCCTTATGTAGGCTCATAAATAAGCGCCCGCTTTCATCTTTGAAATGAGCTCAGATTTCGGTTTGACTTATTTACGTAGACGTTTGTACGATAATCTAAATTACCTGCGCAGCGTTCCTACCCTGGCAAGACTTGAAATACACGAAGCCTTATATAAATGATAATCTTGTACATAATAATAACATTAGATGATATATTTTCTCGTACATCTGAGATAGCCTACTTGATACTATGATTGCGTAGGAGTTGATTTTCAAGTATTGTTGTTTCTGTTATTGTATTAATAAAGACTTGTTTAGAAAGTTCAATATTAATTTTTAAGGTCCATAGAGTAGTAAGGCGCCTTTTTAACCGACTTCAAAAAAAAGGAGGAGGTTCTCAATTCGTCGGAATCTTTTTTTTTTTTTTTTTTATGTATGTTCACCGATTACTCGAAGACGCCTGAACCGATTTGGAAAATTCTTTTTTTGTTTAAAAGGGTATACTTTACAGGTGGTCCCATATAAATTTTATCGAAATCGATTCAGCGGTTTTTGAGAAAATCAACAAAAACATAGCAAAACTGGAGTTGTTGCGATTGAAGTCGGTTGTTTTTAACGTATTCAGCGTGGTCAATTATTTTCAACCAAAGATCTAAAGAAAAAATGCTTCAACGCGATAAAACAGTTTGGCTGTCTTAGTCAGCATTTCGCGTCGATTTTACAAAAACAATGAAGCATAACTTTTAGCTTCGTCATTGGACTTCAAGAGTAAAACGGTCACCCTTTCGCTATAGCAGAAACACTATTGACATATTTTTAGTGATAAGAATATTATTTAATAATGGTAAGATTGGAGTAGGAAAGAATAGCCACCGACAAGAGCTCCAAGACACATAGCTCTTAAGATTAAGAAGTAGAATGGTACGATAACGTAGGGAGAGACAAAGAGGGGTGGCGCAGGTTTCAAGAAGAGAAGATGGAATGTACCTCTAGTCCGTTGAGAGCAAAGGTGATGTTAGCCGGGGGGTGCGCCGGCGGCGACGCGCAGGTGGCTCGCAGGCTGGACCCCACGCCGTACCACGACCGGTCTGACACCAGCTTCGGCTTCCACTCCGGAGGTTCTGCAAATAAAATCACACTTCAAACGATCTATAATGGAGAAAAGACCGATCTATCAGCGACAGACACACCTCATTACGACCCATTAAATTATAGCTGATATCCTGACTATTGTATTTATTAGCCATTGAAATAAGACTAAATTTAATGTGGCTTATTATTGTTAAACTCAAAGTATATGTGTATGTATATCAGTCTCTGGTTCCCAAGATACAGGGAATCCTAGTTTGGGGCCAGATGACGGTGTGTGATTAAAAAAAAAAGTATTTCCTTAGAATACACGTAAAGATAAACTTTCAGAAATTCTTTCTCCTTTGCTTTAATATATATTTCAAGTAGATAACTGAAAAATCTTAGATAACAGCTGTCATACCTATACCATATTTATACAGGGTGATTTTAAATTAGTTCTTGATACGAAAGGCTATGCATGTACTCGTGATAACAAACAACTTTCACTAAGGAACCCATAGTCAAATCTAAAAAAAATTTTGGACCCTCCATACAAATCTGTCAACGGACCGGCTAAATTAGTATAAAGAGTCAATTTTTTTTTTACGATTTGACTATGGGTTCCTTAGGGAAAGTTGTTTGTTATCGTGAGCACATACACACCCTTTGGTATCAAGAACTAATTTAAAGTCACCGTATATATAGGAGTAGAGAGAATATTACTGTCATAAGACTATTAATTATAAGTTCATAGTCTGACGAGCGGGCTTTTATGAGATAAGCGTTAAAAATTGTCACGACAGTCATTTGTCACGCGGCCGCCGGTGACAGCCGATTTGACGGAAACCGCGTATTTGCGCTGATTGAAATCGCGACAGGAGACATGGCATTAATTACCGAGTTTAATTGAACGGAAAATTGGATATTTCACGTGCATAAGGTAATTTAATGCATTATATGTATTATATCTATATATGTATCGTATGTATTTAAAATGTATATGTGTATGGTATATCAGTCTCTGGTTCCCATAGTACAGGGAATCCTAGTTTGGGGCCAGATGACCGTGTGTGATTTGTCCCGGATATTATTATTATATTACATTATTATTTGATTCCTCATCACAAGCTGTGTAATCGATTGATAATTTGTTGGTATAACTTATGAATAAGATCACAAAAATAAAAAGGCAAAGGTTTTTTTAACAATTTTGCTAAAATGATAACGGAATAAATTTATTCGTGAATTTCCATCAATTCGAACCGTTACATTTAGATTTCACGAATCAAACGAAGCGAGAGAGATGGTAATTTTTATACACACTTGAGTAGATAACTTGGCTTTTGCGGACTTTAATTCGTCAACTTTGTTAGGCTGTTGAGCACCTCAAAATTGATATCCAAATTGACTTTCTTTTTAATATAATAATTGTTTCCCCATCCAATTATCTTCAAGTTCCGGGCACGTCAATTTTGTACGGCTGAGAAGATTAGACGAATCGCGAATATCGCAAATCCTCGGGTTGAGCTGCCTTTGTGAAATTTCGTCAAGGTATACAATATCACGTTCATAATTCCTAAAGCTCCATTCGTGGCACGTTTGTTGGCATTCCCTTTAATAATAACAACAAAAACTATAGAATATAACGACTATACACATACACAGTGTTTATTCAGGATCAAAATGATGTCGTCAAGAATCGAAATAATATTTAGTTATTAATGCAAAAAAACTAAACTAGTTAATAAATCGTATGGCCACCCTATGCATACTTTCTGGGGAAACCTTTTACCATTTGGCATGTACAAGTAATTATTACTCAATACACAATAAATAATAAACAAAATAGCCTTTTATTACTGAGAAATACATGCATCGAATTAATATATTGCTTATCCTATAATATTCAGTCCGCCCTTTTGGCGAAGGCCTCCTCCAGTCTCTTCCATTCTTCTTCCTTCTTGCAGTCCTAGTCCATGTAATTCCTAAAATTTTTTTGAGGTTATCTTTCCATCTTATTTTTTGTCTCCCTCTGCTTCTTTTCCCGTCTCTGGGGTACCACTCTGTAGCTTTTTTAGTCTATCTGTTTTCACTTCTTTGTATATGTCCAGCCCATTTCCATTTTAATTTCCTTATTCTATTTGTTATGTCTGTTAGTTTTGTTTGTTCTCGTATATTTTTGATTTTAACTTTATCCTTTCTCTTGATGCCAAGAATGCTCCTTTCCATGTCTCTTTGGCATATGGCAATTTTGTCCTCATTTTGTTTGATAAGAACCCACCCATAGGTTATGCATGGCAGTATACTCGAGTCGAATACTTTCTTTTTGCAAGCTATTGGTAGATGTTTACTTTTCATTATTTCTTTTAGAGACCAGTATCTTTTCCAGGAGTTGGAGATTCTTCTACCTAACTTTTTATTTATGTGATTTTCAAAAGAGACAAATTTCAAAGTAATAAATATTCGTTACCATTGGCAAAGACTGCTTAAGAAAAATTGACAAAAAAATGGAAGGTACCTTATTTCGTGTTTTCCTTAAATAACGAACTACCTAGTATAGTAGGCCGTAAAAGTTATAGCAGCGTACAAAGTTTCATTAAAATTGTTACATCCAGTTTTGAGCAAAAGTGGCAAATAATTTCGATTTGTATAAAAGGTCCCTAATCAAATTAATTTTCGGAGTTAACAACTTGAAATCTAATTTATAACTTTAGGAATTATAAAACTATAGTACTGTGCAAAGTTGTATTAAAATCGCTAGAGCCATTTTTGAGAATATTTTTTTTTTACTATCGTGACAACCTTAAATATGCGAACTTCCTTACCCCTTCGGCTCTTGAAAGTAAAAATCTATCATTTGTGGTGTTACATCGCATCTCCGCGTTTAGTATTACCATAATATCATATTAGTTAGTATCCTAAGACCAAGCGTTAACATTAGTATATCTAGCTAGGGACTCCCCTAAAATAATATGAACCATCTTTACAAAGTAAATGTATTTGATTTTACTCACGACTTCTTCTTGGTAGTGTTACAAATTAATCAATATTACTATAATACCATATTAGTATCCTAAGACCAAGCATTTACATTAGTATATCTAGCTAGGGAATTGCCCTAGTCTCGTCCCTACTCTCCAGCAAAATAATATGAACCACCTTCACAAAGCAAATGTATATATTTGATTTTACTCACGACTTTTTCTTGGTAGTGTTACAAATTTATCAATATCTTTTTGTCTGATATATGTATATAGATATATTTTAATATAATGGTACGATACATATTTATTTATTTATTTATTTATTTACACTTTTTAGTACATAAAAACTACAAATAATTATAACTAGTACATAATTAAGCACATAATAATAATAATTAGATACATATTTAAGCTACTATAAATATTTACCTCTAGATCGCAGAGTTTGTTTTAGTATACTTAAACTAAGGCTCTATTTTAACCTTTTCAGATTGTAATAACACAAACGCGATTCTAAAACCGATAAGTTTTCAATTCCCATGACAAAACAAACGTGAATCAGGATTCCGTAGTGCGCGTGTCGTGTGCTATATTAGAGTTATTTCTGCCAGAACCTACTACCAGACAAATAACCTTGTATATAACAAAGTTTGATAGGTACCTAATCGAACCGTTTGATTTGTGCAATAAAGTTGGTTCCACTGGCGGATCATTTAAAAGCAATATCTAAATACCGTACTAGAAAGAAATAGCACATTTTTGCACCTAAGTAAATACAGGGAGTTTTTATTTGTTTCGTTCCTCTTCTCTTCTCATGAAAATGTATTTTCAAGGAACTCACAGTCAATGGGAGCAAAAACAAATGTTGGACTCTCCACGCAATGGACATAACCTTTACTCACGGAATTTGCATGGATTAAGTAAACATTACAATACATTAAAAAAATACTGTGAAATCCAGTACAATACATTTATTTTATTGTAACTTTTTTTTTCTTAGTGTTCTAAAGTGTGACATTTTCAAAATGATTCCAATTTAAAACAAATTCTATTGTTAGAATCTCCACAATATTTGTGAAATTTCATTCTAGGACAGCATAATATGCCAAAACCATTTATTTATCAAAAGCGTTAATAAAATTATTGTACCTACGTCACTCTTCATATATTTGATGGCGAAAACTTATGCAGTGACTGTGAGCGGGTGCGTCTCATTTTATATAAAAACGGGAGATATAATTTCATTTCAATAACGCTCAAATGCTATAATTATCATGAGATATACCAACAAATGATCTAATTTGGTTGAATATAACAATTAAAAGCTCTTATGATTACATTATATAAAATCGTTTGATATAACATTTATAAAACATATCATTCTTATTATATAAAATTTTCGAGATATAATGCTCATAGGATATAAGAAACTTTAGATATTATGCTCCCAGTGTGCCGAAATATTACCAGGGTTTTATTTTCTACTGGCTTTTTTGCTTAGGAAAATTCTACTGTTCAGAATATGTACAAAATTCTCACGGATTCTAAATAGATTCTAAATATAAATAAGCTCGGGAATCCGGAGCACCCCGACCCGGATGATTTAGTTTCGGAGACTGATGGAGCAAGCTCTCCTCCACATCACAGTCTCCGAAAGCTCGCCTCCCTTCACAGTCGCCGTGTTAGGTTTGATTGATAAAATAACCACAGATCGACTGCTTGCTTGCATGTTTGCTTGCCTGCCTTCATGCTTGCTTGCATGCTTGCTTGCATGCTTGCTTGCATGCTTGCTTGCATGCTTGCTTGCATGCTTGCTTGCATGCTTGCTTGCATGCTTGCTTGCATGCTTGCTTGCATGCTTGCTTGCATGCTTGCTTGCATGCTTGCTTGCATGCTTGCTTGCATGCTTGCTTGCATGCTTGCTTGCATGCTTGCTTGCATGCTAGCTTGCTTGCATGCTTGCTTGCTTGCATGCTTGCAAATTCAAATTCAAATTTTAACAGGCGTTTAGTTTCGTCATTATCTTTTAAATTTATATCTAATACATGTTATATGTTTTCAATAGTAGGTTAAATGCGCATTATATCATATGATTGTTATATTGTATGTTTATTATATACAGCGTTTTTATATTTTATGAAATTATTCTTTTTAAAATTATATCTAGAGTTTGTTATATCTGACAATCGTTATATTTAATAAAATTATACGTTTAGTTTGTATATCTTCTAAATGATATATCTTTTGTGTTTATAGATTCTATTACTTATCCACTGTGAGCTTCTTTTTGTACGAAGCGTTTTCGGGCCATCTTCTCGACATTCGTTTCAAACAGTTTAGGTATAACGGAGATAAAACCTACTTTCACAAATGTTTCATTTTAACAAAAAAATATGCAAGTTCTGATTTACTTTTTTTTGTATGGATGTTTTTGGGAAAGTTGTTCAGTTTTATGTATAAAAGCCAAAGTTATCAGAAACGAAAACAACAAAAAAACTGTATATACATATTTAGAACGTGGACATGATCGTGATTGCGTGCTCTAAACTATGATAGTTTAACTCTGAGATCACTATCACAGCGGCGGCGGCGCGTCGTCGCAGCAGCGTGCGGGAGTCATCGCCATTCCATCGCTTGCATGCCGCCGTGTAGTTTCGAAAGCTAATGGAAATGTTCAATACCAATCGTGTTAAATCCATTTTATTTTGCAACATTATTTTATCGTAAAAGAGGTGTCATCATAAAAAAGAAGGGAATTAAATACGTTATTGCTCATTAAAAGTAGGAAAAATTATTGGAAAATGAGAAAAAATATACTGATACGTTGGACTATACATTGAAATACTCGTAGATGGTTCGAAAATGGGTTGTTATTCGAGTACTTTGCCGAAACTCTCAAGCTAGTAAAAAAAAACAAGATATTTTAAAATCAATAGCCTATTTAATAGTTTTATAGTTACACATAAACAAAACAGGGAATAAAATAAGCAATGTAATTTTAGCAATAATATATTAAAACAATAAGGAATTAATACTATTAAAAACTTAAAATGACTGTAATTTTATGACAGCATTATTTTCCTCCTAGGTACAGTAACGTGTAGGTATCGGAATCATCATTGGAATGGACCATGTCAATAAAAAACTGTTTTTATTATGAACATTGAGTTTTGTTAACTACTCTTCCAACGTTACACACATTCGCCTAAACTCACACACATACCCCAAAAGCTTTTCACAAGTAACTTGTGTGCAACATTCGAATTTCAATATTCAATAGCATGATGCGGTGAAATCTGCCGATAGATGCCTTTCGTATCTTGTGTAACTTTGCCCCTAGATTAGAAAATCAAATACAACGTTTCACTTCATTACAAATTCGAATTTCACAAAGTTTTACTTGTGTTTTTTTCTCTCAATACATAGAACCAATTTTTTTTGTCAAAACATATCTAGAAATACCACTAGACACCAAAGGCCCCAGTAAACCATAACGCCGACATCAAACTGCATTTATGAGTTCCAATATCTGCGAATCGCATGTAGACTAGCTTTTAGCCAGTCCTAGATCCGACATGTGAGCGTATCATAATCATAACTTTCATAATACGTTTGCCGGATGTGTTTAGCGTGCTTGGCACTTTGTAGAGTTCTACATGTTTCAGTGTAGAGAGTAGTTTGATCCTCAGATCAAAAGGTTTTGTTATGTCTCTTGATTGTTTTTCAAATATTATTTCTACTATAATGCTTATGTTGACAACTACCACTATCGGTTACTTTTGATCTAAGGTAGATACGTATAACACCGGCAAAACGAAAGATAAAAAGTTTTTTGTTCTGAATTGCTGATGTGGTATAATAATTTAAAATGAAAAGATTTAGACTGATATTTAGAAAATTTTGTGATAATGATACAAAGATTTATAGATATCATATTTAGATTTATTTAAGGAAGTTTTCATGGAAACATTTAGTAGATATGTAGGTTTTAGTTTAACATTAACATTTTGTATTTTATTGTACTTCATTACTGCACTTCTAAGACATAGGTTTGGCCTGCTGCATTGCCATGCGACCAACCCTAGACCCTGAAATTTACTCCTATTACCTTCAAATCTTCTCTATACTTTCAGCCTACAGAGAAGCAGATAGAATTTCCATAGTAAAGTGGGGAAATTGGCAGACTTCCCCACTTCTACCTCCCAGTAGAACCAGCCGGCCAGCCAGTTCCCACATAGCCTGCTGTACTGGACCAGCGTGCCACTAACACCATTTCAATCCTTACCTACAACCTCCAGCGGTGCCGATCGTATCTCCGTGTGGAAAGTGGGGGCGTCAGCGGACACCTCGCAACGGAATCGGCCAGCCATAGCCGGCGTGGCCTGCTGAAGGACCACGCGACGAGCACCTGACCGAGAGATCTGGAACAATATCATTCAAGGTTATATATAACCATTCTTTAGGTATTTCTTAGTCAAAGGCGTTCTTCAGTTAGTAAAAACTAAATTTCTCTAAGAGTAAGTATGGTGTAAATATTTTAACTACATTAGAATGAAAAAACACATTTTGAATTTATAAAATCATAAATTAGTTTTTTTTTTTTTATCCACAATTGGTAAGCCCTTGGCATCATCTCACCTGGTGGTAAGTGACGATGATGCCGAAGATGGAAGCGGGCTTACCAAGATTCCCCAACGCAATGGGGAACTGGCTATCTTATCTTCATGCCGGAACACATCAATGCTGTCAACATTGATGTTTGGCGGCAAGACTTAGATAAGATGGTGGTAGCTAGCCAGACGGGCTCAGAAAATGCCCTACCACCAACCAAACCGAGTCCTACCAAGTTGGACCCCGCCGGGAATCGAACCCGCGACCTCCTGATGTGAAGCGAGCGGACTAGCCGCTAGGCCACGGAGGCGGTTTCTGACCAATAAAGGCTTCGCTCGTCTCTCCATAGCACAAACTTATTTTCATACCGACTGCTTAAAAGGTGAAAGAAAAACATCTTGTGTAACCTGCACATCTGATTCCTTCCTTTTCTGTTTCCTTTCTGATTTCCTGTCACGTTACACAAGTCCGTACCTAGGCGAAAATCTAAATGCACTACGCGTGGCCGCGGGTGATGCTATGTTAGGGCGCTTTTAATGTCATGCGGGTTTCTGCCCGCATGCGGGCCGTACCAGCAACCCGCGTGCGTGTGACACGCACGACAATAAAAGGGCCCTAAAAATGTACTGAAACGATAGGTTGCGGGCGGCACGCATGCGGGCAGAAATCCGCATGACAATAAAAGTGCCCTAAGTGCATCACCAGGCAACCGCCGTCTATACCTTGTGTAGCACGGTTAAATTGTGACAGTGGGAAATAGAGCACGCAAATAATTTAGTTTCAATTAAAAATGTCTATTCGATAACGACCCAGACATCCCCATCCTGGGGCCCGGGTCTCTTACCATACCTAGAGAAGGTAAGGCCTTACTCCACACCACGGGGGCCCAAGTCCGCATTGGTGGAGGCTGTGGTGTTAGTACCAAGTATCCATTGCTTAGTTCAAATAAAAATCTGTAATGACTTTAGTATTTCTATATGACAGGGTTTCATTCCACGCTATTTTCGCTGAAATTATTATTAGCTTCGAAGGCGTTTTAAATAGGTGTGTATAACTTAAGGTAACCTAAAACATTTTCATCCCTCAAAAACGATACACAACACGAGTTTAGCTTGAATATTGAAACGGTTAATGTCAAGTGATGATATTTATAAAATACTAGCTTGTGCCCGCGTCTTCGCTCGCGTGGACTAAAAAGCGGTTACACTATCCTATTATAATGTTAAAATATTGAAATAGTAAAGTCTGTTTATTCATCCGGAATTCATCTCAAAAATAACTGAAATGAGAGGCGACTATGCATCGAAGGGGGCCATCTAGGGAGTTGGAGAAGACGTCAAAAAGGGAAGGAAAGGGACTGTCCGCGGAGCGGATATTAGAAGAATTTCAGAGCAGAAAGGTTTTGTCGAAGGGTAGCGATTTGAGAAACTAAGGGGGCATCACAAAAAAAAGCCGGGATGTTTTCTGGAGATTTTAGACGTTATGTAGAAGATTTGACATGTTGACTTTCTGACATATTGACCTTTTCCCATTTTGTTGCGACGGTTCTAGAGTTTGATATTTTGATATTTTGACATTTGACATTTGGTTCCGTAGGTGTAAATCTTAAATGCCCTACACGTGACCAAGGGTGATGATAAGTGCAACACCAGGCAACCGCCGCCTATACCTTGTGGATAGGACGGTTAAATTATGCCACAAGATAAGAGAGAGACCAATTTATTATTAATTAAAACCACTGGTTCAAGTTTAAAGTTTCTAGACCCATAGGTTTGGCCTGCGCATTGATATTACCTTTTTCAATTCTCAATTTCACCCCCTCATGGGACGAACTACAAAATATATTCAACTTAAGTTTTATCATTTGTTTTTAATAGTTATGCTAAGTTATAAGTTGATACACGCAAAAAAAATGATGTTCCCATACAAATTTCCACCCCTATTTTAACCCCTATAGGGGGTGACTTTTGCAAAACCCTTAACTTAATGGATATCTCTGTTATATAAGGAACGCCTATGCAAAATTTCAAGTATCTATACTTAGGGGATTGGCCTGTGCGTTGATGTTACATATTTCAACCCCCTGTGTCACTCCCTTAAGGGGTGAATTTCGAAGAAACCTTTCTTAACGGATGCCTGCGTTATATGAAGAACCTTTTTAGACCCATAGGTTGGGCCTGTGCATTGACATTACCCATTTAAACCCTCACTTTCACCCCCTCTCGGGGATAACATAAAAATACATTTTACACACGTTTTATCAATTGTTTTTAAGAGTAGTAGTAGAGAGTTTCAAGTTAAAACGCGCATAAAATTAGATTTTTCCCTTACAAACTTCCACCCCCATTTTAACCCCTTCAAGGGGTAAATTTTGAAAAACCCTTCCTTAGCGGATGCCTCCGTTCTATAAGAAAACTTTGTGCAAAATTTCAAGTTTCTAAACCCAGGGGTTTGGCCTGTACTTTACCATACAAACTTCCAGCCCCACTTTAACCCTCTCAGGGAGTGAATTTTGAAAAACCCTTCCTTAGTGGATGCCTTCCTTCTATAAGGAAACTCTCTGTAAAAACTAAAGTTTCTAGACCCAGGAGTTTGGCCCGTACTTTCCCATACAAACTGCCATCCCCAGAGGGGAAATTTTGAAAAACCCTTCCTTAGTGGCTACTTCCGTTCTATAAGGAAACTCTGTGCAAAATTTCAAGTTTCTAGACCCAGGGGTTGGGCTTGTGCGTTGATCTATCTAATTTGGGCCCCCCGTTTCTACCCCTTAGAGGGTGAATTTTGAAAAATCCTTTCTTAGTGCACCCCTAAACCTTATAAGAAACCTAATTGCCAAATTTGGAATTTCTAGACCCAGAGGTTTGGCCTGTGCGTTGATCTATCTACTTTAGAGCCCCGTTTCACCCCCTTAGAGGGTGAATATTGAAAAATCCTTTCTTAATGCACCCCTAGACCTCATAAGGAACCTATTCGCCAAATTTAGAATCTCTAGACCCAGGGGTTTGGCATGTGCGTTGATCTATCTACTAAAGACCCCCGTTTCACCCCTTTAGAGGGTGAATTTTGAAAAATCCTTAGTGCACCCTATACCTCATAAGGAAACCCTGTGCAAAATTTCAAGTTTATAGACCCAGCGGTTTAGCCTGTGCGTTGATCTATCTACTTTGAACCCCAGTTTCACCCCCTTAGAGGGTGAATTTATAAAAATCCTTTCTTTTTTCACCCCTAGACCTTATAAGGGACCTACTTGCCAAATTTGGAATCTTTAGACCCAGGGGTTTGTACTGTGCGTTGATCTATCTACTTTGAACCCCCGTTTCACCCACTTAGAGGGTAAGTTTTGAAAAATTATTTCTTATTGCACCCCTAGACCTTATAAGGAACCTACTTATTAAATTTGGAATCTCTAGACCCCGGGGTTTCGCCTGTGCGTTGATGTATCTACTTTGGACCCCTGTTTAACCCCCTTAGAGGGTGAGTTTTGAAAAATCCTTTCTTAGTGCAGCCCTAGACCTCATAAGGAACCTACTTGGCAAATTTGGAATCTCTAGACCCAGATGTTTGGCCTGTGCGTTGATTTATCTACTTTGGACCCCTGTTTGAAACCTTCCTTAGTGCTCGCCTCCGTCCTATAAGGTAACTCTGTGCAAAATTTCAAGTTCCTAGACCCAGTGGTTGGGGCTGTGCGTTGATATATCAGTCAGTCAGTCAGTTTCCTTTTATACAGGGTGTTGTTTTGTTCGACAACGAGCTTTTCAGGGGTGATAGTATACATGATACTGATGCCAAAAAAAATATGAAAATGGCACCTTAAATTTTCATAAGTAAATCTTAGAAAATAATTAATTATGGTATCCTTGTTTCCGTGCGTAACGTATTTTAACAATGAATGGTTGCCTAGCAACGAGGCGAGGTGTGCGGGGGTGCGCGAGGGGTCCCGACTGCGGCAGCGCCGCGGGCGGCGCGGGCAGTCTGCTGCATGCCTCCGCGCCGAACCCGCGTTCCTTTTTCTCAGCGAGAGCAAGCGCCTCTGCGCGTGAACTGATGCTACGGCTATGATCAGGAACGAGTCTTTATTTAATAGTCGTGAACTGAGCGATGTAGTTGTTAATACATCGCTCAGTTCACGACTATCGAAATGTTTTTCGTGTGGTGTAAATCAAGTCGAGTGTGTGAGATTTGGAGTTATTTGGAGTGACGTCGCGCCGCCGTAATGTGTTACGCAATAAAATCATTATTTACAAACTCCGCAAATCGTGTTCTACCGAAAAAACATCCCATGCTCGAGATAGAGCCCAAAGTAGACAAGAGTTTAAGGAAGAAGCTATCTTGGAATACTTCTCCCGACTGGTTCATGTAAGTGTCATTGACCTTTTTGTAGGATAATTGACCACGCTGAATACGTTAAAAACAACCGACTTCAACCGCAACAACTTCAATTTTGCTGTTTTTGTTGATTTTCTCAAAAACTGCTGAATCTATTTCGATAAAATTTATATGGGACCACCTGTGAAGTATACCCTTTTAAACAAAAAAAGAATTTTCGAAATCGGTTCAGGCGTCTTCGAGTAATCGGTGAACATACATAAAAAAAAAAAAAAAATATTCCGACGAATTGAGAACCTCCTCCTTTTTTTGAAGTCGGTTGAAAAGGCAATCTAAGGTATGACCCTCCCGTGACAGAAATCCTGGAAATTCCCACCTTGGTGTGTGTTTATGGGGTCCATCCCCCTCCTCCTCCCCAGGACAAGCCATGGGTACGCTTCAGTAAGAAAATTAACAAGCTCAAGCCATACTCACATCAACCTCTATTCCGGGAAGTGGAAACACCCTGGTGTGTGGGAGCTCCTTCGGTATATACCGGTAGAACTCCTCCCGGCCGCGGTACCACTTGACGCTGTACAGCGCCTCTTCGTCGTCCAACTGCCAGCTGCATTCCAGAGTGACCGCTTCACCAACGAGAACCGCGTTTGGCACGTTGATTTCCAGGTCGTGGAGTCCTCGCACACCTGCAAAGCGATAAAATTAGTACGCGGTATCACTAGCGATACTAGCCGCAACAGGACGTAAAGATCTAAAAAGGTTTTCTTTATTTAAATGTTTTATGTATGCCGCAGCTCTACGATAAAGGGAAGCATATTTCTTATGAGTAGGTAGAGTTAGATACGTACACGAAAATTTACTTAGTAAACAAACAATAATATTATCTTTATTTTATTCATGGCTTCAGAAGTGTTTTTAATGTAAATTATGTAAATTTCTGAACGGGTTGAATTGAAATTTGTTTTAGATGGAAGCTTGTAGCCGGAGGAAAAATCTTACTTACGTTTCTTTTAAGGTTCTCAAAGTTTTCTTAGATAGTATTTTTTTAATATTTTCTATATTAGAAAATAATACTAAGAAAAACGTAACCCTCGTTAATGTCTTTTGTATAGCCGAGACATTTCACTTGATATGATGCTAAGTTAATACGACAAAACAAAACGATTTAAACTGATATGTCTGATAGACATTGTCAATTACTACTTCGAAGAGTCTACTTGGTATTGGTCTTCAGAAGCGAAGGAGTGTGTTACACAGTTTATTTTAATCTGACAATCTTTTTTTCACATTAAGATGTTTATTATATCACCAGAATTCGAATGTAGTGTTTCCAGATTCTTACAACTTTTGTGTTTACATTAAACAGAGATACGGTATCGTCAGAGTAGGAAATAATATCGGTATCCTTGAAAACTTCATATACAGAGTAAAATGACTATAAAAGAAGAATTAGGTCTAAAACGCTGTCCAGTGGAACGATGAAGATAATATATAATTCGTCGGTGTTGTTCTGGTCCTATTCTGGTTATCTGCTTATCTTTATCTGAGTGCTTTCACAAGTGATGGTAAGTTCCCGATTTTGTAGTCAACTTCGTTAAAAAAAAAAAACTAAAGATACATCTTCTTTTCCTTTGTTGGTTCACTCTTGACAGAGTGGTCGTGGTTATCATGTCGTAGTTTTAGTTGCTCGTCGAACAACACGTCGCCACTCATCTCTCACAGCAGCTCTCCTGGGGCATTCGTTTAGGGAAACTCTCAGCGCGGACTTGATCTCATCTGTCCAGCGCATGGGGGACCTACCGCGTGCTCTGGTGCCCTCGACTTTGCCCTGAACAACCAAGCGGTCAATGGATGTATCTCCACGCCGAGATATGAAGAAAGTCAGAATACGTGACTACAAAATACAACACATGATAGACGTTCCTTAAAAACACATGGTGATCTATCTGCCAGGGATATCACCTCGGCCCTTTGCTTTTTAATATATTTATAAACGATGTAGTAAACTGTTCCAAAAATTCAAAAGTTTAAATATTTAAAACACAAAAATATTGAAAGCTGTCAAATCTTCCGATGATTGTAAACAACTACAAGAAGATCTTGATAGATTGAGTGAATACTGTCAATTTAATAAGTTATTCTGAATGTAGATAAATATTGTAATATCACATTCTCCAGAAAGAAAAATCCAATTCTTAGCAATTATAGATTACATAACAATAACTATCCGAGCTGAGAGACCTTGGTGTTGATTTGGACGATCAGTTATTATTTACATCTCATATAGAGAAAATAACAGCTAAAGCCTATAAGATGATAGGATTTATATTTGGACAAAGTAGAGATTTTAAAAATGCTAGCACTCTAATACTACTTTATAACTCCTTTGTAAGATTCCATCTGGAATACGCATCTACCGTCTGGAACGTTCAATATTCAAAATACAATATAGACTGTATTGAGCGTTTAAAAAACGTATTACGTATCGCTTCAAAGACTTTGATACTGATAGGACTATACCACTTGAAACCCGAAGAGAACACAGTGATCAAATACTTTTGTATAAAATAGTACACAACTATTTAGATTCCCCGTACCTGGTAAACAAGATTTTATTTAAATGCTCCAAAGCTAATTTACGCTCTAATCATACTTTCAAGCCGAAAGACGTCCAGTGCTGGACAACGGCCTCCCCCAAGAATTTCCACACTGGCCGGTCCTGCGCTGCCCGCATCCAGCGGCTTCCCCCAACCTTTACCGGAGTCAGGAATAGCGGGGCTGCCGGGGACTAGGGGCCGTTTTTTGTGTTTACAAATCATTTTTGGGGGGTGTTGCCGTAATCGCCACGCTTGGCAGGCGGCTTGGCGATCGCAGTTTAGTATTAGAGCGCGGAAACGACGTTGCTACATATCCTCCGGTTTATGGATCGCTTAGTCGCCTTTTACGACACCCTCGGGACTGTCGCACTAATTACGCAAAAAATCGCCATATCTCGACCGTTTCCGTGCTTCGCAAGGCACGTTAAGCCGTTGGTGTCGGTTGCCATCGCAAGATGGCAGTCGTTAATCCATATCGGAGGCCTTGTAGGCGGCTAGAAAACTTCTGACACTGGGGTTGGCCACTACCCCACAACCTCCAGCAATCCGACTTGGCCCCCGTGTGTGGAGTATGGCCTAACCTTCCTGATATGGGAATAGACCCGTGCCCCTGCAGTGGGGACGTAAGGGGTTGTTAACTTGAACTACGGCTTCTACTAGTGTAACAATATTAGGGGTAAAAACATTTCGATACTTCTGGGCTCAAAGGGCGTATATTATACGCTAAATAAAACTTTGGCGTATACGTTTTTTTAGCCCAGAAGTATCGATTTGATTTATAAATTTATTAAATATTAGATACCAGAAGAGATAACGCCAAAGGATTACCAGTTATACATAAAAACCAGCCTCGTGCGAGTTAGACTCGCACACTGAGGGTTCCGTATAAATGCATAATCACACATGTCTTCAACTCTATAACAATTTCTTAGGCCTGCAATCCCTTGAAGCTATGAAAAAATCAAACTTCTCAGCCGTTAGGCTATTCTAATTACTTAAAAACACGATACTCGTTAAAATACAATTTTGCGATAGATACTTCTGGCATAGAAAAAAAGGTCACTTCAGGAAAGTTTCGGTGATCACCATCGATTATTGTGTACGGAGCAGACGGGCTTACGTCCAACCGTTAGCTACGTGTTCCAGTATGCGGAGTGAAACGGGAACGGACAGAGGTTTCTGCCAGTAAAATGCCTTCTTGCTTGAGAAGTAGCTGTTCCAGTCGTTAGGAGCTTCCGTTGTTTGCGCTGTAGCTGTAGAGCGTAAACTGAACGTGTGTATGACTAATGGCTCTTTTTAAGAATCGGTGGACTGTATTACCTATTCGGAGAAATCTTCTTGTAAATGAGAGGCGGGGTAGTTAGTTGACAGTACCTACCCTTCGGTGAGGTGAGAGAAGTGGTAGTCGGTTGACGTACCGTTCGGTGAGGTGAGAGAAGTGGTAGTCGGTTGACGTACAAATTTATTTTCGCAGGTTTTCTTCTCGATGCCCCGCAGGGGCATCGGGGAGATATTTCCGGGCTAGGGGCCCCCTAATGTGGCAGCTTCCGCCGCCCATCACTATGGGCGAGTCATTGGGGCGGGCGCTTGGCCCACAGCGTTCGCGTCGGCCGAGCCGAGCAACTGCTGCAGTAGTCCCAGGGCTTGCAGGAGCACATCCTGGGACGGTTTGATGGTGGCGCTGTCACTCAGCCTCGACGGGACGGTGACGGGTGGGGCGGCGGGAGCTGAGGGGGCGGAAGCCCCCTTCTTCCTCCAACGTGGTCTCCTCTTGACGGCTGGTGCCGAGGCCCCGCGCCTGCTTGTGGGCAGGTTAGCGGGAGCCATCAGGCTCGCAGCGGCCGACTCCTGCACGACCGTTGGCCGAGCGGGGGCGGGGCGGGATGCAGCGGTGGTGGTACGGGCGAAGGTCCCAGCTTTCCGGTTCCGGAGCTCCCTAAGGAACACCGGGCATGAGGTGTGGTTGGCAGGGTGAGGGCCGGCGCAGTTCACGCACGTCGGCAACTCCTCTCGCGGCCGTGGGCAGTCCTGGGCGGAATGGGGGCCGCCGCATCGGACGCAAGCCTGCGGGCGGTGGCAGCAGTGAGAGGAGTGCCGGAAAGCCTGGCACCCGTGAAACTGCGCGGGGCCTCTCTTCCCACGCCAGGCCTCAACCTTGATGCCCGGCATGTAGAGGAGCTTCGTGATGCCGTAGATGTTGGGGATCAGGTCCAGGGTCCGTCGCGGCTGCACGAAGAAGAGGCACCCGGGGCGTCCTGCGCGCGCCCGGATGCTCTTCACGTGCTCCGCCTCGAAGCCTCACTCGGCCAAGGCGGCGCTGATGTCGGCGGGGTCAGTGGTCGAGGGGAGGCCACGAATGGCCACTTTGTAGGGCCTCTCAGCCGGCGGCGTGTAGGAGAACCAGCTGATGTTGCTGGTCTCCTCGAGGCCGCTGAGGTACCGCTGCACAGTGCGGTACTCGTCGCCGTCCTGGGGTGTGAAGCGCACCCCGTCGCCATAGGGGTGGGCGGTGGGAACTCGCCAGATCGCTTCAGCGAGCTTCTTGAAATGGGCCGACCAGTTCGGAAGGCGCTCCACTACCAACGGTGGGTAGCGGGCCTTCTTAGTCTGGTCGGCGGTAGCTGTGGTGGTGGTGGTGGCGGGGGCGGCGGGGGCGGCGACGGGTATCGCAGCGGCAGCGGTAGCGGTGGTCGAGAGGCCCAGCACGGTGGCGGTAGCAGCGGGGGTCGGCGCCTTCAACTGGGCCGCATAAGTAGCCCAGGGAGGCGGCGCGGTGGTGGCGACCGGTGGTGCCTTGCTGGGCCCCGGCTTCGCTAGGTACTTACTCGTATTGTCGGGCGAGGTCGGCATACGAGACCTCGGCGGAGCGCCGGGGCATCGGCACAGGCGGTGGCGACCGGGTGGTCGGAGTCGGTGGGGCGGCTTTGCGGGCCGGCGTGGCCAGCGAAGGCGGGGTCCGCTGGCGCAGGCGAGGGTCGCGGTGCGGTAGCGGTCCGGCGGCCGGGGGTGCGAAGGGGAATGGCCTCTTCGCAGGTGGTGAGGCGGGGCGGTCTCGGGCGCTCAGCGAGCGACGGAACGCCCTCGCGACGATGTCCTCGGCAGTCGTGGAGCCCGAACGAGGGGGGGGGGGGGGGCGGGCTTCGTGGAGCAGCTCCAAGCAGGAACGCTTGGCCGCGTTCACGTCATCCTCCCCCTCGTCGCGCTTGCGGCGGGTGCGGAGAGGTGGCAGCGAGCAGGGTGACTGAGCCAGCTCGATCGCCGCGACGTTCTCAGGCAGCAGGACGGCTCTCTGGCCGAGACGCTCCTCCTGGATGCGCAGGTATGCGGCCATCCAACGGAGCATCTCCTCCGAAAAGAAGTCAGTGCTTCTTAGCCGGGCCGTCATGAGCAAGTCACGCTCATAACGGCAAAGGAGATGCTCCCTAGGCAGGAAAAACTTCCCTGCTGGAGAGCCGATGGCTGGGGGCCGACGCAACGGCGAGAGGGTCTCGCGCGTGGGCATCGCTGGGGGTGTTGCTGCCGGCGATTTTGTGCGCGGCGGCGGCATCTTGTTGCTGTCCGACGGCGAAGGGGTGGAAGGTGCCGTCGAAGGCTTCTTCTTCGGGGTGAGAAGGAACACCTTCCTCATCCCGGCAGCAAATGTGGGGGTTTGCGCGCGCGTGCGACCAGGCAGCGAGTGGAGCAGGGCAGCCACTCGCCGCGGCGCTAGCAGTGAGGGGCGGTCCCCGCCGACGTACGCGACGTCGGGTGCAGCTCGGAGGGTAGTTGCTCAACAACTACCCCCGAGATCGCGAAGTAAGAGGTCCGTGCATGACAATTTGTGTAGCGAACAGCGAAACTGCGCACACAAAGCGAACAAATAATAATAATAATAATAATTTATTCTTCTGTAAAAGGAATGGCAATCCACAAATTTATTCGGAACAATGTGCTACTTAAGTACAAAAACACGGTTTTCTTTCACTTTTTTTTTAACTGTTACGGTACTCTCTTTATGAAAACTTATAAAGACTGGTCACCCTCACACCAACACAAATATTTTTTACGTAAAACTCATCAAACAAAAGAAAACACTCAAAAATCTGTAATTTAATACAACTCGCAAGAACGCCTGAGCACCCCGCCCCGTAATCGCGCTGTTCTGTGTGGCGGGTTTCTATACCAAAGGAATACAACTCGTTTAACGGCACCGCGACTTTCCCGCCTTCGCACCGCTACGCGCGATTCACGGGCGGTTTTGGTGAAAAGGGTTTCAAAGTAATTCGTAGTAACTGACCAATTTAAAAATACCGCCTCCCCTTCGCACCGCTTAATTCTGTCTGTGTTGTACTTAAAAGCGATTAATCTGAGTGATTAATAAAATATAAATACATTAAATAAAATCTCATGAATACTAACGATAATATAATGAACGTAAAGAATTATCCCAGAATTGAGCAAATGCCTATACCGATTTATGTATGTAAATCCTCAAAAGAGCAGGGATCTGCCCAACCTTCATTTACTCGACTCGCCTAATCCATATAGAATAAATAAAGCTTCGTAACACATCTGTTTTTTATTTATTAAATTGAGAAAGCGATTTTGTTCAACATTTTCATTCTGTCATGAATGTTTTATTGTTTTAATATTTTGAACATTTTGTGTAGCGAACGGATTCGGTGGGTAGGTTCCTTCGGTTGATAAATACTAAAATGCTAAAAGGGAAACATTGTTCATCTTTATAATATAAGATTTTATGATAATAAGGTAGGTAACAAATGGAAAGGAATATACGATATTATTGTACTGTACTATTTTGGCGCACATTAACGCAAATAACTCTCATCGCCAAATCCATTAACGTTATGATTTATGTCCGTCATGACTGCATAAACTAGGCACCTCCGTACGCGATACCAGTAATATATTTGCGTAAGCTAAATTAAGTGGAGCCAAAGCCTTGAAGGGTAACTTTGGGCTCGGCTGAGTTGTAAGGAGTACAGAGGAACTCGGCATCGATTATCGATCAATCAGGCGGACGGCTCGGGAATCAATGAGAGTGGGCTACAGCGTCACACGCCTTGATTTAAGCGCCTTCAATTCAATACTCATGCAGTAAAATTGCTATTGCTTGTTACATTCTTGAGGATTTATTTTTAACAGACTTTCAAAAAAGGGAGGAACTCTCAAATTGACTGTGCCTATGTTTTTTGTGTGTATTTGACGTGATTTCTTCGCCGACTTTGAACCAATAAATACAGTGATGTGATCCCATATAAATTGTATACAAATCGGTTGAGAAAAGAATATAAAAAAAACCTTTAAACTTTTTGTCACTAAAGTCGGTTGTTTTTACGTATTCATTGTTGTCAGTTAGGTATACTTGTCACATTCATAACAAACATTTCGCGTTTTAAAACTTAACGTGTATGTACTAAATAAGTACTTTTGTATATGTTTGGCAGAAAGGGTTTTGCAGACGTAAGTATATGAATGGTTCCTTATGCTAAGAAAAATGAAATTTAAATATTATTTAAATTTAATAAGATAATAATATGAAATAATAATTTCTAGAATAGAAACTGCAGAGGTTTAACCTAACTACCTTTTTTTATTTTTTTAGCGTTTCGTTTTCATAAACGCTAGAGCCACTCATTGGTATGAATTTATTACTGTCCAGTGTCTCTACTGTATAGAGTTGACTTCGATGAGTGTTAAAACGCCCTCTAGGTACTATGTTCTGGGAATAAGTTCACTATTTTTCTCATTCACATTTTTTTTAAAGTAACATTGAGTTAAAAAAATGCTTTAAAAAATGTGAATACCACGTCGTAATAAAATTATTTAAGATGGATGCATTGAAATCATTCGTACCTCCAGAGTACTATATAAAAGTCCTTTAAGTAGGTGAGAAACTAAGTAAGTACGCCAGTTTCGCAGTAATTGTTGTGATATTTTTTTAAATATATCCTACTATTATTTGAAAACCATTATTCAAAATAGATTTAAAAAGTCCCTAGTAAGTTGTAAGCATGATGTTCAAAAGGAGATGACGTTTTTGTCTGCACAAATAGATTTATTGAAATTTTAGCACGTACTCAACGTATTGGAACAAGCTTTACTTTCATAGATTATCTCACAGTGCGGTAATAAATGAATAAATATCATCTATCGTTGTCAGTTCTACAGGTAATATTTATTATAAACTCTTATATCCTAAGAGATTACAAGGCTTTGTCTTAAATGTAGATCTGAATTCCTTCAAGTTTCAGCACGCAATACTGGATAGTTTATGCGTATATTATGCGCAAAACATATGCTTAACACACAAATTAAGTTTAGTAAACTACTGCTAACTTTTCAATCCTTTATCAATAACTCAAGGGAACGCGGTTTTCTTCGGTCAGTAACTTGATTTAAACTATTTAGTTATTCTTCATGAAGTTACCTTTCGTCCACTAATCATATATGTATAAAGTCTAACAAAATTGGTTGAAACTCGGGCTTCGACTCATGAAATTGAACGATTTGTCTCAATTAATCTTTAATCAAAGTGACGCTAAATAAGGCATTATCTGTGGCACTAAAAAGAGTATAACTTTCAAAGATTTGAGACCAAAATATGTTGGGAGACTAATTTGTCCATTTTGAAATCATGAAATTGTAAAAATTTAATTATTACATTTCATTGTGTATCAAAAAATGTAATCATACATATACCTATTTTTATATAATATAAGTTGTTGATTGCATATTTCTAAATGTTATAGCAACCTATTAATAAATTAAATCTATAATGTATAATTTTAAAAACAATGATTTAAACAATAATTATTATAAGGCAAGTTGACTTACCCATTCCCCAGAAGACAGTAGCGAAGAAGGCTACGAGTCGACCCGTGCTGGTCAGCTCCATTCTTCTAATACTTTAGATAACACCCGTCCAATCACTAATTGTTACTCACTACGCTGTATAATTACCACCAATAACTTGCACTGTTTACTATAATTTAATCATTAAAAAAATTTGTTGACTGTACTCACTAAGAACATAAATCACCGTCACTCACAGCCCAACCTATATTGAGGCCGGTCCATAACTTTTAAAATTGATCGGTTACGATCATATTAGCCAGAGACAGGCAAGGTCTGCAAAGTTTGAGTAACACGTTATAACGCATCATATATCATTTAAACTTGCTAGTTCTCATATTAGGTACATGTCAACACTATAAATAACGTTGTCACTGCCACAAGCCGCTGCTGCTGCGATGCTTGTTCAATTGCATAGCCAATTGCCACAGACCGGACAAACGTTGTTCGCAACCGTTTATGCTCATAGTATGGGCTTGCGGCTCACAACACACCAATTACACACGTCACAAGTCACTACCGGTCATCCAGATGAACCTGTAAACAAAAAAGTTTATATTAGAAACAAATGACACGCAATAAACAGGGTGGTACAAACAGTTGTTTATTTTGGGAATAACTTATAAGATGAGCAAAAAATGTGTAATAATGCCCTTCTACGCAGGAGAAAATATAAAAATTTGTGCGTTCTGAAATAACAAAGAATTATTTATTTTAGAGTCCCTACTATAGAAGTATTGAACATCCCTCACAAAGAATAGCATACAGTCTGAAACAAAAGTTGTTCAAATTCATTAGTATAAATCCACCTAAGTACATATAAGACACTGGTTCTTGCACCCTGGGTATGTGTTTCACATAATTGCTGTTATAAATAGGTCTATAAAACTTTGTAAACCTTTATAAATTTGTCGTTGTGGTCAAGCCTAACTGAAATATACGCTGCCATGTCGACACTATTTTCCCACTAAACCCAATCCAACTTTACCTCAAGTTGCCTTAAGTAACAAATGTTGGCAATAAATTTCACTTTAATGTCTTCAGCCCGAAAGGAAAGTGCTCGATTGAAAAACACCGACCGAAGTCGACAAATAACTTTGGGTTCTTACCAATTCCAAGAAAGAAGTATAGCTATTTGATTGTTTAGAGAGAGGTTTCTAAAATTACCCTAACAGCATCGGTCGGTGGCTCCTTGGCTTGGTAGTGACTTGCTCCTCCTAAGTTACTTCCTAAGAATTTTAGCCTATATACCAATTATTTTCGAAAAAGAATATGAAAGTACGTTATTTACAATCGTGAGAGACTGCAAATCTGATCATTAGATGTGAAGGTGACGTTAAAACTAAAAACCAGCCAAGTGCGAGTCGGACTCGCGCACCGAGGGTTCCGTATAAATTCATAATCACACATGTCTTGAACTCTATATTTTTTATATTTCAGTTGATTGAATGAAAGGTAATTTGCGGTTTATGATTTATGACGTTTCGGTGGAAGTTTGCATGGTAATGTACATCATATATTTTTTCTAGTTTTATCATTCTCTTATTTTAGAAGTTACAGGGGGGGGGGGTCACACATTTTACTACTTTGGAAGTGTCTCTCGCGCAAACTATTCGGTTTAGAAAAAAAGATATACTAGAAACCTTAATATAATTTTTGAAGACCTATCCTTAGATATGCCACACGTATAGGTTTGATGAAAAAAAATATTTGAGTTTCAGTTCTAAGTATGGGGAACCCTCAAAATTTATTGTTTTTGTTTTCTATTTTTGTGTGAAAATTTTAATGCGGTTTACAGAATACATCTACTTACCAAGTTTCAACAGTATAGTTCTTATAGTTTCGGAAAAAAGTGGCTGTAACATACGGACGGACAGACAGACAGACAGACAGACATGACGAATCCGTAAGGGTTCCGTTTTTTGCCATTTGGCTACGGAACCCTAAAAAGTTACTCTCTCTCTCTCTCGCTCTGTGTACCTGTATACAATTTGAATAACCCTCCTTTTTGCTTCGCCGTAGTCGGGTAAATACAAATACCCTTGGACGATAAGAGAGAACATTATTTGTTTCTTTACCAATTACTGGGAGGTTATTTTGTTTCCCCTGACAATTTAGGTATGTCTAACGAGACGACGAAAGTTGATAATAAACATAAATATTAAGAAAAGAAACAACGATAATAATGTGGCATGACGTATATTATGTCTCAGTACATATACAGTGTGTAATATAATTGACCACGCTGAATACGTTAAAAACAACCGACTTCAATCGCAACAACTCCAATTTTGCTATGTTTTTGTTAATTTTCTCAAAAACCGCTGAATCGATTTCGATAAAATTTATATGGGACCACCTGTGAAGTATACCCTGTCAAACAAAAAAAGAATTTTCAAAATCGGTTCAGGCGTCTTCAAGTAATCGGTGAACATACATAAAAAATATATATATTCCACCGAATTTAGAACCAACTCCTTTTTTTGAAGTCGGTTGATGAAGTCGGTTGAACAGTTCCCTGTATATCAAAAGAAAAAAAATGTAAATTATATGACAATATTGGTTTCGACGATATTATGAAGGAAACTACGCCATTAGTTTGAACACTTTTATACAGAAAAAAAAAACAAAATAACCAGAATCGTAAATAATTCGCGTGGCGCGTGCGGGTGGGACTTGTATTTAGTACTGCGCAGATGGATGCGCAGTAGCTCTATGCTACATGGCCTTAAGTAAGTAACCTATGTAGTGTTTGAAATTAATAAACTTTCGTGTCAGCCTGGTAACCCGAGGCACACCCCGAAACAAATATCGCGTTATTGTTTACTACATAGGACTTCTTCATGTCTGTATATAATTATGTTAATGTGTGTGTGAGTATACAGGGTTATTTTTGGACCGCCCACCAAAACTTCACTCATGAAACTGAGCAACTTTCCCCAAGTAACCAATGGACAATTCACAAAAAAATTTTTGGACCTTTCATACTAATTTGATCACGTGATCGTGTAAAGCCTTAGAAGCCTTATAAAAAAAAATTGGTTTTGTTTTGCCAATCTCTAGACAACTGGTCACTTAGAAGTCACACAGGGCAGGTGAGGTAGCCTTTAGAGAGCGGCAGGGAGTGTTCATACTGTACAAGGTCCTTATACATGTGCTCGAGGCCTGGTGTCGGCGACCAGCGGGCAGCGGCGACGGCGGCGGTGCAGCGACATTGCGGCGCGGCGGCGACACCACAGAGTAACAGAGAGACCGCTCAATATAAACCACTGAAATCCTAAGCATATACATGCTTATAGACGTCTACGGTCGTTCAAGGCAAGGTCACGATCGCACAGTCGCACACTTGACTGAATCGATACGTCACTTGTTAGCGCTCCTGATTACTGATCCGAGGGTCGTGCGTGGGTGCGATTCTCATTTATGAGCAGTAGAATTTATACAAGGTGTTAAAAAAGTGCGTTTGAGATTTTAAGGGGTTACTCAGAATTAAATAGAGAATACAGGAAAAATATTTAATTACAAATTTTTTCAGTTTCCCAAACAAATTCTTGATTAGTTATTCAGATTAAGTAAGGAAAACTGAAAAAAAGTTGTAGATCCGAATTTTTAAATGTTTTTCCTGTATTCTATACTTGTTTCCGAGTAAACCGTAAAATTTCAAACGCACTTTTTAACACCCTCCTGTATACCTAAATAGCTGGAGTGACCGGCTTCGCTCAGGGAGTTGATATGACATCGTCTGGTAGTTGGAATAAAAAGATAAAATTTTAAATATTTTTTTTTATTGAACAATAATTTTCATTTTTATGGTAACTATACATACTTATATTTTTTTCCAATTCCCTCCTCGAACGAGAGCAAACTACATATAGCTGACCGTGATAAAAGCAGGAGGCTCCACTTCCCACCCGCGCCTCACCCTCCCGCACCACGCACCTCATCCCTCACGCCCCGCACCTCGGTCCTAACCCCCGCACCCCATGTCTCATCCCCCGCGCCCCAATCCTCACCCCATGCACCCCACGCCTCATCTCCGGCACCCCGCTCCTCACCCCCCCCTCCCGCACCCCGATCCTCACCCCCGCATGCCATGCGTCACCCCCCGCACCCCGCTCCTTACCCGGTTGCGGTTAGTCTCGCAATGCCTATGTTTTTGTCTACGAGTTCAGTCTACGTGTTTTTTTTAAATATGAATGTTGTGACAACTCTTGCGGTGAGGTACCTATATGCCGGTACACACATGAGCGGACCTTCTGATTATGCCTGTTTTGTGGCGACACCGCGGCCTAATACGTGTCCATATACATACATATGTATGTATATGACGGTTATAATTTCAAGAATCTCAAGCCGTCCTCGCTTCTACGCATAAAGCGATGAATTCACTTCACACTTCAGTCTTATCATCAAACACAGACAAGTTCATGCCACGTTTAGACAGATGTTTCGTGCGTATAAACAAGAAAGGCTTGATTAATACGTATTTTGGATATTTCGAATTAATATTACGCTTCGCATAGCTCACTTCACATCGCTTAAATCGTTTTTGCTGACAGGAAATATGTCAGCTTAATGGCCATCCATTGTATAAATTTTTGGAGCAAATGTGAATTCCTATTTATTAAATGGACAACAATTTGAAATACAATAGCTCTACTACTGTACAACTGGCAATTGGTCAAGTTAGAAGTATTATTTTCTGGCATCGGTATTTTACAAAATTAATGGTTTGTAGAAAAAAACATTACAATCAAAATTCGGACCTTTTTTTGCTTTTACAATTACAACACTTTTTTATGGATATTTAATTATACTCGTGTTAGTCTCTAATGTAAACGTAAGGAGATTATACATTGTCTATACGAGTGTTATTAAAGTGGTGGTTAAACAAAATTTCAGCAAAACTTTTTGGTAAAAATGAACCTGCCACTCATAAAAATGAAAAATTATTTCCAATTTTTTTCCCAAATTTTTCGACTCCTCATACGGAGAGCTGATCGATTTGTATGAAATGTCTAAAATTTTCTTTGTAATTTTGCTAAGGCTCCTTGGCCATAAAACTCAAAACTCAAAAAACTTAATTTAATTTAAGTCAAAGTAATAGGCGGTATACACTTTTGTACGGAGTTTTTGTGCCTCAACATGCGAATCAGAACTTGATTCAGTAGATCACAAACATACCTACTTATCACCCAGTAAGAAATTTCTTAATCGGTGTCAATCATCAGGTTTCTAGTAAACATCGTCGGTGTAACTTTAATAACAAAATTTTACTCTCCGTAGAATGGTTACGATGTTTTGATGACATTGTCATAATTACTGTTTAAAAATTCATAAATGCATTAAGGAAGTAAAGTTAATAATCTAAGAATTGAATTTTAATAAGACCCCGGTTCATTAGATATGCGTTCAGTATTGTTTGTCTTACAATAAATAAATAAAAAAAACAGTTTACATATTTTAAGAATATTATCATATGTATTTAATTTTAGAGATATAAGGAAACTCATGAATGTACGTAGTCGGTCCCATAATGAATTGGCCTAACTATGAAATAAAAAAGAAAATTAAATGCAATCATTTTTATTTTTCAATATAGTCTCCATCAATACTGACACACTTCTGACATCGGTGAAATAACATTTCTAATCCTTTATAAAAATAATCGCAATCTTTGTCTTCAAAATGACTGAAGACGGCCGCCTGCAACTCTTCATCGCTTGAAAATTTTCTTCCCCTTAAGTCCCGCTTTAAATTTGGGAATAAGTAATAGTCGGACGGGGCCATGTCTGGACTATAAGGTGGATGGTCCAGCTCCGTGAACCCGCATTGACGCACTGCATCCTTCGAAACACCGGCGGTGTGCACGGGGGCGTTGTCGTGAAGCAACAGGACGCCTTTACTCAGTTTGCCTCTGCGCTTCTCCTTTATAATATCTCGCAGTTTATATATTAATGAAGCATAATATTCGCCGTTTACGACTGTATTGCGCTCTTTAAAATCAACCATCAAAATACCTTGAAAATCCCAAAATATTGTGCACATGATTTTTTTGGTAGATTGTTGCACCTTTGCCTTTCTAGGCGGCTTTTCACCCTTATAACGCCATTCCATTGACTCGCGCTTGCTTTCTGGATCATAATATAACACCATAGTTTCATCACCAGTCACTAGTCTCTCGATCACGTTCTTTGGGTTTTCTCCACAAAGATCTAAAAACTCGGCAGCACAGCGAACTCGCTCCCGTCTCTGCACAGCTGACAGAAGTTTCGGGACCCATCTTGCACTGACTTTTTTCATATGAAGATGTTCATCGATTGCACGATGGACGATACTTTTAGAGAGCCCAAGTCTAGCTGCAATTTCTCTAATCTTCAAACGGCGGTCACTCAAAACCTCTTCTTCGATTTGAGCAATAGTATCGGGAGTGAGCACTTCTACCGGTCGACCGTCATGGCCGATATCTTCGACCGTTTCTCGCCCGAGGCGAAACTCTTTCACCCAATTTTTTACTGTGCTATAAGAGGGAGAACATTCCTTATACACACCATCTAATCGTTTTTTAATTTGGGCGGGGGATAAGCCTTCTTTAAATAGAAACTTTATGACGCTTCGATACTCGGTTTTCGACATTTTGAAAAAATACGCGACACTTGTTGTTCAAACAAACTGCTAAACTGAACTACGCTCGTCAAGTCCATGCGTGTTCGTTTATAAAGTGTCTGAGAACCGTACTATTCAATGCAACATAACATGTATCGAAATGTCGCGTAGAACTATATCAGGCCAATTCATTATGGGACCGACTACGTATTTTATAAATACATAACATAGTCTGCTAAAATGGCCGTAGTTATGCCATAACGATCTAACTGACTTTAAAGTAAGTAAGGGATAATGTACTTTATGTCAGGACAATGATAACTCTACTTTTGGCTTTGCCATAGCTAGATTAAGAAAACTTAACCCATATTTTCTAACAGCTAAAGACCGCAATGGAACTTCGCAATTATAAAACAAAATAACTCGAGGTCTCCATTAATTTCCCTTCTAGACAGTTAAGAATCAGATGTTATCAAGCAATTAGTTGATACAAACGCAATAAGTAGGAAGCTTACTGCCCTTATAAGAAAGAAGTCCGCAAAGTATATGGAGTTTCCCACAGTATAAGGACATTATACAGTATAGACACTCCCTGCCGCTCTCTAAAGACAACCTCACCCCCCCTGTGTGACCGATCTGTGACCATTTATCAAGAGGTTGGCACAAACCAAAGCACAGTATTTTAACCAAAAACAATTTTATTTTTTTGGAAAGAGTTAAAGGCTTCTAAGGCTACACAGCCTTGTCTGGTGTATATAGCCTTCATTTTATTTGAAAAAGTCTAGCTAACAATAAATAAAATTAGGGCTAATTATTGAATCTTGATTCAACCCTAGTTCATCGCGCATACATTTACATGTGTACAAACATGAATGTCTACGTAGTAAACAATGGCGCGAAATTTGTATGAAGTGTCCGGGGTGTGGGAGTTTCCATATAGGTACTTGAAATGAAATGAAATGTTTTATTTGCATCAAACATGGTAGTAGGATGTTAGGAAATAAATTTAGTAAGTACAGTCATGTTTCGCCAGCATGAGGCGTGCAAATGCAAAAATATACAATTAATAAATAAATAAATGTCACGAAAACTATAATTTAAATGTCAACAATTTTTGTTTTTGTCAGAGAGGTATTCATTGACGCTATAATATTTTTTATTATTAAGCCATTTGTACAACTTTGTCTTAAAAATATTTAATTCAAGGTCTTTTAGGTTATTCGGCAAATTATTAAATATTCGAACGCACATGCATAGGCAGCTACGGTTATACATTTCAGTTAACGGGGTTTCATGAAAGACAAGTTTATTTGGATATCTACGCCTTCTAGTGGTTACATCACATTTTTTTTTAAACAATTGCAGATGTTGTTTCACAAAAATACAGATGCGGCCTTCTTTCTTATGAGACGGCAGTATAATCCACCGCAAGGTTTTCTATTTGGGTTGAGTTGCCACGAGACTGTAATTTGCATTCAGTCGGATTAAACAAATCCTTTACGAATACTAATGAGTTATTGAATAACCGAAATTAAGATAGAATTTATTATTATTCATAATGATCTAAGTATATGCGTCGACGACGGAGGTTGGCTACCAGTCTTGCGGGACTGGCAGATTGTTATAAATAATTATTGTACATATTAAAATTAATAGAAGTAAGAAAATTCAAAATTGCAATGACATGCTTTGGCAATCTTTTCCTAGAGTCGTAAGTGCTGGTTTTAGTGTTTGTATTCATGTTTTTTACCTTTTTTGTATAGCCTAAACCTGAAAACGAGTATCATTTGAATCAGCCCTTAAACCCCTATAGTTACAGGTACAGAAACATAAGTAACTGAAAACGAACGAACGTGAAACTGAACACAATGATTTTTCAACTCCAACGCTAAAGTGTTTCAAGTTTGTGTGATAACTGATTGTATATGATCTTGTTGTAGCTCTCAAACGAATGGACCGATTAGATTGCGTGTGGTTTTTAATTGAAAGCAGGTTTCATCGCGGTAGTAAGCTATGTTCGGTGAAAACCGGTTCAGTGGTTATTGAGTCATTCTATTTTTACTGTCGGGGAGGCCTACTTATAGTAACTTTTATCTTCTCAGACTAATATCCAATAGAGCACGTCATGCAGCTGAATTATAAAAGTAATAAGTATTTTGTCACCAAAAACATGCTCTTTACCAAATACACGTGTCTGCACTTCTTGCCAACGCCTTAATTCTTTCAACCAGCGAGAGACACTACAGTAAAAATATACTACTTAGCAAAATTACACACTTGAAATTTTAATGCCATGTACTTACAAGTTAATAAGTACTATAGTACAATAGAATTTCTTGTACTAATACATAGTAGTACATCTTAAAGTGCCTACTAACGACAATTATTTAAACTACAACATGATAGACCGCAGCCTTGATGCTTGTTGAGATAAAAACTGATTTTACGTTGCTGCTATAATTTGTCTAAGATAAGGACGGAGCACTGTTGTAATCGAAACTATCAGATTTCCGAAATAATTGGATAATAATGTTTTCCTATCCGAAATAAATGTTACACAGAAATTTGGATACAAGAATGACGCAAATAATGATGAAAAGTCTCTTTTCTAATTACTTAATTTGAAGCCAAAAAAGATACACTCAACGCCTGTCACAAAAACGAATGTGTTAAGTAATTGGTTTTTATTCTCTTATAAAACTATCGAATCTGAAAAAAAATCTCGTACCGTAACGAAATTTTATGATATGCCTGTCACAGCCCTACCGAGAGGAGCAAGCGACGACGCGACGACGAGGCGACGAGCGTAGGTTTCATAGATTATTAATATTATATGCCGGAGGAGCGTCGCTTACTGAAGCAGGCGGCTGAAGGACTTCATTTGATCTACTAAGACTACTGTGTGTGACTGAGTTGTAATTTAAACTACACCGATAAGGTAAATTGTCTTTAGAAAATACATTAAATATGGTGTTATACAAAATAGACCGATCACGTGATCAAATTAGTATGAAAGGTCCAAAATTTTTTTGCGAATTGACCATTGGTTACTTGGGGAAAGTTGCTCAGTTTCAGTAGAAGCCAATGTGAAGTTTTGGTGGAGGGTCCAAAAATAACGCTGTATAAATACGAGTATGTATAGTGTAAATCCTAATACACGTGATAAGTGCAACATCTGGCAACCGTCGTCTATACCTTGTGGATAGTACTATTACACGAAAAGAAAAGAGTGTAGTGATGACGCCTTGTTTTTTTTTAATTAATTTATTTGCACGAATTGCTCAAATATACGATAAGTACCAAAGACGAAAGTTAACAGACCCCATAGAATCCATCGTGCATTAGAAACTTCAAATCAACAAACAATCGAATATACCGATGATTCCAATGAAAATTTATGCACGTAAACATGACACGAAACTGTAGAGGTTTCCTGAATATGTTTTCTAAATATTTTGTTTAAAGAAATATAAAGCATAGTTATTTTATACGACGGATATTTTAAAATTACAGTCTCACTTTCTCATCTCGTTAAAAAACACTTATAAATAAAAACACACACACTCACACATTAATATTATAAATGCGAAAGTATGGATATTTGTTTCACGCCGAAACTATTGAACGGATTTGGATGAAATTTCGTACAAATATAAAGCACTCGGCTAACACATAGGATACTTTTTATCCCGGAAAACTCGAGGGTTCCTGGAGCAATCGCTAAAAACTGAAATTTTTACTTTATCTCAGACGGCGCTGTCTTAACGTTTTATATCTCTCTGGACCCAATTCTGATGTCCACGCAGACGAAGTCGCGGGCGGAAGCTAGTAGGTAATACTCTCTAGATTTTTGTCTCTTGCTGATGACTTTAAATTTTTATAAATAATTAAAAATTAAATTAAAATTAGTTTAGGGATTTCTAGAAATAACTAGTTTATATGACGGACTAGTGCCTGTAGTGCTCCTTTCTTCATCTCTAAAATACATACATACATATATACAAATATGCATGCACTGAGCATAATAAGGTCCATTACACATCCATTATAATTAATTACTGGCAAAAAATTACCGACCGATGCATTAAACCTGGAATGGCTAGACAAAGGACAAATGCGGGACACAAAGAGACGGTATGCCGTACGCGGGTGGCGACGCGACGCTATTCCGCCCAGCTCGCCGCGTCCCATATTTCTAACGAGATGATACGAGACCGTTTATTCGCCCTGTTTGCATGCATCATATGAATTGCCATGCATTTTACATGGGCGCTCGTCCGGAATATTTATCCGAAATTGTTGCAACATAGCACTCAGAGTGGAATTGAAAACATCCCGCTAAAATATTAAATTGATACCTATAATATGTCTACTCGCATATGTCCTAGTTGAAGGTATCACGTATTTTCAACACCAGACGACGCAAGAAGGATGTTTATCTTTAACAATGTTTATATCATAATTTATAAATTATGCTAGGTTTTTTGTTATTGTCAAAGATGGCAAAAAGGGTGACCATCCATCTGAAGAATAGTGGTTACCGCTCGCTGCCTATACGAATGTACAACACTAAAGGCGTTGTCAAATGCTTTACCGATCCTTCAAAAACCTTTTTAATTCCTTCTGAAAGAGTCCTATACTGGTAAACCTCAGGGAAAACCTCGGAGGAAAGCTTATTATACATTTTAAGGGTACTTAGAGGAAACCCGACCAAGACAGCTAGAGGGATAAATTCCACTTCGATGGTGAGCAAGTGAGCAGTACGGTGATTCAATTGCACTATGGACTACAGTATAGTTGAGATACTTTACTTCTTGTATGCTAAAAACGCAACCAAAACTAATACAAAACAATTTCATGAATAATACGTATTTATATTTATATTTTTACTTAAGTTCTTTTTCTTTTCAACCCCAGAAATAAATAATAAGCACATTAATTAAGTATTCACGAAAACATCGCCTGTTCACTCGAATTTTGGTTACGAGACCAAGTAAGCATTGCACAAAATAAAACCTTGCTCCTAAAGACTGTCTAAAACTTCGTCTTTATATTTTTAAAAGGTTTCCCGTCTATAACTTGTAGGTTGTTACAGTTAATTTGGTGGCTATAGTACGGAGAGGCGCTAAAGAGCTAGGGCTGTCATCCGTTCGAGTTCCCCCGGTTTGTCCTACTTAAGCGGGTGTCCGCCGTCCGTTGCTCCACCGATAAGAGCCTAGCTCTTAAAGAAGAAGAAAAGGTGAACTCCGGGGGCCATACGGAAAAGATTCACAAATAGTGTCATTTTTCATATCCAAGTGATACCAGATTAATTAATGATAAAATCAACAAATTAAACATACACAAGTTTAAAATCACTCTACCTAATTAAATATTTTTTTCACTGATAACGGAAGTACTAATAACGTCGTATCCATTATTTTTCCTCTTACATAGAGTGAGAAAAAGGTATAGAAAGCAATACTTTAAGTTGGAATTCTTCTCGTGAAATTGGACAACATTTTTATTGTGTTGAAAGGCCAAAAGAGCTTTTGAATTTTGTGCAAAGTCGTAGAGCGGATGGTATATTTCAGGTATTTACATTTGTTACATCCTATGTAACATTAAATATCTAATGAATTTCTAGAATTCTCTCTTTTTTACGCGTAAAACTAGAAAAAATGTAAATGGAAACTATGAAAATGGAAAATACGATATATTTTTATTTTTTGACGAAAACATATTTTTTCTAAGAGTGACTAGAAAAATCCCTGATTTTACCCGAATCTACAGACTTTAGAAGTGTTTTAAGTTTAGTTTGGATGGTGTCAGCCCTACAAAGAGCCAAACAGGAAGTCTGAATGATCAATTGACTACAGCAGCTTCAAAGATACGACACTAAAGATACGATCGAGTCTGCGGAAAACGTCGTAAAATGGGGGAGGAAAAACATCAACTAGCTTAACTTGACTATTTCTATTTGAATAAAATAAATGAAGAATACGCCTTGTTTACTAACAAAATGCTCACAAATATACAGGGTGTTAAAATAGTGCGTTTGAAATTTCAATGGGTTACTCAGAATCAAGTGTAGAATCCAGAAAAAAAAATGGAAAAATCCATTCTTCCTTTTTTTTAGTTTTCCATACAAAAATTCTTCCACCACCAGACCAATGACTTTTTTTACTTTGATTTTGTTTTGCTAAAACGCAGTCAGATGAAAAGGCTCAAAAAATCCTTGTAACTTTCTATGTAAATAACCATAACGTAACTAAAAACGACTTCGAGGCTCCTAGAGAATTGGCAAAAAACAAAATCTCAGCCAGGCAATAGATCGTAGCTGCCAGGATAATGGTTCTTCCTCCAACAGAGACAAGAGCAATCGCGAAGACACCGTCAATCAATCTCATCCGGTCGTTTGCGGGGTGTCAACTATCTAAAAAGTCATGGAACGATGGCGCGATATCAGTTTAAAGAAACTAAAAAGTACTCAGACAGCCCGAATACTCCAACAAAATGTCTCGTTATAATTAATAACGAAATAAAAATTTCAGACACCTCTTGTAACAATACTCAAAATTATTAACTTCGACGAATTTTGATTCTAAGATATCTTTTAAGATTCTTGGCAAATTAAAATGTGAAAATTGTTCAGTTTCATGAGTGAAAGCCCCGCTTAAATAGTTTCAGATGATTTGCGAGACCTAAAATATGACACAAAAACGTCTCATTTTTACCTACATTTTAAAAATAATTATTTTTTATATTGATAGGATAGAAATACTCAGTAAGTAAGTAAAGACTTTATTGCTTTTGAACAAGGTATGCACATAAAATGTGATCTTAGTAAATTTAATATGGAATTACTTATTTAGCCATAAATATAGCATGCAAATGATATTACAGTGAATGTGGGTAGACAGAATTGTCTTGTGTCTTAGAAATTCATCAAGAGAGTAGAACATGTTTTGAAGAAGCCATTCGTGTAAGTACTTTTTAAATCTGTTAAAAGGAAGATCTTTTATTGATTGTAGTGTTTTATTATCGATTACGTGATCCATCCAGTAGCAGTTTTACTTATAACAGGTTGTCTTAGGAATATCGCTCATAACCAGCCTATTGCCATTTCTTTTTACTCTGGCATTTACTTCCCACGATTCTTTGTAAAACAATTTCTTGTAAAGTTTAACAAATTTAGCCATCTCGAATACATAAAGAGTATTGTATTATAGCGAGGTGCTATTTCCTCGCTTCAATACTCTTCCGTTCCTGGATCTCAAACACCTTTGGCCTGTCAATTGAATTCAAAATACCCGCTATTTCATTCATTTGTTCTTTTTTTCGTCACTTCTTCTCCGGCCTTCCAGCCTTCCTTGGCACCAACTTTTCTACCTGATATTTTATTGTTAATACTGGTTTTCTTTATTCCGTGACCTATTTTATTTTAATACTTAGGTATACCCTTTATCCCGTGTTCAATAGTAAAATCATTATAGGTACAAAGATTGGCACAGTTAATTCAATCCTGAATTTATCCGACCAACCCTGGCTCAAGCGCTCCAGGCTCCTGAGGCGGTTCTTGAGCCGCAGCAGCCAGTAACCAGTCCCACACGCTCCACTCCCTGGAGCCTTGAGAGTACCAGACCCTGGTCCCTGGAAGAGCCGAAGTGCAACAGTATGAGATGTTTTTAGGGTTCCGTAGCTAAATGGCAAAAAACGGAACCCTTATGGATTCGTCATGTCTGTCTGTCTGTCTGTCTGTCCGTCCGTATGTCACAGCCACTTTTTTCCGAAACTATAAGTAAGAACTATACTGTTGAAACTTGGTAAGTAGATGTATTCTGTGAACCGCATTAAGATTTTCGCACAAAAATAGAAAAAAAAAAAAAAAAATTTTGGGGGTTCCCCATACTTAGAACTGAAACTAAAAAATGTTTTTTTCATCAAACCCATACATGTGGGGTATCTATGGATAGGTCCTCAAAAATGATATGTAGGTTTCTAATATATATATTTTTTCTAAACTAAATAGTTTGCGCGAGAGACAACTTTTCCAAAGTGGTAAAATGTATGTCCGCCCCCCTGTAACTTATAAAGTAAGAGAATGATAAAACAAAAAAAAATATATGATGTACATTACCATGCAAACTTCTACCGAAAATTGGTTTGAACGAGATCTAGAAAGTACTTAGTTTTTTTAAAACGTCATAAATCGTAAACCGCAATTTACCTTTCATTCAAGTTACAACGAACTATAAGAACTTTTATATTACTTATGTTACTTGCTGCTACGGAACCCTTCATGGGCGAGTCTGACTCGCACTTGGCCGCTTTTTTATATAGTCACTCTAAAAGTGCTTCGTTTATTGAGCAGAAAATGCAATTAAAGATAGTAAATCCAAGAAGGGCATAAAACAGCGCGAGTAACGGGAAAGAAAAGCGCAGCGTGCCCGTAAAAGTTTTTAAATTTATCGAAAGATTTTACGTGTTCAACGTGTTTTAGGGTTCCGTACATAAACTGTGCTAACTAACGGGATGCTCGCTCTTGCTAAGCCTATTCAAATCGTCTGTCTGTTTGGCTAGCAATAAATCATATCGTTGCATTTAATCCCCGATGCAATAATTTTGAAGCTTGTGCGTATATGTATTTGCGTTTGTCTGTCTCTTTTTAGGGTTCCGTAGCCAAATGGCAAAAAACGGAACCCTTATGGATTCGTCATGTCTGTCTGTCTGTCCGTCCGTATGTCACAGCCACTTTTTTCCGAAACTATAAGAACTATACTGTTGAAACTTGGTAAGAAGATGTATGCTGTGAACCGCATTAAGATTTTCACACAACTAATCCTCCCGACACAGGGAATCCTAGTGGGAGGGTTAGTGTGTTGTTTAAAATGTAAATGTCATTACTTTGTATCAAATAAATAATTTATTATTATTATTATTATTATTAAAAATAGAAAAAAAAACAATACATTTTGGGGGTTCCCCATACTTAGAACTGAAACTCAAAATTTTTTTAGAGACACTTCCAAAGTGGTAAAATGTGTCCCCCCCCCCCTGTAACTTCTAAAAAAAGAGAATGATAAAACTAGAAAAAATATATGATGTACATCACCATGCAAACTTCCACCGAAAATTGGTTTGAACGAGATGTAGTAAGTAGTTTTTTTTTAATACATCATAAATCGTAAACCGTAAATTACCTTTCATTCAATCAACTCAAATATAAAAAAATATAGAGTTCAAGACATGTGTGATTATGAATTATCCTTCCTTGTCTTCTAGATTTAATTGGTTAACATGTAGTAGTCCTCGTCTACGTTTGACCCACTCGCACGTAGTTTAGCGCCATAAGAGAAAAAGAGACAGCTAGGTACTCTCCCACCTCGGCGCCATTGCACGGTCCAAGCCTCATTCATTTTCGTGCGCTCACGGTTACCGCACGTAGAAAAAAAATATTTCTTAAAAAATAAGGAGATTATGTGGAAAGGAAATCACAAGAACAAGAAAATCATTCAAAAAAAAAAAACAAGTGCAGTGAAAGTTATTTTTATTTAAACATGATGGGAGAATATCAAATAATTTTATTTTGCTTCGAGTCAACGCGAGACGTTGACCAATAGCCATTTTTGCTTCGAGTCATGCGGGACATTGACCAATAGCCATTTTTGCTTCGAGTCAATGCGGGACATTGACCAATAGCCATTTTTGCTTCGAGTCAATGCGAGACATTGACCAATAGCTACTTTTATTAGAGTTAATGCGAGACATTAACCACACTATAATATTCCTGTTTCGTATGAACTGGAATCATCAGCTTTCTAATGCTTATGCGGCTGCTCCATCAACCCTCGCTCGCCGCCACAGGTGAAGCGTTGGCAGCATCGTGGCTCATATCACTGCACTGCCAGCACAGCCACCGCCGCTTATGCAGCTGACAATGATGCTGAAAAATCGACAACGACGATGGACGGATTGCCTCTCGAAACCTCCCCAACGGCGCTGCTGTAACCGCCATCCGCCAAAACCGCTGCCGGCGCCGCCACCAAAACTGCTGCCGCCTACAGGTGATATGTACCATAAGCACCATCACGTCTATTTAATCTTCCGGCACATATCCACCGCCATCGTGCGTATATACAGATGCCTACTATCCGCAGTTGAGATTCCTTCTAGTGTTTCCAAACGCGTGTGTTATTATTTCAAAACCAACCTCGAGAAGGACGGTCTATTTAAAAAATAAAAACAATTTTCTCGAGTTTGTAATCTGACAATAACTCCAGAAATTGAGGCGATGCTGAACTATTAATCTAAGACGGAGACAAAAACAGGGATATTATAGCTATTTTTCTTAACCATAACCTTACGGTTATGTCCAATACCTACCGCTAACCTGATTTATTGAAACAACAGACATCCTGTCATTTCAGTTTATACAACTGATTGATTGAATGAATGAAACACCCGACCGATTTCGGTCATGAGTCATAGCGACCACTTCGACTCCTAGTAGACTTGTTGACTGTGGGGCGCCCGAAAATAGCTAATATAGCCAATCTTCGCGGCAACCCCCCGTGCACTGTGTAGTTTAATTAGATGATCAAACGAACTTACCTCAAGTGAAGTTCGATCTTAATTATACTTCCTTGTCGGAGAGATTTAATTGGTTAACATGTAGTAGTCCTCGTCTACGTTTGACCCACTCGCACGTAGTTTAGCGCCATAAGAGAAAAAGAGACAGCTAGGTACTCTCCCACCTCGGCGCCATTGCACGGTCCAAGCCTCATTCATTTTAGAGAATAAAAAAGGCAACCTACATCCTACAACATTGGTATTAGGGGTTTTAATACTAGCATCCTAGTATTGTCTACTCTAGGGCAGGGAGGGACCTTAAATCTCTCCGACAAGGAAGGATAATTAAGATCGAACTTCACTTGAGGTAAGTTCGTTTGATCATCTAATTATCCTTCCTTGTCTTCTAGATTTAATTGGTTAACATGTAGATATTTAGAGAGACTAACAATGTTGTAGGTAAAAGGTATGAGAATTATTGCAATAAAATATAATCTGAGAGAATTTATAACTGCAATTCAATTAACAGAAATTAATTTCGGGAAGAAATTACTTATAGAAACAAGTTGTACCCCTTGCGTATATTTAATGGTAAGCTTTTAATATTATGCCCATTTTGTGTACACAATAAATTATTAAAAAATAACACTTCCTAGAAGGTAATCAAATAAACAATATGAAAAAAAAATTAAATCTTGTTCAATTTTATAAATGTGATTGTTAGTCTGATTGTTAGTTGAACTTGACGTTAGGTTCTGAGTGATGAGGTTACACTAAGCATAAGTATAGCGATAGACGATAGTGTTTTATGAAAGGTATATGCAGCGTCGTTTAAGTATGCTTTTTCTAGACGTCTTACATAACCGGATATGAATTACTTTAGTAATGAATGAATAATCTATTGATATATACTTGAAAATTTCATACGGGAACCTGTTTGACATTTCCATCCTTTTAGCTATTTGGAAAATCTGTTCTAAGTCCAAAGAACTGCTAAGATGGTAATCTAACACGATATTCTGGTACCTTAATTACACTATGTACCTATCGTATTTTAACAAATATGGTTTTAACCTGTACATCTTTCATGTACTGCTTGAATAATTCACGTTGAACATCTGAAATCCATTTATAGGCAATTTGACAAAAAATGTAACACAAAATAAACCCGAATAACTATAGGTATACCCGCAATGGGGATGAGCCGTGAACAAACCAACGAATCTATACTCCTGATCGATAATATTCCCCCACTGTTTAAAGCTAGACGTGAACTGAAACTTGGTATTATCGACCAGTGATAGGAATTTTATATCCAGCACTGACGATATGCATTTGTTTGTTCCTTATACGAATGAATAAGTACTTAAATATTTGAAACAATATTAGAAAATATAAGTTTCAGGTTCACTTATAAGAAATAAAATATAGATAAATTCTGATTTCATAACAGACTCTACGTCAGGTATGAAAACGGTAGTAGCTTGAGCAGCATTTTTTTTAAGACTTATTACACAATAAGTCATAATTTCGAAATTATAATATGAAGTTCATAATAATTGGAAAAAGTGGGAACCGTTGAAGATAGTTACACAAATAACCGGAAAACATTACAAAGATATAAAAATGTACTTATTAGATTTTGTATTTATTCTTTAAGTTAACATTATTATTTTAGGCTGGATAAGCTTATTTAATAAGTTTTGGAATGCAGTAGAAAGCATGTTTAGTATATTTATCTAAACTGTATCGATAACGGTAATTTCAGCAAGTTTTATATGTATTATATTGTCAATACCAGCAATAGTATTCTATTGTCACAACTTCTTAACATTTTAATTTCTCGTTCTTTTGTTGTGTGTTTACTTAAAAAAAACTACCTGGTTAGTTTATAGAGAAAAATATTGCTGTAATTTTATATAGCCACGAAAGTATATCGCGGTTAATAAACTTTCAATTGTAAATAATTTAGTTCAAAATATACCAGAAGTTTCACGTAAGCTATGACTTATAATAATTTTGTTTTTGCAAAATTCGCTGACGTTCACATTTTTCATTTTTAATTCATCCAACATATATAAATCTTTTTAATGTATATTTTGATTATAGGCGATCTTAAACAATGCCAATAAATAATTTTCACCATCCTCACAGGGACATCTCCAGTGTACTGTGGAGGCATCAGCAAAAATTTTGATTATGCAAAAGTTAAAATTTTGATTATCCACCATCAAAGAATTCACAGATTTCACCCATCAAACATTATTGTTTATTCTTATCTGGTGATTGCGGCAGCTTTATTAAGACTTAACTTGCATTAAACTTAAAAACAGGCACACACATGAATCATTGTCATCTAGACTGAAGACATGGCTTCATAAGAAAAAATAACGTAGGTATATGTATTTATTATAATTAATACTTCCCGAAACGCTGTCATTGCAAGTTTCGTGTAAGTAGCAGAAGCTAGGTACAAAAAAGACAATTTCAAGTATAAGGTACAGAAAACCTTATTTTATAAAATACTTTTATTTTTCTTATTATAATTATTAACAATTACTTGTCAGTTATGGTAACTGTAAATCGAAAGGGTTTTGAATCGTATACCGAACTGGTTTCTATCAATTAATTATTTAAAGAGTTAATGTGTACAATTGTACATATATTTAATTCGTTGATTTAAAATATATTTGGTGTTAAGTTTAACACCTCTCAATAAGATAATAATATAATGGTGATGACATCCTCAGATGGTTCCAAATTGGAGTTTAAGTGTGTCGTAGTTCCCCAAACAATGGAGTATTTGACGTGGTGCCAGGCTGGCAGATCTAATGAGTGCCACGGATAGTGCAATTCGCGTGGTTGAATTTTGGGCCTAGACTATTTAGGTTTGTTATCGACAGAAAAGAAGAATAACATAGAATAATATAGTAAAAACAGATTGAAAAAACTCATGAATCTGTTCATAAAGTTAATGAACACTATAGTGTTCATAGGACTATAGTCCTATGAAAGTTGAGCACAGGCTGAAAGGTAAAACACAAGTACTTATATAGAAAAAAGTGTTTTAAGTAAGATAAAATCGCGCATGAGCACGAGGATATCGGCCTATTTTATTTATTGCTTTTACCATGTAACTGCCCTTATCGTACGCCTACATAGTACGATAAAATATTCTAGATTTCAAATTATCAATATTCAAAATTTGATTAACATTTTAAATCCAGTATATATTAAACTTGTCTTCACTTTAACGGATTATAAAAATAATACTCGAAGCAAAGAGTTTTTCATAGGGTTGCTGCGTTAACTTTTACAATTTTGATCAATAATATACCATATTTTGGCCAGGACTTGTCCAGGGCAAAGAAGTCATCTGGGGTAATGAGAGTCTTTATCTCAATATTTTGTGTAAAATGGTCTAGTTATACCAAACAATACCTTTTAATGCATTCATAAAATATTTCCATCTACCCGCCGGTACCTTAAATTGCGGCTGAGCTGCGGAGGGCGCGCTTCGCAGCGAACGGTCAGCGCGCCAGCGCGGCGGCGGCAGCGCGTCGTCGGCGCGGCGGCGACGCGACGGGTTGCGTTTGGGCTGGCTGAGCGGCAGTGGCACATACATACATACATACGTATCTCCCTGCTCGCTATCCGACGCAACTCCTCTCTTTTAACTTTTTGCATATGCCCTTTGACATCTTCACAAAACCACCGAACACAACACCGACTAAATGTCTCCCTTTCGATATCAGTGTATAAGTATCACAGAACACTATTACTCACAGATAAATATTTTATGATATGATGAAGAAATAAATAAAAGCCTGGTATATTATTTAATTAAACTGCACTGTGCACGGGGGTTTGCCGCAAAGATTGGCTATATTAGCTATTTTCGGGCGCCCCACAGTAAACAAGTCTACTAGGAGTCGAAGTGGTCGCCATGACTCATGACCGAAATCGGTCGGGTGTTTCATTCATTCATTCAATCAGTTATATAAACTGAAATGACAGGATGTCTGTTGTTTCAATAAATCAGGTTAGCGGTAGGTATTGGACATAACCGTAAGGTTATGGTTAAGAAAAATAGCTTTAATATCCCTGTTTTTATCTCCGTCTTAGATTAATAGTTCAGCATCGCCTCAATTTCTGGAGTTAGTGTCAGATGACAAACTCGAGAAAATTGTTTTTATTTTTTAAATAGACCGTCCTTCTCGAGGTTGGTTTTGAAATAATAACACACGCGTTTGGAAACCTAGAAGGAATCTCAACTGCGGATAGTATGCATCAGTATAAACGCACGATGGCGGTGGATATGTGCCGGAAGATTAAATAGACATGATGGTGCTTATGGTACATTTCACCTGTAGGCGGCTGCAGTTTTGGTGGCGGCGCCGGCAGCGGTTTTGGCGGACGGGGCGGTTACAGCAGCGCCGTTGGGGAGGTTTCGGGAGGCAATCCGTCCATCGTCGTTGTCGATTTTTCAGCATCGTTGTCAGCTGCATAAGCGGCGGTGGCTGTGGTGGCAGTGCAGTGATATGAGCCACGATGCTGCTAACGCTTCACCTGTGGCGGCGAGCGAGGGTTGATGGAGCAGCCGCATAAGCATTAGAAAGCTGATGATTCCAGTTCATACGAAACAGGAATATTATAGTGTGGTTAATGTCTCGCATTAACTCTAATAAAAGTAGCTATTGGTCAATGTCTCGCATTGACTCGAAGCAAAAATGGCTATTGGTCAATGTCCCGCATTGACTCGAAGCAAAAATGGCTATTGGTCAACGTCTCGCGTTGACTCGAAGCAAAATAAAATTATTTGATATTCTCCCATCATGTTTAAATAAAAATAACTTTCACTGCACTTGTTTTTTTTTAAATGTTTTTCGTATTTCCTTTCCACATAATCTCCTTATCTAAAAGTAACGTAAGGATTTATTTTCTTCTAAGCACATTTTTGCACACTTGTTAAATTCAAATAATTAACGAACTTTTTAAGAAATATTTTTTACTACGTGCGGTAGCCGTGCGCGCACGAAAACGAATGAGGCTTGGACCGTGCAATGGCGCCGAGGTGGGAGAGTACCTAGCTGTCTCTTTTTCTCTTATGGCGCTAAACTACGTGCGAGTGGGTCAAACGTAGACGAGGACTACTACATGTTAACCAATCAAATCTAGAAGACAAGGAAGGATAATTAAGTAATATACCAGCCTTTTATTTATTTCTTCATCATATCATAAAATACTTATCTGTGGATAATAGTGTTCTGTGATACTTATACACTGGAATCGAAAGGGAGACATTTATTCGGTGTAGTGTTCGGTGGTTTTGTGAAGATGTCAAAGGGCATATGCAAAAAGTTAAAAGAGTTGAGTTGCGTCGGATAGCGAGCAGAGAGATACGTATGTATGTATGTGCCCCTGCCGCTCAGCCAGCCCAAACGCAACCCGTCCGCGCCGACGACGCTCTGCCGCCACCCGCGCTGGCGCGCTGACCGATCGCTGCGAAGCGCGCCCTCCGCAGCTCAGCCGCATTTTAAGGTAGCGGGTAGATGGAAATATTTTATGGATGCATTAAAAGGTATTGTTTGGTATAACTAGACCATTTTACACAAAATATTGAGATAGACTCTCATTACCCCAGATGACTTCTTTGCCCTGGACAAGTCCTGGCCAAAATATGGTATATTTTTGATCAAAATTGTAAAAGTTAACGTAGCAACCCTATGAAAAACTCTTTGCTTCGAGTATTATTTTTATAATCCGTAAAAGTGAAGACAAGTTTAATTTATAATGGATTTAAAATGTTAATCAAATTTTGAATATTGATAATTTGAAATCTATTTAATCGTACCTACATAGTTGCCCTGGGCAACTAAATTATCAACTATGTAGGTACGATAAGGGCAGTTACATGGTAAAAGCAATAAATAAAATAGGCCGATATCCTTGTGCTCATGCACGATTTTATCTTACTTAAAACACTTTTTTCTATATAAGTACTTGTGTTTTACCTTTCAGCCTGTGCTCAACTTTTATAGGACTATATTCCTATGAACACTATAGTGTTCATTAAGTTTATGAACAGATTCAGGTGTTTTTTCAATCTGTTTTTACTATTTTATTCTATGTTATTCTTCTTTTCGGTCGATAACAAACCTAAATAGTCTCGGCCCAAAATTCAGCTACGCGAATTGCACTGTCCGTGGCACTCATTAGATCTGCCTGCCTGCAGTTATCTGGGCATGCAGGGCACGACGTCAAATACTCCATTGTTTGGGGAACTACGCCACACTTAAACTCCAATTTGGAACCATCTGAGGATGTTATCACTATTATACACACCAAATATATTTTAAATCAACGAATTAATATATGTACAATTGTACACATTAATTCTTTAAATAATTAATTGATAGAAACGAGTTCGGTATACGATTCAAAACCCTTTCGATTTACAGTTACCATAACTGACAAGTAATCGTTAATAATTATAATAAGAAAAATAAAAGTATTTTATAAAATAAGGTTTTCTGTACCTTATACTTGAAATTGTCTTTTTTGTACCTAGCTTCTGCTACTTACACGAAACTTGCAATGACAGCGTTTCGGGAAGTATTAATTATAATAAATACATATACCTACGTTATTTTTTTAATTAGGTATATGTATTATAACAAATACATATACCTACGTTATTTTTTCTTATGAAACCATGTCTTCAGTCTAGATGACAATGATTCATAGGTGTGCCTGTTTTTAAGTTTAATGCAAGTTAAGTCTTAATAAAGCTGCCGCAGTCACCAGATGAGAATAAACAATAATGTTTGATGGGTAAAATCTGTGAATTCTTAGATGGTGGATAATCAAAATTTTGACTTTTGCATAGTCAAAATTTTTGTTGATGCCTCCACAGTAGTAGAGATGTCCTTGTGAGGATGGTGAAAATTATTTATTGGCATTGTTTAAGATCGCCTATAATCAAAATATACATTAAAAAGATTTATATATGTTGGATGAATTAAAAATGAAAAATGTAAACGTCAGCGAATTTTGCAAAAACAACATTATTATAAGTCATAGCTTACGTGAAACTTCTGGTATATTTTGAACTAAATTATTTACAATTGAAAGTTTATTAACCGCGATATACTTTCGTGGCTATATAAAATTACAGCAATTTTTTTCTCTATAAACCAAACAGGTAGTTTTTTTAAGTAAACACACAACAAAAGAACGAGAAATTAAAATGTTAAAAAGTTGTGACAATAGAATACTATTGCTGGTATTGACAATAGAATACATATAAAACTTGCTGAAATTACCGTTATCGATACATATAAATATACTAAACATGTTTTCTACTGCATTCCAAAACTTATTAAATAAGCTTATCCAGCCTAAAATAATAATTTTAACTTAAAGAATAAATACAAAATGTAATAAGTACATTTTTACATCTTTGTAATGTTTTCCGGTTATTTGTGTAACTATCTTCAACGGTTCCCACTTTTTCCAAATATTATGAACTTCTTATTATTATTTCGAAATTATGACTTATTATGTAATAAGTCTTAAAAAAATTCTGCTCAAGCTACTACCGTTTTCATACCTGACGTAGGGTCTGTTATGAAATCAGAATTTATCTATATTTTATTTCTTATAAGTGAATCTGAAACTTATATTTTCAAATATTGTCTCAAATATTTACTTATTCGTATAAGGAACGAACAAATACATATCGTCAGTGCTGGATATAAAATTCCTATCACTGGTCGATAATACCAAGTTTCAGTTCACGTCTAGCTTTAAACAGTGGGGGAATATTATCGATCAGGAGTATAGATTCGTTGGTTTGTTCACGGCTCATCCCCATTGCGGGTATACCTATAGTTATTCGGGTTTATTTTGTGTTTATGTCAAATTGCCTAAAAATGAATTTCAGATGTTCAACGTGAATTATTCAAGCAGTACATGAAAGATGTACAGGTTAAAATCATATTTGTTAAAATACGATAGGTACATAGTGTAATTAAGGTACCAGAATATTGTATTAGATTACCATCTTAGCAGTTCTTTGGACTTAGAACAGATTTTCCAAATAGCTAAAAGGATGGAAATGTCAAACAGGTTCCCGTATGAAATTTTCAAGTATATATCAATAGATTATTCATTCATTACTAAAGTAATTCATATCCGGTTATGTAAGACGTCTAGAAAAAGCATACTTAAACGACGCTGCATATACCTTTCGTAAAACACTAACGTCCATCGCTACACTTATGCTAAGTGTAACCTCATCACTCAGAACCTAACGTCAAATTCAACTAACAATCAGACTAACAATCACATTTTTAAAATTGAACAAGGTTTAATTTTATTTTCAAATTGTTTATTTGATAACCTTCTAGGAAGTGTTATTTTTTAATAATTTATTGTGTACACAAAATGGGCATAATATAAAAGCTTACCATCAAATATACGCAAGGGGTGCAACTTGTTTCTAAAAGAAATTTCTTCCAGAAATAAATTTCTTTTAATTGAATTGCAGTTATAAATTCTCTCAGATTATATTTTATTGCAATAATTCTCATACCTATTACCTACAACATTGTTAGTCTCTCTAAACATCTACATGTTAACCAATTTAATCTAGAAGACAAGGAAGGATAATTAAGATCGAACTTCACTTGAGGTAAGTTCGTTTGATCATCTAATTTATACGGAACCCTCGGTGCGCGAGTCCGACTCGCACTTGGCCGGTTTTTTTCTTCCGTGTGTCTGTCTGTATTTCAGCTCTCAAACCAGTGGAAAGAATTAAATACGACTCTTTTATACTTAAATACAGATTTTATCGTGGCGGTTTTTAGCTATATTTGATGAAAATTGGTTTAGTGGTTTCATGTTTTTCGCTTTTTACTACAATAGGATTAACATTAATAAGCACGAGTATATAGCCCACTGTTTCCACATACTTAATAAGTACGTATTAAGTAAGTATTATTATGAACTCTATAACTATACGAATTACGATAATATCTAAATTGCGTTTGCCTGCCGGCAATATATCGCACACGTTGATGGCAATAAGCTCGTACTTAGGTATACATATATAATTTCCCCACTTCTGTTAACAGCTTCGTTAGCGCAATTGCAATGGGCTGGGCTCGTTACTCACGGGATCAAATCTCGCTGCACAAACGAAATTAATGTGGAAATGTTTTATTTATTATAATAATGCTTCATAAATATTATTATATTTAATGCTATCCCTTGCTGACACGTTGCGTGCGAATAAATTAACTGTTATTGAATAAATTATTGAATAAAAATTTACTCATTCTGTTAAACCCGGGACTCAAACAATAATTCAATTGCCGGTAAACACGCTATAAAGGATCATATTATATATCTATAATTCACATAACCTTTAAAAACTTACTGCTTGTTCATGCAATATCGGGGAATTGTGACGACTTTGTAATAATCTATAATCCATCACCTAGTTTAGTAAAGAAGCACACACCCGAAAAACATTGCCATCCTCTGGGCGAGTGGGAGTTTGATAAATCAATCATTTAACGAGATCACCCATACATTATAATATAGACTATCGCGTCTTCGAAATTGGAGTAACGTTGTATAAAAATAAATAGGCAAAGCATCCAAATGGCGAATCCCTATCCTCTTTTACAGAGCACATCCACAGTAGCTATAGAACTAGATACTAATGCCGTAGCCCCCGTAGATTGGATAAACGGCCGGACTTGAATTTCGACCCAGAAGCCAGAGCTCAAGGAGGATTTAATTTAAGCCAAATTTCATTTCTAAGTATTGCTTCAATTTGAAACGCAAAAAACGGAGCTCAAATTGAATTCTTACTTTAACGGCACCGTCTGCACTGGGCTTGATGTTCCCATAAACAACGATAGCGATTAATATTTCTCATTATTGTATTTTTTTATTAGAGATGGTTCGACTATGGCAATAACAAGGTACAGGATTGTTAACAGGATGATTTAATAACTTTACAGACATAATTAGCGCTTTTGTTAAAATTTTCGTAGTTCTTGCAAAACAATGCCGACTAGCCGGTACCTATGTCTTAAATTAAGTCTATCGCTAATTTGGCTTAAATGAAGTCTATCGCTGGAGAAAGACATAAAGTATCACATAGTTAACCAAGAATGCAGTAAAATTTATAATCACGTCAGCAAATGGTCGAAAAATTAATTAAAATGACCAATAAGCATTGTCGCTTCACAAAAATGTTGATTTACCTATTTTGCAAACTGAAAACGAACAGCAAATATTATACAAGGTGTTAACAAATTAGTTACGTAACATTACTTAAACTAGGGCTTCTACTGAGTAACTTTCCCAAAAGAACCCATAGTGAATTCGCAAAAAAAAATGGACTTCCCATACTAAGTGGGCCGATCAGGTGACCGACTTGTTAGAAAAGTACATAAAAAAATTCGCGAATTGACTATGGGTTCCTTGGGAAAAGTTGTTCAGTTTCACTAGTAGAAGCCCCAGTTTAAGTAATGACAACGAATTTCTTAACACCTTATATAAAACTCAGTTTTACTTGTATACGTTACATTTTAATAGTTTTGTTTTTAAACTCTTTATGCAATCAAAAAGTTTTTATTTATTTTAATAAGTAGTTTCCGTCTTCGTTTAAAACACAAACGTCTGTTTTGCTAACGTGGGTTCATTAAGTTTTTGTCCACAACATATGGATATAATACCATTTTGCATACCTTAATGAGATAATATAAGTGATATTTGTAATATAACAAGTTTTTGTAATGTTCCAATAGTAAATTAATACGGTGTGATTATGTTTATCAGATTTCCGTTGACATTTAATGAAAAATATTTTTCTTAACTTCTTGTGTCCTAGTTATTATCGTTGGGATTTCCCCTTCTTTCCCTAATAGAATATAATTTATATTTTCATCACAATAAGTATATTAAAATAGCAATGAAGTTAAAAGATGGCTAAAGGGGACACGATAAACTCGTTAAATATAACTTTGATGTGTCCAGAGAGCATTTACCACGAAGAAAGATAAATAATGAGATCACCAAGTCCAAAAAGGCTAAATCGTTGTCAAATGGATAACCAAATATTGACGTGAACCTGAACCCTAATGAATTTTTTTGCCGCGTACCGGTCAGCGAGAGTTTATAAAATTACCCAATGAAGGCTGACTTTTTCTATAATACAAAATTACTTTTATTCCCTCGCAAGCGGCCAATATTAACGACTTTTCCGAAGGCCCTGAAAAAGTACTGTTCATTCTAACTGTAAATAAATAAACAGTCAATTTACAAGGATTTTGACATTTATATTGAAATATGGGATATTAACTTGACATTTTTCTTATTTTTCAACTTATTTTTACCTTAATTTTGAAGATTCAATTTGTTTTTTAATCCAGTCTTTTGGGAATGTTGTTCAGTTTCATGAACAGCATTGACTATTACAGCTTGTCAGTGACGCCCCATACAAACGTTCCCATGCAAAGTTCATCAACCAGCTGACGGATTTATGAGAGTCCAAAAATTTTTTTGCTTTTGAGTATGAATTTCATAGGGAAAGTTGTTCAGTTTGATGAGTGGAAGCCACTGTTAAAATATTGCCAGACATTTTTGTATCACCCTCCGGCTCGCGGGTAGGCTACAAGTCGGAAGGTCATGGGTTCTATCCCTAAGCAGAATCTACGGTCTTGTGAGGAATATCTTTATTTGTTGTGTCTGAAAATTATCTGTGTAAATCTCTACATCGTATACAGGAAAATATATATGTGTGTTCATCCGTTTGCTCGGCTGAGCTGGCTGAATAGTTTTGAGTAGGAGATATATGTATGAATGCATATCATATGTAAAGTATGCCAAGACTCAAACTGGTTTTTTTTTACATATGAATCTTAATACCTTTCCAAGAGGAACATTCGAATTGGAAAAAATATGACTCTTTATAGAAATTGATCACCTAATCAACGAATGAAGAGTCTATTTTTCTTTAACGACAATGAATTGACTCTGAGTTCCTTGAAGAAAGAAATACCAGTCTGAGTCCTGGAAGATAATTTAAGAAACTTTATAGAGCATATAATATTTTTTTTATGTCATAGTTGGCAAACGAGCAATATACGTATATTTTTCATTCAGAATTTTAATTGCCATAGAGCTCGTTTCGTGAAACATTGTATTGATTACCTATCGGTCGTGGTTGAAAATGAAAATGTTTGTCAGATAATAATTCTTATTTGGAGCCAGGAGGTATTAATTTAATATTGCATATGTATTAAAATTATCAAAATATTTGGTTACATTCTTAAAATATAAGATTTTTGATTCTCTTAAATTACTTAACAATAGATGATAATCACTGGTATACAAATTTTTACTTTGAAAAAGTATTCTTCATGTTGTAAAGTAGCTTTTTTTATTTATTTTTACGTACTGAATAGAAAAATAATTAATATATATCAAAATTAGTTTTCCTTTTTTAGAAAAAAAAAATTAAACTATTTTTGCAACAATTAAGAGAAATTATACAGTTTCTTTTTAATAATTAGTAAAATTACGACGTGGTTTTTTCGCTGCCCTCTTATATTCTGCGTCTGTAACATCTCGAAAAACAGTCCAGCAATAATCCGCCAACATTGAAACGTTTCAAGTGTCTTGATACCGTTTTTCCATGTTTGCGATGTCCTGATGGAAGCGCTCCCCATGTTCATCTCTTAAAGCACCACAATTATCCGGAAATAGGTCGAAATGAGAATGTAAAAAGTGCATTTTCAGTGCATTTTCAAGAATATGTTTCAACCCAGTTTTTGGAATGATGGTAACATATTATTCAGCATAGTTGTCACTCCTCTTCTTTCCTAAGAAGATTATTGCGTCAAGGTGAAAATCGTCCCAGGCTTTTTTCTTTACCTTCTAGAACCGAGTCTTCTTTTTTTTAGAAACACCCTTGCCTTTTCCTAATACATGAGTTGTCAGGCATAAATAACAAATAACCACTCAGCCAATTTCTCAAACCTGTAGCACACGGATTGCAGCAGAAATATGGAACCCAGCTTTGATCCTGGTATTTTATGTTTTCGTTGAAATAGTAAGAATAAGCTTTTTTTTATTGTAGGCGATATAGAACACATTTTTTACTAAATGTCACTTCACCACAAATGTAACAAAAAATTTCGGGATAATTCATACATTTTCGAGACATTTTGCTTTAAAATATTATTATTTTTTCCACTTTTAATACTTTTATCACTTAGTAATACAGAACAGAGCACTAAAACACAATATTTTTAACATTCGATGCCAACTAACTAAGTCAATATCAATATTATCAAGTTCAATGAACCCTCATTACCCATTTTCCACTACCCAGTGGAAAATGTCAGCTATCGAAAAAACGTAAACTAATAAATGACTTTTACTTGTCAACTTGTATTCAGCATGGGTAGACAAGTAGAAATTAGTTAAAATTAATTCGAATACTTTTCCACTGTAGACCAAATTTAATTGTTACCAAACTCCTCAAGCGCAGAGTAAATATTCAATTCGCAAAAAAATTTTTGGTGTTCTCTGTTCTCATACTAATTGATCAACTGAACCGCTAATTTTGTATGGGAAGTCCAAAAATTTTTTTGCAAATCACAAAAAAATTGTGACGTAATAAAAAATTTTTGATTTTCGGACTTTTACCTTTACTTGTGCTATAAGACATTGCTTCCTGCCAAATTTCATGATTCTCATAGGTTATGATTCCCATGCGGGTGTCCAAATATGCGGCATAAACGGCCGTATCTCTTGATTACGTTGGCATAGATTTTTTATTTTTTTCACAGCTTCAAGGGATTGCAAGCCTGACTATTTGATATAAATTTTAACTTGATACGTCTACGCATTCCTGAGAAAGAGGGTTGTGACAGACAGACAGATAGCTTTTTTTTTTCCTTTTGAGAACGGAACGGAACCTTAAAAACAATTAATATAAGAGTACATTAAATATTACAATAAAGTACATTTTTTAAATAATGAAAGAAATATCAGTTTGTAACAATATATGATACTTTCAGGATTCGTTAACTGCGATACTACTGAATTTATTTTGTTTTACGACTTTACTGAAATCACATTTTTAGGGTTCCGTAGCCGAATGGCAAAAAACGGAACCCTTATGGATTCGTCATGTCTGTCTGTCTGTCTGTCTATCTGTCCGTCCGTATGTCACAGCGACTTTTTTCCGAAACTATAAGAACTATACTGTTGAAACTTGGTAAGTAGATGTATTCTGTGAACCGCATTAACATTTTCACACAGAAATAGAAAAAAAATACAATAAATTTTGGGGGTTCCCCATACTCAGAACTGAAACTCAAAAATTTTTTTTCCATCAAACCCATACGTGTGGGGTATCTATGGATAGGTCTTCAAAAATGATATTGAGGTTTCTAATATCATTTTTTCTAAACTGAATAGTTTGCGCGAGAGACACTTCCAAAGTGGTAAAATGTGTCCGTCCCCCCTGTAACTTCTAAAATAAGAGAATGATAAAACTAAAAAATATATATGATGTACATTACCATGCAAACTTCCACCGAAAATTGGTTTGAACGAGACCTAGTAAGTATTTTTTTTAATACGTCATAAATCGTAAACCGCAATTTACCTACAACGAACTACAAGAACTTTTATATTATGTTACTTGCTGCTACGTAACCCTTCATGGGCGAGTCCGACTCGCACTTGGCCGCTTTTTTTTAGTTTATTCATTCAATTTTTCCAACTGATTGGTAGTAAATAATTTTAGGGGTTCTAGCAAACACGTAAACCAAAAATTGTTCAGCCCAAGTTAACGGGTCCTACACCTATTTTGTTACACCTGTATATCCGAGGTAATATAGCCTATGCACTTATTTTGCTTTTAAATTATATACATATATTATACTTGGCTTACCATAACTTCACCAAACGATAGTTTTCAACTTCCAAAGTTAAAACGCCAAAAAGTTTAATCACTTTCACATATTTCACATGGCAGTTGTTTTCATTTAACTTTCGTATGGACGCGTGTAGGAAATTTTGTGTCAAAGTTTTAGTGTGTGACTGACGTGGAATTAAATGGGGAGCGTCGAGGCGAGCCAGCGTCGAGAGCGTCGGGATCGTCGCGGGAGTGCGCGGAGGCGGCGCGGCGGCTGGTCTCAGCGCCCCGGCGGCACTGCCGTGCGCCGCCGCGCCCGCTCGCATCTCGCTCTCACCGCACCAAACTCCGATTTCCGGAGCTAAGCCGAAGCTTTCCTAGATTGTGTGGCCTTAGTGAACATTAATTACACCCAACTTAGTCTGATTAAACCTTGAGGAATTATCCGGATTGACAAAATTAACTTTTAACTTAGATTTATGACGCGCAGGAGACGCACGAGGGGCCGGCGCGCGGGGACTCGACGATTTCATTCCTGTTATGAAAACTTTACTCATAATTAAAAAGACATGGTGGGTGTATAATTCGGGTATTTATCAAATTTATTATGAATCTTTATTACCGAGCCGCCCGAGTTCTCCTTGATTTAATTTATTATTATAGTCTAATGTATTTTCATAATGTCGGCCCTGTATTGATTAGTGGGTAAACTTTGACAAATATTAATGACTTTAGTATACGCCGAGACTTGAGTATAAGTTTAAATTCTTTAATAACCGACGGATCTGGCTGAAAGTTATCAATAGGCTTTTTAAAAGTTTTAAATAAAAAATATTACTCCTGGTTAAACTTTTACTTATAAGTTTTGATTCTTTAATTACCATATCCTTGACTTAATCGTCAACTCGCTAGCCTTAAACTCGCTACAGCTAGCGAGATGGCACCTTCCCATTTTGCCTATTGTTTTCGTCGTCAACTCGCTAAAGTTTAAATATATGTACAGTCAGCTACAAAAAGTTTTATTAAATTGAATATACCCACATTAGAAGTGCCATTGACGTGTATAATTTTTCTTTAAAATAAAACAATATATTGATTTTGAGATAGATATATATATATATATTATAAATCAACATTATTATTATTAACATGACAATAATATAAAACTGGTGGTGAACTAATTATTATCACAAATCAACAATATCACAATGATTTCAGAAATTGGAATGTATAGTATTTGGGATAATTATTTCTTAGGAACTGATGAGATGATGCCAAGGGCTTACCAATTGAGGGTAAAAAAAAAAAAAAAAAAAAAGAACTTAATAAATCACAGATCAGTTTGTTTTAAATGATTTTTACAACTATCGTTACAGAAAAAAAACTATGCTAATATATTACCTATATAAAATTAAAAATCAAAAAATATTTCTTAGGAACTATAAAAAAATCACAGATCAGTTTGTTTTAAATGATTTTTACAACCATCGTTACAGAAAAAAACTATGCTAATATATGCATCTCCTATTTTTATCGTATCCCGAAATCAATGTAGATCGACGGTTGGTATTTAAACGGATCAGCCAGCGCGGGCAAAGCCGCGGGAAATAGTTTTGTATAGTTTTTGGATTTAATCCTTTTTTATCTGACTGTACTTATAACTGTTAGCGAGTTGACGACAAAAACAATAGGCAAAATTGGAAGGTGCCAACTCGCTAGCTGTAGCGAGTTTATGGCTAGCGAGTTGACGAATAAGTCATATCCTTTACCAGTACCACAAAGGAGCGACTAAGATCTATCACATCTCAGACACGCAGTAGCAAGTGAGCTCGATCATTTTCAGAACAATTCATATCTTGAACAATTTATCGCTACCCCTATATTTTAGATTGTGGTCGGCATGTAAATAAATGGCACATAACTGGCTACTTATCTCAGAAATAATACGGAAAAGAGGAGAAACATAGCAAGATTTATACGGAGACTAATAGAGAGTAAATAAAATAATGCCTTGCGCTGTGTGTGGTTGGTTCATGTCATATATTTTGGCAATGTACGTGACAGCCTCCGTATTCCTTACCCAGATATTTTAACTCGCCCACTGGTCATAGATTAAGTAAATAATGCTTTCGGTGCGAAGCCAACGGCACCTGAAACTGTTAGAGTTAAAGATCGGCAATTGTTTTAGTAAAATTTAAACAGATAGGTTTAAGGTCATTGTTGGTTTTAATAAAACAAAGATTTGGTTAGACAATGCAGGACAAAATAAGTTTATAATAAAAATAAATACAACACGCATATACATTTATCACTATTTTAGCACAATACTGTTTCAGAATAAGACGTTCTTTGTGTATGGTTGTTATACTCAACAATATATTTTCTCCACCACAACTACCAATTTACTGCACATAATAAGTGTATCAATTTCAGTAAAAGTACACAAATAAAAACAAAAGCAAACGTAAACTTTTAAAATAAGACTGCACAGTGGACACTGTTAGTCAAATAGGTATGCGTAGGGTAGTTGAGTCATCCAAGTAGTTACTTTTTAACAAAATTTAATGCCAATAATGACAAATTGAATTTGTTATAAAAATGTTTGATATAACAATGACATCATAATTTATGAGAGTCGTTTCCAAACTCATTACGATATTTTTGTAAATAAAAAATTGCACATGTTATAAAATTACAAACTAGTAGGTAATTATTTTTATCTACTGCTTCAATAAATGAGCTATTTAGTGAAAATATTTATTGTTTTATTTATTGTATTAATTTATTGTTGATGCAGGCAAATAGCCTAGAGCTGTATATTGTATATTAATGTTTTTAACGAAATGTTAATAAAAATGAAGTTATAATGTGCGGCCTTATTGCTAGGTAGCAATTTCTTCCTAGCAACCTTTGCGTAGGAAAACAAAGGTTGAACTAAATAAGCGGTAGCAGTAAAGAAAATATATCTTTGAACTTGATTTTAAGACATACGAGTAGAAAGTATCGATGGGGCTAAAACTGATTACTTGTGTTCTTCTGTATTCATATGATAACCTTCTTAAAATTTTCAACTTACAATTAATCTAATCCAGAGAATATCGAAACGCAGTGCCTTGAAAAATACTCTATTTTTACGTTCCGAGAAGCATATTGCTTTCCAATCTCGCCACTAATAAACGTCTGTTCCCTGTGGAGTTCTGTTTGTATATATACATATGTCGCAGGGACTGTCTTTATGAAATATAAATTACAGACTTTCTGTTTTTTTATTTTTTATATTCCCAGTGGTAGAGAATAAACAAAACAAATTCATCTCTATCAATGGCTCGTCAACTGCAATGTCAACACAAAAAAGATAGCTTTCATTTTTCGCCATGCCCGCCCGCGGCCGATCAAATCTCCCTTGGGTACTTACTAACGGCACTACTATGAAAACGTGACAGAAATGATTGATTTCCGTAAATTCAGCATACCGAAGCAATAAAATAAATTTGAAATGTTATAATCCGATAGTTAACACAGACAAGAAAGGAGACAAATGACTATCGATATAAAAATCTAAGATGGCGGATTCATAATGGCGGCTGCAAAGAAATGTTTATTTTATGGTACATATTAGGTGGTAGGAAGCAATTTATGGCTCTGGTTCTGGACAGGTTTGACTGTTAGTGGCATTTGTCTCAACTATTGTATTTCCCTGCTATATTGTAGTCGTAAAGTCATGTCAGAGGCCTTATATGCTGCTTCTGACACTGGGCTTAATCACCCACTAGACAACCTCCACCAGCCCTCCTTGAGGTACGGAAAGAGACCCTATGAGTTGTAAGTAAGTACATAACTAATTGGAAGTAGTTGATTTAAAGCTTTAAATTTTCGATCTCGACGATTGCTTAATTACATCTGATGTCGAAACGTGCAAAATGCGGGAAATTACATTTTAATTAAAAAAAAACGGCCATGGCCTCTCCACGTCCGAAGTCCGGCAGTAACACGTGTTGCAAATGAGTTGCCTATTTTTTTGCGGCTGACCCATTATTCATCGCTTTCCCTCCAAGAATCTGTTCAACAACCCCAAAAAACCGACCAAGTGAGAATTAGAATCGTGCGTCTAGGTTTCTGTACCACCATTTTATAGTAACAACTATACCTATTTGTTTTCTGTATATACGATATTTTCCTAAAAAATATGTTTAAGTTCGGGATCGTTTTCATAAGTTCGCCTCACCTTGGCTGCTTTTTATTATATATGCCCTTAGCCCTGTAGTAGTTTTTTTAAAGAAGAGTCGCCTTGGTTTTTAGCTTTTTATTTTTATTACTATCTGTTAGTGTATCCCCCATAATAACACATATTCTGTGTGAGGAGTGTAATAGAAAGTAAACGAATAAATTACTTTGTACTTTACCATTTTCACTATAGAGCAAATACAATAACGTTGATAAATCACATTTTCTAGAGTATAAATCAAATGAAAATCAAAATAGATATGTTTAATCGAAGTAGGTACACTTTTAGAAGGTAAATTTTTAATCTACCTCATACCACTCATACGAAGTTCGTTCCACTTGAAACTTGTATACCGAACGTTTCGGGAAGTGTTTGCGGAGAGAGAAGAAACGTCGGGTCCAAAAGAAACTCCCTCCAACACACAGTACGTATATAGAGATTTTATTTTTTTAATGTTTTGTATTTTTTGTGAATCTCCCGTAATGACACATATTCTGTGATAAATTCAACCTCATACCTATTACGGTACAAGTGTTACGGCCATACGATAGGACAGTCAGACAGCGTAGATTTAGCAATATACGTTGATCCTTTATGTACGGAACCCTAAAAAATACACTTTTAATTTTATTAAGTAGCCTATTTTTTGGCTGTATAATTATATACTTCGTGTCATCTATCATTTTGGATTCTTGTGAAAGCGCGCGAACGGAAACGGAACTAAGAACGGAAAGGAGAAATGGAATCGGGAGGAGACAAGCCCTGTGATCTAGATGAATCGGGAGGATACAATAAAAAATATTTATGAGGTGTCTGCGTGCTTAACAATGTATACATTACAGGCAGAAAATTAAATACATGTCATGTATTTAATTTTCTGCCTTAGTAGACAGGAATCAGGATATGAACAACTTTTCATACCTCTTATTATGAAAGCGTTCCAGAATACTTTTGTGAGAGTATTTTTTATCCTGACAGCAGGATAGCCTATTATAAATCCTCTAAGTATGAAACAGCGATACTCTTGTCTTAATAATAACTTACTTTGGTTTTGGAACGGGACCTTAATACCCTGTATCCTGTACCATAACTTTTTTCTGCCTTCATGTACGAGTATCTAAGTTACCATATCACTCAGTTATGGCTGGTACTTATGCTGCCTGCGCTATGTTAATTTTTCCTCATATAAAGACATAGTTAGCATCTAGTTACTAAAATAAGCTATATTTTTTGCTTTTTAAAAATTTATAATTGTCTAGTCGAAATAACTAAACCCGCATAGTTTTCATAAAATCACAAATAAATAGATACCAAGCAGCAGAATTCCAGGAGTTCATTTAATTTGAAATTTTACTTTCAGTATATAAAGGTTTTCAATAAATTAAATAAATTATAATAATGTGTAATACTAATAAGCTATTAATCACTATTTCGTGTATTATGTATTATATCATGTATTATAATAAACAAAAGGCAGTTAATTAGGTATGTACCTATGTAAAAAAAAAACATTCATATAATAACACATATTAGGATTAGGAACATAATAAACACATTTTTTAAAAGCGACAGCTGTAATACATTATAAACTTACAACACTTTTTGCGTTGGGGGTTAAAGGCAGGTATGTAGATAGGACTCGCTTCGTTCTAAAATTAATATTATGAATAGGTCGTTGTCGACTGTTTATTTTAGTTAGAGTGTGGAGGAGTAGATATTAAATGTGTTTATGATTTAGAACGCCCTGTGTTTATAATAAAGTGGAGATTAATGGGCGGGTGCGGCGACCGGCGCGGCGTTGGACGCCCACAGCCTCTGTCCTCGCTACACTTTTTACACACTCTTGTCCTTTTATTTGGAAGCCACACATGCCTCACGCGTTTTATTGCCCCTCTTTCCGATCTCGACTGTGACGGACATAAAAAATGACCATTATTTTCTTCAATATTAAGTCGTTAGTACATAATTATAGGTAGCTTTTATACTTTCCAGTTTTGTTGATCTCATAAAAGTTATTTGATGAAATTAGGTACGTGACAGTTTTCGTAAAACAAATACAAATTTGATAATTTAAATCCCAATACTTTTCGTGGTTGCGTGAATAGAGTCTGTAACCTAACTTTGTTGACTTGAAAGCGACTTAACAATAATTTGGGTGAGACATTGAGACAGTATACAATAGTTACAACGCCGAGCGTATCGTATCGTAGTTAATGGAAGTTTGTCAGAGTTCGAGGAAGTTGCGATGGGTGCGGTGACAGCGCAGCCGTCGCGGGAACTTTTCTAGTGGGGCGGACTAATGCGTGCCCGGCCCGGCCCGGCGCAGGCGGCGCGGCGGCGTCTTGGTCGTCCTCCCCTGCCTCACGCGAAGTTAAACAAATTGGTGAACAACAGATAGTATCAATTCGCCCTAACCGTTAACCCTAATTGAGTTTCACAAAGAAAAGCTATTAACAGCTATCTTTGTTATATTTTATTCATATTTATGAAGTTCTAGAAAATTCTGGTAAATTACTAGTATTACTTAGTAGGTAATACTTTTGACATCCAAAATCTTTATACTATTCTATTTGTAGCACGAAATCGAGCTTAAAATAAATCTTTCCATTGTACAGAATAAATAAAAAATCGCACGGATAAAAGTTAAGATTGTAATTTTTTGTAGTTTTACCATATAAAACTTCATGCGTTGTAAGTATAGTGTTAAAAATTGGCGTAGGATCCATTAACTGAAGCTTTAACACATCATACAGCTTTTGTTCTGACTTTGATAAAATACCAAATTGTTTTGTCTTCATACCAATTTAAAATCACTGTTTCGATAATTTAGTATCCAGCTCTAGTTTAAGGGTTATACCCTCAATATACCTATACAAGAATACTGATTTACACAGATTCGCTGTACAAATAAATCGCTCGTAGCAAAGAGCCAACAAGTAAGTTAAACATGATTCAATTCGGAAAAGTTTTAATAAAATCTTACAAGACTGCAATTTTGTGACCAACAAACTCAATATTTCACACAACGATGAGCGCAACTTTGCTAGGAAAGAGATATGTCTTGATAAATTGCGTGGATTAAAAGGCGAAGTCACGTCTGCGAGATGGCAGTAAATGTTCCCGAGTCTAGTGACTTTAGTTCCAAGTTGCAACGTAACCGCCGCACGAGGACGGATGGAGCCTTAAATCATGTCATCTGACATCTTGGCTGCAGCAGCGATCTTTGGACTACCTGCTAGTCTACCTACATCCGCAGGTTGTGACATTTACGCCATACACGTTTCTATCACATTTTGATAATATTTTGACATGGCTAATTATAATTGACATTTTATCACATTTCATTCCATCTAACTATGTCCGAATTATTTTTAATTAATTTGATTTATTATGATTAATTATGATTATTTATTATGGTATTACTAATTTTAATTTTAATAGATTGTTTTATGTGAATATTTAATTATTGTATGCCTATTTGGGCAGGTTATGTGAAACTACTAATTAGATTTAAGACCTTTGTACCATGGCCAACAATAAAGATTCTGATTCTGATTCTGATTCTGATTCTGTTTAATTAACGCGCGGGATTCAGCGATTATGTTATAACATTAAAGCGAAATTAATGACATCTAAAAGGAATGGTTCAATAGATGCGTAATAGCAAGGAAATGAATGTTATATTCTTCAAAGGAAAAATTAATGCCATATATTATTGTATATTGAGTTCCTATACGCGTTAATCAAACCATTCGTGACCAAATAACATATTTCAGCTTTTATGGTTATGTTGTGCCTACTTGTGAGTGTACGTAAGAAATATTGTTAATAAGCTTTCTATGTATAGGTTTCTTGGAATTTTTGCACGAATAGCTATTTTATTTTAGCTTTTTTATTTTTAGCTATTTTTTATTATTAAAAATTCAGTATTACCTTTACAACCTCCTGCCTAGTTACCTTCCATCATAGAATATTATCTAACTAGAATGCAAGTACATGTCAGGTTAAGCCTTAGTTCATGAACCTATAAATTGTAGTGACTAACCACCTTAGTGGTTTCTTGATTTGTTGCTACAGTTCTAAGCTAATACAAGGTTGGAGCAAGCGACAGACTCAGCATGTATTCTCACAGGCGAAAGCGTCAATAAAGTTATCCTAAAATCTAACCTTATACTCACGTAAGGGCATTTCTATCTGCAGTGGCGGTATTTCCGAAGATAATACGTTGTGGGTTCTCTTGATAAACATTTAGCGGAATTTATGGAACCCATGATCAATTCGCAAATGTTAGGATCCATCAGCTTTATTTTGTGTAAGAAATAAAACCGTCGTTTCCTTTGTCTATTCTATGAAGGTACCTAGTCTTAAACCGCTTTTACTGGGATTTATTCATCTCGGGAACAATTAACATTATAACACGATGTGTGTTCAGTTCATAAGCAAAAGCGGGCACGCCGAGCGCTCATAAGCGGAAGCGACGGCGGGAAGTAAGAGTGTTATTTCGGGCCTTCCGCCCCAGCTGTCGTTCGCGTTAATATGACGACAGCGGCCGCCATTCTGCCACTTCTGCCCAATCTCCGAGAGCATAAATTAAGTGTCAACTTTAGTGACGTTTGAAACGTGTATTTTTAAATAATATTTTTAATAACGTTCTTTACCGAGTTATAAAAAATAACTTCAATTTGTTAAACAACTAAACAAGCTTAATGATACTCCTCTTTTGAGCATCCTTCCTTCCGTACTAATGACATACTTATCCTTAAAAATATTATGAATGCAAAAGTGCGTTTGTTTGTTCTTCTTTCACGTCGCGATGGCGCTATAGATCGAAAATTTTCAATAGAGATAATTGACGGTGCGATAACAACTCATAGCGTCCCCACCACTGGGGCATGATGTCTTTCCATAGCTCGAGTAAGTTAGACCATACTCCACACACGGGGGCCTAAGGCAGATTGGTGGAAGTTGAGGGGCTTAGTGGCCAAGCCCCAGTGTCATAAGTTTTGAAGCCGCGTAAAGGCGTGATCTATGCGCAAACGCAAGCTGTTCTGAGCCACTGAGATCGACGGGTCACAAACACTAGACATATACCACGACCACTCTGCCAAAGTGGACCGACCAAGAAGAAAAAAATAACAGGTGGGAAGTGACAACCAAAATTTTATCAACCAAAACGAATGCTATCGTACTTGACATGGAACGCTACTTATTGCTATAACTACTCAACTGGGATAGAGGGCACGGAACAACATGCAGGATAGTTTTATTTATCCCGAAAAACTCAATGCCGTACACGCGAGCCACAATGAATGGCTCCCCCGGACCCGTAACGACAGTGGTAAAAATATAACCACGCGGGTGGAGCCGCGGGCTAAAGCTAGTAGATATTAACGCTAAGACAATCAATACTGTGCTTACAGACTCCATAGATTTTCTAAAGCGATAATAAATCCTTAGCTAGTCCCGTCTCGATCGAGATAGAACGTTTATTTTTTTCACTTATACTTTACGTAATAGAACAGTGATGGTTTATTTTAATTAGAGATATTGAAAAATGATCTTACTTATTAAATCATCAAAGTCTGAAAGGTTCGTCAAACACCTCGGAGCACACTCCATGACAATTTTCTAGGATACACTATCAATCAAAAGTGACAATGAAATTAAATAGAGTATCACAACTCTTCATTGAAGAGAAACATTAAAAATAAGATATCTAATAAAGAAAAGTGTCCGTGCCAATTAGCAATGAAGTGACGTATGAAGATAGCCGGTGGAAGTGAAGTGAGCGTTCCGTTCGCGTGAGTCAGAAAGCCGCCGTCAAATCCTCGCGGCCGACACTTTTGCACTATTTTTAATACCACTGCACCAACTGGAGATTATTATGAGCGGAGTTAAAAGTATGACTAATGGGGGCATAAAATTGCAGCAATTTAATCCTGATTTATTTTTTTAATATGTATGTTATTTGTTATTTACTTGCTTCTGACCGCAACTTCGTGACCAGACCAGACCAGAAAGTATATACAGGGTGTAACAGAAGTGTGTGACAATACTTCAAGGTTGGCTTTTACCCATCAAACTGAACAACTTTTGTTCTACAACTTTGTTAAAATCTCAAATTTTTTTTTGGACTTTTCATACAAATCGATCAGCTGGCGAACCAAGTTTGTATGAAAAGTCCAAAAATTTTTTTGCGATTCCAAAAAAGTTGTAGAACAAAAGTTGTTTAGTTTGATGGGTAAAAGCCAACCTTGAAGTATTGTCACACACTTCTGTTACATCCTGTATAATATATACTTATGTTAAACTCTATCTGTGTGCCAAAAATCAGCCAAATACGTTCAGCCGTTTTTCGTGATTGAGTCGTTTATTTTTATTTATTTAGTCTATAACAAAATACATTTGTGTCAGACATAAATTGTAACTAAATATAAATAAATCTGAGTAACAAACATTTAAACTTAATACATCTAGTTTATAATATTAGTCGGATACATTATTAAATTAATTATTGCCTCTAGGTGTTTAGTATAAATGAACAAAAAACATAGTGATAATTTGTGTATAGGTGGCATCTAAGCAGACAGCATTAACAGCGTACTATGCATATGTGGATTCAGTGCTTAGATATGGCTTGATTATCTGGGGAAATGGTACCGTCGTAGGCAAAAATGCATATGTTGTGTAGCCCCTGACGTATCATGTAAGCCTATTTTTAAAGCGCTCGGAATTCTTCCTCTGCCCTGTTTATTCTTCCTCTGAAGCTGCATATTTTGTAAAAGTAAACCGCAAAACCTTTTATACACAGGCTAACGAAACCCCGTTGAGAAGCAGATGTTGCCCAGAAATACGTCCATGAAGAGGTCCCTAAGACCACGAGGTACCAAAAAAATTGCTTATGGATGTGTAAAATTATTATTAATAAAGTTCCCCAATTCATCAGAGACGTATCGGCAAATCGGTTTAAAACAAAATTAAACAGATGGCTTCTTCAATATTTATTTTATTCAGTGACGGAATTTTTAATCATAAACATTAATTAATATTTTATTGTAATTTTTAGATTTACATGTCATGAACTGTATGGCTGAGCTTGGCGATCTGTACTATTAATTCCTAAGACCACCACGAGAAGGAACAAGCTATTTTTCTAAACAATTTCTTACTTAATAGAGAAACAAACATTTTTTGTATGGAAATTTCATGTTAGTTAGATTTTAATACATTTTCTGTATCTTCGTATATAGTCTAGTTGTAGTAACCATTTAAGAAGAGTCTGTTTACATTCGTACTTGTTTAGGGAAATAATATGAAGAATGTCGTTTATTTTATTGGAAAGATAAGGACCTAAAAAGCTGAAAAATATTTTATTGAAATAGGAGTTGCACTTCAGTAATTTTCAAACCAAAGGTCTATGCCTCGTCGAATCAAGTTCTGTAGGAGAGGTGTAACCGTGTTGTTTGAGAATAGCGCCACCCTAAACTGTGATGCAGTAAGTAATGAGGGATTGATATAGTGCTTGGTAGACATATTAGTCGGATACATTATTTAATTTATTATTGCCTCTATGTGTTTAGTATAAATGAACAAAAAACAAAGTGATAATTTGTGTATAGTAGAATCTTCTAATAGTGAGTTTTAATTTTTTCGAACAGTATGTTAATTTAACTCTGCAAATTGAAAATACTGTAGAATTACACTAACATTTATTCCAAAACACAGACAATAGTAATTGAAGTACATGATAAACACATAGATAAACTCATTCACGGCTCGAAAATAGCTCGTAGAATGCTGCTATCTTGGTTTAGTTAGATAGACACTCCTTTCCGTTCTTAGGAATACGCGATCGCGGATAGCACTAAAACGCGCGAATGACTGCGAATATCCGCTCCGCACACGTCGCCCGAACAACCGCTATATTTTACAACGCTACACCCCCGGCACGGCATTAGCCTTACCCCTCTCCTGTTTCAATAAACATTTTTCCACGAATGAAAGCTAGGAAATAAATGGTGAAATTTATGTACCGATCCGAAAATTCGTAATACCAAAATTCGAAATGCGAATCCAAACAGGATCGGTTTGTTTTTGCATTTGACTGCTATGCAGGGGCGTAGCTTCGGGTGTATCAACCATATCAATGGTACGAAGGCCCCAGGCTACAGGGGCCCTGACGTGTTTAAGCAAATTCTTAGAATTATGCTCCGAATGGCGAGTGGGTGGCTATACGGGGCTTTAAAGCGAGTAGCACCTCATGAATGCTTTTACGATGAGCCGTGGACCCATGATACCTTGAAATACAGTCTTTCTACATATTATCTTTACCTTCCATTTGAACTTTGGTTGAAAGGGCCCCGGAAAAATTTTCATATAGGGGCCCGTCAAGGGCAAGCTACGCCTCTGCTACTATGCCTTCAATTAAGAATACCATGCTTTTATAACAAAGATTTTCCCGGTTGAAATCCAATTTGCTAGAATTGTTATGGCGACAGCGACAACAGCAGTAAACGTCTACTAAAATATAATATGGACCTTTTTGTGTCGTCGGCCGCCACGGTAAGGGGAGAAGGGAAAATTTACCCCGAATAGAAGTAATGTGCCCACCTAGAGAGGAAATTCGTTATGAAATAATATTTTGTGGGGAAAGCGATCGAGCTTGCTCTGGGGAGCAGTAAAACTGCTAAGCCTCCAGTTGAATTGAGAAACTTGTTGAAAAATCTCACATGAGGGATACGGACCGCTTCCTGCGCTATTTCTTGCGCTCATAAAGTGCTGCGCTCCCTCGACAGCCGTTAAACGTCGAGGCATTATTTTAATTTGCAATCTCTTTTTAGGATTTTAAGCAGGGGTTTTCTTTATATTATTTGGTTCTATTTCCTTCGGTAAAGTGGTTTAGTTATTTGAGTAAGCATTTTTTTAACTTTTCAGCAACTAGAGGCGACGATGAAAATTTTGTAGGTTATTTTTTTTAAATAGTTTTATAATGCGTTAATTTATCGAAAAATCTATATGAAAAAGTGTCAACTTTATATTAGTGTGGCCAATTATAATTGCCAAAATTCACTTACTCAAGTACATTTTATAAAATACGTAAAATATATTTTTAGATTAAAGCTGTAAAATTCCGACACAATAAAATCATATGCACACGCTTCCAAAAGCCCTGAGAGCTGTGATTTGTACACGGTGAGGCAAATCCACTGAAGCCACTGAAGCCTCGGATTTGTCTGAAGTAAAACACATTTCAAGTCGTGCAGTTAGTAACGAACAGGTCTCTGTTCGACGGAGAGCGCGAGCCCGGGAAAATCTCTCTCTGCAAAACATAAACAATGTTCGCGCAGAGTGGTTTCATTAAAACGTTTTAGACTAGATGACCGCAAAAAGTGAACGGGTTATTAAAGATTATTATTATGACATACATGTAGTTAATAAAAATAATCTTAAAAGAGCTAATGAAGAGTTCAAAACTGAAGTTAGGGATTGAGTTTTGTGAATAAAACGAAAACAATTTATTGCACAACACATGTTTTATTTGCTAGTTATTTGCTACCTCAGTCCACTCTGCGTAGTGTAAAATAATATGTGTGATAAAATGACCGAAATTGAAACTAAAAGAAATACTACTGTAATAAGTACACTGAAAAGTTGAATGTTTTCACTGTGGCTGAAATTCCCGACCACCGGCACCGCACCTCGCCGTAATCATAAAACACGGTCAACTTTGTTATTGGAAATATGTATAATATGTAGTTACGAGTATGTACATGATCCTGTTTTACAGCGGTGCACTGAGTTGTTAGTTAGTTTTGGCATCTATTACCAACTTCGGCTCTTGACTTGAGTGGCGACCGCGGGTCGGAAGACATAGAGATGGGAAAGCCCCCATCAGAGGCACTAATGATCTATAGTTAGACTCAGGAAGCCTCTCAATGTACGAAACTCAGGAATGTGCTAAGTGGAAGTCTATGAGGTAGGCTTATTTTTAATAGTGGAATTGAACGGATATGATTGTCGAATAGTTTAGGAACTTTAAAAAGAAAAGTAATGTGGAACAATTAAGGTATTAAAACAATTAACTATAGTTAAAAAGTATCATTGGAAATGTAGAAATTAAATAATACTAGCTAAATGCCTGTTGTCTGAATATTTTGAGAGCACAGTGATGTAGAAGTCACGAAACGGATTTTTTTATCGTTTCGTCGTTTAGTGACCACTTCTGTTTTTGTCTTTTTCTAGATATGACCAGTTCTGGATTCGACCACTTCTTGTTAAGACCAGTTTCTACGAGGTCCATTTCTGCTTTTGACCACTTCTGTATTTGACTACCTGAAGTACGGTATGTAGCTATCTGCTTTTTCATTTAACCAAAACGTTGCAGCTACACACTGCACTTGAGGTAGTCAAATACAGAAGTGGTCAAAAGCAGAAATGGACCTCGTAAAAACTGGTCTTAACAAGAAGTGATCGAATCTAGAACTGTTCATATCTAGAAAAAGACAAAAACAGAAGTGGTCACTAAACGACGACACGAGTCATCCCGCTACTAAGTCATGAGAGACCTTGGATGTAGTGGCAATATGACTTTTAATTTGAAGAAGGTAAATTAAAAAATATACAGACGAAATTTTAAAACTAAAACGGCAGTTTCATAGGTAAGCCCCTTATAACAAATAACAAACTTCGGTATTCCATTACAATATCTGAAAGGTAATCGATCCAATAAAAATGGAGCGGGTATAGTACATAAGTTTAGTCCCTTCTTCAAAAATAAATAATGGCGTATAGCATCGTAAATAATGAGAGGACATAATTTATGATGTCATGTCGTTTCTTATTTTTGAAAAAGTATTTTCTGTCTATCGAATGCTTCCAAGAGACCTGGGTCACCGGGACTTCCGAAGTCAGTCCAAGGGTAATGTGGAATATAATGAATATAATATCGATGTCCAGTAGCCGGATGAAGCTCAGCAGTACTCACTTGATTGATGGCCTACTCCATTACACTTCGGCTGATATCGGGAGACATGGCCTAATACCAGTCAGCGGACCTCTCCTGTCGTGTCAGTGCTTAGATTTTGTGATTAAAGTGACTTTTACAACATAATCTCTATACAATTGCGGGTTTTACTTACTTATGATTATATGTTTTTTATCTTTGAATAATAATTAATGCTTTTCGAATGAATTTACTACTAAAATCTATATTGTGTGAAAAGAATCAAAAAATATTTTGATTAGGTTGCAGAAATAAGTTTACATCGGATATCCCAACCTCACAGATAAAGATATTTTTGATTTCCGCGTAATAAAAATACTTTTAGCTTAAGCAATATATGTAATAGATCAAAGTAACGTAAATTCATACTTTTATTAAATGTCGTAAAAAATATTAAAAATATACATATTAATATCTAGCAATTACCTAATTATATATTATTATCTAATTATATATTGCAACAAGAAATATATTGCATTTTTTTTATTTAATCAAATCAATCAATTTATTTACGTTATACTGAGTCATGGGAAGATATCCGTAGTCCGGTATTGGGTTCGACATGAGTTTTTGATGAAGCAATATAAAAAACAGATTTTGAAAGGTTCAGTTCATGTCAGGCAAACAAAATTAATTTTACCTATTCAAAACAGCCGCGACCCGCCGCTGTACTGAGCAAACAGCTGATGATAATAAACTGTTGACACGGGAAATTTAATTAAAAATGCCCGCATCTAAATTAGTTAGAGAGCAGGATAACCATCTGAGGTAAAAGCAGCTATGGTATTCTAATTATTATTATTTTCTTTTAAATAGGTACATCATTTTTGTTTAAGGACCCGTACGACTCTCGTTCGTGTATTTTACGATGAATTTAAAGTTAGGATTATGAAATTTAGGGCATATGCATGTGAATATGCATATTTTTAACACGTTCAACTATTAAGTTGTCAAACAAATCGTCTTTCTATACAGTTATGTTATGAAACATCAAAAGGATGAGAATGAGATTTAGGCTTTCAGGGCAAGAGTTTCATAGCCTTGATATTACACGACTACAGTAAGAGTAATTTCGTAGTCGGTTCAAGTTTGTTAACTTTTAGCTTATTTAAACAGCTAACACTCAATGCGTACCGAGAAAACAGCGCAAGGCCATAACTTTATACGTATACTTAAGTATTGTATTATTTATTTATTTTATTTTATTTTATTGTTTAGTGTACACTGATACATGATAAATACAAGGATTGTAAACGTAATTACAAATGGTATGCTTAACTCTGTAAGAGTTTTCTGCCAACAAACCAGTAAGTATGAGAGAATGGGATATAAACGGGTAAAGGCGTGTACAAATAAAGTAAGAGATCTGACAGAGCATTGAAAATATAAAATACCTATAATCGTTCTAATAAACCAGCAAAAAGATAAATCTATAAGAAAAATATACAAAAAAAATAACAATAATAAATACCATTACACATAAATGATATACACATATATATTTATTGATATACTTACAACTAAATAAACATATTTACATATATATTAAATAATATAGAATAAATATAATATATACATATAAAGAATATATATATATAATAAGTTGCAGTAAATAAAATAAATTAAGAAAGTCAGGACAAGTAGTGTTCTTTAACTCTTCTCTTAAAGATGTGTATGCTCGGACTGTCACGAATTTCGTGTGGCAGTGCATTCCAAAGCCTAACAGCGTGTACAGAAAAAGATCCACCATAACGGGAAGAGCAATGAGAGAGAAATTTGAGGAGCAGGGAAGTAATAGTTCGGCAAGGCATACCTCTAGGGACCATATAATTAAAGCGCTCTCGAAGGTACAAAGGAGAGGAAGGATTGTGTAGGATGTTATAAAGAAGCGAGAGAGTGTGCATATTACGGCATCATTGTATTTGAGACACGTTTAAATATTGATGTGAGAAAATCACGAGGTTGTTGATTTCTACTCTAATATGTATCGCATTATGTCAAATTAAGTTTACAACTCATCAGACATACCTACCTTGGATATACCCTTTTACTTGTACCTTGTAACGATTCTAGTGGAGTAGAGAGGGGAACGCGAGCGCCTCTAGTGGGTGCTTGCTAGATACACTAATTAAATTTATACCGGCGCTCCTAGCTGGTGCATAGAGCTTATCTATGCTCTTCTAAGCTAACAGCAACTTGCCAATTAGATCTCCTTGGTCTTCGATCATCGATACTATTATATGCCTCGGAAAGTTAGGGCTTTTATAATAGCATTAAACATAGTTTGCTGGCTTTATTAGAACAGGAATAGTTTATAGGGCCTATAGTGAAACCATTTCAATAATTCAATTAGAATCTAAAATGTGAAGGTATGATATAAATGAGTATAATATGGACTCGTTCGGTGTAGCTATTCAGCATTACCACATTGTGATATTTATCACAAAATTAAAAAGCGATTACATGCCGTGTTTTCTGGTAGAAATGGGTTTCAGCAATAAGTTCGCCAAAGTGGTACTTATTTAATTCACATTTCTCTTCTTTATTTTTGATTATACATACAGTAAAAATAATAATATCTGATCACCTGGCTAATTTTGTGAAAGTAACCACGATGTTGGAATTTTCCATGTTTCCCGATTTTCTTTTGCAAATATCCTCGACAAAAATATTAATACGTAACATAAACATACATAACAACATAGCTGACATGATATGACGGTGGTTCGCGGCCACCCGCGGCGATATGGCTCGTCACAAAAATAGAGAATATCTGATAAAAGCAGGTTACTCATACATCACTATGACAGCGACATGACTTACCGTAACAAACACTGGCGCTGGACGAGCCGCGATGATATGTTAGCACGATCTGGAACCCTGAAATGTTGCTGGTGCTGTATTCGAGTCATATTTTCACCAACGCCCAGTATATCAACACATGGATTCACATGATGAGATGATATTAAAATAAACAGTTTTCCAGTGAGGAATAAATAATCAAATTAACAAAAAAAAACACCCTACTTCATAAAATAAAGGGTATAAAAAGGCCGTTCCCAGAAACTGAAAGACATAGCACTCATGGAACTGAACAACTTTTCCCAAAGAACCCAAACTCAGATCTCAAAAAAAAAAACAATCACCCGATTGGCTTATCACAGTTAATTTGTAATTTTCTCTGTTAAGGAGTTGTTCCTACTCTTTTAACGCTCTGTGTTACTTCTGTCAAAAAGTTGAAATAGCAAAAAAAAACACTTTCAAATTACAAGAAAAGAGCGTACTTCCATATTAAAGGCCGGCAACGCACTTGTGACTCCTCTGGTGTTGCGGGTGTCTATGGGCGGCCGTAATCGCTTACCATCAGGTGATCCGTCTGCTCGTTTGCTACCTTTGCCATAAAAAAATGTATGATTCATTGACAGCATTAAAATTTAAATCTAATTTTTATGTGTATTTATGTAGAAAATGAAATAATGAAACACTCACCTTTTTCGTAAAAAAAAATGTTTTTCTCGCGATAATTACTTTTTCTCCGTTATCGTTAGTGTTTTCAAGGTTGCACGAGTCAACATTTTTTTAATTAGTAGTCATCCAATTGACAAGGCATCTTACCTTAACACAGTCATTAAACCCAAATTGAGGAAAATATTTTTTTCTTTTAATTAATAACTAGGCCGAATTTTTTTTTTTGGTGGTCGATTCGAGCGCACAATCATAAAGTAAGTATAGTTTGAAAAACGAAATTACTAATGTGGGTGTTTTATTGTTTCTTATTGTTATCCATAAAACACTCCAAATTGAGGGAAAAATTAACAGTTATTAATTGGTTTTGAGGAAATTCAATATACATCTATATCAAAATAATATATTAACGTGGAAAATATTGTTTTCCCAATGTCACGAAGAGTAAATATTGTTGCCTAAAATTATTGTGTATTCGAATCTAAGGTATTGTTACATTTTGGTAATTGTAAACGACAAATATTGATAATAAAACCCTCAGGAGTTATGAAATACTAAGAAATAGTAATGATTTTAGATGAAAATACACTAGTTGTTAATTAAACATTCTAACTTATTAAACTTCAAACGAACTCTTTCTTTGTATAGTTATAAATTTCAACTACGTACAACGTATCCCGCATCCTCTTAACTCGTTTCCAAAAAGTGTCATCTTTGAACAAAGAGTCGTTAATTTTACGCTTGTTTAAAATATCCAAGCTGCGACGGAGTGGGGATCATACTCGAACCACTCCCGCGCCATATGGCGAGCCGGAAGTAACAAATCAAGGAGATACGTCAGACGGACTGAATCGGTTCACTAAATAGAAAAAGAGTTAAAGCAGAAAAAAGTTAAAGTCGATAATGAAGCGGATTTTGTTTCTAAAAATTTCCCTGAATAGGAATAAATGCTATTGATAATACTGCAAAGATAGCCAAGTGTGAATCGGACCCGCGTTTAACCATAGTAGTGGTCGAGTTAACAATCGAGTAACCTCGCACTAGACAATTTTTTATTTGCTTACACCACCATCAGCGAAAATACCTCCAATTTGGACGTCCTTTTACTTGTTTACCTGTTGGGAAATAAACAGATATTTTAACTTAATATAGCCAACGTTTTCTAGAATATCTCATACAAACAAATGGCTTTGTGAGTATAATAATTACACCAGTAAGTATTAACCTTTACATTCTGGAATTGACAGTTCGTAGACATCGCAGAAATGGCAACAATATTGCGATGAGTAATCTTCGATAACGTATAGGTACGTACAATTGATTCTCTGAATGTGTCTGAATGCTTTTCTACACGTATATTTGGTGACTTAGCTTTTATTAAAGTAGGCTTTAAGAACTAACTAAATAGACATGGAAAATAATTAATTTTAAAGTTTGAGTGTTTCTGTTCACCTGAACCTGGTACGAATTTTGTTTGTTTTTTGTAAACTCTTTATTGTAATCAATTAAATATAAAATTAAAAAAAACCCAAAATAACACAGGAAAAATAAAATACGTATACAAAGGCGGGCTTGTCCCTTACGGGAACTTTTCCAGGCAACCTTAGAATGTTGACAGGAGTGAAAATTTAATGAATTACGTTAATTAAACATCTGATCAGCAAGGTTTCAGACATTTTCTGTTGTAGATACTACTGTCCGATCTACCCATAGACTATTCTGCTTCTTTTATTCAGTCCTTATTCCGATAGAGTATGGCTTCAGGTTAGACATAAACATTTAAGCAGGCTCCTGTATTGGTGCACTTCGTGAAACTATTTGATCGATCATGTCTGAAAGTCAAAAAAATCATATTTCACTAAGCAAGTTTCTTTGAATAAGTTATTTAGTTTCATACGTAGAAGTGCGCCATAACAAATCAGCAACGTGTCTTGTACCTTTTATAAAATAAAAGAACCAAATAAGTAAACAGGACGGTTAATAAATATCATCCTCCATACCCTTAGAACGATGCTAAGTGATCAGTGAATCCATGACGCGACGTGACACGAGTAAAAGAGTTCGTTGGGAGCGTGACGTCACCGGAACTCGCAGCCGTGAATAGATCGTCAGCTCGAGTGTCTCGTGAATACAGAACACCCTTGATGACGTGAATACGGCCCTGTCTGTGCAGAATCAATTTTTTGTGACAGTATCTGAGGAATTGATTCAATATCCACTGCGCGAGCGAACTGGTACTTTATGGTCTATATGTCGTAGCCAGATCATAGAATTGGCCAGATCATAAAAATTACCGGCCATATACCGTTGAAGAGATCAAAAAAATCTGTAGGTTAGGTTAGGTTACTGGTTTTACCGTATAAAGGAGCCCCGCGAAGATTTCATGATCTGGCCACGACATATACGTACGTAGTCGGTCCCATAATGAATTGGCCTAACTATGAAATAAAAAAGAAAATTAAATGCAATCATTTTTATTTTTCAATATAGTCTCCATCAATACTGACACACTTCTGACATCGGTGAAATAACATTTCTAATCCTTTATAAAAATAATCGCAATCTTTGACTTCAAAATGACTGAAGACGGCCGCCTGCAACTCTTCATCGCTTGAAAATTTTCTTCCCCTTAAGTCCCACTTTAAATTTGGGAATAAGTAATAGTCGGACGGAGCCATGTCTGGACTATAAGGTGGATGGTCCAGCTCCGTGAACCCGCATTGACGCACTGCATCCTTCGAAACACCGGCGGTGTGCACGGGGCCGTTGTCGTGAAGCAACAGGACGCCTTTACTCAGTTTGCCTCTGCGCTTCTCCTTTATAATATCTCGCAGTTTATATATTAATGAATTATAATATTCGCCGTTTACGACTGTATTGCGCTCTTTAAAATCAACCATCAAAATACCTTGAAAATCCCAAAGATTGTGCACATGATTTTTTTGGTAGATTGTTGCACCTTTGCCTTTCTAGGCGGCTTTTCACCCTTATAACGCCATTCCATTGACTCGCACTTGCTTTCTGGATCATAATATAACACCATAGTTTCATCACCAGTCACTAGTCTCTCGATCACGTTCTTTAGGTTTTCTCCACAAAGATCTAAAAACTCGGCAGCACAGCGAACTCGCTCCCGTCTCTGCACAACTGACAGAAGTTTCGGGACCCATCTTGCACTGACTTTTTTCATATGAAGATGTTCATCGATTGCACGATGGACGGTACTTTTAGAGAGCCCAAGTCTAGCTGCAATTTCTCTAATCTTCAAACGGCGGTCACTCAAAACCTCTTCTTCGATTTGAGCAATAGTATCGGGAGTGAGCACTTCTACCGGTCGACCGTCATGGCCGATATCTTCGACGGTTTCTCGCCCGAGGCGAAACTCTTTCATCCAATTTTTTACTGTGCTATAAGAGGGAGAACACTCCTTATACACACCATCTAATCGTTCTTTAATTTGGGCGGGGGATAAGCCTTCTTTAAATAGAAACTTTATGACGCTTCGATACTCGGTTTTCGACATTTTGAAAAAATACGCGACACTTGTTGTTCAAACAAACTGCTAAACTGAACTACGCTCGTCAAGTCCATGCGTGTTCGTTTATAAAGTGTCTGAGAACCGTACTATTCAATGCAACATAACATGTATCGAAATGTCGCGTAGAACTATATCGGGCCAATTCATTATGGGACCGACTACGTATATATAATAAAAAGTAAGGTTTTACGAAACAAATACATTTCAATTTCGTAAAAGTGTAGAGTACAGTCAACAGCATTTTAGTAGATAATCTACCAGTATAAGCTTAACTGCTCTTAAAAGACAACTTCTTACACGGCGAGACTAGCTTTTAATGGTTTAGGAACAACTCCTAAATGGGGCGGCTAACTATTCTACCTATCGAAGTAAAAACATAAATCAAGCCAGTATCCAAAACTCCCGGAAATAAACTAATAATGTAAAGGAGATAATAGAATAAATCAAAGCCATCTACTCTACAATATTTGGAAACTTAAATGTAGTTCGAACTATAACAAACTACGTATATTAAACAGAATTGCAAACTCAACCAACTAAACAAGCTATGTTGTCTTTCTCTTAGCTTAGCTTAATCCTTACTAATATAATAAGATGTATTTGTTTGTTTGATTGAATTCCCTTCTTTTACATCGCAATGGGGCAGCGGATGTACGGGAACCACACCTCGGGAATCACACCGGTAACCCAAACACAATGAAACTTGAGAAACCAGCGTTAATTATTGCTATTACTGATGTGCCGTTACCGGGAATATTCCCAAGAGACGACGCTATATTATGTAGTACAGAGCGCTGTCTCTGTCTTGCGGGAATATTCCCGGGCATGGCACATCAGTAATTGCTATTATAACTACCCAATTAATTTCATTGAACGGATGGAGGAGGAGGGCCGTAAAAATTCGGAAAAAATAAGGTTGATCGCGCGTATGAAATTTTAGCATTTTATTATTTTAGATTTTATATATGTCGTGGCCAGTTCATAGAATTGATCATTTCATGATGTGGCCGACCATTTCATGAAATGGTCGTAATGGCCAGCTAAAACTGACCATATCGTTTAAATGTCAACGTTTAATGATATGTCCATCCACGTTTGGCCATATCATTAATGTAGGGGTTCCATTATATAAAAGGTTTAATAAAAATTTAAAATACGTTGAAAAGTTACTGGCATCTTCATGCCATGACATCTGGCAACAAATCTTGGTTAACAGAGAAATTATACATTCCTAATACTTACCTTTTAAGATTGATATCTACTAACCTATGAAACACTTTCCGAACTTCAAGGTTTTTACGGTGCGCTCGTTTTTTGATTGACTTTCGAAAAATGTAGTTTAGTATCGTAATGACATTAAACTTCTATTTTATTTTCAATTAGTGCATTATTAATAGCCTTTTTATTATTAACTGTACTCCGCCATGATACATCACAAAAACAAAAAGATATCAGCGCCTCTAACGGTGGATACTGTAACTATTTTACGATATGATCACTAATGCTTGACCATTTCATGAAATAGCCGTGCGTTTAGCTGTATATCGTGAAACGTTGATGTATTCATTGATCTGGCCAGACCATATCATGATGTGATCAGCAGATATTTTCCATTTCATGAAATGCGACCATTTCATGAAATGGTTGGCCACATCATGAAGTGATCAATTCTATGATCTGGCCACGACATATATATCTTAAGTTTTCACTAAAATTATTCGTATTATTCCAGTAATTTTTTACGTCGCAGGGCTTAAAGATTCCCAGTTATGCACTTTTGGCGTAAATTCCACAGTTTTAAGAGATTTTATCGCTTGTTTTTATATGAGCGCAAGGGTGCAACACCTTCAATTAAAATATATGATGAAATAAAATTTCACACAAACCATACATGAAGAATTGCATTACTCTCTGGGGAGTAAACAATTACTAAGATAATACAAATAATTTTAATGAAAACGTAAAATAAATATGTTTTAAAACAGTGTTTTTAACCTATGGGTCGCGACCCCTGGGGAGTCACGAAGCCTTTCTCAAGGGGTCGCGGGTAAAAGAAAAAGTAAGTGTTTGTAGGTCCTGCACTGCAAGGAAGAAAATACGATTCCAGTGAGAAGGCTGAGCCTGTTTATTTTTAACTAGCTTCCGCCCGCGACTTCGTATGCGTGGACCTCTGAATTAGGTCCAGAGAGAAATAAAATGTTAAGATTATTTTGAGTTTTTAAGAATTCCTACGGGAACCTTTAAGTTTTCCGGGATAAAAAGTATCCTTTATGTTAGCCGAGTGCTTTATCTATCTACCTACCAAAATCCGTTCAGAGTTTCGTCGTAGAAGTGGAACAAACAAACAAACAAACATCCATACTTTCGCATCTATAATATTACTGAGAAGAAGATGACATGAGATAATTTGTCAAAACGCGGTTCTATTTATGAGACGATAATAACTGAAACTTTTCCTGATTTAAGAAAATCGCATCGCGGTCGCCTTCAAAATGGTTGAAAAATACTGTTTTAAAATATTAAATTGCTAAAATTTCATACGCGCGATCACGTTCGTTTTTTTTCTAACTTTTAGGACCCCCTTAGGAACCACCATCCTTTGACAAAGATGTCAAAATTAGTGTCAATGAAATTTTAGCAATTTAATATTTTAAAACAGTATTTTTCAACCATTTTGAAGGCGACCGCGATGCGATTTTCTTAAATCAGAAAAAGTTTCAGTTATTATCGTATATAGAGAGCGAGGGAAAAACATAAATTAGTTTTATCCCGCAAAACTCATATACGACCTCGCGAACCACTCGCAGGTAGCGCACCGCGCACCCTAAATGACAGTCTAAACGACGAAATCCACGCGGGCGGAGCCGCACTGCCGTGTCATACGAATCTGTACTATATCAAAAAAGGGCAATCTGAGATAATGAGGTTTAAAGTTTTAAACATATTTTATTATGTAGAAAATAAACTACATGGTGTATTGAAATGATTTAAATCACAAAAGTTTCCAAAAATCGAGTACAACAAGAGGTCTCAATAATTTTTTTGAAAATGTTCGTATTTTTCACTTAATTCCAAAAAAACAGTTAGACGTGACAACAGTTTCATACAAACGTTGTCACGCGATAAGTTCTAACTATAGTTATAACAGTTAGGCTTGACATCGATCTCTAATATAAATTATATTTTTTGAGTTTAAAGTTGCTTTTAGGCAGGCTGGTTCATATTATAATTGCTTAAATAAAATATTTTTTAAATATTAAAACATATGTATATTTAGGTACCCATATTTTTGCAAAAAATATCGATAAAAACAGCAAAACTGGAGTCGCAAAATGACCACTTCCCAAAATACCAGTTTTCAAGATGAAAATATCGTATAATATTTATAATTAGGCTAGTCATTTCTGTTTTTCTGAGGTTAGTTACAGTTTTTTTTTCAATACTAACATAAAAAATTATATCTAGGTATAATTTTACAACAATATGTATGAACAGATTAATTCCCGAAATTCTAGTTTGCTAGATTACAATATTTACATAGAACCGGAAAATGTATCTTACGATGAATTAACAAATTCAATTAACAAAGTTTTAAGTTGCTCCTCTCTCTCAATTTCATAAAGGTTAGGCCGCTGCAGCACGAAACTTAAAGAGTGCATTTCAATCCACCGGTGGATCCAGTAAGGGGAACCAAGTGGATCGAGGGGAGCGGCAATATTTTCAAACGCATAGTTGCATAATGCCGAATTGAAAATGCAGGAGCTTGCCTTGACAGTAACTAAATTACCTGTTTATAATAGATTCAGCAAAGAGTCAATCAAGAGGTTTCATACCTGCCAAGTCTCAGAAACTTAGAGGTTCCTGTAGATACTGATCTCCAGTTGGATAAACAGGTATAGTATGAAGCCTCTTTGAAAGCCACTGAACTACTTACTCATACTCAGCACAGCCTGTGTGCATAAGTTTCACGCTAGGCATAGAAACTCAGAAGCTCCTTTCGAAATTGATTTCCACTTGGGTAAAAAGGTACAGTGTCCAGCCGCTTAAAAAAATACTGAAGCACATATTTAGATTTGAGTAATGAGTAATGATTTAACTTAAAGGTTACTACTGATACTGATCTTTGCCTAGATGAACAGGTAAAGCATCAAGCCGCTTTAATAATCTATGAAACCCTATGTAGTCCCAACAAGGACTCAGTAAACAATTTTCACGCCTGAAAAATCTCAAAATCGAAAAGCCACAGGGTCGAGTCACTTTAAAAGCTGCTAAATTTCAAGACAGTTGAAATTTAGCAACACATCTTTGAAGTTTAGAGGTTCCTGTTGATAGTGACCTACACGTGGATGAATAGGCACAGCGTCAAAACACTTTGAAAGCCGCTGAATCGCCTGCTCAGGCTCAGTAAAGACTAGGTGAAGGGGTTTTACACCCAACACATCTTAGGAGCATAAAGACTCCTGTCGATCTCAGATCATCTCAGATTGGATGAATAGGTACAGTTTCAAGACACTTTAAGAGCAGTTGAATCATTTACTCAGACTCGGCAAGGACTGAGTGATCAGGTTCCATACCACGCATATGTATGAAACTTAGAGGGTCCTGAAAATATTGATCTCTACTTGGGTGATTTATCAAAGTGGCAAGCCCTTTTGAAAGTCAGTGTATCACCTGATAAGTTACACTCATATTCGACAGACACATCTTTACTTCATTTTTTCCTTCTGTATGAATAGTCACAGCGTCGAAACACTTCAAAACATTAGGACAGTAACATTAGTAGACTTCAACATCAGATCTTGGAAACTTCATTATAAATCGAGACACGACCTTATCGCTGATTACCTTGTAATTGGTGGATTTCAAGATCTGATGTTGAAGTCTGAAATCTGGAGAAGTTTCACGGAAATAGCTCCTACGATATTTAGAAAAATATCGAGTTCAAGAAATATTATTTACAACAATGGGTATGGAGAGGTAACCCATCCTTAAAAGCTCATATATAATAATATTTCATATATTATGTCAATGTGTATGTCCGACTGAAACGTACAGACGGAACGACCTTATATTACTAAACTGTCTAGGTATGTTATAAATCCAAGGAAACAGTACAATATTTATCAAAATATTAAGAGATTTCCTTGGATTGCTCATACTACATAACAACTGATCCGCCAATATTCTATTTGAAGCCCAAACATTTTTTAACAAATTGAGTATAGGTCCCTCAGAGAAAGTTATTGAGTTTTATGAGTAGAGTCCTGTGACATTTTTTCAGGTATTTTACAATATATGGTATGTTTTAGGTATGTGTTCCTCCATAGCATTACTGAACCCTTAAAAATACCTAGGTATCTACGTTGTTACTCTATTTGTGCAATCTTCTTTTTGCTTATTATACATTTATACGTTCTAAGATTTGTAAATTTTGCGTACTGTACGTTTTCCGACTCATACATTTCGCGAAGTACATAGTATATTTTTACTTATTGTAGGTTCTACTGATTGCTGTGCATTTTGAGTTTGGTTAAATGGTTAATTTAAGTCCAAAAAAGTATTTTTTTTTTTAATTTTGATTATTGGTTTCTTGTGGAAAAATGTTCAGTTTCTTTAGTATAATATGTAGTTTACATTTTCAGGGATTTTTAAGGACTATATTATATTCTGGGGCGAGACTTAAACAGTTGTTGTCACGCCTATCTGTTATAATTACTTCAGATAGTATAGATAGCCGCGACACGTAATTGTTTTTTGCTGGAGCGCACATCTGATACATCTAAAGTTGAAACAGAAAGGCGTGACAGCACCTCAAAATATTGAAGTTATATCAGTTTGACAAGTTCAATATCTCGAAAACGGCTTAACTTTTTTCAATTGTGTTTGGTTGTATGTATAGTATAAAGGGAAAAAATACATTTTACACTTGTTACGCGTAACTGTACTAACTTAAGATAGTACATGTTGGTGTGACACGGCAGCGCAGGCATAAGCTACTCGTAGTATTAAATACAAATAAATAAGATAAGCATAAAATAACTTTAGTAAGTGTAAAAAAATCACTAAGACAGATTTTTTAAAATATCGATCCCAGTGCAGTGAGTGAAAATGGTAAATTGAATTTCCAACGGCTAATCCGATATCTTCGTAGACGAAGTCGTGGGCGCACCACTTTAGTTAACAAATATAACAGCACGTAGCTTATGAAATATTTATACGGTCATTACTCCGATCGCTTAGCATGGTGTCGTATTGATCTCACTGGTTAAGTGACTGAAATGGTTAAATGAATGTTTTGTGCTGTCCAATTAAATGACAGACGTTGAGAAATATCAGCGGCCTTATGGGGGGCTTTTTAGCGGCTTGAAAATGTTAACACTAGCCCCGCAATCTCCGAATTCTTCATATAAACCAAATCTAATTCTAACCAGTTGAGTGAAGTAACTTATCTAATATAGATACCAAACAGGGTGAATGAAACCTGTATCCACATTAAGTTATCCCTTAAAGTTAAATCAAGTTTACCGTGTTGGTGTAACCTTTATTATTTAACCAATAACATCAAAGCTTATCCCAACCCAAAGGTGATTGGGAGTCAAATAATTTTAACATTATTAAATCTCAATGCAGCCGGCGGAGGATAGTAGCCTACTGCTAATTAGATTAAACAATTTGAAGCGACCCCTCAGCTCATCCGTCTTTCAAAGCTAAAATAAAATTAATAGGGCCTTAGGGCGTCGCCAGTTACGCAAATATAACAGATTTCTGGATTTTTTGCGGAGTTTAGATTAATTGACTGATAACCCAAATTTTATTTCACGAAGCCTACGCTTTTCCGTAGGAGCCTTTATTGTAAAGTTTATCATCGGTAAGAAAGTTTGAATGAAGCTAAACAAAATCTTCTTGCACTTGCTCTTTCCATTTCTTGAAGTGATTAAAAAGTGAGAAACAAGGATTATTTTATATGTATATGTGAAATTGAAGATGACATTTTGATGGGGTTTATTTTCTAACATGAGTCAGTTTTCTTTACAATGTCAAATAAACCGGCAAAGTACGAATCAGACTTACACAACGAGGGTACTCTGCCATCACACTTTTTTTTTGAAAACTTACACTTACAACTTTTTTTAAATAGATCACAACTTGAAAATTGATGCACACAAAGTTAAGTCTTAAAAGAAAAAAACACCAACAATTTAACTACGTAAATAATTTGCACGTGCTAATGTTTTGTCTGTCAGACAGGGAAACCACAACATTTTGTAGGAATAAATCATTCAAGCCTCAGGCGATTTAAAATGACTCCACTTTTGGGAATTTCTCTCCCCTGCCCTGACAGCATCATCGTAGGGCGCCCGTGTTGCGGTGTAATGGGCCAGAACAAAACGCTCTGATTTATAGAGGCCTCCCAGACTGTACTGTACTGACATAAATAGAAAGTGCCAACACACTGTAACGAGTTGTGTGAAATTATACATACAGGCAACGATAAAATAAAATTGTGTGGAGATTTTATAGATATTTAACACTTATTTAAAAAGTGGTAGAACAAAACACATTCATACATACAAAACACATTTGATCCCATTACTAACATATATGTGTGTATTCACGTCCGCCATACAAAATCACCTAATCGTGTAAAACGCGTATATACAGCGGTGAAGAAAGAATAATCCTATACGATTTGTGTGCACGGTTTATGAAAATTTTGTTATCATCCGATTACCCCCAGAAGGAGGGTAATGTTTTAAAGAATACATGCATATACGTACAAAATGGGTTGATCTCGTAGTGTAGTTTATTCACAGAGGAAGTTTAGTTTAGTCACAGTGAAAACACAGTATATTGGTACCTGACACATTTCATACGTACGTTTATTCGTCGATTAAAAAGTTAGAAATAAGCTTTAGGTATATTTAAGATTCTATCTTTATTGAGTTTACTTGTGCACATGTGAAATACGACCCTGGTATTATTGTCAAACTATTGGAAAAAATAATATTCAAGTTTCGAGAATAACAAGTCAAAATAATTTGACAGATTACCTTTTTTTTTTTTTTTTTTTAATAATCAAAAAATATACATAATTACAAAGTCGGTTACAGACAGTGCTACAAAAACCATTTATAGGTTTGTCTGAGCACTGTGGACTCGTCTTTTCACAAATTTAAAACTTATAGCTATCTTATTAATCTTATTATAGAATTTGTCTTAACATAAATAGGTACAAACTTAAGTCTAACTTAACTTAAGTCTATAAGCATAGACCTAGTGCTACCTTTTCTATCCGTATTGTATCGGAGTAACTTGTTGTTGTGTGCGTGTGTATAGGAGATTATGAGGAGTGACTGCAGTGCTTATGTAAGTGAAATGTTATTGTATTTGTATTGAGCTGTGTGATCGAAACTGGTTTGAAGAAACAGAACATGATTTCTTATACATGTTGTTGTTTTTTTTGAGATATATAATGAGTTTATATGATTATTGAAAATATATATGTATTGATATAATATGAAACCACAGGATATAACCATTTTAATTATAAATATATTATTTATTTTATTGTTTGCTATATTTTTTATCTTTTATGTACTAGTATATAAATTATACATACGTTAATATTTTAATCAATTCTAGACTTGTTCAAGAAAGTATAGTTTTAATTTATATTTAATGTTCTTGGGTGTTAATTCTTCTTTTAGTTTCATGGGGAGATTATTAATTAATGTTGGTATGATAAATTTTAATAAGCGTTTTCCATATACATTGTTATATCTTAGTATAATTAGTACTGAGTTTGTTACACTCCTGGTGGTCTTAGTGTGTTTTGTCACATTTTGAATTTCTGTATTAAAAAACTGTTCAATTAATAGGTTGTATTTGATTTTATCATGAATTGGAATAACATTGCAGTATGAAAATAGATGATGATAATTGTTTTGATGTCTTTGTTTTATTTTATGAGGCACAATTTTTTTTAAGATTCGGAGTTGTAGTTGATAGATTTGGTTTAGATCCGTTTTATAAGAGAGACCGTAACTACTGAGACCGTACGTTATGATCGATTCGCCAAGCGCTTTGTACAGGCACAAGAGATTGCTATAGGGTACCTTATGTTTTATTAGTACTAACTTTGCCAGTAGTGCTCGCAGTTTATCACATATGAGGTTTATGTGATTTTTCCATGAGAAGCGATCGTCTATGATTAGGCCTAGGTATGTGTGCTTACTTAACATTTCGATCTCCTCACAGTTACAAAGTCGGTTACAGACAGTGCTACAAAAACCATTTATAGGTTTGTCTGAGCACTGTGGACTCGTCTTTTCACAAATTTAAAACTTATAGCTATCTTATTAATCTTATTATAGAATTTGTCTTAACATAAATAGGTACAAACTTAAGTCTAACTTAACTTAAGTCTATAAGCATAGACCTAGTGCTACCTTTTCTATCCGTATTGTATCGGAGTAACTTGTTGTTGTGTGCGTGTGTATAGGAGATTATGAGGAGTGACTGCAGTGCTTATGTAAGTGAAATGTTATTGTATTTGTATTGAGCTGTGTGATCGAAACTGGTTTGAAGAAACAGAACATGATTTCTTATACATGTTGTTGTTTTTTTTGAGATATATAATGAGTTTATATGATTATTGAAAATATATATGTATTGATATAATATGAAACCACAGGATATAACCATTTTAATTATAAATATATTATTTATTTTATTGTTTGCTATATTTTTTATCTTTTATGTACTAGTATATAAATTATACATACGTTAATATTTTAATCAATTCTAGACTTGTTCAAGAAAGTATAGTTTTAATTTATATTTAATGTTCTTGGGTGTTAATTCTTCTTTTAGTTTCATGGGGAGATTATTAATTAATGTTGGTATGATAAATTTTAATAAGCGTTTTCCATATACATTGTTATATCTTAGTATAATTAGTACTGAGTTTGTTACACTCCTGGTGGTCTTAGTGTGTTTTGTCACATTTTGAATTTCTGTATTAAAAAACTGTTCAATTAATAGGTTGTATTTGATTTTATCATGAATTGGAATAACATTGCAGTATGAAAATAGATGATGATAATTGTTTTGATGTCTTTGTTTTATTTTATGAGGCACAATTTTTTTTAAGATTCGGAGTTGTAGTTGATAGATTTGGTTTAGATCCGTTTTATAAGAGAGACCGTAACTACTGAGACCGTACGTTATGATCGATTCGCCAAGCGCTTTGTACAGGCACAAGAGATTGCTATAGGGTACCTTATGTTTTATTAGTACTAACTTTGCCAGTAGTGCTCGCAGTTTATCACATATGAGGTTTATGTGATTTTTCCATGAGAAGCGATCGTCTATGATTAGGCCTAGGTATGTGTGCTTACTTAACATTTCGATCTCCTCACAGTTACAAGGCTGTTTGTTAGTAGAGGTCGTATGTAAGCATGTGTGGCTGTGGGCTATTAGTCTTATTTGCTGTGATGAGCGGTTTTGACTGGTGCTTACGTACATCATCTTAGTTTTGCTGGCGTTCAGAACTAAACCTGAATCATGCGACCATTTGCATATTGTGGTGAAGTCTACCTGCAGTCTTTCTAAGGCAACTGTGATATTTTTATCGGCAGAAAGGAGGCATTTGTCATCGGCAAATTGATATATTTCACAGTTATGAATAATATTTGTCAGGTTATTAACGTATGTTAGGTAATGCAGCGGACCAAGGACTGATCCTTGTGCTGTACCTTCAGTTACTTCGACTTCATTACTAAGGGAATCTGCAACTTTTACGAAAAAGGTTCTGTTATTTAGGTAGTCTTTACACCACTCTAGTAGGGGTCCTCGTATACCACAGTCGTCTAACCTTTCTATAAGATCATTATGCCTTAATGTGTCGAAAGCCTTGCTGTAGTCTATGAAAACTATCAGTACATGTTTTTTGTTATTGATGTGTTCGTTGATTTTATCAGTTATTCTAGACAGAAGTTGTGTGGTGTTTTTATGAGGCTGAAAACCGTATTGTTTTTCTGTTAGAATTTTATGAGCGTCATAGTAGTTATATATTTGTTTGCAGATGTACTTTTCAATAATTTTATCAATTACTGGAAGAATTGTGATGGGCCGATAGTTTTCATAGACTTGGCGGCTACCTTTTTTATAAATGGGTCTAACGATTCCTGTTTTAAGAGCCTTAGGATATATACCTTTAGTTACACTTGCATTTATTAATTTAGCTATAACTGGTGCTAACTTCTCACAAAGCGAGACTATATCTATTGTTCTTATTCTGTCTATACCAGGTCCCTTGTTCTTGTCAATACATTTAATTATTTGGTGTATTTTATTTGCGTTTGCTTTTTGAAACCTCATTGAGTGATCACATGGGATTTTGTAGTCAGATTTATTTAATAGTGAATTTTTGCAAGTTGGTATAATGTTCTTTACGTTATTCACAAAGCTTCTGGCAAAATTCTGAGCTATATCTGTTGTAGTAACTGTTGTACTCTCTAATGCATTCAATATAATGTTATCCAATGATGATTTTAATCTGCCTGTAATTCTGTTTAATATCTGCCATAGCTGTTTAGGATTTTTTTCGTTTTTTATTATTTCGTTTTTAAGATGAAAGTTTTTTGTTTTTATTATTAATTTATTTGCATAGTTTCTTGCTTTGTTGTATTGTAATCTTATCATTTTATTGCTCGTGTCGTGTAACCATTCGTTAAAAAGTTTGTCCCTATATTCGCATGCATTTTGAATTTTTTTATTTACCCATTTATTATTTGACCTTTGCGTGTTGGTATTAATTTTAACAATAGTTTTAGCCTGTAAGTAGCATTTATTTATATTTTGATTTATGTAGTCGTAAATTTCGGTAGGGCATGACATGTTATTCGTTTTTGACCAATCAATATTGTCCAACAGAGACGACATTTTTTTATTATTTATTATGATCTTACGTTTAGGAACGTCCTGTATATGAGATTCCGCCGATGGGCTGGTGCATGCTAGCGCGATGGCTCTGTGGTCTGCCAGTACGGTTCCGAGCGCTGCGCTGAATAAACCTTGTGAATGCGATCTAGCGTAAATATGGTCAATGCATGATTTTGTTAATTTATTGTCGCGGAATTCTAATCGCGTATAGTCGGTTATCCCGCACACTAGACCCGCACTACACAACATGCTGTTATAATAGTGTTTTATAGGTGAATCAATTTTTAGGTCGATGTTCGTGTCACCTATAAGAAATAAGTCAGTTTTAGTGTCTATTTTATTAATAATACGCTTTAGTTCGTTGACAAATAAGTGCTTATTTTTAGGGGGTCGGTAGATTGCACACAGAGCCGCAGAGTATCGTGATGGTGAAGTTATTTCGAAAAGAATGCATTCAAAGCTTTCGGGTTTAGTTTTGTAAATGGTTAATTTATGCTTATTGTGCGTATATATTACTATACCGCCGCCTTTACGATTTTTTCGAAGCTCTGTATGCATCTCGTATTATTTGGTACAGGCATGAAATGGAGTCTGATATACTAGCTTCCGTGATAACAATAATATCTATACATGAGGTACATGAGTGTATATATTGTTCAAGGGTAGCAAATTTTTTTATCATTGACCTTATGTTAATGTGCATGCATAAGAGTTGGGTTTGATTACATGGCAAGTTTTGTACAAAATCAGAAATATTATTACAGTTTGATATTTGACATATATCATCCTGAAAAATATTCATAATGATTATAATAATTAGGTAGGTAAATATAGATCCGCTAATGGGGTTTTAGTATTAATTAAATAGGTAGGTACTTAGTGATTTGATTAGGATAAGGTTAGTTTTTTAATATCTTCTAAGGATCTTACTCTTATTATTTTATCGTTTTCCTGTTTTCTGACCATTATCACGCCTTTTTTGCACCAAATGAATTTGTAGATGTCTCTTAGTTCCTGTTTCGCATTCCAGAGGATTCGCTTGTTGTAGTTTGTCAGGGCTTCACGGATGAATATGATGTCGGTTAGCGAGGGGGCCTCAGTGATTGAATCGGGTGGTGAGATGATGTTCTCCAATGACACTTTGGTTTTCTTTGCGTTTGTTAGCCATTTTTGTTGGGTGAATTCATCCTTCAATTCTACCTGGATTGGACTTGGGCGGTCTTTTTTGCCAGCGAGTCTTGTGACACGCACGATATCTTTTGATGGGAGTTGCAGTTTTTCAGCCACTTTTTCAATAATTTTCGGTAGATTTTCCTCTTCCAGGCAGGGGACATTAGAGATCTCAATGTGATTGGATAGTTGGTTTTGTTCCATTTCTTGTATTCTTTGCTCTAGAGCGCCTACTCTTGTTTCAAGAGAGTTGTTTTTGTTATTCAGCTCAACATTCTTTTTCTTCAGGTCTTGTATTGATTGTTTGCAAGCCTCAACGCACTCAATCAAGTCTTCCATTTTTTCACTGTTAAATTGTAATGCCTGATTTATCTCTCTCATTTCTCTTTGTATCGACTTTCCACTTCCTTTGAGATGTCCTTTAGGAGCTGCTTCACATTTATCTGGGCATTTGGTGGTATAGAGACCTGGGTTTCCTCATCCTCATCTTCATTGGGGATTATGACAGAGCGTCTTTTGGGCGAATTTTCATGGCACTCATGACAGGTCCACTCCAGGTTATCCGTAGCCCGTAGAGCGGTCAGTTGTTTGTTCGTTAGACCAGAACATGTGGTATTCATGTGAACAATTTTTTCACAACGGCTACATTCTAGGCCTGGGCTTCGCTTCGTGATTGATTTGTTACATTTTTCGCATTTATCCATTTTGCGGGTGGTTATCGCTAGCGGAGCACAAAGATAGCAGTAGCGGCGTACGTGTTGACTGTTTGAGCGCGCGGCGACGAGTGAGCCTAGCACAGCCTAGTAGTAGCACAACCTAGTACAGCCTTCTTATATAAATTATCCACAGATCTCGTTAAGACTGATCTTTTTATTGATGATCTTTTTACATGAGAAGAAGAAGACTTTTTTCAGTTTCCCATACTAAATCTGAATTCACTATCTGTATGGGAAACTGAAAAATAGATCGGAATTTTTCAATGTTTTTCCTGTTTGATTCTGAGTAAGCGTGAGTATTTCCATTTAGATCAATGTCTAAAATATCACAGATCTGACTATTTCTTTCACAATATTGTTACCAACATTTTCGACCGTCAACACCTTTCAGGAATATTCACAATCTGATATTTTGACAGTAAATATGCAAATCAAAGTACAAGGATTCCAGTTTATCGGACAAGTGAAAAAGGTTTTATGGGTCGTAAACACGATTGATCCCAAAAATTGCGTACCCTCGCCCCTATCAGGGCTATCTAATCATATAGGTAGTTTAAACTGGGTTAAATGAAACGTTAGACATTCTTTTAACTTAAAGGTTAGCTCTTAGAGTCTCAGTACCCGTACTTATATAACCAATATTGAAACATGATGACATTTTCGTTATTTACTTTTAGATTTTTCGAGTAGTCACCACCTTTTTTTTTAAACTTTAGGGCCCCTTAATTTTTTTCGCTTCAACCCTTTTTCACGGATGTAGACATATTTTTAATTAAAACGACAATCATTTTTCGCTCTGGCAATTTTTTCATTGTATTTTATAAATTAACTCATTCTGTTACTTTTTGAAAGAACACTGCCCAACTAACATATTAGTGGAAATTGCAGCTTTTGTTAGAACTTTGAGGAGCATAGCGATGGTATAACGAGATCACAATTAGCCTTGAGTTCTAAAACAGTGATAACAAAGTGTTAAACCTCTAACAGCTGTGCTATGGTTACATTTGTATCCCTTTTGCCACTCTTGATCATACAGTGGTGAAAATTGTATCTCTTTTACCACTCCTAACTAAGTCAGAGCTTATTTGGTGCATTTTGGCACTTACAGCTGTATGGGATAGAAAACAGGAACTGATTTATTTCTAAAACACGTGCTTTTCACTCTTTTAGAGCGAGAAGTTGCTTTTGTGCAATATAAGTCTATAACAGATATATTAATGACATTCGGGCCTGAATTTCCACATTTTGGAAACATTTATTATACGGTCTATAGTGTTTAAAAATAGATTTTACGAATTTTACGCTTAATTGATGGCGCATTCTTTTTTTACCCAAAACATTGCATATATTTCACGATAAATTTAATTCCCAACTGTTTTTACACACGAACAATTCGAAACTTTAAGATAAATATATATTCACAAAGACTCCACCATTATTTAAGTCAAATGTCAAATATTTCATTGCCATTATTTGTTCTACAATAAAACTTACTACTAAAACAGATAATAATCACCCCACAACCACTTCTGGAATATTTTGCTAACCTCACGAGAAGAATGATTTTGATCGAGTGAATGATTTAGAATCATATTCGTTCAATTAAGCAGCCAACGTGAGTTCCTTAAGCGCTACAGGAACCGAAATACAGCTTTCATCCGCAATTTTCGCTATTCAAGCACTTTCTTCTAGAACTGTAGGCTACCAAAAATTGGCGCCCCCCTGGAGGCATAAGTGGTTTATAAGGGTTCTTATGGAACTAAAAAGTTACAGCTAAAAGACGCAATCGGATACGCTATAAAGCCCTTGTGCAACCCATTTGTGTTAGTTGGGTGGTTATCTTTTGGAATTTTCCTTATGAAAGTTTTACTTTAGAAGAAATAAAGAAAATGATTTTATTGGGTAAGCATAATATAGCAAATACAGAATACGTAATTATAAGGTAAAAAATCAAAAATTACATAATTGTAAGAAAAATACAAATAAAGTAAAGCTGAAGAAGAACTGGTTGAGTTTCACGAGTTATTTCAACAAAAGCTGATTCAGCGGAATCAAAGTATTAAGTTCCTAGAATTGTTTAAACCACCACGTTTAATTAAATAACTGATCCTCGTTGAATTTAGTGGAGTGGGTTTTACTTTTTTTCCTGTGGTACTTACTATTCCTTAGTTTTATTATAAATCATTGATGTATTAATATTTGACACTATCACACCAAATATACTGGAATCGACAATTGAAATTAGACTCTGGACTAACTCCGTTCTACTTTGTTTCAAAGGATTTTTGTCCTTATAAAAACTTCGCATTAGAGCAGGTGGACGCAGCGCCCGTGCCCGTTAATATTTTATGAATCACACCACCTCTAACACTTGGTCCCGACCATAAAATCTAGCGGAATGGTAGACTGACGTCACTGCTTCTGAAAAAACGTGTGACTTTCATAAAGACTGTAAAATTTTAAAAATACGTATCCTAAAAACCCCGACCAAATTAATAAAGTTTTCTACTTTCGACTCCTAATTGTTACGTACTATCAGGTGAGACTTAAACGCAATGAAATCTATAATTAAACAAAATATTTTTTTAGGGTTTCTTATTAAAGTATTTTTCATAATACTATGATTTTTTCTTATGCATTTTATATTACAGCCTGTTCAATCTCTTTTTTACATACTTACACCCGACATATGTTAGTTTTTCATCTTACACCGGAAAGCTTCCTAATATGGACTTCCCCGATAGTTATGCCACCTAAAACGGTTTAAACCGTAGCGTAGTGTGGTGTATAATATTAATATTGCACTATAAAAAGCTGTCCGTGAGTGGTTGGTCGCAGCAGTATTCTATTCTCGGTGCCACATGGGTGGCGCGACTCTCACTGACTCGGGTCACACAATATTCGACCAATTATTGCGGAGTAGAAACGAAAACTTTTATGTATTTAATATTATATTCCACTACAAAAAATGAATGGTCTCATCTGGCCTCAGACTGTACCATGGGAACCAGGAATTATACTTACATACAGGATTATTTGTAGTTTTACTCATAAAATTTTTGTACGACTTTTAGAATCTCCTTGAGTACCTATAAGTTCAAATTGATACATTATATTAAACACACAGATAAAAAGCTAATAAATCAACTCACAACAAAAATGTTAGCCCTGCGTAGGGATCGAACCAAGTACACTCGGGATTACTACGAAAACATTATGCCACCAATTCAGTAATGTTGATTCTTGTTTAGTGTTTGTTATGATTGTACAGCTATCCACCAAATTTCAAGCAACAACGGAGATGCACAAAATGCGCAGAAGCAAATCACTAGAAAAAAATATATGAAAATTACATTAAAAATATCTATATACTTTGAGCATATCTTTTTAAAGGGATGGTCGGGTAATAGGCCCAGTACGTTGTAAGACGAGTTGCTGAGCTGAACCCACCGTACACGCAGTAAATCAACGCAATTTGTTCCAAGAATTTTGATCGTGACACAGCGTAACGTGGAAATAATTTTAATACTTAATAGGCATAATAAACTGCCACAAAAATAACACTAAAATATTTTTATTTATTTATTATTCAAATAAAAACAATCAGTTTCACACAAAATGTTTTAAGTAGTGTCCTCAGAATAAAATACACAATGGGTTATAAAAAAAGGTAAAAAGGAAACATGACTCGTTTTAATGAAAAGGTTTTGCAAATAGTTTTTCAAAAAAAGTAATACTTCACGGTGATAAATTACCTAAAATAATCCGATTCAAAGTTTAAAAATAATTATTACCTACGTTTTCACGAATTCAGAGCACTCCGCTCCTCAAACTAACAGAGTCTTAATAAAAGCTGACAAGTATGATGGGGACTTTTAAAATTTCTTTATGCACTCTGTTTATTTTGTTTAATAAAGCTTTTTGTTACTGTTCTTTTTTTTAAAGACCAAAGAAAACTAAACTCAATTCGCAAAAAAAAGTTGGACTCTCATCCTTTCACGAATCAGCTGATCAAGTAATATGAGAAGCCAAAAGAGATACAAATTTTCAAGTATTTCAGAAGAACCTTTAAATTCTAACAAACTTGACAAAACACTCAAAATAACTAAAGCGTACATGTGACGCTCCTCGCGAAAGTGTTACTTCAAATGTTTTTAATAGAAATTGAGTGATGTGCTCTCTCCTCGCCCCAAAACTTCCCCAGAGAAGTGCCCACCTGCGTTTCTTAGGAAACATGTTTCTTGTTGGTTTATTAACATTTCACTTCATACATATTGACAAACTTTGGACTTTGATGTGATTTTTAACCCGCGAAAAAAAATTTATAAATCAAACTTCATAATATATGTAACTATCTTCTTTAATAAAATACATAAATAACAAATGTATTATAAATATAATATTATGAATAAATCAAACTTTAAATGAGTATAAACAACGTTCCCTTGATTGGATAAGTATTAATTATATTTATTTATGTTTTATGACTGAACGATGTGATGAAGTATTAAATGTTCCTTCGAAACATTTGTACTGTAAAAAAACAACGTTCCTTTTTATTTAATTTGAACTGTATCCAATAAATATTTATGTAACCAAACCATAAAGAGTTGTTTAATTTATTCCAAACATTTCCTCCTAACTGAATATCAAAGCCATTATTGTATCAGCCCCGGGATGGGGCGAGAGCAGCAAGTAAGTAGGCACCGCGATCAGTCTTGAGTTGTCAGCTACGGGCGACGGGGAGGTAGAAACATTCATGTTCGGCCTGATAGCGCCTGCCCGCAGGAGTGAGCTGTCTGCCCGGATAATTGAATTAGAATGTGCCCACGATATCATCACTCAAGCGCAGGTAGCGCAAAATTCCCTCCTACGCCAGACTTTCTCGGAATACCGACTGTAAAATGCCCCTGCAATGTTGCAGTGCTCGCCGGCGCTCCATTATACCGAGAAAATGGAAATGGTCATGTTAATGCAGCCAAGTTTTCGTTTATTTTGTGGAAGTAGCATTATTTCTGTTTAAATGCTTTGTTATTTGAATCGGTTTTCTTGACATGTAATAAATTTCACATTTTAAATTGTGTGCAAGAATTTGAGTAAATTACAATATAAACTTTTACTTGAAACAACGACTAAAACGAATAAAGAAGCTATGAAAAATGTTGCTTCTATGTTTATTTTACAGTGCCTTATACTAGCACCAGTGTGATGTGATTTAATCTTATCTAAATGCATCGACTGGCGCTGCCGAGCCCTCATCGAGCTCGCGAGAACGGTGACGTGACGACCCGCCCGCCGCCGCCCCGACTTATTAGATTTCAAGAGTTTTGCTCGCGACACTCTCAAACACATCAATTTATAACCTGTATACCAATTTTACGGAACAAAAAAAAACGAATAACATCGATCTTCTTAAAAAAACAGTAGTTGAATATTGTAAATTTTAAAATGAGCCGGATATTTAATTTTATTATATCATAGAGTATTTTTTTAGATACTTATTTTTACGGATTAAAGAAGGGAGCTTATTTCAAACTGGCAAGTTGAGCTGGTTTCTTAGACTTCAGCATAGCATATTTTGCCTAAAACGATTTTGCCTAACAAAATACATGCATGACCAATTGACCATTTTCTACTTCTAAATCTATTTTTGAAATCTACATTTGGTTTTTTGATTGTGTTGTCTTTGGTCGTCTTTTATTACTTCGAATAAACTTCGAAATAACTATTCAAGTATCCGAATTCTTCACGAAGATTTATTTAGAAAAAGGAAAGGCCTATTATGCTTGCTATTCAACAAATTCCGAAAATTATTTTTTATTTCATAGATAAATTACGCGACAACTACGGCAGCTAAGATAATCTTTACTATATACGTACTGTAGCGTCTAGGTATCTAAATCAATTGTACTGTACAATTGGACAAATGTTTGCTGACGAAACCCTGCATTAAGTTAGTTATGTATAGTTGTGTGGCAAACGATGACACTATTAAGTCATTAGTTAAACAACCACGACTTTACTCGTTGATTATCAATCCTAACGGGCAAATCATAAAGTTGAGAGTGGCATAATTTAGAGGTGACAATGTTAATAGGGTAACATTAGGCAAAGGCCGAGCTAAGCAAATAAAGCTTCTCGTTAAATAAATTGCTGCGCTCAAACACTGAAGCCGGCCCTTTTCGCACTTCCAAACTCTTAAACACACGACGGTGAAATGGTAAAAGTTCGTAACACCGCTTTTCTCGGAAATTAATTAAAATATTTATAAATTAATTTCGTGGTCAAATAGTCAAATTAGCCGTTTGCCGAACGGAATAGCCGTTTTGTGCAATACTGGCATAATACTGGGTAAAACTACAAATGGAACTGAGTCGAACGCAGGGACAATAGACTATTTAGTTCAGTATATCTGATGCCACTTTAAAAAGAAGCTTCGCGAAGCGGAGCTCTGTTAGATTTGGTTTTATTCGCAGCTTTTTATACAGTTTTGTTGTAGGTCATGCCCTTTTGTATAACGAATTAAAACAAAACAAACTTAAACAAATGAATGAATTTAAACAATCTTTCGGCGTTCAGCTGCGTCAAAATATCCAGTTCGCGTCAATCGGAAAACATTTTTATTTTGTTTTAGGAGGTTTACACATCCGAAGGGTATTTTCTTAAAATTACCCAATATCGTTACTATTTTTTTCAATAATACTATCATCAAAGCGTAGCTTAGTGGAATTAAGTAAGTGCTACAATAAAGAACTCAAGAACATTACAGAGTGTTCCGCTTGAGTTAATAAAAGAATGTTGAAGCGTACATTCTTACTACGTATAAGTCTGAAATTTAGTTCAATATAAATTACTATTATAGCATCTTGACTAGATTATAATATGATGTAAATATAAACAAGTACTTAAGTTGCAATGAACTGATTTGCCTTTTATATCGTTTTTCGGATACAGCCGATAAAGTGTTTGGAGACGTCCGCGCGTGACATTTCACGTATGTAATACGACATGTCAAAATTAAATTCATCTGTAGTACTTTGGCTGCTTCAAGTTATGGTTTCGACACAACGATACGTATGTACTTTCAACTGTTTTCTGGCAACTGTTTTCAGCTACTGGATAATTTTCTTTCAATTGCTTAGGAGCGACCGAAAAACGATGTTTTATTGAAATGAAAAATAATATGATACAATAAATAATATTTTGATACCATCTAACGGCTACTGCAAAAAATAAGTTAAGTAAAGAAAATCTATTTTAGCGTGGTCATTTTAACACAATATCTATTATTTGTATTATTTGATAGATAAGGGTTTCCTGATTTTTTATACTATTAATCGGTAGATTTTACAGTAAGTAGTGGTGTAAAATATACAGGGTAGCCGTGCCATCTTGTACTACTTGCCCTACTTGGCTGTATACTTTTAGTTGCACGAGTACCTATATTATTTTAAATTCATTAAAATCCTCATAGAATAATATTGTTTTATTTATTTATTCTATTACTAGTTACTATCATTTGAAATTGGCGCGTAAGCACTTTCACCTTTTCACAGTCGAAACAACCATAATTATGTGTTTAGCATTATTTAACCCATACTCGTTTTAAGTAATAAACAAGATTTACGAAATCTTTTTACAAGGGCCGCGTAATTAGGCTGAGAGGCATTTTTGGTGCGATTACGATCTAAGCGAGTTTAACTGATGACATTACATTAGCTACTCATTTTACATAGCTCCATTGTACCTCTTTAGTACAATTACCTAATTATAATTAATGTTATGGGTTAACAAGACTTTATACTTGGGACTCGTGGGTAACCCCATCCAATGTTTAACACGTGCAGTTAAGTGTAACAACCTCAACCAGCGTGTAGCTACTAGATTGAACAGCTAACAGCGGTTACGTACTTCCGCCGAACTTGACGTTACACTAATGAAGTTAAAAAGCGAGTGAGCGAATCCGATTAAACGCATGATGTGCTAAAGTACTGGTTTTGATATGAATACGACTTGAAACAAGAAGAAGAAGAAAGACGAAGGTTATTAATTTGTCTGTAAAAAAAAGTTTTACGTTATCTGTAAAGTAATAATTTTTTAAACAGAAAAAAATTGAGGGTAAAAAAAGAAAAAAAAATTTACTACAAAAAATAATTTTCTAACATGTCGTTGCGCTGATTTAAAAATCCCAAAAACTTTTCCTCAAATTGACTAGGTATCTATAGGTGGGCAAAGTTGGTTTGTTCGTGAGTACAAGCCCTAGTTTAAATACGTAGTTTCCGCTGGTTTTCTTACAACTTAATAAGGTGTAAGGTGACCTTATATAGAGGTATCCTTTACAGGGTGTTAAAAAAATGCGTATGAAATTTTAACGGATAACTCAGAATCAAGTATAGAATACAGGAAAAATATTGAAAAAATCCGATCTACAATTTTTTTCAGTTTCCCATACTAAATCTGATTGGTGAATCTAGAAATTGATTATTTTTACATCCTGTATATACTTAGTGTGTGTTTTGGAATATATATTTTTATATGATAGCCCAACCACTAAAATTATCCCTTATAAAATCCCGTTATTCAAACGCTACTGTTTTTAATAAATATATAATATAATAGATAGATGTTTACTGTTTTTTCATAAATATAGATAGATAAATATCTGATATATGATATCTGATTCCATAATAAAGCATAGTTTATGTACAAATAATAAAATACTTCATGTTATTCGTTTAATAATTTTTCGAGCTATCACCATATATTAGATTGTAGGTGTTATATTTCAGCAAATAACAGATCTTTTTCGTTCAACATGAATTCTGCGCACAACTTCGCCTTAATACGGAAGATGAAATCTGACAAGAAGTCGCGTAGCGAGAGCAGCCTTTATCTCCAAGATAAGTTCTAAAAAAGGTTTAATTTTATCAAAGGCAAAATCTGAATTCAAACACTGTTTTATATAAAAAAGGTAGTATTTTAACTAACAACTATTAATAAAAAAAAACAGTGTACTGAATATTGGTTATTAAAAACTATAACTATATAAATTAAAAATTTGCGACGAATAAACACTCCTTATTTGAGTTATAATTGTTTTGCAATTGAAAAAAAAAATAATTCTTGATGTGTGGGTTTATTAGACATAATGTTTACGTCAATATTGGGTATATTGTATGATAGATGACTATGTCGTTAACTCTGAACTGTTTGTTATTTTCATGAAAACAACATCTAAAATTAACAAAAAATGGAAATACTTGAAATACTGTTGTGTTCCGGTGTGGAGAGTAAGACAGCCGAGGAAATTACAGGCACAAGAGGCATTTCATCTTAGCCCTCTAGGTTGGCAACGCATCTGCAATCCCCGCCGGGCTTGCAGGTGTCTATGGGCAGTGGTGATCACTTACCATCAGGTGACCCACTTGCTCGTTTGCCTTCCTTATCACATAAAAAAAAAAAAAAAAAAATAAAAAAAAAATAGTTTTAAATGACCAACTATATGTATTGACGATGCTCATAAAACATTGACAAAAGTAAAAAGTCAAATATATTTACCGCTGCTGTGCTCACTTAGCATTTTAGCTGCATAACTGCAGTGTCAGTAATTTTACCATATTATTGATTATTTTAATAATATGAAGAAAGAAATAGAAAGAAAATACCAATAAAACCCGGTGAACAAAATACAAGGGCGTAGGAGTATACAGTAACATAATTAATGTCTGTCCTCCCAGAGGAGATTACCATAATAAGACAACAAGTTAGCGAAAGTTACAGTGTTCGCCTCATGGGGCGGGTGACTGGAGAATAATGAGCGCTAACTCCAGCCCTGGTTGGAGTCAAAGGGGATTTGGGGCGAATTTCTTTTATTGCCGTTATCAGAGGGGGGTAGGTATGCCTAGCGCACTTCATGCAAACGTATTTTCCTTGACTCTTTGATACAAACGATGTTTGACTCATATTCGAATATTAATCAGCCAAATATTATTAGATTTTGTAAACACTTTATAGAAAGTAATATCTGTGTTTGTGTTTGGTCAATGTGTAGTTTTTGTAAATACAGGCACAGAATGTCATTTCCAACTTTCTTGAACAAAAATATTCTTACTAATATTTTCAAAATCGTGTTTTGAACGTAATATTCAAGTATTGTACGTCGTTTTACCTACAAACAGATATTCTTCTTCAATCAACATCTGTAAGTGTCAGTCATCGACGTAGAAACAAACGTCGATGACTGACACTTACAGATTTGACACTTACAGATGTCAAATCGCGACTAATCTGTGCCACTTGAGAAGAACAGATGGGTCCATTCTTTTCTACTTTTAAAATAATTCGGCTTATTTTTATTTTCCTGCCTTTTTAGATAGCATCTCATATTCATTTTCTCCTACAACCTTCGCTCTTCTTTAACTTTATTATTTCAATAATGGGTTTTCACAATTCTTTTGAATTACTTTACAGCCTGACTGCTCGCGGCGTCGTTACACACCATAGTATCGACATGATTTTTGGATAGTGATCATTGACGGGGTGGAAATAACATAGGTACTTTTTATCCTACAAAAATATCGAATTTCCTCGGAAATTACACCGGGATTGCCGCGGGCAAAAGCTAGTACCTAGTTAATAATATTGCTAAAGATATCGAAATAACAGTTTCTTGTTATTTATTGTAGCTGAAAATAAGGTGAATGAATAAACGAGATATCCAAAGGACGACAGCTCAGCCCATCTCGACACAACGTAACAATACGCCGCGCGGTGCCCTCACAGATTGATTACACACTCAGTCAGTTCAAGTTCAATCAACCCAGCAAGATACCAAGAGATCCTTCGTAAGCTTGTATAAATATTGCTATGCAACTGTGAGCAGACTTACAAAACATCTTATGCTTTATCTTGACAAAATAGATCATTTAGAGTTCCTTAAACATATCAAAAGAATATTCGTATAATGTATTTTAATAAAAGGTTTTCCCTTCACGACCAATCATCAAACTCAGATTTCAATTCCGATTTTCCTCTTTTAAATGTAAATACAAATTCCGCGGACACTTTATAGAATGAAATAAAATGGTAACTCTGTAAAAAAAAGCCTGCCTAGAAAGTAGATAGTAGGTAGCACAAAATTGTGTCGTTAACTTTTAATGAGGCAGGTCTTGGCCTAAGCCGGCGATACATCTCGGGGCGCAGGTGACTGTCTCTGTCTCACCCCATTGGCCCCTTTATTTCATGGCAGCCATTCGAAATCTCATCGCGCCGCAACGCGCCTACAATGTAGACTTTCACATTTTTATTTAACGATTTTGTAATGTCGCCTCGCGTCTTCGAAATGAGGAAAAATGCGCGCCTGACAGATAATATTTTACCAGATGAATAAGCATCTATTACATTATTAAACAGATACACAATATTACACTTGGAAATTGTATTTGACAGATAGTTATTAGAATAGCCTTCAGTCGAAATACTTACTTTATTACAAGATATATTTCCGATTTTCGTCGTCGTATGCTAAAATAATTGAGAGCTTGTATCTCCTATCGTGAACACTGACGATAACATCAATTCTTCTTAAATTTTATTTTGTATTTTTTTTTTTTTTTTTTTTTTTTTTTTTATGGCATAGGTGGCAAACGAGCAGACGGATCACCTGATGGTAAGCGATTACCGCCGCCCATAGACACCCGCAACACCAGAGGAGTCACAAGTGCGTTGCCGGCCTTATAAAGAAAATCCCGCAATATCACGTTTATTGCATTTAAGATTACATCATTCACCAAATTAAATCTGAAATCTCTGGCGTGGTGAAAGGATCTGGAGAGCGACTGACATATATCAGTTCTCGGAATTTTCATATCTTTCATACTATAGAGGAGCTTTTTTAAGGCCAAAAAATTATACTTCGGTAATAACATCTTACACGTGTGTGATTTGTTCCGTATATTTATTTATTTAAATCTAAGTAAGCTTATATGAATACATTCAGAAAGCAAGTGCATACAGTGAAAGTAATAGTAAAATGCAAGAATAGCTCTGTTTTGTGTTTCAAATCACGGTTACATAAGTAGCTACTTCAAAATATATTTTATTCTGTTGCTGAATTTTTAAACTATCACCACCGGCACCGTGAGCATATTATGTATCTGCACCGTGGGAGAGCCATGCTTCGGCACGAATGGGCCGGCTCGACCGGAGTGATACCACGGCCTCACAGAACGGCGTGAAGCAACGCTTGCGTTGTGTTTCGCCAAGTGAGTGAGGGTACCGAAGGCCTCCGCCCTCCCAATTCCCCCCATCTCCCCATCCCATTTCAAAGGCCGGCAACGCACTTGTGACTCTTCTGCTGTTGCGGGTGTCTATGGGCGGCGGTAATCGCTTACCATCAGGTGATCCGTCTGCTCGTTTGCCACCTATCACATAAAAAAAAAAATCTAAGTGTATAAATATAGTTATAATTTGCATGCTGTAATGTGACTATAGTTAAATAAGTGATACAATATTTTATATCGTAAATACCATCTGACATGTACCTTATTTATTGGCAAATAAAGAATCTGAATCTAAACCCTGTTTACACAAGGGACTAGTGGTATAAGTAACAAATGAAAAAATACAATACTACGACGTACCTACCTAAAATCCTCATCCAAAACAGAGATCAGTGAAACACCGGACTAAAACCAAATGGCAGTTATTAGAAAGCGAACCGAGACTAAGCCGGCTTAATGAGGGGTCAGGCTGAGCGACGTCACTCTAATACTAAGCTTAAACTTGGCTCAGCTGTCGAAGAACGACACGGGCTTGACATATTCGTATGTGTTCATTAAATGTGTACCAAACTTGCTTGTTGATCGTTCAGCTGTGACGCGTAAGGATTTCTTTTTTTACCTCAAATTTTCTGAGTAAATATGCTATCACAATTGAAAAAGAAAAAAAAACACGCGTACAACAGCCAGCGTACGGATAACAGAATCAAAACTCATCGACTTTCCCGGAAGTTCAGATTGCGTTATGCGGGCGCTTTAGGTGTTGGGCGGTATGCGACGGAAGGGTCGTGGTCAATTCCCAAGAATAATAATACTGGTTCACTAAACCCGCAACCAAGGAAATAGGAAGTAACAGTAGGGTCGCAAGTCAAGAGGTCATCAAAATACAAATGAGTTTTATCTCGGAGGAGGTCAAAGATTCGATCGTAGGGCTTCGGGAATGTTTCGAAGAATAAAGAAGTCATATAAATGCGGCGCTGGGCGACACGACAGCCGGCCGAGATTGCGCACCTTGCGACCTCTGCCCCTGATTTATTCACAGTGAAGTCCAACCTAACCTCGGTGAGTCCCCAGACTGTAGTCCGCACCACACATGTAGACTTCGAATTTAAACTTCACTTTTACTTTCAAGGTTAATGCGACAAAATTTCGGGTGGGGTATTGCGTATGCGTTTCCTTAAACTGGTACAGGTAGTCATAAAAATAAATTTTATTATATCTTTCACTAAACGACGAGTTAATGGTCAACTTTTCTGCCGTTGATAAAAGTTAGCTCATATCAAATCCTACGTTTTTAATTTATTGAACTGTGTACTTTATAAATTAGCTACAAAAGTAGTCTAAAATTGGCTTTAACAAAAAACAACTACGATAAGTACGTATACCTACTATAAGAAAGCTTTATTATTTATTTAACAGTGTAGTTAATTTAAAAAACATATAGTATGCAAACCACTATATTGTACAATGACGTCCTTGTTCACAATTTCAAATATTTTGAGAACAAAATCACATTTTTGACATTTTAAAAAACTGGCCAAGTACGAGTCGGACTCGCGCAACGAGGGTTCTGTACAACCTATACTTGGGGATTGAGGGACAAACTTAACTTTGCCGTGGGAAAACTGTTGTCCTCATACATCGACATAATAGGTCGCAGTCAGTTTAGCAACCGCATTCGGATTTTTCCTTTTACTCGTGCTACAAGACATTGCTTCTTGCCTAGTTTCATGATTCTAGGTCAAGGGGAAGTATTCCATAGGTTGATACGTCGTCGCGTTCCTGAGAAAAGGGGTCTTGACAAACAGACAGACGGACGGACAACGAAGTGATCCTATAAGGGCTCCTTTTTTCCTTTTCAGGTACAGAACCCTTAAAAAGTAACTCAGATGACAAGAAGTCAACTATCGGATTATGCTAACTGATTAGTATTATTAAGTGCATTTTGATAACTGGATAAAACGATCTTGTCTTAGGTTGACATACTGGAGCTTTAATTAAACTCAAAATTACGAATTTAAATATTTAATTCTGGACAAGTTACAAAATGTATGCAATCAGATCAATGGTTAGAATGCAAGTAAGTGCACTAGAAGTACCAACACTCATTTTAACATATGTGCCTGACAGTACATAGGTAGACGTATTCCGTAGTAAAATTGCTGTGTTAAAAGAGGCAGGCACAGTCGTAGCTGAAGCGTAGACATCTTCCCCCCCGTTGAAAGGCATCTTTCAACCCTGACAATCATCCGACGTCAAAAGAGGGCACAGACGAACAAGTGGTCTTCGCACGCAGCCTCTGAGGGTGTTTATGTCAGCCACTCTGGATACCCCATCAGGACCGGGAAACAAGCGCACCACTCTTCCAAGGCGCCAGCACAATGGCGGCACGTCGTCTTCTTGAAGCAGCACTAGGTCACCCACACTCAGTTTGGCTGTGTTGGTACGCCATTTGGTTCTCTGCTGCAACTCAGCAATATACTCCTTCTGCCATCTTTGCCAAAAATGCTGGCGGAGTTTTTCCACACGAGCGTAGCGTTGCAGTCGGTTTTCATTGCAGTTCTCCAGATTCGGCGATGGTAGTGCAGTCAGTGGCCTTCCGATCAGAAAGTGACCTGGAGAGAGGGAGAGGAAATCGTTAGGAGAGGAGGATAAGGGATATAAGGGACGGCTGTTTAATATAGCCTCCACTTGAGCAAATAAGGTAGTTATCTCTTCAAAAGTTAAGTGACTGTTCCCGATAACGCGACGTAAGTGATATTTTGCGGATTTTACGCCGGCCTCCCAAATACCACCGAAGTGAGGAGCATAAGTAGGTATGAAGACAAACTTTATTCCTTGTTGGCTTGCAAAATCACTTAAATTATCTTTATTCATATCTAAGAAAATACCTACTTCTTTCGCGGCTGCTACAAAGTTGCGTCCATTGTCACAAAACACTTCCGCTGGCTTTCCCCTCCGCGCAACGAAACGACGAAGCGTCATAATAAAAGCATCCTTCGACAGATCGCTAACCTCTTCTAAATGTATACATTTATAGCGTAAACAAACAAATAAACACATATAGCACTTAATTAACTTGCTTCCGCGACCTTTGCGGTTCAATATGTGAAACGGGCCGGCAAAGTCTAGCCCCACAGAAATAAATGGATAATCTGGAGTTATCCTTTGGGATGGAAGATCACCCATTTTTGGCGACAACGTGCGCCCTCGAAAACGCCTACAGGTGACGCATTTGCTAGCCGTCCGCCGAGCGAGGTGCCTGCCATTCACAGGCCATACCGTCTCCCTTACCGCTGCTAATAATAATTGCGGGCCGGCATGCATATTTATTATATGTTCTCGTTCAAAGAATAGTTTAGTCAAATAGTTTGACGAGTGAAGCAAGATTGGGTGTTTCTTATCAAAAGAATATTTTGACGCATCAATGCGTCCACCAACGCGAATTAAATTATATTGATCCATAAACGGTGATAAGGACAAAATCTTAGATTTGCTATTGAGCTGCTTATTTTTTAATAGCATTTCATACTCGACCGGAAATGATTGCCTTTGTGCCATTGCACATAACGAATAGAATGACTCATTCAACTCTTCCGTAGATAAACTGCCAAGTCGTTTATTTTTTGGATTTTTCATATTATATATAAATCTATTTACGTAGGCAAAAGACCTTTGTAGTTTATTTAGTGTAGAATAATTCTCAAAATTAATTATCGGTTCGGAAATTACAGCCGCATTTGATTTTATTTCAGGTAAATTTTTTATTGCGTTATTATTATTTAAAACTGGCCATTCATTTTCTTGCTGAAATAAAAAATCTGGACCCGACCACCACAGGTATGACGTAACAAGCTTGTCGGCGTCCATTCCGCGCGATATCAGATCAGCTGGGTTGGATGCGGTAGGTACATAACGCCAAGATGTTTTATCCGTTAATTCGATTATTTCATTGATACGGTTAGCCACAAAAGCTTTCAATTTTGTGATATCGCAGTTTAACCAGCTTAACACAATGCTTGAGTCACACCAGTGAACCAATTTTTGGGGTTTATACCTAATTGAATCGAGTACTGCCTTACATAGTTTTGAAGCGAGCAAAGCAGCGCACAACTCGAGGCGCGGCATAGTGGTAGGCTTAACCGGGGCTACTTTAGATTTAGCGCATAACAACCTGACTGTGACGTCATCATTAGAGTTTATTGACCTCATGTATATGCACGCTCCGTAGGCATGCTGGGATGCGTCACTGAATGAATGCAGCTCGATTTGATTAGGCTTATCACATAAGACCAACCTAGGTATTTCTAATTTAGCAATGGCCTGAATTTTTGAAGAAAACTTGTACCAAAATTCCTGAATATCACGTGGGACTGGTTCATCCCAATCGAGATTTTGGCGCCAAAGTTTTTGCAAAATCATTTTTGGTTGAATGACACAGGGGCTAAGTAATCCAAGGGGGTCAAAAATTTTGAAAGTATTTGACATAATAGATCTTTTAGTGACATTATTATGCTCGGAAAATTCTTTTGTTGGAAAATGGAAACAATCATTTCTCGGATTCCATCCTAATCCCAGTGTCATAGATGACTCACTTATAGCCAAATTTTCGCTAGTGTTTATTTCGGACTTTTCAAAAATATTAGGTAAGTTACTTTTGTATTTTCTTAAATTGAAGCAACCTGTACGTAATGCATGTGAAACTGATTTTTGTATATAGCATAATTGATTTTCATCATCAGCGCCCGTAATGAGGTCATCGACCAGGAAATCTTTTTGAATGATATTTTTTATCATTTCATCTTCTTGCTCCTCTCCTAGCTGCCATAAACAGCGCGTACTTAAATAACTCGCACTTGCGGTTCCGTAAGTGAGAGTATTTAACTTTAGCGTTCTGATGGGCTGGGACTCATCCTCTCTCCATAATATGAGTTGCAGGTTACGATCTTCGGGACTAACTTGAACTTGACGGTACATTTTTTCAATGTCACCGGTCAAAATGTATTTGTATTGTCGTGCCCTGATTAATATGGAGAACAGAGAGTCTTGGACATTAGGGCCCACCATTAGAATGTCATTAAGCGAGTAGCCAGAGGAAGAAGGAGCAGACGCATCGAAGACGACCCTGGTTTTTGTCGACTCACTCTCATTTTTGATTACGGCATGATGGCATAAAAAATAAGAACCTTTAGGTATTTTTTCGTCTGATTGTGAAAGGTGATTTAGAGATTCATACTCATCAATGAATTTAGTGTATTCTGTTTTTAATAATGAATTCCTTTTAAACCTTTTTTCTAAATTTAGTAAACGTTTTTTGGCTAACCAGTAGGTATCACCCAAACAGTCAGGAGAATCAATTAACGGCAATTTCACACAAAATCTACCATCTTCCAATCTTGTGGTATTAGCCAAAAAATGTTTTTCGCAAATATTATCTTTTTCGGTAAACTTTTGTTTATTTGGAACGTCTTCTAGTTCCCAGAATTTGGGTAACAAGCTATCTACGTTATCTTTAGAGGACTCCGTTAGTATAGCATGATTACATTGAATGTCTTTTGTTGATATTTTAGATATTGAATGAATAGGCCCAGAAACTATCCAGCCTAATTTTGAATTTCTCAATTTGGGGTTATCTGACCCTAGTGACCTTTGTTCACTACCCAAAATGTCCCAAAAAATGTCAGCCCCAATCAACACATCGATAGAAGCCGGTTGGTGAAACTTTGGGTCTGCTAACTTTATATCTTTTGGCAATCGTAAATTTTGTATGTTAACTGGAGCTTTAGGCAACTCGCTGGTTAACTGATTTAGTACAAAGCATGATAAAATGACTTGATATTCATTATTTAATGACTTTATTTGTATATTGCAACTTTCGACTACATCATTAGTACAATTATTTCCAATTCCAACAACCTTTAGTGTGTTGATGGATTGTGAATTTAGACATAGCTTATCTTTTAACGATTTGCTAATAAAAGAGGACTGGCTGCCGCAGTCTAGGAGCGCGCGAACCTGTTCCTTTTGTTTAGTGGTAGGGTTGTACACCTCAATCAATGCTGTCGATAAAAGTACTTGACTTAGCCCTTTAGAGTGACTAGAAAAGTTGACGACGTACTCCGTTTCATCATCATCTAGACCTGTATGACAGTTGATTGTTTTCGGTGAATGAAGTAAACTATTATGTTTTTGTTTACAATCGCGGCAAGGGCCCATGCGACACTCGCTTACGGGATGACCCTGCCTTAAGCAATTAATGCATAATCTGTATTTAGATACGTCAGCTAGCCTGTCGTCGATGCCTTTTGATTTGAACATCGGACAGTCATAAATTTTATGGTTTTCGTTACATATTATACATATATAAGATGTAGATTTATTTTGAGTAGTACTTGCAAACGACTTAGTGTGTAAAAATGGTTCTTGTTGTTGTTTATAATTATTATTGTTATGTTTATAATTGTTTGTCAGCCCTGACGAGTTCCGCGGCGAAATATTTTTTTGAATTGGATTATTATCGTATTTTTTCACGGGGTTAGTGGATACATCATTTTTGTTATTACGGCTTAAGGCCTCTAACACATCCGCGCGGTCAGTTAAGAATTTTTTGAATTCTTCGAAAGTAGGGACGTCTCCCGCTAACGTATTACGATACTCTTCCCATTTCATTAACGTGGTGCTATCTAATTTAGACAACAACATAAATATAATCAGTACATCCCAACTCTCAGTCGGTTGCCCTAGCGAATTTAACGCACGCAAAATCTTTGTCACGTGGTCAACAAGGAAACGAAGTGAGCGTTCGGTCTCGCGCGTGTTAGGCTTTATGTTAAATAAAGAGTTGAGGTGGTGATTAATTAACAACCTTTTATTATTATAACGCTCGCAGAGCAAAGTCCAAGCCTTTTCATAATTGGATGTAGATACCTCGAGGTTGGAGATAACTCTGGCTGCATCTCCCTCTAAATAAGATATGAGATAGTGGAATTTGTGAATATTTGTTATACGAGCGTTGTTATGGACTAAATTCTCAAACGTATCGCGGAACTCAAGCCAGCGAAAGTAGGCGCCATCAAATTTGGCGATTTGTATTTGGGGCAATTTTATACCTAAATCTTGTGATTCATGATGATTACATTGACTTTGGGCGGAACTTTGACTCGGTCCACAATCAAATTTATTCGAATACCTTTTTAGTAAAGTTTTAGCAGAGGCGATGCTTTTTATTATATCAGCCTCAATTCTGTCTCGCTCTTCAAGTTCGACTGACAAACTATCTGAATTCAAAATTTCAATATCATTTTGCAAACCATCGAAGGAAACTGATAAGGCCTCATACTTAGCAATTTTAAGTATTAATTCAGCCAGCTCAATGCTTGTTAGCTCTGATTTGCTTTCGAGAGAGGTCAAATAATTTTTAAATTTAGTGATTTGACCCTTAATTGAACCTCGTCGTACAGTTAACTCCTTTAAACGCGACGTTTGTTTTGCAGTTTCGTAAGTTTCAGTCATTGTTAGGTATGAGGCACTTCCTAACCAAGAAAAAATTAATTTATCAAAAATCTAAAAGTGAATTTAAATGAATTTATGCTCACGCTCCTTATTTCGGTGGTACTTGCCGATCGGGACCCGGCACAAACGCGGCAGATTGTTGACACGTTGTCGGTAGCGTTACGTAACACCAGCGATGATCGGCGAGTGCACTGGAATGCGATATGCATAAAAAATTAGCAGATGATTTAACTATGTAGTTGAAATGAATTTTATTAGTTTTGTACTCTCTGTTAAAAAATGTTTAGCACAATATTAAACTTATGTATCTGTATCGACGCTATTTTGTACCTGAAGAAATAACCTAAGTAAGTCTAATTTAATTTTACAGAATTTAAAATATTTAGGGCAAATTCACTTGATCAACTAAGAAAATAAAGTATTTAATTTAATTTAATTGTGTATTTAGAACTATGTATTTTTTTTTTAATTTATATTTGGGAAAATTAGGAAAATTTTGGTATACTTATATGTAAATTTGGCAATTTCTAAACTTTCACTTACGTAAAATCCCAAAATAGAGCTTTCACTAATGCTCACTTGTGGTATAGGCTATGGAAAAGAAATAATTAGGGCAAGTAGGTAGGTGGTACGTGAAGGACAAAGGAAGGACACTTATCTGATCAAAACTGCACTGCTGCACGATGTGAAACTTTGGATGTCCCACTGATCGCCTCAGGCTTGACGCTCTAATCCAGATCCTTTAGATGGAATCTTCTCCAAGGTCCCCTTTTTTGGAAATGTCCCGTTGATGCCACGTGCCAACGCTTGCCGCCAATCAAAAAATCTTCATTTTTCTTGAATTTTCACGAAAATTTTGTTGTTCCCCTCATGGGCCACCAAAATATGTCTTAGGTTGACATACTGGAGCTTTAATTAAACTCAAAATTACGAATTTAAATATTTAATTCTGGACAAGTTACAAAATGTATGCAATCAGATCAATGGTTAGAATGCAAGTAAGTGCACTAGAAGTACCAACACTCATTTTAACATATGTGCCTGACAGTACATAGGTAGACGTATTCCGTAGTAAAATTGCTGTGTTAAAAGAGGCAGGCACAGTCGTAGCTGAAGCGTAGACAGATCTTATAAATATTATCCGCAGTACATTAAACTCAACATCGATTTTGATGAGACGGCAACGTTTCCTTTCATTGTAATTAAAGTCATTCGAATAGGTACTTAGATTAAGCATTTCTTTTACAAGCAATTTATTTCTTAAACGAAACCTTATAGAGGTAAGATTTCTATTTATTAATAATAATAATAATAATAAGTTTATTTACCAAAAAACACATTTACAAGATTTATTCTACAACTATAGTGGTTAGATATTGTAAAATAACTTTGGAGTGTCTGCACCTGATCTAGGTTTATTAAAAACCTGTATTTCTGGATACAGAGCCCTTCCCCAAACACTAAAACTCGTTTTTTTATGTGTCATGTTCTGTCCTATGCTATTATTTCATCTTCATCCGCGCATCATTTCTAAAATAGACAGAGATTAATATATCATTAAATTACGCGAAAAATTAAGTTTTAAAATTTTAAATTTTCGTATGAAGCGCAACCTGTTTTGATCCTTTTTCCTTTGCGAACTTTACTGAACGGAGAATTAAACAAACAAAGAATTTTCAGAGCATATTAAATCAACCGAAATGTGAACCATGTACAATTTACTCTTCGTAGCTTCAACCGCCTCTGGCATGAGGCAATTGAAGCAAAATTAAATATGGAAGAACAACATTTAATTTCACAGTTCACCGCTTGAATGGAACGAATAATTTGCATGCTCTTCACATAAAACACATTTTTTCAACGTGAAAGATACAGGGTGTAAAAAAGGGCGTTTAAAATTTTAAAGGATTACTCAGACTCAAGTATTGAAGTACAGGAAAAATATTGAAAAAATCCCGTTTTAAACTATTTTTTTCAGTTTCCCATACTAATATCTGAATAGTGATTCAAGAAATTGTATGGGAAACGGAAAAAAACATTGTAGATCGGATTTTTTCACTAGTTTTCCTGTATTCTGTACTTGATTCTGAGCAACTCCTTAAAATTTCAAACGCACTTTTTTAACACCTTGTATATACAGAGTATAACAAAACGGATGTAGGACCCATAACTGGAGCTTTTATTCATCACACGGAACAACTTTTGTTCTGTCTCTTTATAAATAAATAATAGTAATAAACTTATATGACAAATATAACAACTAAAGACTAAACATAACTAAAGTTAAATAACACACGTGTCTGTACTAGGATTTCCCTGAAATGACAAAAAATTTTGGACTCCCTTTAAATTGGGATGGATTTGTGTGGAAAGTTCAAAAAAATTTGACGCTTATTTAAAAAGTTGTCAAACAAAAGTTGGATATTTTCATATCCGCCATTAGAAATCAGCATGTATAAGAGGGGCCGGTGATTCCAACCATAACGAACTTGGGTTCGTCTTCAAATTAAAAATAAACAAAATAAGTGGCCTATCCTTACTTTGAAAAAAAACCCGGCCAAATGCGAGTCGGACTCGCGCACCGAGGGTTCCGTATAAATTCATATTCATACATGTCTTGAACTCTATATTAAATACTCAGGCCTGCAACCCCTTAAAGCTGTGAAAAAATCAAACTTCTATGCCAACGCAATTAAGAGATACGGCCGTTTATGCCGCATATTTGGACACTCGCATGGGAAACAAAACCTATAGGGTACTTCCCGTATACCTAGAATCATGAAATTTGGCAGGAAGCAATGTCTTATAGCACAAGTAAAGGGAAAACTCCGAAAACCAAAAAAAAATAGTTCACTGTTTAGGTATTTCGAAATGTTTTTTGTATTTTCAATAAACCATTGATATTGTAAGTAATTTATTGAAAACAAATGTGTGATAAAATATACATTACGAAATTGGTTAATAAGTACAGATTGTTTTGAAATGCCATTTTATTTATTTACTTACGCCTTCACTGGTACTGCAGATGTGCTGCTGTTGAATATTTCCGAAAGACTATAATTATATCGCAGTCTTTTTAACGACAGACGTGAATAAAAAATGACAGACTTTTACAATATACATTTTAAATGAAGACAAGGTAGTATGGTCATAGAAGCCTTTACGTCATTCCAAGGGTGCACTCTGACAGCAACCGTTTTGTACCTTCTCTTTCAAACTTAAGCGATTTATATTATGCTATCCTGTTGTCAAAGTGAACGGTTGCTGTCAGATCGTACCCTCGGAACGCATACAACAAATAAATGTCTTTAGTTTGCAAACCCTTGACTATTAGGTCACACATCGGTCACACAGGGGGGGTGAGGTCGCCTTCAGAGAGCGGCAGGGAGTGTCGATACTGTATAATATCCTTATACTGTGCGCTCGAAAGCAAAAATAGAAAGATCAAAGATGAATAACTTTGTATTGACAGTCCAAAAAATATTCCGTATACATCCATTAGCCATGTCGGAGGCATTATTATAGAGGCGACTTGAAAACATCTGACACTGGGGTTGGGCACTAACACCACAACCTGTACCAATGTCCAATCCGGACTTTGCCTCCGTGCGTGGAGCATGGCCTATCCTTCCCGAGATATGAGAAGAGACTCGTGCCCCTGAAGAAAAAGGTACCTACGGTATTTTTTGAAAACTTTTTGTCACCATAATACAAAAGTTTTGCGGTGTGTTTTTTTTTCTAGTGAGCATTATAAAAACAAAAGCAGGCTATAAGCTGCTTTGTGAACGGCGGTGCCTTCGCGTTGATTGTCCCTAGCGATGCCACGAAGCTATGTTTACTTGCCCGTCCCATCTTAAATGTTTGCACTGAGAAAGTGCATTGCACTCTAGTTATTAATGAAATCCTGTTGCTAGAGGCACTTAGACTTAGTGAGGTACTGTTCAGATTAAAATTTCTTTTAACAAGCTGAACAAACAGTTTCAAAGATAAGGGAATATCAGTAGCTTCACTGTTTTGCTGACTACGCGTATAACACGTAGCACATAGATAGCCAAGTTTTCCCGCTTTGTAGTAGCTGAGTGCACTTGGTCTGACGAAAATCAGAGTTACACTCACAGCATATAGTTACTCTTAAAATATTGGTTATCCCAAGCAAACTCATCCATTTTTGTCATGTCGTAACTTCTCATTTTTTGCGGGAATAAGCGATTAGTGTAGTTATAATCGTTGGAGTGTACGGTACATTTCTTTATTGTGTAGTTAATAATTAGTTATAATGTATTTCAAAGAGAGTTTAATGAATTCGATTACTGATTATGAGCAACGTGTTTTATTAAAGTTCGCCTTCTTGTGAGATTGGAGCGTGAGCGTTACTCACACTAATGTCGTGAGAGCAATCGGCAGGAGAGCCTTAGCACAAAGCACTTTGAAGGAATGGATGAGAAAGATGAAGAATGGACAAACTGACGTCGGTAAATATCGGGGTGGTGACCATACTACCTTGGCCGTCAAAGAAGACAGAATAACCCGGATCGAAAATGCCTTCAACGAGACAAGACACTGGAGTCTGAGGGCCCTTGCCAATAGGTTAGGTATTCCTAAATTGACGGTTCAGAGGATTGTGAAACAGGATTTAAAGATGAAGATGCTTCTCGGGGAGTGGGTGCCTTACGAATTGTCAGAAGCATCCTATGATCATGGCGTGTCAGGCGAATGTGGAGCAGTACAAGAAAGACCCTTTTTTCCAGGACCCTTGCTGTTGATGAAACTTGAATCGCTCTTTACATATGCTCTTGTAATATGAAATCGGACCGTAACCAGACTCGTGCTTACCTAGCAGCAGGTGACTTTGCCATTCACTAGTCGCCAACCAGTGCACGACATCAAGAGAATGCTAATAATGGCTATAGATTGGGACGGCATAGCCTTCTTGGAGCTGATGCCAGAGAATCAGACCATTGATTCGAATTAATATAAGCAGTTTCTGGAGAGGCATATTCCACCGTGGCTTGGAGAGAAAACGTTCATGAAACCAATAGTGTTACAAGATAACGCAAAACCTCACAAAGTTCGACTGGTCACAGATTTTTTGAAGAAATGACATTCGATTCTGGGATCACCCACCATATTCACCGGACCTCATGCCACTGGACTTCAACTGTTTCAGCCAGTTGAAGAGGAAGCTAATAGGAACACACCATAAGAACTGGGAAGATTTCCAAAAAGCCCTGGATTTGGCTGTTAAGGAAATGAATGAGTCCGGTTCTATGACTGGTGTTCAACAAATGCCTAAAAGATGGAATAGTGTGATAAATTCTGAGGGTGCTTACTTTTAACTGTCGTGTAGTTGTTTATATTAAAAGTATCTCGGACTGAAACACGTTTTTCAGGGATTTTCAGTTCTATTCCAGATGGCGCCTGAAGCGATTCGGATTCTTTCGATACAATGTTATTTTCACGTTTGTGTTATTTTAGTATTCAAGGAATTTCAGTCATTCCCTTGAAGTGATTTAATTTCTCAAAAACATTTCATTTGTAGAAAGAAGCAGATATTTTTTTACAAAGTTAGGTAGGGTTGCAGGGTTGCTATGTAAAAAGTTTAAAATTACATTGTTTCTAAAGTTTTCAATGATAATAATCTAAGTAAAACAAAATTTACGTATTATGTTAAATAAAATGCACATGATGTGTAAAGTCTTGCTGCAGAATAAGTTTGTCTATTTTAATTTGGCTCATCACGGTGTAAACAGATTAGAGAAAAGTACTAACGTTATGCTTTATAATTTGTAAAGCAACAAGAGCAGCAATAACTTCAGAAAATATCGCTTTCTGACGAGGACAAAATAGCGACTTTCTTAAGATTTTCTCTGCGTTCCTAAATTCCTTGATAAGCTTTAAAAGCTGTTTGAAACTACATTTTACAAAATTACTGATCAGATAGGGTAGTAATTATCTCATTACATAGTGTTTCTAAATTCTAATTAGCCGAGCACGAGCCAACTTTGTACCGAAGTCAGTGGAAGCGTTGTTTCATTGTTTTATGAAGAAACTATGGGATGTACGTGGTGGCGCGCCCCATTGTCCGCAGACAGCGCTCCCGCCCTGCGCCGTTCCGCCAGCACTACATTACACGTAATAACTTCCTGGGGCCGGGACGTCACGTAATAGGGTAGAATCGCGTCTCAGCTCAGCTCCTATACCTACCACATACATCAGTAATGCGTGTGCCCTTTCAGCTGGGTAAAGTTAAAGTACTTATAGTATAAATACACTTATCTGTCGCCGCACACGGGCACCGGCCACACGCCGCCCCACCGTCATATTTCCCGTAGTTTTCATACATTTTTAACCGCCCCGCAGTCTTAACCGCCTCCGTAGCGTAGTGGCTTGCCACTCGCTTCACATCAAGAGGTCGCGGGATCGATTCCCGGCGGGGTCCAAATTTGTGGACTCGGTTGGTGGTAGGGCATTTTCTGAGCCCGCCTGGCTAGCTACCACCATCTTATCTAAGTCTTGCCGCCAAACATCAATGTTAACAGCATTGATGTGTTCCGGCATGAAGATAAGATAGCCAGTTCCCCATTGCGTTGGGGAATCATGGTAAGCCCGCTTCCACCTTCGGCATCATCATCACTTATCATCAGGTGAGATGATGCCAAGGGCTTACCAATTGAGGGTAAAAAAAAATATATATATATGGACTCGCCGCACACGGTTGACGCTGCGCCGGTGGCCGCCATACGCTACAAGATATTACATATATTTTCGGCGTTTGTGGGTGTCGCGTGTGGCCCGTGTGCGGCGACCCTATGTCGTGACCAGATCATAAGAATTGGCCGTAGTTATGCCATAAAGATCCGACCGTAGTTATGGCATATAGGCCGTAATTATGGTATAACTACGGCCAATTGGCCTGGTCATGAAATGACTGATCATATCGTCGAGGAGCTACGAAAAAACAGAGTCAACGGAAACCCACTCGTTAAATTGTAACACAGACACAGGCGGTGCGAAAGCGTTCCGGGAGCGTTATTTTTTGTAATGTTCGGATTACTATGAAACCCTTCACACCAAAACCGGGCGGTCGCTCTAAGTTCGCTTCCCGCAGGTCCGCCTTCGGAACGCTACCGCCCCGCGGCCGCCTCTGTGTGTTTTGCGCTTTATACAGTAACACCAGTAACCTAAAATAGAGTTTATTCGGAGCACCTCAGCGACCACTGACCAGTCATTTCATGATTTGGCCACTCTACTACGATCTGGCCACGACATACGTATACCTACAAAGAGAAATATCTTTGTGGTTAATCGATATGTTTTATGAAATTATGGTTTGCATTCCATTTGATCGCGTAAATCTCGGGTGCAAGTAACGATTTCATTACATTAGATTGTAATCTCCCGGGAGTTAACCATCTACCTAAGCTTTAGCTTGACAGGAGTAAAACTGAAGTAAATGAAATAAACAAGTGCAAGAAAGTTAATAAGCAGAGGAGAAAATGAGATAACGTCAACGCTACTCCGACGACGCGTGATGTCAGTGGAAACAAACCGGGCACCGCTGCAACTCGAGCGAAAACAATATTAGACAAGAATAGATGTATATATTTTTTAACATCATTCTTTATTGACAAGATAAGCAGAATCTGTTAGCTATTGCTGGATGTAATCTTATGTTTTTTTTGTAATTGTAGATCTTAAGTAGGTACAAGTATGTAAAACAATATTGACTTGTAGATACTCGAAAAACATGCCACTCAGGTGACCAGAAAATATTGTTCGTTTATATAAACCATCTATTTGTGGTCAAACATCTAAAATGATAATACATATTTCATCATCTATATCTGTAGAATAAAAGGAAATTTCGAAAAACACGTTCCAATAAACATAGTTTCTCAAAGTAAGTACAAAGAAATTCTCAAAGGCTACTCCGAAATAAAATGCGACTTTTGAGACGCGGAGCGAACTCTGTCAACGACTACTTTGAAGTTTGACAATACTTACTGCGAACTTACTGCGATAAGTCATAAGTTCAAAAAAAAAATTGCGACGAAACCGTTTTCAACTACAATAAATCAACTCTAATCAATATGGCCATGCCAAATACGAGAAAAGCAAAACTAATACAGAGCAATAATTTATTAAATGTGTGAATTAGTAGTTGAATAAGTGAGTTTACAAAAGTAGCATAACGTTGGCTGTTATAAAAATGCAGTTGAAATTGATTTAACGATGTGGAGGGGGCAGTGCAAAAATGAACTCTAACAGGAAATTCTCTGTTATAAGTGGAAAGTGCACAGCTTAAAATACTGCACGCTGCCGACGTAAACAGCAAACGTAAACTGTGCAAAGTACAACCTTTCCGAATTTCATTATATTTCACTTCAAAGGTCAACGGGATCCTATTACTAAGCCTCCGCTGTCCGTCCGTTCGTCCGTCTGTCTGTCAGCGGGCTGTATCTCATGAACCGTAATAGGTAGACAGTTAAAATTTTCACAGAGTATGTATTTCTATTGCCGCTATAACAACAAATAAATAAATAAAAAAATTAAGGTGAGCCCCCCCTACTAGATACGTGTTGTTTATGGCGTTTTTTTGCTCGATCTTAATAATGGCTCTTGAAATACTCACAGAGTTTATATTGCTTCAGTCGCAAAAAATAAAAGAACAAAAAATATATATTTAAAAATTAAAGGAAAAAATACGAGAGACGTGTTTTTTGGAGTTTCTTACGAGTATACCATGGTACGGAACCCTTCATGCGCAAGTCCGACGCTCACTTGGCCGGTTTTTAGTGTATCTCTTGAACTTTTAGAAGCGTGTCGAACAAAGTAAAGTCGTATCGAAGAAGCATTCTGTCGACGTAGTGTCGTGTCACTGTATCATCGTGTCAAAGTAGAAGTAGGTGTTTTGTCCAAGTAGCGTTTTATCGTGTACCGTCGTATCGAAATAGCGTCTCACCAAAGTAGCGTCAAATCAAAGTAACATCTTGCCGACGTAGCGTCATGTCGAAGTAGTGTCCAGAAAAGCTATTCGTTTCGAAGTAGAGTCCTGTCAAAGTAACGTAACGTAACATACGTAATCTGATTGTCAGCAAAACGTTTTTATTAAAGATAAACATGTTTTTTTTAATGAAGCAACGTAAAGAAAGTCCTTTCAACTAGCTATTCTGAACTCTCCTCTAAATAGCGCGATAAGAAGTCCAAGATTCTCTTTTACGTATTATTTTATTTTATATCTCTCCTTTTTCACTACGTTATACAGGAAAAGTCTTATGAGCGGCTCTAGAGAGTACAATACTGCATGCAAAAAAAAAACTTAAGCTGTAAACCGTAATATTATGTCCATAATTCATAACGGTGTAATTTCATTACTTCCGATTGTGACCTTTTAAATTTTTATTTTAGAAATGGCCATGTTAGTCCAAGCAGAAGGTATTATATATTTGACCTATAAATGTGTAGTTGAAAATGCCTAGTATAAAAAAGACGCATAAAAAACAAGTGTGTGTGAGCGATAGCCTCCACATTTTTACTTGACTCAATGACAAAAGTTCATTTTTTTTATTTTGTATGGTCAGTGGTCAGTATGAAGAAGATAACTTGTTTACTTTCCTGTAATCATGTTTATTCGGTAAGTCTCATACTCGTAGATAAAAAATTAGGTATAAGCGCATTCTCATGAAGGGTAGTTGACTGTATCAAAACTAATTATGAAATATTGTTCATTAATGAGCAAATTTATTGAAATTGCAGAAAAACTTTCTCGCTCTGAATATCATTACATGTACACATTAAAAAAAAAGTGGCCAAGTGCGAGTCGGACTCGCCCATGAAGGGCTCCGTAGCAGCAAGTAACATAATATAAAAGTTATTGTAGTTCGTTGTGTTTATGAAATTAAATGTTTTTTTTATTATTTTTATATTTGCGTTGATTGAATGTAAGGTAAATTGCGATTTACGGTTTATGGCGTATTAAAAAAAAACTACTTACAAGATCTCGTTCAAACCAATTTTTGGTGGAAGTTTGCATGGTAATGTACATCATATATATTTTTTTAGTTTTATCATTCTCTTATTTTAGAAGTTACGGGGGAGACACACACTTTACCACTCTTTGGAAGTGTCTCTCGCGCAAACTATTCAGTTTAGAAAAAATGATATTAGAAACCTCAATATCATTTTTAAGACCTATTCATACATACTCCACACGTATGGGTTTGATGAAAAAAAACTTTTGAGTTTCAGTTCTAAGTATGGGGAACCCCCAAAATTTATTGTTTCTTTTTTTTCTATTTTTGTGTGAAAATCTTAATGCAGTTCACAGAATACATCTACGTAGTCGGTCCCATAATGAATTGGCCTAACTATGAAATAAAAAAGAAAATTAAATGCAATCATTTTTATTTTTCAATATAGTCTCCATCAATACTGACACACTTCTGACATCGGTGAAATAACATTTCTAATCCTTTATAAAAATAATCGCAATCTTTGTCTTCAAAATGACTGAAGACGGCCGCCTGCAACTCTTCATCGCTTGAAAATTTTCTTCCCCTTAAGTCCCGCTTTAAATTTGGGAATAAGTAATAGTCGGACGGAGCCATGTCTGGACTATAAGGTGGATGGTCTAGCTCCGTGAACCCGCATTGACGCACTGCATCCGTCGAAACACCGGCGGTGTGCACGGGGGCGTTGTAGTGAAGCAACAGGACGCCTTTACTCAGTTTGCCTCTGCGCTTCTCCTTTATAATATCTCGCAGTTTATATATTAATGAAGCATAATATTCGCCGTTTACGACTGTATTGCGCTCTTTAAAATCAACCATCAAAATACCTTGAAAATCCCAAAAGATTGTGCACATGATTTTTTTGGTAGATTGTTGCACCTTTGCCTTTCTAGGCGGCTTTTCACCCTTATAACGCCATTCCATTGACTCGCGCTTGCTTTCTGGATCATAATATAACACCATAGTTTCATCACCAGTCACTAGTCTCTTGATCACGTTCTTTGGGTTTTCTCCACAAAGATCTAAAAACTCGGCAGCACAGCGAACTCGCTCCCGTCTCTGCACAGCTGACAGAAGTTTCGGGACCCATCTTGCACTGACTTTTTTCATATGAAGATGTTCATCGATTGCACGATGGACGGTACTTTTAGAGAGCCCAAGTCTAGCTGCAATTTCTCTAATCTTCAAACGGCGGTCACTCAAAACCTCTTCTTCGATTTGAGCAATAGTATCGGGAGTGAGCACTTCTACCGGTCGACCGTCATGGCCGATATCTTCGACGGTTTCTCGCCCGAGGCGAAACTCTTTCACCCAATTTTTTACTGTGCTATAAGAGGGAGAACACTCGTTCTTTAATTTGGGCGGGGGATAAGCCTTCTTTAAATAGAAACTTTATGACGCTTCGATACTCAGTTTTCGACATTTTGAAAAAATACGCGACACTTGTTGTTCAAACAAACTGCTAAACTGAACTACGCTCGTCAAGTCCATGCGTGTTCGTTTATAAAGTGTCTGAGAACCGTACTATTCATTGCAACATAACATGTATCGACATGTCGCGTAGAACTATATCAGGCCAATTCATTATGGGACCGACTACGTACTTACCAAGTTTCAACAGTATAGTTCTTATAGGTTCGAAAAAAGTTGCTGTGTCATACGGACGGACAGACAGACAGACATGACGAATCCAGAAGGGTTCTGTTTCTGTTCTGCATAAGGGTTTTCCCAAAAAATCGTAGTATCGTAAGTATGTAAACACTACATTACAAAATGACTTCATCGTTCACAATTTCAACATTTTTAGAACAAATTGTCGTTTTTGACATTTTATAAAGAGTAGCTATGATGACTAACAGTCAACTACCTTATACTTACTGAACTACCTTTTAAGTTAAAAATAACATGAGTAGTTGGAATTTTTAAAGTAAAATAAAATATTTATTTACCACTATCTACGATGAAAATGACATCACGTATCTATGTTCTAATCGAATTCTGTGACTCCGTCTGCTCCATAACATTCGTATTGAGTCAGTAATTGCTCGGAATATATCGTTATACATCATTTGCTATTTCCTCGAGGACGTCTAAATTCCAATTTGCTATTGGTTTGCCCGGGGCGAGTGGCGAGTGGCGCGGCAAGGGGTTAGGGGCAGGAAAAGCTATATTTCTATGTCACATGCCATTGTTCCGAGCCCTGGGACAAGTGAAGTGAATAATTCTGTTACCGTTTAATCTTCTTGACCCACAGTTTATTACTAAATACCTAGATAAGAACGATATACCAATATTGTACAGTGTGTTTAATGGTCTTTGCTTTTACTTATGTTATAACAATGAAGGTAGAATTACGTGTAAGTACTTTATGATATGATAAGTACAGACCTACCTAAGTACTTATAACTTACAATAGGGTGTAGCTGATTTGAATATAATTTCGTTTCGACATTTGATTAAAAGTACCGCAGATTAGTAGCGTCATCAACCCTATCGTAAGTATAATAAGTACTATAGGTAGGCCTGTACTTATCATATCGAAACGACAGGCTTAAATCGTATAAACTACAATTTTCCTATGTTTTGGCACATATTAGAACCTCCTTCTTTATTGACAGTGGTTAATAAATCGGTTAAAAATGATCTTAATAGTGAGTGATGACATCAACAGTTTTCAAACTCATGACGAAATTTTTATTTAATTAAAACTGCACATGCAATGACCCAAGCAAGTATTTTTTTGATTTCAAACATAGGAGCTGCTATATTATAGAGAAAATTATATCAATATTTATTTTTGATTTAGTTGACTACTCAACAAACTTAAAGTAAATTGAAGCGCTAACAAGCTGCTACCTCGTGAAGACGTCATGATTTCATTAGCTAGACAGATGTTCCATTTCAGAGTCCAACAGATATTTCAGGTTTGTTTAAAAGAATAGACAGTTATGGCACGAAAAAGCATACGCAGAGGAAAATTTAGCAGTTCTCAATTAAAAGGATTTCAACTTAATTTGTTTCGTAAATACGTTCCAGCAGAATTAATGATCTCATGGGTGGAAATAATTTATCTCTTCCAGCCAGCGTCTGTTATATATAGGTAATGTATATGTGCCTGCCTATGTATGTACTGAAAATGAAATTCCAATCCGACATTTTGTTATTAATTCATTTGATATGAGACATTGGTTGAATAAAGTAGAGAGGGGCTGTTACAAGCTTTGCCTTATTTTGTGTGGATCGTTTTTTGTTAAGCATTGATCGTTATTCATTTCCAACTTTGTATCGATAGATTTATTTATTTATTTTTAGTGGAATTCTCAGTAAAAGTTACACTTACACTTTAAGTTTTGAAAGTTTCTTCTGTATTTCTTCTTTCACCCTGTGTAATAAGGAAATTTTATAGGTTTCTTGCTTTCCTTTATTTCTCCAAACCAAAACCATAAATGACTGGAGCGGTGCTCCAGTCATTTTTCCTATATAATTGACCACGCTGAATACGTTAAAAACAACCGACTTCAATCACAACAACTCCAATTTTGATATGTTTTTGTTAATTTTCTCAAAAACCGCTAAATCGATTTCGATAAAATTTATATGGGACCACCTGTGAAGTATACCCTTTTAAACAAAAAAAGAATTTTCCAAATCGGTTTAGGCGTCTTCGAGTAATCGGTGAACATACATAAAAAAAAAGATTCCGACGAATTGGGAACCTCCTCCTTTTTTTTGAAGTAGGTTAAAAATATTCACACACGACTCCCAAATTGCGATGATAAGGGTAGATAAGGATAAATAAGGGAAATATGGTATTTTTGATCATTTTAGTCATCATACAAAAGGGTGTTCTGGTATATGTACAAGATCTTTCATGTGATATTCCACATAACCATGATTTTTCCATTTTTTAGGGTTTCGTACCTCAAAAGGACAAAAGAGATCCTTATAGGATCACTGTGTTGTCCGTCCGTCTGTCTGTCTGTCTGTCAAGACCCTTTTTCTCAGGAACGCGGAGACGTATCAAGTTGAAATTTATATCAAATGCTCAGATCTGCAATCCCTTGGATCTGTGAAAAAATCAAACTTCTATACCAACGCAATCAAGAGATACGGCCATTTATGCCGCATATTTGGACACTCGCATGGCAATCAAAACCTATAGGGTACTTCCTGTATACCTAGAATCATGGAATTTGGCAGGAAGCATGGTCTTATAGCACAAGTAAAGGAAGAAATCCGAAAACCGTAAATTTGTAGATAAATCACAAACTGTTTTATTTTTGCGGTTGCTAAATTGATCGCGGCCTGCGGATGTATGGGGACAACAGTTTTCCAACGCCAAAGTTAAGTTTGTTCCTCATGTCCTAGTTCACCGGGCGCCTTTTTTTGGGAGGGGAGGCGCCTTTTGTCCTTTCGCCTTCGCCTTTTGGCGCCAATATCAGCCGAAAACACGAACGCCAAAGGTCGATAGTTTGTACGCAGTGACTGTCCTAGCGCACCGGGCGCCTTTTGTTGGGAAGGGGCGCCAACCGTCGATGCTTCCACCAAAATCTGCGGCTGAGGGGTCAAGGTTCAGGGGTCCAGAACTTCTTAAAAACTCTCAGACTAATTGAGTCTGAGATCTTTGTTTTATAATAATAAAATTTCGCGCTAGCTTCGCTCGCGCAATTTTGTATGCACACGAAAATTAGTCCGGCTAATTGGAGGGACATAAGTAAAGGAGAATTATTTTTTATATATCTTTTCACACAGTTTGTTATGGTCTGATCATTTAATGGCTCTGATGGTTTTGGGTGACACGTTGTAAAATACTAAAATTTGTTTTTTATTGTCTATTTTACTTTTAAGTTCCGGAAAAAACGAAACAAGTTACCTTCCATACAAACCCAGTCTATTTATAAAAAAAAATCTAAATCATAATCGAGTGCCGACTATAAGTATATTAACCACCATTAATATGCTTATAGGCTACCGCACCGAAAAAAATCTCATTATACTTTGAAGATCAAAGATGCCTTAACCTATTCTTCTTGTTCTTTGTTTTCAATCAATCAATTTGAGGAGCTTTGTAAATCAATAATATAGATAAATTGAAAAATCTTTTATAATATACTTGCATGATCCCCATCAAAAACTCAAGTTCCATTTTTGCCATGGCAATACCTAATTCATTTCTTGAAAATACCTATTCTCGGTTTGTCTAAATGTAACCTTTTTATAAGTGCATAATTACGAGCAAATAAATAAATGCATCGAAGGAACATACCCTTTGTATATGGAGGGGGGCGGGCGCTCGCACCACCTAAAACTTTTACTACGGTCACCACTGTTTGTACGGAACCCTCGGTGCGCGAGTCCAACTCGCACTTATCCTTTTTTTGTTTTTGTGATGTAACTAATTTTTTTTAGTTTTCGGACTTTTCCCTTTACTTGAGCTATAAGCATTGCTCGTTGCCAAATTTCATGATTCTAGGTCAACGGGAAGTATCCCCTAGGTTTTGATTCCCATGCGAGTGTCCAAATACGAGTATGTGGCATAAATGGTCGTATCTCTTGATTGCGTTGCCATAGAAGTTTGATTTTTTCACAGCTTCAAGGGATTGCAGGCCTGAGACTTTGATATAGAGTTCAAGACATGTGTGTCTATGAATTTATACGGAACACTCGGTGCGCGAGTCCGACTCGCACTTGGCCGGTTCGACTCCTCTTTTCAAGTTATTTCCGAGTATTGTTACCCAAATTTTAAGTTTGAAACGTCAAGAACTACTCAAAATTTCCGATGTGCGAGTTATAACTTCACCTTGACACCACATAAAATTAATTTTGATATGTGGTTGCTTTGCAAGAGATGTTTTCATCCCAAAAAAAAAGATCGAACAAGTACAGTTTTGAACGAGGCCGATTATTACAAAGACTAAGAAGTTACACTCGATTTATTTTACATAACTGTCATTTTTATCCTTTACAAAATATCTAGAATCGGAAATTTATTGGAGGAAGTGAAAGAAAATCTTCACGTCAAAAAATTATAATGATGCTTACTGTGCCTTTAGGGTAAGTCCCGGATAGATGCCGCAGTAGAGATGGGTTTTTGCCCGGGCAGTTTTGAGTAAATGCAAAATAAACGTCCATTTATGCCCAATAAATGCCCAATTTGTATGGCGCAAATGGACGTTTTTTGGGCATTTATTCAAAATGCCCAAAAATGCCCAAGCAAAAACCCATCTATATGCCGCAGTGGGATAGATGCCACGATTTCAAAAACTCTACTATGCGAAACTATCTATAACTCTAATTGCATGTTATAAGCTAGCGCTAACCCCGCCCCGCTCCGGTGTGCCACTTGATGTCCCGTGGGGAGGCTGTATTCGTCTCTGTGCAATGATAAACAATTTTTCGCTCGAAAATATTCGTCATAATAATAAAGGTGTGATTTAAAAAAGGGATAACTTTTTTTCTGGTAAGTGTAATGTCTTTATTTTTTGTAACCATAAAGTAAAACATCTGAAATTGTTTTTATATGTGTTTTTTCTTATTTTAATTCGTCTCATGTTTATTTATTTTTGAAGGCATGTATCCTTCACTAATCAGATAGATGCCTCGTTTTTTATAAGGATAGAGGCCCCCCTTAAATAAGTCAAAATGCCCAGGAAATGTAAAAGAAAACCAGGACTCAAGCCGAGTCATGTTCAGATTAGTTATGTTTAGTGGAAGTTCGTTATTTTGTTCTGTTTTTCTTATTCAATTTCAGAAGATAATTTAGGTTTGTTTTGGACAATTTGATTGCCAGATTGTATTTTTTTGTATTATTTCATAATAAATATGTTCGTTAGACTTCCACCTTTCTCTTTGCCACTTTATTTAAAGGGGCACCTATCCTCTTACCATATGATCTTAGATGAAGCGCCAAAAATATAGATGCCCCACCAAAAATATATAAATATAATTAATTTATATTCAACTAATGGACAAAAAGTGTAAGTAGCTCAAGACATGTGCCATGCTTTCATTAATGACAAAAAGAACAGGTCAAATATAATTTTAATACATTTTTGCTCTGAAGCATCTATCCTCTATCATAATACACAGTAAATGGCCCTTTCACAAGTATTTTAGGTATATTACAAAAACCTTACAGATCATATTTATGTATCGTTAATCTTGATTATGAATGTATTTGTCATAGTGGCATCTAACTCTCGATCCAATTTTACAAGCGGGGCGACTATCCGGGTGGGGCATGTATCCGTGATATTTTAGAGGTCTGCAAAATGTGTTATAGTTCCTATATTTATGGCTTTGACTTCTGACCTACTATATCAAATTGCAGTCTAAGGACCGTACTTTATGAATTTTTAAACAGTTCTTTAATCGTGGGATTATCTAGAAAGCTATAAAGCTATTTCAAAAAGTGCGGCATCTATCCGGGAGTTACCCTAGGGGATGACAGACACCGTATTCCTTAACTAAACGAACAATACTTAACCTTACTACGTATATTTATACGTTGTATAATATACAACAGCTGTACAAAAGTTTATCGGCAAATTTAATGTCGGCTGTGAATAAAAAAACAGCCGCTTTCAACAAATACACATTAGTCAAAAATCCTACAATGCAATATCATAATCCTTTGGCAATATGATGCGTCCTGAATAAAATATTACCTATTTAAACGAAATCAAATACGACCTCGAGACAAGAAAACCCTTTTTTCGTAATAAGATGTGTGAGGAACGTAATACTGAGTAATATCTACTCCTTTTATACGGAATACAACCTCACCATATTAGCATAAATAATAAGGCTATTTACGCTGAATCTTTCGACGTCTGCTTTAGGAGCTGTAAAATTGTAATCTTATACTTTACAAGTAAATTCGCTTGTCAAGTTCGGAATCTGATTACATTATGTTGTAAATAAAGATCAGCGCTACATGTCTGCCACTTACACGTGTATAACTCGAAAAGTTACAAAATAAACATATAGCTAAACCTACGACGCGAACAGGGCGTTTTCCTTTTATCCTTCCCCTGTACTGTCTCTTTGCAGCAATGAGTCTCTATTCCTTAATCTAAGCACCAATGAGTCTCTATTCCTTAATCTAAGCACCAATGAGTCTCTATTCCTTAATCTAAGCACTTATCTTTAATCACTATCAACGTACAGTTTTATGTGAACGATCTACATAGGATTTTTTCTGCTAAAGGTACTCTTGTTCTGTATTACGTTCAATTGAATTTTGGAGGCTTTTTAAAAAATATAAGAACGTGGGTTTTATAGTGCTTGCATTTAAAGGTGTTTTATTTCTTCGTAACGTTACTATTTCACTCATTTTAAAATATTACTTTCCTAGATATTTATCTGGAATAAAATTGTGAATTAGTCCAATCTTAATATATTTATATTTACAGAGAATGCAATAATTCAACATTTGTATATGTGTTCACATCATCATCATCCATCATCTTAACTTTTACGTCTGTTACAGACAGTTTACGAGAATACGATGTTTCCATACGGCATATTTAATACATGAAAATGCTCGTTACCAACTTATTTTCGATTTTGGATGTTGTTAAAAGATTTATGAAATTGTTTTCAAAGTAAAGGCGCACCCAGTTTATCTTCAACATCATTATTCTGTTCTACAATATATCCTGCTCTTGGAAACGTTCCCGGGCCACGGTACAGATTTTCAATAAAACTTTCCATCTTACTTATTATTATATTTTTGTTGTTTAACAATTTATTCCTACTATAATTTATATAGCAAAGGATAGGCGCCAGTTGCCTAATGTTTCATTTAGAATACACAAGACCTAAAGACGTGTGCAACGCGACCATTTTATATTTAATAGACAGATGTGCAGGTTTCACTCGCGATGTTTTCCTTCAACGTTAAAGTAATCAGTATGAAAATATACGTAAGTTTCAAAAACCTCTTTGGTACATTGGCCTGGAGCCACCGACGCTTTTTATCTAATATACACGTCCAGTCTTGTGTTTTATTTATTTCTAACTATTTATCCATTTACGAGCATAACCACTGAATACCTGACTGTTTAAAATAAGTACACCCTAAAATAGGCGACTTGTTAGGTATAATAGATACCGTCCTAACCAAACTTAAAAATATCCTGTCTGGGGGCAGTCAAATAAAAGTTGTGTGTTGTGACTAAACAACTTCTGTTCTCCGACTTTGCCGATTCGGCAAGAAAATTTCTGAACTCTCCAAACAAAATTCAGTGAAACGGCTGATCACTTTGTATGGACAGTCCGTTTTTTAATTTCAGCATAGTCGTAGCACAAAAGTTTGATGAGTAGAAATCCCAATTGACGGGTCCTATGCGTATTTTGTTACATTCTGTATAAGTACTAGCTTTTGCCCGCGACTTCTCCATGGCGTGGATATCATTTATCGTGACTGTCGCTGCGGGTGCGCAGTGCGCGGCTTGCAAGCGCGATAATAATGTTTCTATTTATATTTCCAATAAAATAAAATAATAAATAATAGTAGATTTCAGGATAATTTTATCCTATGTTTTCCCTGTCCTCTCCCTAAGCTCTTTTTCAATGAAATCGGTTGATTAGTTACAACAATAAATAGCTTGCTTTGTCAAGTTCCCTTTTTTTGGCTTCCCGGTGTGATTTCCAAGCTTATTGGATATTTGTACTGGTTTTTTTTACTCTTCACTCTTTTAGGCAAGCTCATCTTCTACTGACAATTGATAATTTAGCCTATGCTACTTCCCAACCCGTAAAAAATTATGTCGATCCGTTGCTCCGTTGCTTCAAAGAATGGCAAACAGTCAAACAAAGTCACTTTCCTATTTATTGTATTAATAAATATAAGGATAATACATTTAATAATATCCTTAAGGACATATTAGATATTATTGATATTACATTAATTATTAAGTCACCAGAAAATATTATAAGACCATTGTTTCGACATAAATCTCAGAGTCGCTCCTCCGAAACAGACTGCTGCCGTGTCGGTCCATTCACCGGATATTTGAAAATATTACATTTGCAAAACGATCGTCGTCCATCATACCCGATGACGTTTTTCTCGTGTGCCGCACCTACAAATGTGCGCAAATTGAACATAATAAATATTCAGTTGCGAGCCCCAATCGATACCCGGCAATACGCGCTCGAAAGGTTTGATTGACAACACACGAGTGCCAAATAAGATTTTGTGTCACGCTTGGGATCAATAGGCACAAATAACATTATTTACCCGATAAAATGTACCTATTGCAATACTTGGAGATTCGCACCTTGAGAATCGTAACGTCATTATACGAAATTTGGTAAAATCACAAACTGAGCTTTTATCGCCTTTTATAAAGTTCAAATTTGTGATTTAGCCAAATTTCGTATAATGACGTTACGGTTCTCAAGGTGCGATATGTGGAAAAATTTATTTTTCCTTTCTTTTCAATTGCAAACAAAAGACATCCGAAGTCGACGTCCTTTATAACAAAGTGATAAAAATATTTTATTTAATAAATTATGTTCACGTTTTATAAACAAAACGGATTTCCTCTGAAATGAAGATAAATTGGAACAAATCTGATTCAGTGTCTTCCGCAATGGATGCAGACCCTTTGCCGTGCATCCTGGCTTTAACATCTTTTATTTACTCGCTAGCGGACGAACAACGAAAAATATCCTGAATTAAAATGTCTATTTCTAGAATTTCATTATTTTATTTGTAATTACATTTTCTTACAAGAGCTTTCATCAATATGTCATAAATATATTTAGGTACAGATAGAAAAATGTTTTGATTTAAAAATACATTTGTTACTATAGGAATATGTATAAATTTTTTTTATAAGTTTGGATATAATTTTTACTATAGTTATTATTTTAATACTAGCTTTATTTTTTTAATACTAGCAGTTCATTGTATCCTATGGGAACTATTGAAGGAATCGGAATAAAAGATAACTTAACTTTTTTCCTTTTCCAATCACGTAGCCAGTGCACGCCAAATGTCAATATTGGTTAAGGCATTGAAGCATCATGCATGACATGAACAAATAAACACATTTTCTTATTCTTAATATTTATTATTATTAACTTCCGTGAGTCTTGAGCCAGGATCAGCTCTCCGACTGATCTTCTTTAATTTTACCCTGTCTTTGACATCCTCCTTCCTTATAGAGTACAAATCTGGATTATACAAGAGGAAACGAGGACATTTCATAATAAAGATATATATTGTATATCTACTATAGTTCTGAAATCCACCCACGTCCACCGAGAACAGCGTTTACACGTATAATATCAGCATTGTTTCAGTTGGAATTTACGATGTTTGTATTCGGGTCGGCTGGTAGCGGCGGCGGCGGCGGCGCAGTCCCGCGGGCCAACAGTCGGCGCGCCGACCGCTCATTAGTCAATGCCGCGCCCTGGGACCACCTGATCGGCCACCGTAAATAAATACTCTTACTTATAGCCATTCCGAAATTTGCAAACAACCCTCAGATACACAAATTGGACCGACCATTTCCCAACGCAACAATATGGCCCAATAGTTTGGTTTCATCCTCGCTAGTTAAGACCTCCCAGCTTTATTACCTTTAGGGCAAGTAATGAAAACAAAATGGCCAAAAATATGGCCACAGTCATTTTGTTATCCTTATGACTGTAGGCCATGACAGGTTATATTTTCTACTTAAGTCAGTGGCAGTAGGTACTGTAGAGACTATATAGGTTAGAAGTTAGGTCTTAGGCCTGCATAGGCTGGTATAAAAAGTAAATACGACGTTGATTCAAATATTTGAAATGATAGAATAGACAACAAATGTATTGACAGAGTTTAAGTTGGTACCTCGCCCCGAGTGTATGTTTATGTGAAAACGTATAAAATAAAATATACAAAAGAATTCAACGACTTTCCATAAATAGAGGATCCCTACATGGTGGAGGCGCCGGGTATTTGAAGTAGACCCTACATGCGCCTGTTCTGAAGCGAGGCGCTATATAGTGAAAGTGAAACCTGTGGTGAAATACGAAGATAAGTATTCTAAAATGTTATTTTTATTTAAGGGGATATAAAGTGAAGTATTTAAAATATAGATATATAAATAAATAAATAAAAGATGGAAGAAGAATTAGTACAACATTTGTACGAGCACAAATATGATGGGTTACGGGGGGTGCCGAGTTATTTTTTAGAAGCTTCGAATCACTTGTAGAGATAAAAGGCTGGAGTGATGTAACGAAAAAGCAAGTGCTAGCTGCATTTTTAACGGGGGCAGCCCGTTCATTTTATAAAGTGATATTTGATATGTATGATAATTATCATGACATAAGCAGTAAGCTAATCGAAGAGTTTGCACATTTCTCCCGCTTGGCTTGCGAAGAACTGAAACCGCAAAAAATTTGCGACTCACAAGTGCAGCTGCATAATACAAGTTTTAGTTCAAGGAATGATAGGACAGCACTACAAAATGAAGATGAAGTCATGAGCGCGGCAGCAGTTGGAGCATCAATTACAGCAGTCTTCACGTCGCAAGAGAATTCACAACTTTCGGGTCAGTTCGTTTGAATTATACCCATTGTAATTAGGAACACTCTTGGCACGTTGACTCTGGATCAACTAAATTGTTTATATCTGAAGAGCTGGTAAACAAATTACACTTATCCTACAAGGTGTATAGTGGTGCAGTAGTTGCAATAAACGGCAAACTAATGAACACAGTTGGATCGGCCAAATGTCTTCTTTTAATCAGTTCAGTAGTCTTCGAGCAGCAATTCATTATAGTCAGAAGCCTGCAGCATGATGTTGTTTTGGGTCAAGACTTCTTATCACGTGAAAAGGCCATGGTGAATTATGGGAAACGAGTTTTAATCTGGAACAAATTTTGGGTCAGATTTATTCAGCAAGGGGACGAGAATGTTATAGTTAATACTGTGGACGGCCACAAACATATTCAGGAGACAGAGTCGACAGAAGAAATTGTATCTTATCCCGAACCCACCGAGGATTCGCAAGGGATAGAGCAGGATGGTTCATTCAGGGCTTTGCAGGAAAGCCTAGTTAATGGTGCTACTTGCGGAGAGGAGTCGGCAGAAGAGAGTGCAGGCGAACCGGACAAGGTTGAGCTTAGGATCTGTCCAGTCGAGGTGGAAGATCAGGTCCGGGTTGGTACGACTACAGAAGGAGAACTTGGGGTGATGCAAACAAGTGAGGAATGCACTGAAACTCCTGTTCCTTTACCCCTTAGAGATGTTATTATGAAAGAAGTTGTCACCTTTAGAGTGGACGATTTAATGGAAATAACACCTGGTATAATAAAAAATCCATATAAATCTTCTATGAAAATAAGAATCTCTAATAAACTTTCATGGTTTAGTTTCATCATTAGTTTGTTGTTATTGTTGTGGGTTCGTTGGATGCAAGGAAAAGATCTAATTCGACTTCAATTAATTATTTTATTGGTGAGACACACATTCTGTATAATGGCTGGGAAGGAAGAGAGACGGTCGGGGTCTGCCCATAGATAATCTAAAAGTTATATCATAGACTACAACATGCCCCTTTTTCTTTTTTAAAATAATTTACATTTCAAATGACATTGACAAGTTTGACAGATGACAATGATGTCATTGAGTCTATTTTATACAAACATAACCCTACTTTGCTTAACAAAGTTACGTTACAAACACATTAACAATTTACATTGAAAACAATTATTTTTAAGTCAATTTATATTTCGAAACATTAAAACATTAAACTTAATATAATGATACAGTGATTTTATAGTGTGTGCATGTCAACATCACATTAAAAATTATTATGAATTACATTACGTCATGTCAATATTGTATTGTTAAATAACATAAATTGTACATACATTAAACATTATAAATCAAGTTTTTGTGTTTTCTTCAATAATCTTCCCCTTGAACTATATTTTTCAGCCTTTACAGCATCGTTATTACAAGGTAGGGGTGACGTTTCAGCATTACTAGGTAAATTAACATTGCTAGGACTTTCAAGTAGTTTCATTAAACTTCTACTTTGAGAAGACATTGGACTTTCATTTTGATATTCATTATAGTCATGTAAACTTGCAGGTGAAACTATAAGTTCATCGACATTGACAAATACTGGTGACTTAATTACATTTTCTGACTGACTTTCTGACTGATGCGTATGACTTGAGTTTGACTGACTTTCAGACTGATGACTTGACTGACTTTCAGACTGATGACTTGACTGACTTTCAGACTGATGACTTGATTCTACTGATAAGAAAGAATCTGAGTCGTTGCTCAGTTCATGACTTTGAGACTTTGACTTAGGACTTGACTTGTGAGTGAAGATTAATGTGTAACTATCATCCTCCTCTTCGACATATTTTGATTTTTGACTAGATTTTGACTGCCTTAAATTTTGACTTGGACATATCATTTTGAAATTGACCTTTTTATTTTCTGAGACATTTTTATGACTTGACTTTTGAAAATTTGACTTATAATTAAAACGAATATGTTGACTATTTCTACGGTAAGTTGTATTATTACAATCTTTGACAATAAATGATCTTGGGTATTTTGTTTTCGACACTATAGTACCCTTTGTCCATATAATATCTTTTGGATTTTTCTTAAAATAAATTTGGTCATTTATGCGAAACTCAGGATAGTTTTTAGAGTTTTTGTTATAATAAAACTTAGTTTTTTGAATGCTATTTTGTTTCTTTTTGTAATGTTCTGAATGCTTAACAATCTTGGGTCTTAAGTTACTTATTTGATTAGGCAATTTAGATCTCAAGGTTCTAGACATTAAAAGCTGTGCTGGTGAACTTAAGTTCCCTCTTGGTGTATTTCTGTATTGCAATAAACCTATGTAAGGATCAGATCCTGAATCATCACTTTTTCTTAATATGTTTTTTATTATTTTTACTGAGACCTCAGCTAGACCATTGGATCTTGGAAAGTGTGGACTCGAAACAATATGTTCGATATCCCATTCATGTAAAAAATTTTGAAATTCAATTGAGTTATACGGTGGACCTCCATCTGAAACTAATTTCATTGGAATGCCGTGACGAGCAAATATTGATTTTAAATTAATTATGACATTTGATGTTCGACTATCTTTATTTAGATATGCAATTTCTATGTAATTAGAATAATAATCTACTACCAATAAATATTTTTTACCCTTGTATTCAAATAAATCTGTTGCCAATTTTTGCCATGGAAATAAAGGTTGTTCATGTGATAACATTGGTTGTTTTGTTTTGTTTGCAGAATATATAGCACATGATTCACATTGTCTAACTTTACATTCAATATCCTGATTAATATTGGGCCAATAAACTACTCCTCTTGCCAAGTTCTTCGTTTTTTCAATACCCTGGTGACCTTCATGTAGGATATTTAATATTTCTGAACGCATTGACTGAGGTATAATGACAGAATTATTTTTGAAAATAATATCATTAATGACATGGATTTCCTCTTTTATGTTCCAGTAAGGTAATGTTAAACTATCACAATGTTCTTTACAGTTAGGCCATCCATTTTTATAATATTCTTTTAGTTTTTGAGAAGTTAAATCTTGTTTAGTATGACATAAAATTTTTTCAAGTTTTTCTGGAGAAATAGCTAAATTAGAGGTTAATAAATTTATGTGAATATTAATGTTAGAATCTAATTCTTCTAGACTGACTAATTCTTGATTAAAGTTATGTTCTTTGACTGGGGCACGAGACAATGTATCAGATATATACATTTCTGAGCCTTTTGTGTAAGATACAATTAAGTGATAAGCTTGTAAGGTTATCATCATACGTTGTAATCTGGTTGGCACTTCGGCTAATGGTTTTTTAAATAAAGTTACCAATGGCTGGTGATCTGTTTCGACATAAACAGGTTTTCCATATATGAATTGATGAAACTTTTTACATCCAAATACTATGGCATATAGTTCTTTTTCTATTTGTGCATAATTAATTTGACTTTTATTTAATGACTTTGAGGCATAAGCTATAGGATGTTTGTCATGTAAAATTACTGCGCCTACAGCATGCTGTGAAGAATCGACTGACAATCTAATTGGTTTTTTCATGTTATAATGGACTAAGACAGGGGACTGACATAATAATGATTTTAATTTTTTAAATTGTTGTTCGTGGTGGTCTGACCATTCCCAAAGATTATGTTTTTTGAGCAATTCTCTCAGCAGAGAAGTTTCTTCTGCGAGATTTGGTATATAGGAACCCAAATAATTTATCATTCCTAGGAATCTTTGCAGTTCTTTGACATTAGTTGGACTTGACATTTTCGAGATTGCTTCGACTTTTGACTGATCAGGTGACACTCCTTCTTTGTTAAAAATATGACCTACATAGCATATTTCTGACATACCAAATTGACATTTTGACTTATTAAATTTCAGGTTGACTTCAGACGCACGCTTAAATAATGATTCGAGCCTTTCATTATGCTCTTCGACAGTAGAGCCATAAATAAGTATGTCGTCTACGAAAATAATTATACCTGGTAAATCACCAAATAACTGATTCATTGTCCTATGGAAAATTTCACCACTAGAGTTAATTCCATATGGCAGTCTTAGGAATTTATACCTACCATAAGGTGTGTTGAAAGTACAGAGTTCACTACTCTCGGAGTCTAAACATATAGTCCAATAGCCTGAACTAGCATCTAATTTTGAAAAAATTGATGCACCTGCTACTTTTGATCTAAGATCATCAAATGTTGGATATGGGAAATGAGGTCGCTTGATAGCTGTATTTAAATTTCTAGGATCAAGACATATTCTCAATTTACCATTTGGCTTTTCGACTAATACAATTGAATTTACCCATTTAGTCGGCTTATCTACTTTTTCTATGACATGAAGTTCTTCCATATTTTTTAATTCATCTTTAAGACGTTTTTCTAAAGAATATGGTATTCTACGAACTGGACAGACTTTAGGAGGAACACTGCTATCAATGTCTAGATGAGCTTTGTATGGTAAACAACCTAGACCCTCGAATGTTTTAGCATATTTAGAAACAATTTGTTGTACTGACCTTTCCTGAATTCCAAAGATTCTTTTGACAATACCCAGTTTTTCGCATGAATTCCATCCAATAATTGTTTTACAGTCACATTCAACAACAACAAAGTATAATTTTGTAGTTATTCCGTTTTCAAATTTACAATTAAGTATACATGTACCTAAATTTGGCACTAATTGTCCTGAAAAAGAAAAGAGTTTATTATTTGTTCTTGAAATATTAATTTTAGAGTGAGAGCTAGACATAATTTTATCTAATGTTTTCTTACTAATGACATTTGTGTCTGCTCCAGTGTCAATTTGACATTTAAGTTTAAAATTATTATAGTAAACATTTATTTGCCAATCTTGTTTTTCACAATTAGAACTTTGAATAGAATTTATTACAAATTGATTACAAAAATCTTCTGATTCTGACTTTTCACATGAAATATTACTCACTTTATGATTATTTGACTGTTCAGATTTCCTGAAAAAACAAAATTTTGCAAAATGTCCTTGCTTTTTACAGTTGTTGCATATTTTGTCCTGCGCTGGGCATTTATACTTATGTACCTGGCCACATCTTGTACATCTTCTGTCCGATGACTTGCTCCTGTTTTGTCTATTCATTGAGTGATTCCTTCCTCGACTATTATTTCTTTGTTTAGGTTTATTTTGCTGATTACTGCTTGATCTGTTCTTGTTTCTGAAGTTTTGCTCTTTGATTCCTTGTATCATTTCATTCTTATTTGTTTCTTGGTTTAATTTGCTAGATCTTGCCTGCGATAGTTCCAAACTTTTTGCTATTTTCATCACAATTTCAACGGTAAGATTTTCTTCTTGTAGGAGTCGTTCCTTAATGTGTGTGCTTTTCATTCCAATGACCAACATGTCTTTTATGAGTGATTCTTTCAAATTTCCAAATTCACATGTTGTGGATAGGTTATGTAGTGTGGTCAAATATTCCTCTAAGGATTCGTCAGTTTTCTGATATCTTGTGAAAAAGTTATACCTTTCAACAGTTACGTTTGTATGGGGGCTAAATTTTTCATCGAATTTTTTCAGTATGTCCTCTAGCTTTGTCTTTGTGCGGTCTAGATTGAAACTATTAAATATCTCTATTCCATCATCCCCAACAGCGTTTAAGAATATTGCCGTTTGTTTGCATTCAGTACATTTTGATATTTCATTGGCGTCCATAAATATTTCAAACCGTAATTTCCATTTTTTCCACTTTTCAGCGGGATTGTCGCCATTTTGTATGACAAGTGGTTTCAATTGTACCAAAAAGGATTTGTCCGCCATGACTATGACTATGACTATGCTGATGACTAAGGAATATTTTACTTACTGCGACTTTTTACATGTTTTCGACTTGTTCTTTTCACATAAACGTGAATCCCTTTTCTGACACCATGTTGTGGGTTCGTTGGATGCAAGGAAAAGATCTAATTCGACTTCAATTAATTATTTTATTGGTGAGACACACATTCTGTATAATGGCTGGGAAGGAAGAGAGACGGTCGGGGTCTGCCCATAGATAATCTAAAAGTTATATCATAGACTACAACAGTTATATGTGTTGTATTTGTTTTCAAGAAAATCTGCCATACAGTCTCAGACTTTAACCGTAACATAAATAATACTTCAAATAATAAAACAAACTTTACAAATAATTATAAAAGTTTATGTCAGATTGTGAGAAAATATTTTACATCACTTTATAAAAAGCATATTAGTCATGTAGTTAAGTTAGGATTACCTAGTGTTAAAATGAAAATACCACTAAGAATGTTTTGCTGCTTGTAATATATTATTTTTATTTCACTTTATTCATGTTGTAAGTATTATAATTTCGCTTGTAAAAATAATGTATCACTTTAAATAATGTTTCATTTTACTATATTGTTCGACATTATAGTTATCACTTAATTTTTGCTTGTATTTTGTATGTTATATTCTCTTGATTTCATAAATAATTTCTTATCTTTCTTGGGCACAATTTATCATTATGTTGTTGTTTCATAATATGTGCTGAGAGGAGCTTCTACTACAATTGATGAAAGCTTCTACTACCACTGCTGATAGGCGCTGATTTGGAGAAAAACACAATTCTTGAAGCCTGGGGAAGAAAAACAATGAAGATGATGACAATAAAAATGAAATAATTAAATTGAAACAGATTTGGGGAGTAAATAATAATGCAAAAATCGGGGCTGAGTCCATGTAGGTATAGGTAGGATTGGGTGTGCATAGGTAGGGAAGTGGTGTCAGGGGCCCGCTTAGGATATATATGCATCCAGCAAGTGTGACCACTATCCACCATTTTGTTAGGAGTCAGGTTAGGAAGGTGAACCAAGGTCCACCCAGACTATATTTGCAAGGAGGTGTGACAGGTCTTACCTTTGGTAGTTTAGTAGGGATTCGTTCAGGAAGGTAAACCAAAGGTCCATTCAAGCTATAATTGCTTTAAGATGTGACAGGTTTTATCTTTTTGAATCTATTTTTCAAAAGTCAGCCTTGATTTTAATTTCAATTTCAAGTAGGAAAGGAGATTTGGGCACGTATTAGGCTCGATGGCTTGGTTGGTTCAAAAAAGTTTATACCCTACAAGTTTCTTGAATGCAGACTTTTCATTAAAGCTCCTCTTACCAGAGACAGGTATAATTCACGAAATAGAATAGATTTTATTTTGCAAAAGAGTAGATATATTTCAGAGAGTTGAGAAAAGATTTAGATATTGTGCCCATTATTTTTAGTCAGGTCACAGATAAGAGAAATAGGTTTGAGATGATGACGACAACGTGGCGTTTCTTTTGGTGGCGTTTTGAGATGCCAAAGTCACTATCAAGCAATTGCACTTTTGTCATTGGCGAGATCATGGAAACCGTCAGCATTGCTTTAACTTACACTAACTAACGCGAAGCTTGTCAGGGACTAGCTGGTTAATTTTAACAGCCGGTGTCGTTAGTCATCTGTTGTAATTCATAATTTTCGCCACAAAGGTAGGCTAGCTTTTGTCTTGTGCAGGAAAATTTTTATTGTTTACTAACGAACATTAACTTAACTCCAAAAATTAACTTACCCAATCAAATTTTTTCTCTGTACCACCGGGGGGATGTAGAGACTATATAGGTTAGAAGTTAGGTCTTAGGCCTGCATAGACTGGTATAAAAAGTAAATACCGACGTTGATTCAAATATTTGAAATGATAGAATAGAAAACAAATGTATTGACTAGAGTTTAAGTTGGTACCTCGCCCCGAGTGTATGTTTATGTGAAAACGTATAAAATAAAATATACAAAAAAGAACGTATTCAACGACTTTCCATAAATAGAAGATCCCTACAGTACCTACGAAGTACGAAGTAAGTAATTCGGGATAAGGAGTAATATTCAGGGATCTCAAAATACTAAGGTAAGAAGAGCCTAATGGGCCAACAACCGGCAAATTGCGGGCCCTATATCGGCCAGAAAACTTTTTTTCATCATGATGTTTTACGTCACACGGACCGGAGACTTTCTCAATTTCCGGGGATCGTCGTGCCGGAAACGGCGTGATTCGGCACCTCCGGCTCCCGGTTCCGTGTCTCCCATAAACAGTTCCGTTTTGCGTCCATTCTTTCAGGATGTTATCTTTTAAAGTTTCCGTCCAAGTTACCATTGTTATAGAGATAATGTAGGTAGGTGGGGGCTGAGGGGTCCCAAAAGTTTATTTCATTTCTTTTATTCTTAAAAAGGAAGGTCAACGCCAGCGAGCTAGTAAAAAGAATGATGGAGATTTCTCAGGAAGGTACCAAATCTAATGAATGAATTATAAGGATATATTGAAAAAAAATTCAAACTATTTGAAAAATCTATTCTTTACAAAATCAAGAAAGAAGAGGAATATTTTGGGGAATCTTTGGGAGTCAGGAATGATATTAGATAATAATATTATCCTAAGATAAAAACAAAACTTCAAACCTCTGCCCATTATAAGAAAAGCTCTAAATTTTACCGGGTGACATTTGATGTCGCGGGAATTCTTTTGGACCCTGACAGTTTATTACGAGAACAAAGGATGACGTTGTTTGAACCGGCGCCCATTTTAGATTTCGTCGCTGGTATTACACATTACTCAAGATGAGACCCATTGTGTCGAACTGTTTCTATTGGATCTTGCAAGTCTATTTCCATAAAAAGGTCCCATCATTTACACAATGCTCAGTAGGTGCCTATACATATCACTATACCTAACTACCTATTAAGAAGAATTGTGAAACCATAGTATACCTATGTGAATTAGTTGACTTACTATTTTTAACCGACTTCAAAAAAGGAGGAGGTTCTCAATTCGTCGGAATCTTTTTTTATGTATGTTCACCGATTACTCGAAGACGCCTGAACCGATTTGGAAAATTCTTTTTTTGTTTAAAAGGGTATACTTCACAGGTGATCCCATATAAATTTTATCGAAATCTATTCAGCGGTTTTTGAGAAAATCAACAAAAACAGCAAAATTGGAGTTGTTGCGATTGAAGTCGGTTGTTTTTAACGTATTCAACGTGGTCAATTATCTCACTTACCCAAACCTACACTTGACATGACATGTCAATTGTCATTTGTCTCACATTATTGTAACTTGGATAACATCATCATCAATCATTTTGTCACTTGTTGTGTACGACTTAGTGGCACGTTCAGTAGCACTTTCATACAGTCGTCACTCGGTTGAACCCTGCTCGCTTCTTAGCCCGGTTAACATAAGTCAAGTATAGTGGAAAGTCAAGTAGAAAGTTGAAGTCCATTGGTCATCTCGCAACTGTATTTTGCGAAGAGTACAGTTGCGAGAAAACAATGGTCTTCGACTTACTTACTACTTGACTCACCACTGTAAATTACCGAAGTGTAAATCGGCCTAGAGGGAAGCAAGTGGAAGGTATCTTTCGGTCGATTTGTATAGTACTTACATGGAATGTCAGGTGGCTACCACGGATTTCCATATGTGTCGGGAAGGTCAGGCCTCCAGCCACTTGCATGGGTGTGTAAAAATAGGTCACTAGAGTTTTTCATGATCATACTGAACCATTATTGTTTTACGATTTAGCCGACATATCAAAGAAAGTTTTGGACTCTCAATACAAAAGCCAAACAGCTGAGCAAATTGTATGAAAATTTCAATAATAATAATTTTGTTCTACAATTTCAGTCAAGTCTTAAAACAAAAGTTGTTGAAGAATTAAAGACACCCCAGCTAACGGCTTCTACGCTTATTTTGTTACATCTAAATATGATTCATAAGCCTAATGGAACTAATTTAAGCAATTTGCTGCCCTGCCCACATTTACCTGTGCGTCGAGTTTGTAGCAGAAAAACATAAGCGCACGTATCGCCTGTCGTAGTGCTCTAGTCATAAAACTGTTGAGCGCATTTATAAATGCTCTTACTTTAATTCAGAGTTTTTCAACCTGTGGGTCGCGACCCCCGGAGGGGTCGCGGGTAAAAGAAAAAGGCAAGTATCCTACACTGCAATACAAAAATACGAAGGCTGGACCTGTTTATTTTTAACAATTAAAAATATGGTTCTATTTTGGATACCTTAAAATTAAATAATTTTCTAACTAAAGAAAATTATAAACGTAGTCTTTCAAATCACTGACATTTTGTATGTTTATGGCGCTAGGGGGTCGCAAGAATTTTTTAACTTGTAAAGGGGTCGTGTATTAAAAAAGGTTGAAAAACACTGCTTTAATTCATTGCGTTGCGGAGCGCAAAGCCTCTGCTATAAGGCTATAAGTCGCTTTATCGGAATGGGCGCCGTAAATTTAGAATTGGGCGCAGTGGATAGCGGAAGATATTAGCGACTAGTGAACTTGGCTGCCTCGTAAACTAACTTCAAGACAGGTATTATAGCAGAATTACTTTTGTACTTTGAGTTTATCTGTAAGCAGTAAGTTATATGTTTCAAAAGTATATAAATAGACATAATCGTTTTGTGTTTCGGCACGGTATAATTTTAACTTTAAACTTATCTTAGGTTTTTTCTGAAACAAGATGTTTAAAACCTAGTTAACAAAAAAAAGGTTGCCACGAAAGCTGAAAAATCTTTTAGCTTGTGATACAAAGTTTCCCAATGTCGTAGAACCAAAGTTCAGTTTCATTCACATTATTGTTATTGGCGCTTTTTTGTAACAGAACTATAAATAAAAATAATAGCATTATTCGAAAAACTGCTTTGTAACTGCGAACGTGGTACAGTACTTTCTTTCACAAAATAAACAGATTTGCTGCCGCTCCATTGAACATTTCTTAACTAACCTTTTCGGGTCAATTTTTCCTCAAGCCATAATATTAAGATTAAACCATCAAGCTTCGAGGTAAAGTGTGCTCGCATTTACAGGGTGCAACATTTCCAGGTGATGGCATCGTTAAGCTTTAACGTATCCGTAAGTACATTGTTTGTTCACAGTTTACGTTTATTTTTATTTAGCTCGCGCACTATTCTTGCGAGTTTTCCTCTGCACAGCGCTCGGAGAGACCAGTCAAACGAATATTTCTCAACTGAGTATATCTCCAGTTCCCGTTTCCAACTCCATGACCAAGACTTCTTTGAGCTGAACCGAGTTTAAGGTAGATTTGCTTCGTTTCAAATGTATATAAAATAAGACTTATTTCCTGGTTTTACATGTACACCTACAATTTTACTGTTGCCTATAGCGGTGATAACAGCGATATTAAATTTAAATGTTCACTTCGCGTGTGTGATAAATGACATAAAGCCATAAATATCGTCTATTTTATTACGCGTCGAACGTAAAACATCACAATTCACGAAATTGCCATCAATATAAAGCCTCTTAATACCACCTCTGCTTTTGATGATCACATTGTGCCCAGAAAACATATAACCGGCGGAAAATCCGGAAATCGTTCATAATGTTGCAAATGAGTTTATCAAGGGGTGTTAATAGTGTTAGGGTCGTGAGATTCACTAACGAGTGCCATCATCCTCACGCAGAGCAGTATTAATGAGGCCAACCACTGCCAGCCAGTCAGCTAATTGAGCGACGCACGCGCCGGCCGCAGCGGCCGACTCTGGCCACTCGCCGCATCCGAAGCGCTCGAAACCATTCTAGCTGTGAAACGATTTGGGTAAACAAGATTAGTCTTGCTTGATACCTTACAAAGATTAGAATGTTAATACGTATTTCGTCAATCAAGCGTTAGTCAAAATGATTTGTCATATGAAAACTTGTCGTATGAAATTTTAAACATAAAATTCATAAATATACAGATTACAGCAGCCAATTTTCTATTATAAGTCAAATTTTGACAATTGTCGATATATTTTCTTAGGGCATTGTTCTTGGGGCATTGTTCAGTTGCATCTTCTTATTCACAGTTTTAAATGTGCCCGTCATCTTACCAGCTGTTATGGTGGGTATGCTAATAACACGATGTATTAACGCGACCACAGGTACCACAATCACTGTGTATAAAGTTCATGATGCTGATCAAAGTCACCGCAACGGATTGACGTTGTTCGTCTGACCCCGACACCACCATGCATAAGTCGATACATTCTACGGCAATGAACGTAAAATAACAACAATAAGTGCTTATGAAAATAACTTTCTGTCGAAAGTTCATGGGTTATTTTTCATAGTTAGTCATATAGAATGTAACGGTAAAAACTCCGGCTAACTCGGAGAAAATATTTCACCCCACGTACCGAAAACTAATGATCATTCATTGCATAATTTATGGGACGCCGAATAATTTGTCCGTCAAAGAGTGTCAAAACGATACTTGAAACGAACGTTGAACTATAATTTGTAAACGCACGTAATTGACGATAGAAAAAAATATGGAAAAAACAAAAACAAAAAAGAAATGAATGGGCCGTAGCAATCACGTGAATAAACAACGTATCTACCGCCAGCGGCGCGGTGGTGGCGGGCAGCCGCGCTTGATGATTTTCAACCCACCCTGTATACATGTAACGAGATACACTCTATCGCAGCGACACGACACCGAATTGTTCAATATTTTTTTAGGACAGGCTTTGCAAAATATTACAACATAATAAAGAACTTGCGAAGCCCTTGAAAATAAATTGTTTTACAAAAGGTACCATCTCTGAAGCACGTAGTCCAGTTTTTGTCGGAAACTTTATTAAGGAACTGAGTTTAGAATAAGAAATTTATCTACCTAACTCGAAAATTTGCCCCTTTGGAATGACCAAAAATTCATTGAATTTTAATATAACAAAGCAAAATGGATTTTCCTTAGAAATTTACTTACAGGACTTTTTATCTGTTTTCAAAATGTATACTATTTCGCTTGTCAGTGAAGTCATCACTGAATCTCCTCAAGGAATATAGTATATCGTTGGAGGAGCTCCGAAAAAACTCTAGTCTGTGTTGACTCTGTTTTGTCGGAGCTCCTCGACTACATGGCCAGTCGTTTCAATATCTGGTCGTTTAAGTCATTAACACAAAGTACATTATTCATAACTTACTTAACGTCAGTTGGATCGTTATAGCATATCTACGACCATCTGGCCAATTCGTATGATCTGGCCTGGGATATAACTACAATCAGAGTAAAAAAAATTATGTTACACACCTTATTTGCAAATCGATTGACAATTTGTATGTCAGGTTAAAAAACTGGACAAGTGCGAGACTGACTCGCGCACTGAGGGTTCCGTACATTTTACCATTTTATTTTAAGACCCTATAAGAAGTCTTTTACTTCTTATAGGTTTTCCTGTAAAATAAAGTAAAGTAAATTTGAGGCTTAGTCGTTTCCGGAGATAAGGGAGGGGGGGATGGTAAGACAGATGGATAGACGGACAGACAGACACACGAATGATATCCTATAAGGGTTCCTCTTTCCTTTTGCGGTACGGAACCCTAAAAACATGTTTGCTTTGTCTGTTTGTATAGGTTCCTTAGGAAATGTTGTTCGTTTCTCAAGTAATATCTACCATTTTGTCTTACAGTTCGTTTCATTCCCGTTAACTATGGCTTCTAATGTTAAAACTGAACAACTTAGGTTACAACAACCCTAAAGGATCTGTGTAGGTCTGATTAGATTATAATAATCAAAGCAAAATATTTTTGGTCGTTTTTGGACTCTCAGTACTTAGTTAATGAATGTGATCAGTATGAGAAGTCCCAAATTTTTTGCTCCTTTTGTATAGATATTGATTTATTGGGGAAAGTTGTTCAGTTTCATGAGTAGAAACTACAGTTAATTGGAACGAGACGAATACAAACGATTTCACCTTTGTTCCCACTTGTTCAGTTGTACAGTTCAGCTAACTGAACAGATGGGTATTTTTATACTGAGTGAACCCAAAGTACATAATATTGTTGGCTAAATCCGTATTCAATATTATCTCGTTCGTCGCAGACGTTTCCAGATCCGGCCCCTACGGCGGACCTCTCAAACTGTTGCCAATATCTTTTACGAGCATGACAGTCCTGTGAAAAATTAAAAAAGAGTCCAACTTGATATTGTTATGTATAGTTCAGTTCACGTGAGGACGATTCGTCACTGTGTAAGATTATAGAAACTAAATAGAATACATTTGGGTACATTGTGAAATTCAACTTACACGGGATTCGTACTTTGTACTTAGTACCTACTTTTCCACCTGTACCAATAGACCCAGTTTCCTATCCAAACTGCCTTGCATGTACAGTCATCCATCAGTGCCGCGAAGGATACAAATCCATCTCTACTTATTGCTTGTATTGTATTACGTCAATACAATGCTCCTACCTACTAAAGCAACATATGTATACCTTAATAACAAATTATGATTATTCTATGCTGTCAAAAGGATAATGGGATGAGTAGTTGAGTACCAAAGAAGCATCTCCACTACAGGGGCACGGATCTCTTCCCAAACCTTGGGAAGGTAAGTCATACTCCACACACGGGGGCCATGTCCGGATTGGTGGAGGTTGTGGGGCTAGTGGTAAACACCAGTATCAGAAGTTTTCAAGCCGCCTATAAGGCCTTCGACATAGCTTAACGATTGCCATCTATATGATAGCAGCTGGCACCAACTGCTTAACGTGCCTTGCGAAGCACGGAAACGGTCGAGATAAATGCCACTAACCGTCAAACCCCGGTTTTAACCACGTGTGTGTATTCAGTTAACTTGCGTGATCGACGCGACTACGCAAGCCGGACTGAGTCACGACCGCTTCATTAATTAATGATACGAAGGTTGACATTTTATTCGATGACAAGCGCCAAATCTTACATAGTACCAGATATATGATAAAAGGTTATTTCTTGTCTCTGATATAACTTATGAAATTGAACAACTTTCCGCAAGGAAAAAAGACTTCATATACAAATCGACTTTCCAGAATATTGCCAATTCCTACGAGAAGAAAAAAAAATTGTGGAATTTATTGGATTTAGGGCGCTCGATTAAATCCATAGCGACGTCACGCACACAATGTCAGCAGAAGAGGTGCCACTAGTCAGCTTATTACCTACCACACATTATAGTACCAGACCGTATTATACTTGACTAGTTTGTATTATTAGATGATCAAACGAACTTACCTCAAGTGAAGTTCGATCTTAATTATCCTTCCTTGTCGGAGAGATTTAATTGGTTAACATGTAGTAGTCCTCGTCTACGTTTGACCCACTAGCACGTAGTTTAGCGCCATAAGAGAAAAAGAGACAGCTAGGTAGTCTCCCACCTCGGCGCCATTGCACGGTCCAAGCCTCATTCATTTTAGAGAATAAAAAAAGGCAACCTACATCCTACAACATTGGTATTAGGGGTTTTAATACTAGCATCCTAGTATTGTCTACTCTAGGGCAGGGAGGGACCTTAAATCTCTCCGACAAGGAAGGATAATTAAGATCGAACTTCACTTGAGGTAAGTTCGTTTGATCATCTAATTATCCTTCCTTGTCTTCTAGATTTAATTGGTTAACATGTAGATGTTTAGAGAGACTAACAATGTTGTAGGTAATAGGTATGAGAATTATTGCAATAAAATATAATCTGAGAGAATTTATAAAACTGCAATTCAATTAACAGAAATTTATTTCTGGAAGAGATTTCTTTTAGAAACAAGTTGCACCCCTTGCGTATATCTGATGGTAAGCTTTTATATTATGCCCATTTTGTGTACACAATAAATTATTAAAAATAACACTTCCTAGAAGGTTATCAAATAAACAATATGAAAATAAAATTAAATCTTGTTCAATTTTATGAATGTGGTTGTTAGTCTGATTGTTAGTTGAACTTGACGTTAGGTTCTGAGTGAGGAGGTTACACTTAGCAAAAGTGTAGCGATAGACGATAGTGTTTTATGAAAGGTATATGCAGCGTCGTTTAAGTATGCTTTTTCTAGACGTCTTACATAACCGGATATGAATTACTTTAGTAATAAATGAATAATCTATTGACATATACTTGAAAATTTCATACGGGAACTTGTTTGACATTTCCATCCTTTTAGCTATTTGGAAAATCTGTTCTAAGTCCAAAGAACTGCTAAAATGGTAAAAAAATACGATATTCGGGTACCTTAATTACACTATGTATTGTATTTTAACAAATATGGTTTTAACCTGTACATCTTTCATGTACTGCTTGAATAATTCACCTTGAACATCAGAAATTCATTTTTAGGCGATTTGGCAAAAAAAAAATAACACAAAATAAACCCGAATAACTATATAATATATCCGCAATGGGGATGAGCCGTGAACAAACCAACGAATCTATACTCTCGATTGATAATATTCCCCCACTGTTTAAAGCCAGACGTGAACTGAAACTTGGTGTTATCGACCAGTGATAGGGATTTCATGTCCAGCACAGTGCTGACGATATGCATTTGTTCGTTCCCTATACGAATTGAATAAGTAAATATTTGAGAAAATATTTGAATATTAAGTTTCAGATTCACTTATAAGAAATACATGAATTATGATTTCATAACAGACCCTACGTCAGGTATGAAAACGGATCTTTGGTATCTTGATCAGCAGGTGTTTTTTTTTTTTTTTTTTAACTTATTAGTTATTGCTTAGTACATAATAAGTCATAATTTCAAAATAATAATTTGAAGTTCATAATAATTGGAAAAGGTGGGAACCGTTGAATAGAGTTACACAGATAATTAACCGAAAAAGGGTTTTGAGGTCTGTTCAGTAAAATGCATTTTGGTATTAATTACATTTTGTATTCATCCTTTTAGTTAAAATTATTATTTTAGGCTGGATAAGCTTATTAATAAGTTTTGGAATGCAGTAGGAAACATTCTTGTTTTATAAATGTTTGTAGATTTATCTAGACTGTATTGATAACAGTAACTTTAGAAAGTTTTATATGTATATGTGTGATGCAAATATAAATATATTTATTATTCAGCACATCAGCAATAGTATTCTATTGTCCCAACTTTTAAACACTTTATTTTCTCGCTCTTTCGTTGTGTGTTTCGGTTAATACAGACAAAAAGTTGCTGTAATTTTATATACCCACGAAATGATGTCGCTTAATTGTAAATAATGTATGTTCCAAATATACCAGAAGTTTCACGTAAGGTATGGCTTATAATAATTTTGTTTTCGCGAAATTCGCTGATGTTCACATGTTTCATTTTTAATTCATCATATAAATATTTTTAATGTGTATTTTGATTATAGGCAATCTTAGACAGTATCAATAAATAATTTTAACCATCCTCATTATTACCCTCACAAGGACATCTCCAGTGTACTGTGGAGGCAGGCATTAACGAAAATTTTGCTTATGCAAAGGTCAACATTTTGATTGTGCACCATATAAATATTCACAGATTTCGCCCATAAATCATTATTGTTTATTCTTATCTGGTGATTGCGGTAGCTTCTAGACTTAACTTCCATTAAACTTAAAAAACAAGCATAGCTTCATAAGAAAACGTATACCTGTAACGTGGGTATATGTATTTGTTATAATTAATGCTTCCCGAAACGCTGTCATTGCAAGTTTCGTGTAAGTAGTAGAAGCTAGGCATAAAAAAAGACAATTTAAAATATAAGGTACAAAAAACCTTATTTCATAATGGTGGTAACATTCTCAGACGGTTTCAAATTGGAGTGTAGGTCGTGCCCTGCATGCCCAAACAACTGCACGCAGGAAGATCCAACGAGTGCCACCACGGGCAGTGCGATTCGTGTGGCTGAATCCCGGACTAAGGCCATCTAGGCTTGTTATCGACACGAAAAGAAGAATAACATAGAATAGTATAGTAAAAACCGATTGAAAATACTCCTGTATCTGTTTATTAAGCTAATGAGCACTATAGTGTTCATAGCACTAGAGTCCTATAAAGGTTGAGCACAGGCTGAAAGGTTAAACACAAGTATATAGAAAAAGTGTTTTAAGTATGATACAATCATGCATGAGCACGAGGAAATCGGCCGATTTTATTACTTTTACCATGTAACTGCCCTGGGCAACTACGATAAAATAGATTTAAAGTTATCAATATTCAAAATGTACAACAATATTTGATGAACATTTTAGTTCCAGTATAAATTAACCTTATCTTCACTTTTACGGATTATAAAAATAATACTCGAAGCAAAGAGTTTTAAAGGAATGCTGCATTAACTTTTACAATTTTGACAAAAAATATACCATATTTTGGCAAGGACTTGGCCAGGGGCCAAGAAGGTTAATGTGTCATTTGGGAGACTGAGATTCTTTATTTCTATATCTTGTGTATAATGGTCTAGTTATACCAAAAAACCTTTTTAATGCATCCATAAAATATTTCCATAAAATTTTTCCATCTACCCGCTACCTTAAAATGCGGCTGCGCGGCGGCGGGTGCGCTTCGCAGTAATAGGCCGGCGCGGCGATGCGACGGGTTGCGCTTGGGCTGGCTAAGCGGCAGTTGCACATACATACATAAATATGTCCCTGCTCGCTATCCGATGCAACTCGACTCGTTAGCTTTCTGCATGCCCTATGACATCTTCATAAAACTATCCGGGAGTTGACTGCATGAAAAATAAATTACGAAATATTATGTACTAAATAGCTCTTTAATTAAAGTTGTTGAAAAACTAAAAAACTTTAATTTTCATTACATTTTCAATTTTTAAATTATAAGAATTTCCTAATTAGTATGGAAACTACTATTATGTACAATAACGTCATCGTACAAAATTTCAAACATTTTTAGAACAAAATGCCGTTTTTGACATTTGATAAAAAGTAACTCAAATGACTAGCAGTCAACTACCGGATCAAACACAACACGTAATAAATGAGTGTCTCCCTTTGATTCCAGTGTATAAGTATTTTATTTTATGATGAAGAAATAAATAAAAGGCTGATATATTACTTAATTAAACTGCACTGTGCACAGGTTTGCATTGAGTATATTAGCTATTTTCGGGCGCCCCGCAGCCAACAAGTCGACTAGGAGTCGAAGTGGTCGACATGACCGAAATCGGTCGGATAGTTCTTTCATTCATTAAATCAATTAAACTGAAATGACGGGATGTCCGTGGTTTCAATAAATCCGGTTAGCGGCATTGGACATAACCGTAACGTAAGCAAAATAGCTAATACACAACAAAATCTGTGTTTTTGTCTCCATCTTAGATTCATTGTTAGCATCGCCACAACTTCTGGAGTTTATTGTCAGATGACAAACTCAAGAAAATTGTTTTTATTTTTAAATAGACCGTCCTTCTCGAGAATGGTTTTGAAATAATAACACACGCATTTGGAAACACTAGTAGGAACCTTCACTGCGGATAGTAGGCATCAGTCCAAACGCACGATGGCGGTGGATATGTGCCGGAAAATTAATCAGACGTCAAATGCTTATAATTGTTGTGATACAATATATCACCTGTAGGCGGTGGCAGTTGGTGGTGGCGGCGCCGGCGGCGGTTTTGGCGGACGGCGCGGCGGTTATAGCAGCGCTGTTTCAGGAGGTTTCGGGAGGCAATCCATCCGTCGTCATTGCCGCTTTTTCTGCATCGTTGTCGGCTGCATAAGCAGCGGTGGCTGTGGTGGCAGTGCAGTGATATGAGCCACGATGCTGCGTTAGCTTCACCTGTGGCGGCGAGCGAGGGTTGATGGAGCAGCCGCATAAGCATTAGAAAGCTGATGATTCCAGTTCATACGAAACAGGAATATTATAGTGTGGTTAATGTCTCGCATTAACTCTAATAGTAGCTATTGGTCAATGTCTCGCATTGACTCGAAGCAAAAATGGCTATTGGTCAATGTCCCGCATTGACTCGAAGCAAAAATGGCTATTGGTCAATGTCCCGCATTGACTCGAAGCAAAAATGGCTATTGGTCAACGTCTCGCGTTGACTCGAAGCTAATTCTCCCATCATGTTAAAATAAAGATAATTTTCACTGCACTTGTTATTTTTGTTTTTTTTAAAATGATTTTTATATTTCATTTCCACATAACCTCCTTATTTAAAAGTAACGTAAGGATTTATTTTCTTCTAGGCACATTTTTGCACACTTGTTAAATTCAAATAATTAACGAACTTTTTAAGAAATATTTTTCACTACGTGCGGTAGCCGTGCGCGCACGAAAACGAATGAGGCTTGGACCGTGCAATGGCGCCGAGGTGGGAGACTACCTAGCTGTCTCTTTTTCTCTTATGGCGCTAAACTACGTGCGAGTGGGTCAAACGTAGACGAGGACTACTACATGTTAACCAATTAAATCTAGAAGACAAGGAAGGATAATTTACATTTTTCTCACCAAGTTTGAACTGAGTTTTATTTATGAATAACCATTTTGGCGACAATGTTTTAAGAAACTCATATTAAACGCATTTCCGTATTTAAATTCCGTTATTTTTTACATTTTGATTTTTATTATTGAATGAATGAATAAAAACACTTTATGCACAACATAAATAGGAAAATAAAAACAATATACATGAAAAAAAGTTATACAGATAGGTATATCCGATCTGCCAGAAAACAGATCTGTTCTATGAAAATTTTAACCTCCTACCTCGGTTTAAAAGATATCGTCATAAAGGGTAGAACAGACTGACAGACAAACCACGACGGCGCCGGCGTCGACTTACAGTAGGGCGTTCCTTTTTGGCGTCATTTAGACACGGAACCTTAAAAACTAAAAGAGTGACAAAACAGAGTTACTTGGACATCGACGTAGAATCAAATGGACGACGAGTCAAGTACATAATTCACGAAAAAAGCGTCCGAAGTTAACGTATACACGCGTAGTTATATGCATAGAAATAACACATTTGAATTTAGATCGTGTGTCATTGCATTACTCTTGTTTTTGTTTGCAACAATTTATCACCATACGAAGCATCGACTGGAACGTACTTCACCTTACGCAGCTTCGAGTGAAGACAGAGAAGTAATGGAGTAGCTTTCACTTATAATGTTTTTTTGTTGGCTATGTTTTATAAGTATTTTTTATTTTTGCAGAATCTTGTTTATTTTTTTTATAACAAACACAGAAACACGCTTAAATATGAATTATACAGGGTGAAAATGATTTGAGCAAACAAAGTGGATTTTTTTCGGAACAAAGTATTCCTCTCGTCATGATTCGGCTATAATGTTTTTCCATAGTGCACAACGTATCTCGGGAAAAGCTAAAATAAATAAAATATTTCAGGTAATAAAAACAATAGAAAAAATTAACAAAATATTTTAATAAGAAACTTTATATTTGAAAGCGACTCTATAAAAATTTTCTTCCAAAACTGTGATGTTCGATTGTTCGCTCATGGAAATCAAACTAAATTAGTAATTCAAATTAAAATAAACTACTGTGTTTCTTAGCAAAACAATACTTTAAAATGATAAAGCAAGAGTTTACTTACCGGAAATATGATACTCCATCCTGTTTTTTCACTTTACTTGAATAGTTTTTACAACTTTTCATGACGCAGTACGCCATTTTGGACGCGCAGTCAGCCGGCCGACCAAATTAAGACTGGCGCGAAATTAGACCTCTTTTTGCGTTTTACTACTCTTTTGGTTCGGACACTTTTGAGCGCTGACCCGAAGTCCATTTGTTTCTACGTAGATGGACTTGGAGCTTCTTTTCATAAAAGGACTTTTCGAGGAGGCGGGCGGAGGTTTGAGGTAAGGGGTCCGTTAACTAGGGATTTCGTAGCATCATATCTACTATCGCCCCAAGCAGATTTTGGGATATCTTACTCATAATACTGGACGATTTTCCTAAGAAAGCCATAGTCAATAAAAAAATTCAAATTCAACAGCCGTTTGACCTTTTTTGCATTTTCATCTTAAAGCAAAATTTATTCAGTATGATGAGTAAAATCCATCAACTGAGCTACTGAAAATCTCAATTGTCGATTCAAACATAAATAAATTAAAAGCACCTTTTTTGAAGTCACATAAAAATAATGAAATGGCTGATTCCTCAACATAAACTAATAGGTATACAATGGCTGTAGGTAAGTTGGGTGCACCAGTAAATGAACGAACCCAGTGAATTAACAAATATATAGTTTTTGCTCAAAATAAGAATTCTTCGTAATTCTGCCAAACAATATTCGTCAGTCACAAAATGGCAAATGTTTAAAGTATACTGCAGTTATGTTCATTTTAAATTGTATGGGAGTGTAATAAGGATTCCGGTGAGTACGTGCCCACTTAATATGATTATTTGGAGTTTACTGTAATTAATGGATATGGTACAAGCGTTTCTTAGATGAAATAAAAGATTGATAGTGCTATTTGTAAGCTTTTTGTAGTGATTTCATTTCATTTTATGAATATTTCATTTCATTATATGAATGTTAAAATCTAGTTAAAATTCCGTTCATTCCAAGGGGATAAATACGAAACAAGTTTTTGTTATATTTAGCTTTATAGTGGTTGAAATAAGATTTTGTCTTCAACAATATGTTTAATGTTCTTTATCCAACAACGAGTCCAGTATTGGAACATATGTTTTCAGTAATTTTAATCGTTCATTTATTGGATAGTTCAATCTAATGAAAGTGTTCCATATATTTTAGTGATTGAACGAAGACATTTTTAAGGTGTCGGTTTAGTATTTATTTTTACATCTAAAAGATTCATTTGGGTTTTTAGCACTTCTAGCCATTTCTGGCCACGAACTTCAACTAATTCATGCTTAGCATAACTTTGCATTGCTTTTAGGCATCCCTAACTGCTAGGGTTTCAAAATAATGCCATATGATGTAGGTTAAATTGCAGTGAATATGAAAATGCCCTACTGTTTCGGGGGAAATGACATATCAAATTAAAGGGTTTATTGTAGGGGTCTAAAATATGTTTTTTTTATTTTTATTTTAAAATTCATAGTTTATTTTTTTAAAGAAAATATATGAAAACTGACCATTCCCCCACCAGTTATCTCAGAAACTACTGATTCTGAAATTTAAAAAAAAAAAAATACCTCTTTAGTTATAGATTACAGGAAACGTTATTAAAAGTCTATAGTCTTAACATAATATAGTGAAATTCTCAATATTGTTTGTCGATGTGCGAGTCAGACTCGCACTTGTCCGGTTTTTTAATTATCCGCCTCGTTGAGAACTTCAAATTGTATTTAAAGTAATTAAGAAATACCAGAATTTTGCAGAAAACCATATTAAAAAAAAATACAAAACATTGATTTTCTTTAACTAGGTATTTCACAGCTGTTCATTCACTGGGGTCTGTCTGTTTATTCACTGGAATTTGCCGTTCATTCCAAGGGGAAATGCCACTTTCTAACCTTTTTTGCATATATCTCCAAAATTATCAATATTATCTTAACAAAATTAGTTAAAATTATAAGCTTAAATAAATTCCGGAGATATCTGAACTGATTTGGTCCTGCTAAGGGAGTTATTTACAGACGTAAACAATTTTCAAACTTGTCAAAGTTCCTCCTTTTAATTCATTGGTGAACTTACCCTATGAGTGATTCGCAGAACACAATGCCAGAATCAACAAGCTCGCCCTGCAAGTAGGGAAATGCAAAGCGAATGATTCAATTTCGGTCCTGTCCAAGTCAGCCACAGTTCTGGCTAGGAAAGCGCCACACAAACACTTCGACAGTTTCATTGTCTCTCTCGCCCGCAGCCCTTGATTGACCATTAAGTCTGCTGGCACTATGCTTTGTGTTTATTATGCATGCAAATGGGTCTAGGTATTGAAATCACTTTAATTTTAAAGTGATGAACGTAAACAAAGCCCTTAACTAAAGCCAAATATTAACTAAAGTCAATATTATTGTAGTTTCGTTCACGGTATCGTTAATTGCTCAAAATATTATATTTTGCTTTGCTTAGCAGCAATTTTTCCACAGAAAATACTTATTTTTTTGAATAGTCTTTGTTCATTTGCCCTTAGCAAACAAACAAGCGCTATCCCTTATTGTTATAGCTAAAACTATCACTAAACTCTCAGTAGGTATCTAAGTTGCGTTATCTTAAAACCTAAACACAGATCTCAATAAAAATTAATCTTATAAAACTGATAATTAACCCTTAATGCCAGGGCTTACCAATTGAGTTTTTTTTAATACTGTTAAGGTGAGAAATTGAAAAACCAAATGGGCGAGTCAAACAAATACAAAATAATGACAGATCACTATGACAGCGTCCTTTAAGATGCCCTGGCTGTAAATTTATGTTTTCGAAAGAGACAAAAACTAATAAGAATGCTCTACATTACAAATCTGGCTTATAACTTTAACTATTTTTTTATCAATTTCAGCAGCTCTACCCATAAGTGTAAATAAAAAACTTTTTAATCAGCCGGTTAGTTAAAAATAATTCAAAGTCTGTTTTTGCGCAATTCGGAGTACAATACGTAACTTTATATAGTAATTGCTTATCATCATTTTACAAGTACATCGAATTGTGCTTGTAATTTGCAAATTGTAGTTTTACAAACGGGTCCCAGACATTCTTAATTATTTCTTATCAAAACACATTATTTTGTTGAAATCACAGACAAGATAAGAAGTTGAAGAAGGTCATTAGCAAACAATTACAGAATTTCAACGAAAGTCCGGCCAAGCTCAAAACAAAAGTATGAAAGTCTGATAATAGGTTAATCTTTTGAGTGGAACAATAATCCGGATTTGAGAAACCTACTTTTTCACTTTCCTTTTGAGTGCGCCTGCCTTTGATTAAACAAGTTCCTTTTACTCAAAGTTTTTACGCATAAAATGAAATGTTTTTTTCTGTATAATTAAGTAGAAACGAATAATTTTCTTAAAGAGATAGAACAAGTACCGGTACAAAAATCGTGAAATAAAAAAGCCTTTTAGTACCTAATAGATAAAACTTTTATGCTCATTAGACTGACAAGTCGTTTGTGTGAAAGTTACTTTCGTACAAAAAAACTCTGTCTTTATTTTATTTACCTACCCTATTTTGACATGATTTCTTTTTCACTAGCAGGAGTAACACAATGTAGTCAATTTGCTGCAGAGTCGGCTCAAAGTTCCTCGGCTACGTCCGAAAGTTGTGATTGCCTTGTTTTGCGCTCGCTTCGTGAAGACGACGAATAAAACTGCACAAACTTGTGAAAAGTAGAATATAAAAAACTATTGTCCTTGTACCGCTCATAGTGGAAAAGCAGAATTTTGACTGTACATTTAGCTGGACCCCAAACGAGCCTATTACCTTAACCCTGTCATGGTATTTAAAAAAAACAGTTATAACCGAATATAAATGAAATAAGTATTTCTATTTTTAGATAAGTATTATTTGTTACTAGATGCTGCCCGCAACTTCGCCCGCGTGGATATCCTTTTTATGACTGTTCCTGAGTGAAAACGGAAATATTTTTTAACGATCCTCCTTAAATTGTGTTCTACTATGTTGTCCCCCGGCCTTTAATATTTTGTAGCTATATGTATGTCGAATTTTAGTAGCATAAGTTATGTAGTTTCAGCATAAAATAATGTCAAAACATTTTCCCGATGCCTCGGGATTCAGTATTTTTGCGGGATGAGACGCGCCGCTTTCCACACTGCACTGTCAACAATTCCTGACCGTGTCTCAAATAACCTGCATAATCGGCGCGACCACGCATGTCACAGTAAGCTACAACTGTTTTCAAACTGATGTTTTCGTATTAAAAAAAAATTGAGCCTTCGCAGAGATACGATTTGTCATGTTCCTGTGGGGGAAACTCCTAATAAAACCTGGATTTATAAAATCTCGGATGTTTAGTCATGACAGAAGTTACACTAGTTTACATAATGAATCTGTTGCTGGAAAATTGTTGCTGTTGCTGATTTACATATAGTAGGCTAAGTTCAAATATAGTACATGTAATAAGATTTTTTTTTCTCTAGTTATTGAGTTTTAGATTTTTGAATTTTTTACAAATGTAGGAAAAGCACTCTCTGTTTACATCGATAGCTTTAACGAACTTTTTCATAATCCCCAGTTTTATATGTAATGGCAGCAGGATAACTTTTTCAAGAGCTACAAGTGGCTCTTTGACAAACTTTTGCTTACCAAATGTTTCTCAAGGGGCAGTGCTTGATTACTCAGCGTTCGTATTTTGCTCTATACCGTCCACATATTCTCTGAATATGTATGTAGCAAAAAGTATTTGGTTTGTTTAAACAACATCTGCATGAAGTACTCTGTCGAAAAAATTGCAACATTAATCTTAAAACAAAGTGAAACACGACAGTTATCATTGGACAAATATGCTTAAATTATCAAAATCAAGAAATCAAAAATAAAGTTATTTGACCTGCACAAAAATTTCTGAGGGTAGATTTGAAAATAATATGTCTTAAGCAAACAATATCAACCATAAAGTTCGCGGCAATAGACACAAAAATTGAAATGTAAACTTGTGTTATCATCAAGACAAAATTATAATAAAGTCGTTTATGAAAAATCAGCTAAGTCGTTTTCGGGATAAAAGTATCCTATGTGTTAATAAAGATTATACAACGTATATTATGTGCCATTCGTCTAAATCCGTTCAGCCGTTTTTGCATACTTGACTAACAAATATCCAAACATTTAAACATACAAACTTTAACATCTCACTAATATTATGTAATCACATCTCACTAAACTCATCTCATATTTTCATCACTAATATTAACTACACTAATAATAAAGTTATTATATCTTATGAACATTATATCTGTATCATTATATATGTATTATAAATGTTATATCAAACGATTTTATACAATGTAATAGTTAGAGCTTATAATTGTTATATTCAACAAAATTATATCATCTGTTGGTACATCTCGTGATAATTATAGCATTTGAGCGTTATTGAAATGAAAATATATCTCCCGTTTTTATATAAAATGAGACGCACCCCTAATATTATATCATTTCACTTCATCATCACTAATATTATAAATGCGAAAGTATGGATATTTGTTTGTTTGTTCCGCTTTCACGCTGAAACTACTGAACGGATTTGGATAAAATTTGGTAGGTATAGATAGATAAAGCAATCTGCTAACACAAAACTCGAAGGTTCCCGTAGGAATGGCTAAAAACTGAAATTTTTACTTCGGCGCTAGAAGGCGCTGCCTTAACATTTTATCTCTTTGGACCCAAATTCTGAAGTTTACGCAGACGAAGTCGCAGGCGGAAGCTAGTTTATAATATTAGTAGGTATCTCACTATGAGATAGAACTAAGAAATTAATACAGGTGATGTATGAAGTATATTTGCAACCGTGATTACTTTCTCTCTCTTAATAAGAGAGGGGATTACTTGGTGATAAAAAATATAGAACTTAAAATATTAAATCACATAAGTCCATTAGCGTTAATTCCATGAATTTATATACGTATAATACGTATATATCCACATTGAATTGCGAAAGTTTTCGCGGAACAGACAGGAACACAGAACAAAACAGAAATATCCGCATTGTGTCCACACAAATGAAAGTTTTTACGCCCGCGAGGCCCGCCCGCCCTGCGACCCGCCGCCCGCCCGCCCTGACAAGAGCGGAACTTGTTTAGAAAATTGAAACAGGCTGCAAGTCTTTAGCGAAATGTATTATGTATAAATGATAATAGAATAAAACTGGAAATACTTTGTTTTCTTTCCAGAAAAATCCTTACTTGAGCTTGAAAAGTGAAAAGTGCTTTAATATTATAATATAAGGTCTTACTTACCTTATGTTTTGGTTTATTACAGTAATTTTACCAAACAATCCTTTCAGGAACACAATCTCCATTTATGAGGCGAGTCTCCTCCGCGTCAACAACGTTACAGGCGTGTTTACCTACACGTGGCGTTTTCACTTTCTTCTCGTTCACTTGTATCAGAGGTGATTTTCATACGAGCGCAGTAAATGCGCCGGTAATGGCCCGTAGCCGAAAGCTCGCAATATATGTTTCCCCGCCGGAGGAGGGGGGGAGGGTCACCCTCACCTCACCCCGACGCCCCACCCGACCAGAAACATTTAAATTGAAATAAAACGCCCTAACTACGCGGATTTATCGCTGCATATTCAAAAGCGATATTTCATATTGAATATGTCAAAATATTGAGCCAACGACCGCTCGCTGCCGCTACATTGAATTAGCAAACACAAACATACTCGTTTGCTCATGTTGGTATATGCAACACACACTCACACACTGTCGCACAATGAAATTCTATTCACATTCGCGACATGGCCTCACTATTTCTATTATATTTCATCTCCTTTGAAAACTGCTATGTAAGTCCGCGGCTTATACGTCGCAAGTTACAAAATAATAAAAAGTAAGCATCCCCGTAAAAAGGTAACGCCTGTAATAAAATAAAATGGGGGCAAGAAAAAATTAAATTAAATCCTGTGACGTTCAAATTGTTAGAACGAAATCTTTTGCATATTTATTTTCTTATAAGATAGCACTTACCATTCATCCATTAAACAATATTATAAAACCGGCCAAGTGCGAGTCAGACTCGCGCACCGAGGGTTTCGTATGAATTCATATTCACACATACACACAGCCGTTTATGCCGCATATTTGAACACTCGTATGGGAATCAAAACCTATAGAGTAGTTCCTATATACCTAGAATCATGAAATTTGGCAACAAGCAAGGCACAAGTACCTAAAGTGAAAAGTCCGAAAACCAAAAACTTTCCCTTCTTTTCCTGCGAGTGTCCAAATATGTGGCATAAACGGCCATATCTCTTGATTGCGTTGGCATAGAAGTTTTATTTTTTCACAGCTCCAAGGGATTGCAGGCCTGATATAAATTTCAACTTGTACAGTGTTTGATATAAATTTAAACTTGATACGTCTACGCGTTCCTGAGAAAACGGATCTTGACAGACAGACAGACGGACGGACAACAAAGTGATCCTATAAGGGTTCCTTTTTTCCTTTTGAGGTACGGAACCCTAAAAATTGACTCGTTGTTTACTAGGCCTTGATTGTGTAATTCTCAATTCCAACTTTGAACGTTAAATCAAGTTAATTTAGGAATTTCGAAGTCGTAAACTAACGGGTAGTAACTAACTTTGTAACTAACCTTAACCAATTAGGCTGCGTTATTGAAGTAGTATTGTTATTGTATCTCCAAAATTATTTCATCGCATTGTTGATACTAGTACTTGTCTAATGACAGTCGACACGCACTACACAAGTATCATAATAGGTTAGTTAGTTGCTAAAAGGAGTTTGATGCTATACAAGGCTACGTTTGAACGGGCCGAGCTCTGCCGGGCGGGGTGGCCGGCAGCGACGGCGATGTTCCGGAACAGAGCTCGGTGTGTCCGCGGTCTGTAATCCCTTTATTAACTATCTACTAGAATAGTCGTTGGTAGCTTTTGCTAAACTACTATACTTCCATACTGCCTTCTAGCCCACCAGGAATGGAGAGCCTGCCTCCGTTTCCGTTCACCTAATCATTGTAAGATCGAGGTACCTATCTTTTATACAGTAATTCAGAGGCTCATGTTGCCTTTCTATATTTATGTGAATTCCAAGATTATTCTCCAAACCAACCATACAGGGTTATTTTTGGACCCCCCCACCAAAACTTCACAGTGGCTTCTATTCGTGAAACTGAGCCGCTTTCCCCAAGTAACTAATGGTCAATTCGCAAAAAAATGTGGACCTTTCATGCTAATTTGATCACGTGATCGGCCTATTTTGTATGGAGATGGCCTTTATTTGCGAATTGACCATTGGTTACTTGGGGAAAATTGCTCAGATTCATGAGTAGAAGCCACTGTGAAATTTTGGTGGGGGGTCCAAAAATAACCCTGTTATTCAATACAAGGATTTCAAGGTGTGATTAACATATTTACAAGCAAATGCTGCAGTTAAAAGTAGACTTTACAGTCTGTATTAGCCTATCAAGGTTTTATAAAAACAATGTTAGTCCGTAGCACGCGCTAAGCGAATAACTCTTGAGCTACGTAGACGGTTACGTATGAATTGAATTTATTATAGAGCTTGAACACAAGCAATTACTGATTAACATACAGAGTTGGCGGGAAATGTGCTACAGGGCTGTTCGTGCGTATAATGTACACTTATGTAAACTAATCTACGACCGACTGGCAATCGGGAATCGGGCCGGTTTCATTTGTGAACACACGAGTTCCCGTATTTGTTCATATTATAGGATTATCATTTAGCCGAGCCATTTTAGATTTAGACAATGCTTTTTAATTAATACTAGTACTTACTTAACATGAAGTTGTATTCGATGTGTGTGCTTTATATATTTTTTATTAAGGCTTAAGTAGGTCCGGCATTAAATATATATCACGGTTTATCATCGCTCTTTGTGACCAAACAATCTCGTTTACAACAGTCTCCTTGTGAAGTATTACAGAATTACGTAAGCTTCAGTGTGTGAGATTAATCTGTTACAAATATTATCGCAGGCGCACTTTAGTAAATGGATTTTGATAATTTGTCAACGTCAATATCACCTCATCAGTTCATTATTCACATGATTTTAACATCCGCCATAATGGGATAAATAGAACTGAACCTGGATACCTATTTATTTTCTTTACTTTACCGGCCTTAATGTTAGGCGTAACTTACACATTTATATGATGAATGAAGTTGAGCCTTCCAATACTGACATTATTTTTAGCTGACAAGAATTACATCGTAAAGAAAAATCTGCTTACAATACCTCACAACACAACTAAAATATCTAAAATAAAATGTTTACAGTATCCCTATCGCACCATCACAGATAAACACCCGCTATCTATTCACGAATTGGTTCTCCATTGGGGATGGTGTTTGGATAGATGGTTAGATTTATCGACACGCTTATTCAATAGAGTTCTTCCAAAGACTCAGTGTTGTTAAGGACAAGCCCATCAAAATGAGTCCGCTTTGGTTGATGGAGCCAACAGCGACCGTCGACCTAGTAGTCCATAATGACTGGTATGACCATTTGAAGTACCTATTCATATTATGACTTTGTTGTACGTGGGCTTTTGTCGTATAAAACTGAATAGCCTTTTCGCAATAACTATGGCGAAATTGTAAAAATGGGCTTTTAATACAATTCGATCAGTTGATTGGAAAAAATTGTACAAGAAGTCAGACTTGTTTTGCGACTTTAACAAAGTTTTAAAACAAGAATTGTTCAATTTCATGAGTAGTTGTCCATTATAAAGTATTACGATATTTCACCTTTATGTACACCTTTGTATGTATGTGTATGTGTAGCCAGGTCTAGAGATATACGTCTAGTCTATCAGCCCTCCCTCCATCGGCATTCCACCACCAGTTGGGACTGTCGCGACAAACGCTGGCAAATTGTTTCCAATATCTTTTATAGGAATGTGATAGTGAGCTTCTACCTACCTACTGGATAGCGGGAATTTTTCTTACAGTTGTCCTGTCGGGCTATTTTGCCAGTTCTTATTAGATAGCCGTCATCTCTTTATTCAATGATTTTATCTTTAGTTGGAAATTATTTGCGTGGTATTTTAATTTTGGAAAGAGAGGTAAAGCAGAAGTGACATATATGTTATGGACCAAGTGATTGTTTGTTTGTTTGTTTGTAATCTCTTTATTGTACAAAAACATAAAACAGAACAATATTGCTTTTAAAAGTAACAGTTTGTACAAAGGCGGACTTATCCCTGGAAGGAATCTCTTCCAGTCAACCTTTGAGCAAGTAACTTAAAAGGATATTACGGGTGGCATGTTCTGCACAAACTCATACTAAACAATTACAAAGATTTAAAAAATAAAATAGACTATACTAACTTAAAATAACATTTGAACACAAAAGTAGATAACTTATTATAGTTTATGGTAAACGTAATTAATGTTAGTGATTAATTGGGCATTATACATAATGCCCGTGCATTTTGATGAATACCCAATATGACAGGGCAATATGATAATAATTATTGAAATCATTAAATAGTCCGGGAATTATACATAATGTCTATCATCTATTGGACAGAGTTATAGAAATATATGTTTTGTCACTATTATTTGTATTTCCAACATGAAGTCAAAATTTAAAACACACTTATCATAAAATCTTCGTTTTATAGATGCTCTGACCTACGATTTTAAAACTTCAAATAACTTAGAATGTTGGTAATGCCAACACTCTTTAAAGTTCAAATCAATATTTTTTATCAATTAATATGATTAATTTTAATCAGATTAAATTAATCATGATTAAAAACGTAATCTTAATCGTGATTACTGGCGTTAATCATTAATTAATTAACTTGATCATAAAATGATACATCCATCATTGTTGTCAATTCTACGTAAAAGAAATAAAGGAAAAGTAAGTAAGGGATCAAGGAGGGGTTAGGGAGGGGTTAGGGAGGGATCAAGGGGAGATCAAGAGAGGGATCCAGGGGTTTGGGAGGTATCAAGGGGGATCAAGAGAGAGATCAAGGGAGGAATCCAAGGGGTTAGGGAGGGATCAAGGATGATTAAGTGAGGGATCAAGGAGGATAAAGGGAGGAATCAAGGGGGTCAAGGGGGGTTATACATTAAATCAACTTTTGTACTGCAATTCTAAGACAACAAGCTACGTTGGCTCTGGCGCATCATCGACCCCTGCCTCAAACGCTCGCTTCGCTCGCTCGGCTTGCGCCTTTTTTTATCGTTGGGAAATCCGTCATGGATACCCAGTCGCTGCGGGGGCAGCAACCGGGTTATGCCGGACTCCTACCGGCTAAAACCCAACGGCGTTCCCGCTTCGCCGTATGGCAGGGGTCTGGGAAACTGGCAGAGCCATTACATCCAGTCCCCCACCGGCGACTGCCACCTTAAGGCGGCCCGGCTGCGTGGAGGGCAGAAAAAATACGCCCACCCGCTTTGACAGGGCGCACTCGGACGCTGAGCGCACCCTCCAACTGCTTCCTCACAGTGGACAGCAGACCCCCCGGTCTACTGTCTGGAAGCGATGGGGGCCAGGAAACCCGACCCCCTGCGGCGGATAAGATGGTAGGCTCCGCCGCCAACCGACGCCGCGCAGAGATAAAAATCTCTGGCGGCACCCGTCTGGGGCATCGATAAATCGACGCCCCCGAGCATCCCTTGATTGGACCCTTCAGCAAGGGTCCAAGGGAGCTCCTCCGCGGTGGGCGCGAGACAGATCCCTACGGATAGTCTCAAGCGCCCCTGCCTGTGCTGCGCTTCGACTGGTCCCTCGCTTCAAGCCTGTCCGGTATGGGTTACCTTATCCGGCATAGCCTTGAAGGTCATAAGGACACGCAAGCCCCCCCACCAACGACAAGGTGGCAGCACGACGGGGGGGGGGCTCGGCTTGCACCTAAATCAACCTAACCAACCCAACGTAGTCTAAATGTCGCAGTAAGGTAGTCAAAGCCGTAATATAGTTATATCCCTAGGGATATAATTATATACCGGGATTTACTTATATGACAGCGGTTCATAACTATCTTACTAGGGATATAACTATAATACGAGCACGATCTAGTAATATAACTATCTTACTAAACTAATCTAGTAGGATAAGTATATTCTCTTTAATTTGCATAACTGGTACTCATTTTAATTAAATAGCTCCAATAAAATAACTTTTTTTATTACGAAAATCTCACAAGCAAAGCACAAGTACAATAGTACTCCGGTTAGTGACTTCATCCTCCTAACCAGAAGTCGCAGGTTCAAATCCTGGCCAGTGCACCAATGAGTTTTTCCAAACTTACGTTACGTTTAGTTTTTTCATACCGACTACTGCTTTAACGGCGAAGGGTAACATCATGAAGAAACCTGCACATCTGATTTCTAGTTGTGTCTGATGGTCGCGTTGCACACGTCCGTAGGTATTTATCTTAAATGCCCTACTACATGTGACCACGGGTGATGCTAAATGCAACACCAGGCAACCATCATCTATACCTTGTGGATAGGACGGTTAAATTGTGCCACACGTTAAGAAGAAGAATATAAGTAGGTAGTACTTCAAATAATGTTTTTAAGTTTGAATATAGAATCAACAAATTATGACAGTAAAAAGTAAGGAAATTATTAAAATCTTGTACATAATAAAGAAGTATCTAATCAAGTACAATGTACACTTCAAGCCTTTATTCCGCCCTTGATCCCCCTTGACCCTTCCCTTGATCCCTCCCTTGGCACCCCTTGATCCCTGCCTTGATTCCTTCCTTGAGACTCCTTGATCCCTCGATACCCTCTTGATCCCCATTGATCCCTCTCTTGGTTCCCCTTAGTCACCCTTGTCCTCCTTGATCTCTCCCTTGGTCCCCTCTTGATCAATCCTCTGATCCCTCCCTTGATCCCACCTTAATCTCTACCATGATCCCCCTTAATCCTTCCCTTGATCCCTCTCTTGATCCCGCTTGATCCCTCCCTTGGCACCCCTTAATCGCTCGCTTAAACCCCTTTTTTAGTGAAATTAACGATTAATGATTATGATTACCCGTTTATATCCCATTCTCTCATACTTACTGGTTTGTTGGCAGAAAACTCTTACAGAGTTAAGCATACCATTTGTAATTACGTTTACAATCCTTGTATTTATCATGTATCAGTGTACAATAAACAATAAAATAAAAATAAAATAAAAATTAGTGATCTTAATCATTTTAAATTTCATTATGATTAATTAATCTGTAATAAATTCATTTTTTATTACGATTTTTAGTAATTAATTTTTAATCCTTAATCAGATAAACTTTGGGCTAACATTGATTTTCAACAATTTGAATAATCAGACTCATAGTTTGTACTTATTTGAAAGGAGTTCTTCAATAAGAATCCACTAGTTCTTAGCAGTTAAAATAAAATTTAATAAAATCAAATTAAAAATATAAGACAAATAACAAATATTATCAAATTGCCCGACTATCACAGGGCAATATTCATAATGACCAGACAGTGTGATAAATAATGATGTTAAGATAATAAATAACACAGGCCTGCAAAATTTAACTTTTGTAAAATTGATTGTTTAAAAGGTATTTATGTTATGGACAAAGTGATTAATGAGGGCATTATGAATAATGCCTGGGCATTATGAATAATGACAAGCTACAACTGGCAAAGTGATTAATAACACAATTCATCACGTAAGGTTTTTTAGAAATCTCAATAATATAATAGTATCCAAATACCAAGATGCTATTATCAAAATATTTTACTTGACGATAGTTATCAAACAAACGTAGTTAAAATGCAATTCAGTGTAAATATCATTTAGCACTTGAATGACAAAATAAAGTAAACGTTATAAAAATTTGTCCTAATTCTTAAAAGGTTGACTACAAAATACACAAATTGTATTGTTGTATGTTGTGATTTAAAAGTTATATTTATGTTACTTGGACAAATTTTGTATAGCCCCCGGGCTATACAAAATTTCCATGATTTTTGTGTGAGTGGAATAGCCTATAGAATTATTTGCACTGGATAAGAAAGGACTGCTAGCCTGCAAAAAAATCCTTCACACACGAAATGTGAAAATTTGGTTGATCTTACAAAAGTTAAACTTGGACTCATAAATAATAATAATAATAATATAATATATATAACTTTAACATGTGTTGTGTGTGTCTGTTTTATCGTAGCTCTCAAATGTGCGGACCGAATCTTTATTATTTTGACTTGAAAGCAGGTTTCATCGCGGTGATTCTTAGCTATGTATGGTAAAAATCGGTTAAGTGGTTTTAAGTTATTCGACTTTTACCAACAGTTGTAAAATTTATAAATTTATTAGTTATTTACAGTTAAAATAGATGAAAGATATAATATCCATAGAACGCTAGTGCGAAAGAATAGTAGTGCTATGAACAATAGGTTGGATGATTATCCTTTCGACAAACTTAATTGCGAATTTCTAAACTATTATCTCCTTAGTAGTACGTACTCAACCTATTAATAAGTATTGACAGTTAAGGTATCATACATATGTCTTGTTTAAAAAAATATATTATGTCCGTCATTAGTAGAAGTGCTAAATTGTATTGTATTGTTTTATTTCAACCTTTAGGAACATAAAGTACACTAGGTTAGGTCTTAATATTAAATCAGTCTTAAAATAATATCCATAAATCATAAGTATTGTGTTAAAAAACATTATAGGTACAAACTTAATGTTATTACAGCTAATAATACCTATATAATAGTTACTAGAAAAACTTAAAATATACATGCTGTACAGAGACAATGTCAAAATCAAAATAAGATTAAATTAAATTAAAGCTGCTGTAAAGGGGCATTGTCAATAAAAAAATAAAACCTACAAAGTAAATCACAAATAAATTATACTTCATTCCAATCAAAAAAAAAAAACAAAAGGTAAACAAACATAGTATGCAGATGACATTGACATATGTCAGATCCATAGTAAGTTTGTTTACGTTTTGCTTTTTTTTGATTGGAATGAACCATACATATTAAAGTCGGTCGAAATTAAAATTATAAAGTAGATTATCTGCTGTAAAAGGGCATTGCCTCATATTATAATTTGATATGATAAAATAAGAAAATCATTAAAAAAACATCTCTAGGAAAAACAATACAATACTACAGTATAGTTAAATATCACAATCACTTATTGTAATTTTTTAAGTAGGTACTAATCGTGTATGTATATCAAATGAAGACATTTTTAAACACAATAAGACGTTGCAAAACTAATTTAATAAATTATTCATCCTATATCTTGTAGGATAAAACCATCATATCAAATATGTTAATAATAGATTGAGCACAGGCACATCCATGAATATTTCGCAATTTAGTTTATCGAAAGGATGGTCTTCCAACCTATTGTTCATAGCACTGCTATTCTTTCGCACTAGCGTTCGTCGATGAAATATTCAGTAGATGCACGGTTCGCCGGAGTAGCATTCTTTCGCACTAGCGTTCGTCGAAGAAGTATTCTATCGATGCAAAGGTAATCGCTCTGCCATTCTTTCGTACTAGTATTAGTCGCAGAAGCAATCTGTCGAACATCAATTAGTCGTAAGTACGATCTTTCGAACCATTATTCATCGCACGTTTATATTTTGAAGTTGAATTACGCACTCAGGTTCGAAGCGTCGTCGTGTGACTACAAAGACAGATTAACTTTGACAGAACTCGGTTAACAAGTGGCCCGTATAATTCCACTGTTGAAGATTATCTCCCAAAATGCTCCTCCGTTGTGTCATTTGTCAACCTAGCTAGGAGATATTCTATGTAAATTTATTGTCACTCCAATCTGATTATTTTTCTAACTCAGCAGAAACTCTATTGATAGAGTAATTGAACTGCGGGAAGGCAGGGGTTTGAACAATGACGATTCTTGGTTATTTCCATTGCGTATCCCACAAGAATCTTACAATTCTCGCAACCCTTGTTGTTTTTTTAGGGCTCCGTACCCGAAGGGCAAAATCGAGATTTTTTGCTATCACTATGCTGTCTCTCCGTCTGTCAGAAGCTGAATTAGTTCTGTTTGAAATTTTGTTCAAACGTTGACTTGAAATCGAATCTTAAATTAGAATTTCAAAATGCCTCCAATAATTTTTGACCACTTTAAATAAGGGCCGTAGACTTGGATTTTATAATGTAATTTATTAGAACTCAGGTATTACTCTACAAATCCCTTAAGCCTTTTGTGGAAATCATTAAAATTTAAGCTTAAAGTATTAATATTAAAACTAATCCCTCTAAAATAGAAAGCGAAACTTAATGAATAGAATTTTTATAATTCCGACGTGATAAAACAAAACTGTTCAGTATTATGAGTAGAAGCCACAGTTGATGGTCCCTTCACCCATTTTGTTACATCTTGCATATATTTTTTTTATGGCAAAGGTGGCAAACGAGCAGACGGACCACTTGATGGTAAGCGATTACCGCCACCCATACGCGGATACCACACTGACGCGAAAATCGGACAGGAGCGCGGAGCGACGAAATTCGCATGCGGCAGAGTTCCGCTCCACCGGACGGTTTCCGTCCGAATGTCGTCCGAAGCTGCGGGGCACGACGAAGGCGCGGATTCTGCGCCACCAGACGGTTTCTGTCCGAATTTCGTCCGAAGCTGCGGTGCACGACGATTTTCGTCATGCGTTTATTTAATATTCGAACGTGTATGTTTGTAACAAGGGTTGCTTTTGTTTGTAACAAGGGTCATTTCATGAATCCCCCGCGCGACCTATTTCTCCTCCCACCCCCGTGCCTCACAATACCCTCTCCCCACACCGCACTCCCCCTCCCCCCCGCACCGCAGCCCCTCCCCCGCACCCCGCAACACCCTCTCCCCGCACCACACAATACCCTCCCCCCGCGCCGCAGACCCTCCCCCGCGCCCCGCAACACCCTCCCCCCGCACCCCGCAACACCCTCCCTCCGCGCCACACTCCCAATCCCCCCGCACCGCAGCCCCTTCCCCGCGCCCCGCAACACCCTCCCCCCGCACGCCACAATACCCTCCCCCCACGCCACACCCTCCTGGTGCCACGCAACCCCCCGCCACCCCGCGCTCCGCACCCCCCTACCCTCACGCTCTGCAACACCCCCACCCTCGAGCGTCGCACCCGTCTCCCCCACGTCACGCAAACCCCCGCACCCCGCAACACCACCCCGTAGGCCGCAAAAATCAGTTATGTTGCGAGACTCACGCTTTTCTACACAAAATTCAGGACGGTACTGCGGAGCAGTGTGGCATACCCTGCGAATCGCGCCTCTGGACGGAGAAGCGGCGTCAGTGTGTGGTACACTGCGAATCGCACCGCGTCTCCGTCCGGGAGTGCGGATACGTCGTGCTAATCGCGCCTCCGGACGGAGAAGCGGTGTCAATATGTGAAACCCTGCGGTTTTTGTATACAAATCAACATTTTACAGTACAAAGTTTAAATCCGCTCCACCGCAATTCGTCGCGGCGAGCTGAGCAGTGTGTTTTCCGCCTAGACACCCGCAACACCAAAAAAGTACTAAGTGCGTTGCCGGCCTTTAATATGGGAGTACGCTCTTTTCTTGAAGGTTTGAATGTATATTAGGTATATTCTTAGATGATCAAACGAACTTACGTTAAGTGAAGTTCGATCTTAATTATCCTTCCTTGTCGGAGAGATTTAATTGAGTTCACATGTAGTAGTCCTCGTCTACGTTTTGACCCACTCGCACGTAGTTTAGCGCCATAAGATAAAAAAGAGACAGCTATATAGGTACTCTTCCCCCTCGGCGCCATTTTACGGTCCAAGCTTCATTCATTTTAGAGAATAAAAAAGGCAACCTACATCCTACAATATTGGTATTAGGGGTTGTAATAGTAGCATACTAGTATTGTTTAGTCTAGGGTAGGGAGGGATCTTAAATCTCTCCGACAAGGAAGGATAATTAAGATCGAACTTCACTTAAGGTGAGTTCGTTTGATCATCTAATTATCCTTCCTTGTCTTCTAGATTTAATTGAGTTCACATGTAGATGTTTAGAGTAGACATGGGCGCCGCGCCGGCGCGGCGCTATCGCGCCGACTTGTTCACGCCGCCGCCGCCGCCGACTCTTTCGAAATTCGCGCCGACCAGACCAAGCAGCAAGTAATTTTGGTTAATTTAAATGTAATTTTTTCAACATCCGGTACGGTACCGCACCTCATATCATTTAGAGCAGATTGCAGATGCAAACAGAGAAAGAAATCAATTCATGCGTGGAGATACAAAACACAACTCGTGTGGCTTTTCTCAGACCGCATCAACGAGTATGTAAATTCTAATTGCCCTTATTTTACACAAAAATAATACCTGGCATCACCTTATTTCAAAGATTAAGTTAACTTTAATCCAAATCGATCCGACATCGTGTATCGATACTATAACGAATGAGGGTACTCCCATGAGACCCAACCCCCCCCCCCCCGATTCCCCCTATCCCCCATCCATTTCAAAGGCCGGCAACGCACTTGTAACTCCTCTGCTGTTGCGGGTGTCTATGGGCGGCGGTAATCACTTACCATCTGCTCGTTTGTCACCTATCACATAAAAAAATAAAAATATATCTCGGACATCGGCTTAAACGAGATTAAACAGCTTAAGATCGCTTACCATCAGGTGATTCGTCTGCTCGTTTGTCATCTATCACATAAAAAACAGCTTAAGATCAATAAGGCACTGAGTCATGGATGATGGAGTTACGGCTGAGCTTCTGGAAGTAGTCGAACGCCTACCACATAGCACAAAAGTGTGGTGGGTGATGCACTTCTTCAAAATTGGTAATGACCCAGCTGAACTGCTGATTGTGAGACCCTACAGACCCACATCAATTTTTTTAGTTTTAAAGAGTCATCACGAATCGTCTGGACGCTTGTTTTATGAATTTCCAGGGTTTCTGAAAAGATTTCAGTACCATAGATCTCATTCCTACATTGAAGCAGGCAACACAAAAAAAAAATTAAAGGCATAATCGGCCACTATATGCTTCGCGTTTGTAGAATGTGGACTATGAGAAAGCCTTTCATTCAATCGAGACTTGGACTGTGTTACAGTCTCTCCAACGGTGCCAAATTATAAAAAGAAGCGGTCGTGGCTCAGTGCGGCTTGCATGGTCGCATAGATCACGCAGGTTAACTGACTACAGACATGGTCATAAACTGGATGGGTTTGACTATTAGTGGCAATTATCTCGACTGTTTCTGTGCTTCGCAAGGCACGTTAAGCCGTTGGTGCCGGCTGCTATCGCTAGCAGTCGTTAAGCCATGTCAGAGGCCTTATAGGCGGCTTGAAACCTTCTGACACTGGGGTTGGCCACTAGCCCCACAACCTCCACCAATCCGGACTTGGCAACCATGTGTGGAGTATGGCCTAAACATTCCCGAGTTATGGAAAGAGACCCGTGCCCCTGCTGTGGGAACGTAATGGGTTGTTAACACACCCACTCCTCTGAAGGTTGCAGATTCTACTCTCGAAGTTGTTGACGAATATGTATATCTGGGACAAACATTCCAGCTAGATAGGTCCAACTTCGAGAAAGAGATCAATCGTCGAATCCAACTCGGCTGGGTAGCCGATGGAGCGTGCCATGCTTGGAGTATCCCTACGTGATCGAATCAGGAATGAGAAGATACGTAGGAGAACTAAAGTTACCGACATAGCTAACAGAATCGTTTAACTTAAGTGGCAGTGGGCGGGGTACATAGCTCGTAGAACAGATGGCAATAAAGTTCTCGAGTGGCGACCACGCACCGGAAGACACAGAGTGGGCAGGCCTCCAACTCGGTGGACCGACGACCTGTTGCGGGAAGCCGCTGGATGCGAGCGAGCAGTACAGGACCGGTCGGTGTGGAAATCATTGGGGGAGGCCTTTGTCCAGCTGTGGACGCCTTTTGGCTGATAATGATGATGAAGGTTTATCAAAGTTCTCGAATGGTGACCACACACCGAAAGACACAGCATAGGCTTGGCAAACATGTGTGGAGTATGGCCTAAACATTCCCGTCGCGACAACTTGTAAAGGTTGCGGGCCACAGGATACGGGCAGCGCAAGACTGATAGGCGTGAATATCTAGGGTAGTTCTGTATCAAATGTAGAATTCTTTTGCTAAAGATGAAATATTATTTTTATATACCTTTTCAATTCGCAATTAAAAATTTTATTTATTTATATACGTAGAAAAATGTTTCTGTCTTATTACCAATCCCAAAAATAAAAAATTACGTCGCGCCGCGGCGCGGCGCTGCCACGCCGTCCAATTTGGACCGGTGCACCGCCGCCGGCAAATAAAAGGTCGGCGCCCATGTCTAGTTTAGAGAGACTAACAATGTTGTAGGTAATGGGTATGAGAATTATTGCAATAAAATATATTTTGAAAGAATTTATAACTGCAATTCAATTTACCCTTCCTAGAAGGTAATCGACTAAATAATATGAAAATAAAATTAAATCTTGTTCAATTTTATGAATGGGTTGTTATTTAAACTTGACGCTAGGTTCTGAGAATGAAGAATACCACCAATTTTTGTTTTTTATCTTAAAATATACTCTATTAAAAATAAAAAAATAGGGTGAAAAATTTTTTTTGATACGTTTGATAGTTTCCGAGATACTGAATTATTTAAGTAGGCAAGTGACGCGGGGTCACCGTACGCTGCTGTGACGTCACTCCACAACGGTCGCTCAGTGCGCGCACCGCTCCCTACCTGTATACGTATGAAGTTTGCGTTGAAAATGTTAAAAATAACGAATCCACAAACTAGAAACTGCTAAAATACAACTACCAATATACCCGAAAAGTTATTTTTTACTATTATATTTTTGAACCTTAAAGTCAAAAGAAATGGATGAGAAAGTATGATCCACCCAGGCCCAAAGCCAAAAGTTGTGTCTATCGCCTTCTTCTTATCTTATAACTTTTGCATAAACAGTGACGTCGTCGCCGTAGCTATTTCTAGCCAATCTAAAATAAAATAAATATGAGTTAACCTATACACATAAATAATAAAAACCGGACAAGTGCGAGTCTGAATCTCGCGCAGAGGGCTTTGTCCATACCTACAAACAAACAATATTTTAACTTTTATCAACTTATTTTAAGATTTATAGAAACTTCTTAGAGATTTTCCTGTAATTTATAAGCAAAGATCTATGTTCTGTATAATTTGTTTAAGTTTTATGCCCAGTTTTCGGAAATAAGGAGTGAGGGGCATGGTAAAGGTGATGGTGTCAAAATCATATATGTCATCAACTGTAATATAATGACACAATAACGACACTGAAGCGGTCATGGCTCAGCGCTGCTTACGTGGTCGCGTCGATCACGCAGGTTAACTGACTACAGACACGGTCACAACTTGGATGGGCTTAAATATCAGTAACTATCACTAGATGGCAGTCGTCAAGCTATGTCGGAGGCGTAATAGGCAGCTTGGATGGACTTCTAGTCAAGTCCATCCAGGCTGTGACCGTGTTTGTAGTCAGTTAACCTGCGTGTTCGACGCGACCACGTAAGCAGCGCTGAGCCATGACCGCTTCAGTGTCGTTATTGTGTCATTATATTACAGTTGATGACATAAGGGATTTTAACACCATCACCTTTACCATGCCCCTCACTCCTTATTTCCGAAATATCAAGTTCATAAATATCATTATTACCTACATTTTTCAATACTAGTAATGAAAAATAGGTATGTAGGTTCTTATAGGGATCAACAAATTTGTGATAAGAAAGAAAAAAATAAGTTGTAAGTACTTTTGCATTTTTTATCATTGTGTCCCGGCGGCCGCGGTAAAGAAATCGGAGTTATTCTAGAAATAGTAGTTTAACTCGTCTATTTAAGGAATCATTCGATTTTTCAATCAATTTTTAAAACTGTCATCTCCATTTACTCCAGTTAGAAATGTTATTGTGGGCGAACATAGGGACCATCCGATAGCAATGTATGAAGAACACAGTACGGTGAGAGCGGCGAGTTGTTGTATGACGTCACGCGCGCTTGGCGCGCCCGAGCGAAGTATTTGAAAAAGGCGGAAACTAAAATTATCGTAACTTCAAAACTACTCGCTTGATTTAAATAAAACAAAAACAGGTGTATTTCTAGACATTTAGGCAACAAGGTCATAAAGTTTCAAGTGATTTAACGGACCCATTAACATTCTTCATTATTGCAATAAAATATATTTTGAAAGAGTTTATAACTGCAATTCAATTTTCCCTTCCTAGAAGGTAATCCACTAAATAATATGAAAATAAATAATATGTTAATATAATAATATGTTTATGTTTTTATTTTCCTGTTTTGTTGTGCAATAAAGTGTTTTCATTCATTCATTGATTCATTCATAAAATTAAATCTTGTTCAATTTTATGAATGTGATTGTTAGTCTGGTTGTTATTTAAACTTGATGTTAGGTTTTGAGTGATGATGAGTGATGAGGTTAAACCTAGCACAAGCGTAACGATAGACGATAGTGTCTATATGCAGCGTGGTTTAAGTATGCTTTTCCTAGACGTCTTACATAAGCGAATATGAATTACTTTAGTAATGATAATGCCGCCACCAAAACTGCCGCCGCCTACAGGTGATATGTACCATAAGCACCATCACGTCTATTTAATCTTCCGGCACATATCCACCGCCATCGTGCGTTTATACTGATGCCTACTATCCACAGTTGAGATTCCTTCTAGTGTTTCCAAACGCGTGTGTTATTATTTCAAAACCAACCTCGAGAAGGACGGTCTATTTAAAAAATAAAAACAATTTTCTCGAGTTTGTCATCTGACAATAACTTCAGAAATTGAGGCGATGCTGAACTATTAATCTAAGACGGAGACAAAAACAGGGATATTATAGCTATTTTTCTTAACCATAACCTTACGGTTATGTCCAATACCTACCGCTAACCTGATTTATTGAAACAACAGACATCCTGTCATTTCAGTTTATATAACTGATTGAATGAATGAATGAAACACCTGACCGATTTCGGTCATGAGTCTTGGCGACCACTTCGACTCCTAGTAGACTTGTTGACTGTGGGGCGCCCGAAAATAGCTAATATAGCCAATCTTCGCGGCAAACCCCCGTGCACAGTGCAGTTTAATTAAGTAATATACCAGCCTTTTATTTATTTCTTCATCATATCATAAAATACTTATCTGTGAGTAATAGTGTTCTGTGATACTTATACACTGGAATCGAAAGGGAGACATTTATTCGGTGTTGTGTTCGGTGGTTTTGTGAAGATGTCAAAGGGCATATGCAAAAAGTTAAAAGAGTTGAGTTGCGTCGGATAGCGAGCAGGGAGATACGTATACGATACGTATGTGCCACTGCCGCTCAGCCAGCCCAAGCGCAACCCATCGCGTCACCGCCGCCACGCCGACGACGCGCTGCTGCCGCCGCGCTGGCGCGCTGACCGATCGCTGCGAAGCGCGCCCTCCGCAGGCTCAGCCGCATTTTAAGGTAGCGGGTAGATGGAAATATTTTATGGATGCATTAAAAAGGTATTGTTTGGTATAACTAAGCCATTTTACACAAAATATTGAGATAAAGACTCTCATTACCCCAGATGACTTCTTTGCCCTGGACAAGTCCTGGCCAAAATATGGTATATTTTTGATCAAATTGTAAAAGTTAACGCAGCAACCCAATGAAAAACTCTTTGCTTCGAGTATTATATTTATAATCCGTAAAAGTGAAGAAAAATTTAATTTATACTGGATTTAAAATGTTAATCTGAATATTGATAATTTGAAATCTATTTTACCGTACCTACATAGTTGCCCAGGGCAATTACATGGTAAAAGCAATAAATAAAATAGGCCGATATCCTCCTGCTCATGCACGATTTTATCTTACTTAAAACACTTTTTTCTATATAAGTACTTGTGTTTTACCTTTCAGCCTGTGCTCAACTTTTATAGGACTATAGTCCTATGAACACTATAGTTTTCATTAAGTTTATGAACAGATTCAGGTGTTTTTTCAATCTCTTTTTACTATATTATTCTATGTTATTCTTCTTTTCGGTCGATAACAAACCTAAATAGTCTCTGCCCAAAATTCAGCCACGCGAATTGCACTGTCCGTGGCACTCAATAGATCTGCCTGCCTGCAGTTATCTGGGCATGCAGGGCACGACGTCAAATACTCCATTGTTTGGGGAACTACGCCACACTTAAACTCCAATTTGGAACCATCTGAGGATGTTATCACCATCATATTATTATCTTATTGAGAGGTGTTAAACTTAACACCAAATATATTTTAAATCAACGAATTAAATATATGTACATACAATATTGTGCACATTAATTCTTTAAATAATTGATAGAAACCAGTTCGGTATACGATTCAAAACACTTTCGATTTACAGTTACCATAACTGACAAGTAATCGTTAATAATTATAATAAGAAAAATAAAAGTATTTTATAAAATAAGGTTTTCTGTACCTTATACTTGAAATTGTCTTTTTTGTACCTAGCTTCTGCTACTTACACGAAACTTGCAATGACAGCGTTTCGGGAAGTATTAATTATAATAAATACATATACCTACGTTATTTTTTCTTATGAAGCCATGTCTTCAGTCTAGATGACAATGATTCATAGGTGTGCCTGTTTTTAAGTTTAATGCAAGTTAAGTCTTAATAAAGCTGCCGCAATCACCAAATAAGAATAAACAATAATGTTTGATGGGTGAAATCTGTGAATTCTTAGATGGTGGATAATCAAAATTTGACTTTTGCATAATCAAAATTTTTGTTGATGCCTCCACAATACACTGGAGATGTCCTTGTGAGGATGGTGAAAATTATTTATTGGCATTGTTTAAGATCGCCTATAATCAAAATATACATTAAAAAGATTTATATATGTTGGATGAATTAAAAATGAAAAATGTGAACGTCAGTGAATTTTGCAAAAACAAAATTATTATAAATTATAAGTCATAGCTTACGTGAAACTTTTGGTATATTTTGAACTAAATTATTTACAATTGAAAGTTTATTAACCGCGATAAACTTTCATGGCTATATAATATTACAGCAATTTTTTTCTCTATAAACCAAACAGGTAGTTTTTTTAAGTAAACATGCAACAAGAGAACGAGAAATTAAAATGTTAAAAAGTTGTGACAATAGAATTCTATTGCTGGTATTGACAATAGAGTACATAATATAAAACTTGCTGAAATTACCGTTATCGACACAGTTTAGATAAATATACTAAACATGTTTTCTACTGCATTCCAAAACTTATTAAATAAGCTTATCCAGCCTAAAATAATAATTTTAAATTAAAGAATAAATACAAAATGTAATAAGTACATTTTTACATCTTTGTAATGTTTTCCGGTTATTTGTGTAACTATCTTCAACGGTTCCCACTTTTTCCAAATATTATGAACTTCTTATTATTATTTCGAAATTATGACTTATTATGTAATAAGTCTTAAAAAAAATGCTGCTCAAGCTACTACCGTTTTCATACCTGACGTAGGGTCTGTTATAACATCAGAATTTATCTATATTTTATTTCTTATAAGTGAACCTGAAACTTATATTTCCAAATATTGTCTTAAATATTTACTTATTCATTCGTATAAGGAACTAACAAATGCATATCGTCAGTGCTGGATATAAAATTCCTATCACTGGTAGATAATACCAGGTTTCAGTTCACGTCTAGCTTTAAACAGTGGGGGAATATTATCGATCAGGAGTATAGATTCGTTGGTTTGTTCACGGCTCATCCCCATTGCGGGTATACCTATAGTTATTCGGGTTTATTTTGTGTTACATTTTTTGCCAAATTGCCTAAAAATGAATTTCAGATGTTCAACGTGAATTATTCAAGCAGTACATGAAAGATGTACAATTGTACAGGTTAAAACCATATTTGTTAAAATACGATAGGTACATAGTGTAATTAAGGTACCAGAATATCGTATTAGATTACCATCTTAGCAGTTCTTTGGACTTAGAACAGATTTTCCAAATAGCTATAAGGATGGAAATGTCAAACAGGTTCCCGTATGAAATTTTTAAGTATAGGTATATCAATAGATTATTCATTAATTACTAAAGTAATTCATATCCGGTTATGTAAGACGTCTAGAAAAAGCATACTTAAACGACGCTGCATATACCTTTCATAAAACACTATCGTCTATCGCTACACTTAAGCTAAGTGTAACCTCATCACTCAGAACCTAATGTCAAGTTCAACTAACAATCAGACTAACAATCACATTTATAAAATTGAACAAGATTTAATTTAATTTTCATATTGTTTATTTGATAACCTTCTAGGAAGTGTTATTTTCTAATAATTTATTGTGTACACAAAATGGGCATAATATAAAAGTTTACCATCAAATATACGCAAGGGGTGCAACTTGTTTCTAAAAGAAATTTCTTCCAGAAACAAATTTCTGTTAATTGAATTGCAGTTATAAATTCTCTCAGATTATATTTTATTGCAATAATTCTCATACATATTACCTACAACATTGTTAGTCTCTCTAAACATCTACATGTTAACCAATTAAATCTAGAAGACAAGGAAGGATAATTAGATGATCAAACGAACTTACCTCAAGTGAAGTTCGATCTTAATTATCCTTCCTTGTCGGAGAGATTTAAGGTCCCTCCCTGCCCTAGAGTAGACAATACTAGGATGCTAGTATTAAAACCCCTAATACCAATGTTGTAGGATGTAGATTGCCTTTTTTATTCTCTAAAATGAATGAGGCTTGGACCGTGCAATGGCGCCGAGGTGGGAGAGTACCTAGCTGTCTCTTTTTCTCTTATGGCGCTAAACTACGTGCGAGTGGGTCAAACGTAGACGAGGACTACTATATGTTAACCAATTAAATCTCTCAGACAAGGAAGGATAATTAAGATCGAACTTCACTTGAGGTAAGTTCGTTTGATCATCTAATAATATCCCTGTTTTTGTCTCCGTCTTAGATTAATTGTTCAACATCGCCTCAATTTCTGGAGTTATTGTCAGATGACAAACTTGAGAAAATTGTTTTTATTTTTTAAATAGACTGTCCTTGTTGAGGTTGATTTTGAAATAATAACACACGCGTTTGGAAACACTAGAAGGAATCTCAACTGCGGATAGTAGGCAACAGTATCGCGGATATCACACTGAGGCGGAATTCGGACGGGAGCGCGGAGCGACGAAATTCGCATGCGGCAGCGATCCGCTCCACCGGACGGTTTCCGTCGGAATTTCGTCGAAAGCTGCAGTGCACGACGAAGGCGCGGATTCCGCGCCACCGCCGGGCGGTTTCCGTCCGAAGTTGCGGTGCACGACGATTTTCGTCATACGTTTATCTAATATTCGAACGTGTATGTATGTAACAAGGGTTGTTTTTGTTTGTAACAAGCTCAGAACAAGAATAGGTATAGAAACTGAATTCCATACAATACTCCTTCCAAAAAGCAGGGTAGTACTTTATCCTATATATACGTATACATCTTTGTCAACAGAGGTCAAACTTGAATGGTAAGTCGCGATGGTTTCATATAACTATGTTTTCCGTCCAGTCTAACTTGACCTATGCGTATGCAAAACCACAGCGTAAAGATTCAATCATGGAAAAACAGCAAGCAAACTCAGTAAATCGAAGCAACAAAATGTATGTTATAGAATAACGAAACGGGTTTGATTAATAAATATATTAATTTCTTAATATTTCTTTGCAAATTATCAGTATTATAAACGCAAATTGCCCGTTTTTTATTAACGTTATCTCCTCGGGCCCATAGCTCAAAGTGGCTTCAGACCTGAAAAAACCCTTTGTACCTGAAAAATGATTTCTTATTTTGACACTCACAACATTTGTACCGCTGTCTGTGAGGAATGATTGACAAAAGAGTTTGGGCCATACGGCGCCATCTTGAAAATTTGTTTTTCCATTTTTTTGATAATTTGGCTTTTCTCCGACCAGATTTGAAGGCCTAACACGCGTTACATATCATTTGTAACGGGGCTGGTGTACTCAGTTTGTTTCTAGATTGTCTAGATTTTCTGTAATTAACCTCCAAAAAAAAGCCCGACGGGCTTTTTTTCACATGCTAATTACAGAAAAACTAGGTACTCTACATACCAGTTTATTACATCAGCCCCGTTACATATGATATGTAACGCTAGTTAGCCCTTCAAATCTGCTCGGAAAAAGGCCTAATAATAAAAAAAAGGGAATAACATTTTTCAAGCGTTACTCCGTCGGGCCCATAAACTTTCATCGATAACTCCATAACGAGTGCGGTACAAATGATAAGAATGAAGTATTACTGAAATATTTAGCTGGTACAAAGGTTCTATGAACTTATTTTGTTAATATCTGCAGTAATTATGGAGAAAATCAAAGCGAAAGTTTGTATGTAGCTCACGAAATAGGGTGACAATGATTGTTAATGTTATTGGAATAATACTGGTTAGTACTAAAATGTTAGGTAGGTAAAAATTATAACGAAATAATCACAGATAAATCAATCTAGGTACCTGCAGTAACCTTATTACCAAAAAAAATGAAATATTGTATTATAAATAAAATATTATCAAAAAAATATGCATCCATCGAAATTCTTGTTAAGAATTATTGGTTGTTCGACCCAATGGTCATAACAAAAGTTAGATAACGCTTGTTAACATAATAATACATAAATAATACGGTCATTATGTTAACAAAATAATATAAAAAAAAAATAAGTTATTTAGGTAACAAAATAAAATGAATGAGCGAAGGATTTGTTAGGTGGGGAACAATTTTAGGTTTTTATTTGAAATTTTTCATAAATGTCCTAGTTTGCAACTATAAATTTTAATGCATTTAATTAAGTTCCTGAGAGATGAAGAGAAATTGGGATTTTTGAAATTGTATTAGGTATTAGTTCACCATTTGTAAAATTAATTTATAAAATAGATGCCTTTACCAACTTATCACAGACTACTGAAAATGCTTGCCTAACTTATTTTTACTCTGGAGTGATTGCTATGGCTATGAATAATCGAAATTATGGTTCAATTTAGTAATAAGGGTCGGAACAGATACTTAACTATTAGTGTAATAAATACCTACTCCGAATCGGAACATCATAAGGTTACCATAGCCAAAATGCCTAAGGATAAACGGGATTATAAGTTTTATGTTTACATAAAACAATATTAAAACTGTACAGAATCTATTTGATGAGAGTCTTTTACTTAAAGTATTTTAAATGGTTTTATTATAAATAAAGTTACATAGTGGGGTTTTATACGTAATCCAATGTGTATGGGGAGGTAAAATTTGATGATTAAAGGAAATCACTTAGCACACGTGTATGTTAAGTAAATAGAAGCTGATTTAGCCCAGTAGCCACCCCTCACCCCCTGGCAGGTGATGAGGGAGGGCGTACAAAGTCTCACTTTGGCGTGCTTTAGAAAAAAACTATCTATTTGACCTATCATCTTGAACTTGGTGTCGTTTTCGAATAAACCGAGAATGTAGCTTTCATTTTTGGCATAATTTTTGTTCAATTTACTACATTTATTGTGAAAAAAAATAAGAAAATGAAAAAACTCTCCAAAAAATCTACTAGATTTTGCTTTAATATGCTATCGTTTAAAAAATATGCACTAGTGGCATAAATAAAAAATATTGGTAACACAAGATATTACAAGACGAAAAAAGAATTAATGTTGTCCATATTCTATGCTCTAACAGGAGGTGATACCATTTCAGCCTCTAATGGTGGAGGAAAGAAAACCACGTCGTAAGCCTGGAATGTTTCTCCTCCAGCAACTCTCGGTTTTAAAACGATGGGTTGTGGAGACATTGAAAGCGCCAAAAAAAATTTTGGAAAAATTTATTATAACCATGTGCGCCTATGACAAGACAGTTTGAATAAAACGATATTTTTGTATTGTACATAGATTTCTCTTTTTGGGTATAAAATTATTTTAAATTGATTTGTTTTTAATATGTTTAAGATCCAGCTACTGCACCAGCTTAACCCATTGCAGGCGAGAATCGTACTCTAAAAGATAAGGACAAATTTAAAAAAATCCATCATCGGAAGACAGTTTTCAACAATATCTTCTGAGAGCAGTATACCAGGGTGTCCACGTATGGGATCAGACATTAGTGCCCGTTCAAAATCTCTCACGTCCGGCTCAGTGAAAGTGGGAAATAGCTACAAATAATCAGTAGATGGACTACTGCTGTGGCTGCTACCGCTTGTTTAGAGCTAATTCGGTGCAAATGCAATTCAAACCACATTGTGGCGTTAAATACAATTGTCAAAAAAGACAAATACACTGCCCCGAATTATGCCTTTGCAGTGGAAAATGTCGTTCTGAGGAATGAGCACTCAGCTAGAACAAAGGTATACTCGTTATTCATTAGTGATGGGGTTTCCGGCCTAATAAAATAGAAGCTTCCCTATTCTCAACTAGTTGTTGTGCAAGTGAGGTACTTATACATCTGGATTCTGGACAAAGGGATCGCCCACCCTTTAGGATACGGAGCAAAATATTTATGAGGGAACAGGAAAAGGACTGCAATATTTTTTTGAAACAAAAATAGCAGGTTAGATTTTTGATATTTTTATTTTTTTTGTCTGACATATGTAACTAAAAATTTTTGGTTTTTGGACTTTTCACTTTTTTGTGCTGTAAGCTTTGCTTGTTGCCACATTTCATGATTCTAGGTATACGGAAAGTACCTTATAGGTTTTGATTCCCATGCGAGTGTCCAAATATGATTGACTCGGCACAGACGTTTGATTTTTTCACATCTTCAAGGGATTGCAGGCCTGAGTATTTGATATAAATTTCAACTTGATACGTCTACGCGTTCCTGAGAAAAAGGGTCTTGACAGACGGACAGACAGACAGACAGACCGACGGACAGACGGATGGACGGACAACGAAGTTGTCCTATAAGGGTTCCTTTTTACTTTTGAGGTACGTAACCCTAAAAATTAAAGATGCTATCAGAAATACATCGAAAAAAATCTTTAGAAAATATCTGATAATGAATGAAACTTTAAACATCGGTGACGTAAAAAAAAAATACTGAATGGTTTTGTCTCATATGCTTTAAAAAAATCTTGTTTAATGCCCATTTTAGAAATGTACAATACTTGTACATTTTTCTAGCAAACATTGAGTGAATTACTATTTTTGACATAAAGGTGCTGATTTAAAAAGAAAAACATTATATTCGAGATTTTTCACATAAAATTAATTAGAATGATTAAGGATAGAAAGGAGATCATGTGTGTGTTCTACAAGGGGGTCGTCCATTAATCATGTGATATTTTTTAGCAACTTTTTAGACTCCCCCTCTCCCCTGGTGATACGTGGTGAGGTTTTAGACTACCCTCCCCACGCCTACCCAAAATCACGTGTATTTTTTTGATACAAAATATTATCTTTAAATACAGGTGTAATGTAATTTAATTTTGGAAATAAAAGCACTGTGATAAAAAATTCAAACTGACGTTTAGGTTGCAGGTTGTTTCTGACTACCTGAAGCCGTTTCGAACCTTGGGAAGAGTTAAAAACAACATAACAATAACAGTCCGACGCTTAGAAATTACTCTAGAAATCGCGCGTTGAACGAAAAAATAAATACACGTGATATTTAAGTACCCCCCCCCCCCTTGTGATATAAAATAAATATATAATAGTTTATTATATATTTCAACCTCTTTGTATTTTAGAGACAAATAGCGCCATCTTTCGCCATATATGATGATTGTGCCGTCTTGCCCCTTGTTTGACAATAGGGAATTTTTCACGGCTTTCTCTAAACTCAACTAGATGGCGCTGATAACATTTGCAATAAGAAAATTTCTCAAAAGTCGCCAAAACTAATTGATATTACTGACTAATATCATAATAAATGATGAATAACTTTCTAATATTACGTAACATTGAATATTTTTCTGTTTTTTATCAAAAAAAAGGGATCATTTGCATGAATTTTTTTCAATAGAATCAAATTATAAAAAAATAATATATATATTTTTGAACAAATATTGCTTGTCCTTTCGTCCCTTAGAAGGCCACTACCGACTCAAACAACACCCTGCAAAATGTTTCATAGAAAATATATCTTATATCCTATACTATTAAACGAGTTAAGTGTCCCGACGATTTGGAAAACGGCTTGAAACCTTTTGACGAAAATCTAGGATTAGGGGTTAAAAGTCACCAGAAATCGATCTATGAGGGAATTATCTTCGAAAAAATTCATTTAAGAGAGATATGAGTGAAATTACATAAAAGGAGAACGCATATGATGCAAATTTTTAACCACTACTTATAAGTACTTTGGTAGATCAGCGGTTTTGGTGCGAGCCACTTACGTTTTGCTGCTTTTAGGTCCGGATTCGAATCTCACCCATGAATCTTTATAGTTTTTTGTCTTTTTATTTTCTGTGAACTTATGTAAATATTATGTAAATAAATAAAAATACTTAAAACTAATAAAAAATATGTTTTAACCTCTATATATTTGTATTTTAACTATTATGTTTCTGACGATCATATTATACTCTGACATTTTAAATTTTATTATGAATATGACATTGATAATATGAAATAAAATAAATCTAAATCTGCAGGGGCTTTTCTTAATGAACTCTTTCTATAAGAAAAAGCCCCAAAGAAGATGGACCTGGAAAAGCCCTGATACTGTGACCAAAAACGAAATAGATTTCATCTTGACTGACAAGAAGCACATATTCAGAGATGTCTCCGTGATCAACAGGTTTAATACCGGCAGCGATCACCGACTTCTCCGAGTCTGAATATCGATTACAAGCTAGAAAGAAGTCGTCTGATGAAATCTTCTCTTCGTCCTGATCAGTTTAAGGTCCTACTTGGTTCCGAGCGATTCCAACTGGAGCTGAAAAATAGCTTCGATTCTCTTACCCCATAAGTTGGCTTAGACGAGGACCTCAACAACGTGGTAAATACCATGAGGGCTGTGGGAGAAAAGTTCTGTAGAGTCAAGCATAAGGACAGGAAATCAAAACTCTCGGATGAGACTTTGGAGCTTATGAGGAAAAGGCGAGAAAACACGACAGCCACTTCGGGAGATGACAAAACTCTCTCAAAGCGGATACGTAAGCTGATTCAATGAGATCTTCGTCGTTTCAATGCTCTTCATATCGAAGAAGCTATAGAGAAGAATCGAGGAACTAAAGTTTTCGTTCAGCAGCTTGGGAGAAGTCATCTGACAAAACTTACAACATTCGACGGCAGAGTCGCTACCTCTAAGCCCGAGATCTTGTCCGAGATCGAAGATTTCTATAGTCGGTTATATGCTTCAAAAGCTTCCAGACCAGATCCCCATAACACGGAAGCCCGAGCCACGTTGTCTTACCACTTCACTGATGAGCTTCCCGATATCAGTCACGACGAGATCGAGTTAGCCCTCAGACAGCTTAAAAATGGAAAAGCCCCTGGAGAGGATGGAATAACTTCTGAGCTACTGAAAGCAGGTGGTAAGCCTGTAATCAGTAGGCTTCAGAATATATTCAATGTTGCTTTACAAAACGGGAGAACTCCAAAGGCGTGGAACAGAAGCATCGTGGTCCTGTTCTTTAAGAAAGGTGACAAAACTCTTCTAAAAGACTATAGACCGATATCGCTTTTAAGCCATGTCTACAAGCTGTTCTCGAGGGTCATCACAAACCGACTCGCACGTAGGCTTGATGAATTCCAAACACCAGAGCAAGCTGGGTTTCGAGGAGGTTTTGGCACTCTAGACCACATACACACAGTGAGGCAGATTACACAGAAGACAGAGGAGTATACCGACCGATATCGCTTTTAAGCCATGTCTACAAGCTGTTCTCGAGGGTCATCACAAACCGAATCGCACGTAGGCTTGATGAATTCCAAACACCAGAGCAAGCTGGGTTTCGAGGAGGTTTTGGCACTCTAGACCACATACACACAGTGAGGCAGATTACACAGAAGACAGAGGAGTATAATCAGCCCTTGTGTCTTGCATTTGTGGACTATGAGAAGGCCTTTGACTCCATCGAGACCTGGGCTGTAATGGAGTCCTTGCAGAGATGCCAAGTTGACTGGCGATACATCGAAGTGCTGAGATGTCTTTACGACGCCGCCACTATGGCCGTCCAAATACAGAATAGTCAATCAAAACCCATCCAATTGCATCGAGGAGTGAGACAGGGGGATGTCATATCCCCAAAACTGTTCACAAATGCGTTGGAAGACGTTTTCAAGACTATAGACTGGAAAGGACGAGGCATAAATGTCAATGGCGAACACATCTCACACGTTCGCTTTGCCGATGATATCGTCATAATCGCAGAATCGGAAAGAAAGGATATGCTGGATAGCCTTAATGCTGCTTCCCGACTGATTGGTCTCGGGATGAACTTGGACAAGACTAAAGTCATGTTCAATAAACACATCGTCCCGAGTCCGGTTATAGTTGAGGGTAAACCTCTCGAAGCTGTTCAAGAATATGTCTACCTCGGGCAAATCATGCAGTTAGGTAGAAACAACTTCTAGAGGGAGGCCAGTAGAAGAATACAGCTAAGCTGGGCAGCATTCGGCAAGCTTCATCACATATTCACGTCGCCAATACCACAATACCTGAAGACAAAAGTCTTCAACCAGTGCGTCCTACCCGTGATGACATATGGCGCCGAAACGTGGACACTAACAGTGCAATTAGTCCACAAGCTCAAAGTCACACAGCGTGCCATGGAGAGAGCCATGCTCGGAGTTTCTCTGCGCGACCGAATCCGAAATGAGGTTATTCGCCAGAGAACCAAAGTAATCGACATTGCTCAGAGAATTAGCACACTGAAGTGGCAATGGGCCGGACATACGTAGTCGGTCCCATAATGAATTGGCCTAACTATGAAATAAAAAAGAAAATTAAATGCAATCATTTTTATTTTTCAATATAGTCTCCATCAATACTGACACACTTCTGACATCGGTGAAATAACATTTCTAATCCTTTATAAAAATAATCGCAATCTTTGTCTTCAAAATGACTGAAGACGGCCGCCTGCAACTCTTCATCGCTTGAAAATTTTCTTCCCCTTAAGTCCCGCTTTAAATTTGGGAATAAGTAATAGTCGGACGGAGCCATGAACGACGGATCGATGTCCAGCTCCGTGACCAGCTCAGTGACCGTGTCCAGACCCGCATTGACGCACTGCATCCTTCGAAACACCGGCGGTGTGCACGGGGGCGTTGTCGTGAAGCAACAGGACGCCTTTACTCAGTTTGCCTCTGCGCTTCTCCTTTATAATATCTCGCAGTTTATATATTAATGAAGCATAATATTCGCCGTTTACGACTGTATTGCGCTCTTTAAAATCAACCATCAAAATACCTTGAAAATCCCAAAATATTGTGCACATGATTTTTTTGGTAGATTGTTGCACCTTTGCCTTTCTAGGCGGCTTTTCACCCTTATAACGCCATTCCATTGACTCGCGCTTGCTTTCTGGATCATAATATAACACCATAGTTTCATCACCAGTCACTAGTCTCTCGATCACGTTCTTTGGGTTTTCTCCACAAAGATCTAAAAACTCGGCAGCACAGCGAACTCGCTCCCGTCTCTGCACAGCTGATAGAAGTTTCGGGACCCATCTTGCACTGACTTTTTTCATATGAAGATGTTCATCGATTGCACGATGGACGGTACTTTTAGAGAGCCCAAGTCTAGCTGCAATTTCTCTAATCTTCAAACGGCGGTCACTCAAAACCTCTTCTTCGATTTGAGCAATAGTATCGGGAGTGAGCACTTCTACCGGTCGACCGTCATGGCCGATATCTTCGACGGTTTCTCGCCCGAGGCGAAACTCTTTCACCCAATTTTTTACTGTGCTATAAGAGGGAGAACACTCCTTATACACACCATCTAATCGTTCTTTAATTTGGGCGGGGGATAAGCCTTCTTTAAATAGAAACTTTATGACGCTTCGATACTCGGTTTTCGACATTTTGAAAAAATACGCGACACTTGTTGTTCAAACAAACTGCTAAACTGAACTACGCTCGTCAAGTCCATGCGTGTTCGTTTATAAAGCAGGGTTCGCATGATATATATCAATTGATATATATCGGATATATATCATGATATATATCAATTGATATTTATGCTTGATATATATCAATATTGATATTTATATTTTCCTAGCTTCTAAGAGCTGCTTCTTACGAATGAGTGTGCCAAATGCAAAGAATAAAGATATGATTATCACAATAATAAATAAATGAGTTTAGTTTAATTAACTATCTTCAAATTTGCAAAAATTAAATATACATTTTAGATTCAGTTATTTCGAGAAAACATATCAGAGTATAAAATTTGAATGTTATTTTAATAAAAATCTTCAAATTATCAAACATATACCTACATTTTAAATTAAGCTATTTCGAAAATCATGTATTAAAGTAAGAAATTGAAATTAGTATGTAATTTTGATGAATATCAAAAATATCAAAGATATCGAAAATATCGGATATATATCAAAAATATCTGATATTTTGATATTTATTATAAATATCGGATATTTTCGAACCCTGTTATAAAGTGTCTGAGAACCGTACTATTCAATGCAACATAACATGTATCGAAATGTCGCGTAGAACTATATCAGGCCAATTCATTATGGGACCGACTACGTATATGTCGAAGAACTGACAACCGGTGGACAAACAGAGTGCTACAGTGGAGACCGCGTTTGGGCAAACGTAGCGTGGGACGCCCCCGGCTAGGTGGAGCGATGATCTGCGCAAGGTTGCTGGTAACAGCTGGATGCGCGTGGCCGAAGATAGGTATAAGTGGCGTGCCTTAGGGGAGGCCTATGTCCAACAGTGGACTAATGCAGGCTGACGATGATGATGATGATGATGAACACCAGATAGCCGATTCAGCAGCATACTTTCGAACAGCTTGTAGATGTGAAAAAGGAGGGAAATTGGTCGGTAATTTTTAGGGTAATCACAGAATTTCCAAGGTTTTGGGATAGCGATTACTTTTGACTTTCTCCAGAATTTGGATATTTTTGCAGTCTCCAGACACTCGTTGAATAGTTGAAGTAACCACGAGATACCCACAGGGCCAACATGTTTAATTTGCTCAATAGATATTTTATCAAAACCTGAAGCCTTCCCGAGTTTGAGTGATTTAATTTCTGTTACAATATCACTAATACTAAAAGCGTAACATATGGATTCCTGTGACGGTGGGAAAGTAGCTTTGGGGATTTTGTTGAGTCGGTGATTTGGTTTGCCATTAATAAGTAATTGGTGAGCCACTTGGTGAGTCAGTCCAGTGAGTCAGTGACGAAATCGTGAGTTTTGAGACATTAATAAAATCTTAAGTATAATAGCTACGATATTCAAACTTTGTATGTTTAATGATTGTACTGATGGCATTCTATCTTGAAAAATTTAAATATTTAGCATCATCCAAAGCAAAGTTATAAGAGTTCAAAAAAACGACGAAGCGTTTCGGGAAAAGGTAGGCAGTGCCCTTGCGCTTCGCCTGGCTCGTCCAAAGCAAAGTTTTGAGAGTTTAAAAAAACGACGAAGCGTTTCGAGAAAAGGTAGGTAGTGCCCTTGCGCTTCGCTTGGCTCGTCTTGGCGGGGGTACTTCCGTGCCCCCAGATAAATTAAAAGTTAAAGGGGCTCCCCTACTAGAAACGTGTATTTTTGGCGTTTTTTGCTCGATCTTAATAATGGCAACAGGTAGACGCTTGAAATGCTCACAGAGTTTGTATTGCTATAGTCACTAATAAAATAGAATAAAATGAAATTATATTTAAAAGTTAAAGGGGGTCCCCATACAAAAGACGTGTTTTTTGGAGTTTCTTGTTCGATGGTACGGAACCCTTTACGCGCGAGTCCGATTCGCACTTGGCCGGTTTTATTTTCTTTTTTTTATCTCAGGTCACGGTAACCTTATAGAACACTCAAATGATATCCTTTCTATTCTTAGTCATTCTAAATAATTTTGTGTCAAAAAGCTCGAATATAATGTTTTTTTTTAATCAGCACCTTTAAGTCAAAAATAGTAATTCACTCAATGTTTGCTAGGAAAATGTACAAGTATTGTACATTTCTAAAATGGGCATGAAACAAGTTTTTTTTTAAAGCATATGAGACAAAACCATTCAGTATTTGTTTTTTACGTCGCCGATGTTTAAAGTTTCATTCATTATCAGATATTTTCTAAAGTTTTATTTCGATGTATTTCTGATAGCATCTTTAATTTTTAGGGTTACATACCTCAAAAGGTAAAAAGGAACCCTTATAGGACAACTTCGTTGCCCGTCCGTCCGTCTGTCCGTCGGTCTGTCTATCTGTCTGTCTGTCTATCTGTCTGTCTGTCTGTCTGTCTGACAAGGCCCTTTTTCTCAGGAACGCGTAGACGTATCAAGTTGAAATTTATATCAAATACTCAGGCCTGCAATCCCTTGAAGATGTGAAAAAATCAAAATTCTGTGCCGAGTCAATCATATTTGGACACTCGCATGGGAATCAAAACCTATAAGGTACTTTCCGTATACCTAGTGTAACGAACCACCTTCGTTAGCTAAGTGTTTATCGGTCAATTTTCAAAAAGAAACAGTAGAAAATATTAATATGATTATTATTATTATTTTTCTTATTTATTAGAATTAATTTGTTTAAAATGACTGTTTGAACCATTAGTGTTGAAAATCTCTACAGCAGATCAGGGTTGGATATTCACGTGGCGGTCGTCTTCTGCATGATGAGTGCAGAGCAGTGCATCCATGGATGCAGAGGTAGGCAGTCATGGATATGAGGTTATGCATCCGTGAGTGCGGAGCAGTGCATCCATGAATGCAAGGGTAGGCAGTCATAGGCGGAAAGATGCCATCTGTTTACTACTTGAATCGGGGGGTATATAAGGGATTGAATTAGGATAGTCGAGTTTAGTCAACGTCGGTCGGTCAAAGCATGAGGAAATGCTGAAGGAGCGTCCTATGGTCCGTTCCATGGGATGTTGGAGTGGAGTAAGCGGCCTTGGAGATTACGAAGAGGAGGAGCGTATGCGGGCGAGGTACAGAGATTGGCGCATGGGTATGAGAGTTTTCTTTACTAAAGTGAGACCATTGGATTCAATTGAGGTATGCAAATCTTGTTCAGTTTATTGTAGATTTTAAACGTTTAGTTTTGTTTGGAAACCTTTAGATGTAAATAAGATTTTAATGGTCTGCACTCTTAAATTCGAATAACTTTCAAATATGGAGTTTATATTATTTGAAGGTTGATTATTTCTTCTTTACTGTATATCCACACTGGGTCTAGATTGCATTTCTCTATAACTCCTACATCACTCACGACTAAACAGTACTCTTACACTACTCTTTACAACACACTACAATACATTTACATTCAATTACACTATACAGGAAGCCTCTGGCAACCTTCACAGGGAAGTTGTGGTTTTGTGCGATTAACCTCTCCGAGGACACCAAGACGCAGCTTCCTTACAGACTTACGTGGATTATTGAAGGACAATATCCTTCGACGTACCACTTACACACTTATACTCCACTTAACATTCATCACTTTTCCCATAAATTCTAAGCTATAATTTTACTTCAATATTTAGTATAATATTTTGTATGTTACCTAAATTATAACTGAGAAAGATAGACCTGGTCGTGGACCTCCTGTGTTTTATTTCATTTTATTTTCTGTGTGAGTGATTTTCATATTTTTGTGTGTAATTTATTTGCTTTATTTGAATTTGGTAGGATTTGTTTCTTATTAAAACGGAGCGATTAGTTTGTGTAATATTAATTAGCTTAAGGGTATATTATGTCGAGTCAAGTTTAATTAGGGTATCGTATTGTTTGACGTGACAAGTAGTTACTAGGCATTACGTTCGGTTGTGATATTAGGGCATAAGTACGTAATGCACTTACTGCGAATAAAAAGGTAGATATAAGCGTTTCTTCCGATTGTCTAACTGAACGAAGCAACAAATCGATAAAATGCGGTAGGGCGCATTAAGTCTTATAGGGTAGGTAGGACAGAGTCCCTGTTTGACCTGGAACCTTTTGTCATGGAGGTGGGCTGATGATGGTGTTTCTTATATTATTCCAAATTCTAAAAGTCTAAAATATTCATTTAAGAGCATTGACTATCGAAGTGGTGGTTTATTTAATCTTTTGAAATTACAATATTTCTGGGGTTCCCTATACCATATTATTTATATTTAAGTATATATACACAAACGCGTTGCAATCCGTATTGCTAGCTTCATTTTGGATGCTTCCCGCATCAACTTTCATGAAGCTTATATTTTTAAACTTTACGCGATGGATGGTATTAGACTGGCCGAGGATGAGGGGAGGTTATGGTGGATCCTCCCGCAACCCTGTAGGGTTGCGGCTTCATAGTGATGTGTAGATCTATAGCCTATACATTGCTCGCATAATTTAATAAATTTACAAATGAATTTATAGACTTAAAGCTTCATGAGAGTTTCATAACGCCCTAAATTATGTCCTGTCTCTACGATTTCTTGTAATTTTATGCTTGAGTTATACTTAATAATTTCTGCTCATTAGATTAGTTAGAACAAAGAAGTAGGGCCTCTTTCGTAGCAAATAATTGTCTAATTAAATAGTTCCCTAAGCCTTTCGTAATTCAGTCACTATCAACACTCTAAAAGATTCAGGGTTACTTGAATATCGACGTGAGGTACTCACTAGTCGATCTGGCCAAACGTTTCATTTAATAGTTAGTTTTAAATTTATTTGTATTTATGTATATATTTTTATTTACGTCCTTTACCTTGCTATGGGCGAGGGGGGGATCGTTACACTAGAATCATGAAATGTGGCAACAAGCAAAGCTTACAGCACAAAAAAGTGAAAAGTCCAAAAACCAAAAATTTTTAGTTACATATGTCAGACAAAAAAAATAAAAATATCAAAAATCGAACCTGCTATTTTTGTTTCAAAAAAATATTGCAGTCCTTTTCCTGTTCCCTCATAAATATTTTGCTCCGTATCCTAAAGGGTGGGCGATCCCTTTGTCCAGAATCCAGATGTATAAGTACCTCACTTGCACAACAACTAGTTGAGAATAGGGAAGCTTCTATTTTATTAGGCCGGAAACCCCATCACTAATGAATAACGAGTATACCTTTGTTCTAGCTGAGTGCTCATTCCTCAGAACGATATTTTCCACTGCAAAGGCATAATTCGGGGCAGTGTATTTGTCTTTTTTGACAATTGTATTTAACGCCACAATGTGGTTTGAATTGCATTTGCACCGAATTAGCTCTAAACAAGCGGTAGCAGCCACAGCAGTAGTCCATCTACTGATTATTTGTAGCTATTTCCCACTTTCACTGAGCCGGACGTGAGAGATTTTGAACGGGCACTAATGTCTGATCCCATACGTGGACACCCTGGTATACTGCTCTCAGAAGATATTGTTGAAAACTGTCTTCCGATGATGGATTTTTTTTAATTTGTCCTTATCTTTTAGAGTACGATTCTCGCCTGCAATGGGTTAAGCTGGTGCAGTAGCTGGATCTTAAACATATTAAAAACAAATCAATTTAAAATAATTTTATACCCAAACAGAGAAATCTATGTACAATACAAAAATATCGTTTTATTCAAACTGTCTTGTCATAGGCGCACATGGTTATAATAAATTTTTCCAAAATTTTTTTTGGCGCTTTCAATGTCTCCACAACCCATCGTTTTAAAACCGAGAGTTGCTGGAGGAGAAACATTCCAGGCTTACGACGTGGTTTTCTTTCCTCCACCATTAGAGGCTGAAATGGTATCACCTCCTGTTAGAGCATAGAATATGGACAACATTAATTCTTTTTTCGTCTTGTAATATCTTGTGTTACCAATATTTTTTATTTATGCCACTAGTGCATATTTTTTAAACGATAGCATATTAAAGCAAAATCTAGTAGATTTTTTGGAGAGTTTTTTCATTTTCTTATTTTTTTTTCACAATAAATGTAGTAAATTTATCAAAAATTATGCCAAAAATGAAAGCTACATTCTCGGTTTATTCGAAAACGACACCAAGTTCAAGATGATAGGTCAAATAGATAGTTTTTTTCTAAAGCACGCCAAAGTGAGACTTTGTACGCCCTCCCTCATCACCTGCCAGGGGGTGAGGGGTGGCTACTGGGCTAAATCAGCTTCTATTTACTTAACATACACGTGTGCCAAGTGATTTCCTTTAATCATCAAATTTTACCTCCCCATACACATTGGATTACGTATAAAACCCCACTATGTAACTTTATTTATAATAAAACCATTTAAAATACTTTAAGTAAAAGACTCTCATCAAATAGATTCTGTACAGTTTTAATATTGTTTTATGTAAACATAAAACTTATAATCCCGTTTATCCTTAGGCATTTTGGCTATGGTAACCTTATGATGTTCCGATTCGGAGTAGGTATTTATTACACTAATAGTTAAGTATCTGTTCCGACCCTTATTACTAAATTGAACCATAATTTCGATTATTCATAGCCATAGCAATCACTCCAGAGTAAAAATAAGTTAGGCAAGCATTTTCAGTAGTCTGTGATAAGTTGGTAAAGGCATCTATTTTATAAATTAATTTTACAAATGGTGAACTAATACCTAATACAATTTCAAAAATCCCAATTTCTCTTCATCTCTCAGGAACTTAATTAAATGCATTAAAATTTATAGTTGCAAACTAGGACATTTATGAAAAATATCAAATAAAAACCTAAAATTGTTCCCCACCTAACAAATCCTTCGCTCATTCATTTTATTTTGTTACCTAAATAACTTATTGTTTTTTTCTATTATTTTGTTAACATAATGACCGTATTATTTATGTATTATTATGTTAACAAGCGTTATCTAACTTTTGTTATGACCATTGGGTCGAACAACCAATAATTCTTAACAAGAATTTCGATGGATGCATATTTTTTTGATAATATTTTATTTATAATACAATATTTCATTTTTTTTGGTAATAAGGTTACTGCAGGTACCTAGATTGATTTATCTGTGATTATTTCGTTATAATTTTTACCTACCTAACATTTTAGTACTAACCAGTATTATTCCAATAACATTAACAATCATTGTCACCCTATTTCGTGAGCTACATACAAACTTTCGCTTTGATTTTCTCCATAATTACTGCAGATATTAACAAAATAAGTTCATAGAACCTTTGTACCAGCAAAATATTTCAGTAATACTTCATTCTTATCATTTGTACCGCACTCGTTATGGAGTTATCGATGAAAGTTTATGGGCCCGACGGAGTAACGCTTGAAAAATGTTATTCCCTTTTTTTTATTATAAGGCCTTTTTCCGAGCAGATTTGAAGGGCTAACTAGCGTTACATATCATATGTAACGGGGCTGATGTAATAAACTGGTATGTAGAGTACCTAGTTTTTCTGTAATTAGCATGGGAAAAAAAGCCCGTCGGGCTTTTTTTTGGAGGTTAATTACAGAAAATCTAGACAATCTAGAAACAAACTGAGTACACCAGCCCCGTTACAAATGATATGTAACGCGTGTTAGGCCTTCAAATCTGGTCGGACAAAAGCCAAATTATCAAAAAAATGGAAAAACAAATTTTCAAGATGGCGCCGTATGGCCCAAACTCTTTTGTCAATCATTCCTCACAGACAGCGGTACAAATGTTGTGAGTGTCAAAATAAGAAATCATTTTTCAGGTACAAAGGGTTTTTTCAGGTCTGAAGCCACTTTGAGCTATGGGCCCGAGGAGATAACGTTAATCGTTTTTTCACGTTAAACAACTTTCGCGTAGCAGGAGTACTTTACTTACTGTTATCTTTGTGTTCTGTGGCATTTCACGTCACAGCGTTTTGATTAGAACAGAGTTGATAGTGAAGTCGCGTCTACTTCATTTTTTAACGAAAATATTTTTTACTACGGCAAACATTCTTAGAAAAACATCGAAGTGAACTATATCTTCACTAGCTGGAGGGCCCGGCTTCGCTCAGGGAGTTGATGTAAGATCGTCATGTAGTTGGAACAAAAGATAAAAAAAAAAATCTAAGAGGTTTTTTTATTGAATCCTTAGTCTAACAATTCACATATCTGGTTCATTAACAATATTTTTCGTTTTCAGGGTATGTAATTATTTTAGAATTCCCTACCTCATCCCCCGCACCCCGAGCTTCACCCCCTCCCGCTCCCCGAGCATTTATTTAATAACACAAGTTACGAGTCAGTGTATATAACGTAATATAAATATAACATCATATACCTACTTAGGATTGTTATTTCATTATTACATTATTTCGTTACAAATAATAATATTATTGAGTAAATCACATATTATAACATTTATTATGCAATAGTAGGTACCACACACTCTGTCAGTCTCTGGTTCTCATAGTACAAAAAAAAGTAGAGACGACTCTATTTGTTGTCCTACCGACCTTGTTCTGAAGTAGTAGTTCTGTTTCGTTTTTGCGCGGATCGCGCGCGAATCGCATTTCGCCGCGGTGAGCGGAGCAGTGTGTTTTACGCCTAAAACGCACGATGGCGGTGGATATGTGCCGGATTAAATAGACATGACGGTGCTTAGTAAATAGAAGTGTGACAATACGTGACAAGGGATAGGGGGGAATCGTAAACGTTGTTACGTCACATAATATATAATGAAAAAATATATAATTTTGGAATTTATGTTTTCGTTTATTCAATTCTGGGCGAAAAATTGCAAAATATGTGACGTCACACCAGGGAGGGGGACAAATGTGACCGCCTGTGACAAGGACGGGGAGGGGGTCAAAAAAATCATGAAATTCGTGTGACGTAATTTATAGATGTCCCCTAACGTGCTATAAGTATGTTCTACACAGTGAATAGTGACAGAGGAATGTGGTGTGTCCAGCACAAAACTTATGTTTCTAACATATTATCGTAATCTGAAAAGTCTAGTTTCACAGGCTTCCACGCCACGAGGCGTCCGCTACCCCCAGTTAATAAACATCAAATAGGTATTTTTACGAATCTCCCAAAGTTCTATATCAAATATTTAATTTAATATTATGAAGGTATAACAGCTTACACCCGAATACATTTTCTGTTAAGAACTTGGCGTCGTTAATAGATAAATTCTTAACCTATTCATAAAATGAAATAGGTTTGGTAAGGTTGGATAATATTTCAAGTTAGATTAATGACTATTGTGAAAGTGACCGTACAAATATTGAAAGTATATTCTACCTACTTTTGTCAATCCATTTATTCTGCAAAGGCCATGAGGCATCAGGGGGGGGGCAATGGGTGAAATTGCCCCCCCCCCCCCCTGAAGCCTGACCGAAGTACTAAAACTTTTATAAAATGCAAAATAAATAGAGGCATTTCTTAACTATTCAAAAAATTTCGCGCTCGCCACGCTCGCGATTTTTTATAATCACGTTCTAATAACATCGACCGCTTCATAAATAAAGGTAAACTGAAAATTTCCCCCCTCTGAACGAAATCCTAGAACCACGCCTGAATCTAAGTACAGAAACTAAGAAATATATAGATACTTAATTAGGTCATTGTTCTTATTTTTTAGTGAAATTCTTTATGTCAACTTTGCCCACGAATATTATACAATAGTCACATTGCAAAGTTGGTTTCCCATAATAAGTAAGTAATCAGCTAATCGACTTGTAAGAAATTATGTGTTGCGTTTGTTAAATATGAGAATCTAGATTGTACCTCGCAACGAAAGTACGTATAAATCAAAGGAAATGTACAATTAGAAAAGACTATGTTTCTAATGATCTGTCTGTGGTGTTTCGTATACAAACCAGGTCCAAGCTCCACAGTTCCGTGAAACGTCTCCTTTGATAATTTTCACAAGTATAAATATTGTAGTTTCAAATGTGTTTATTAAACCTTAATATACATATAGGTGTAGTTTAAGTGAAACTATGGGTAAAAGTAAAAGCTACAGTATATTAAATTAAGTTTAAAGCAATCGGATTATTTGGTGAATGTAGTGAGTGAAAGCGGAGCTCAAGAGACTCACAAAATTTATGCAAATACCCAATCCCAAGCGATGTGCTCAAGTGAGGCAGCCTACGTCCATTCACGGCGCCTCCGGTTCGACGTATTGTTGTATTGTTTGATCCCCATGGCGATCCATTGCCTGCAAATAATACACCTAGACTAGAATATATATACATATTTTCAGTGTTGTTTGACAAGACCTAACACTGTTATAAAGTCTCTAAAAAATCGTCGGAGGTAAAGATTAAAAAAAAACACTGTTACCTACACTGACTGAGCGAAAAACTTAACAAAAGAAATACAAGAATGCGTTAAGATCCGCGTCACTTTCCCCTTAAACCTCTTACATATCATGACTTTTGAAAACACCCTGAATATCCCGAGCTGAAGATTAAAACTTAACTTTTCTTTTACAAGGGCCATGACACTTTATGATAATCTTTAAAAAAAGAAAAAATCAACAAGCGAATCATTCTACGTCAGTTTAAGAAAAAAATCTCGTTTAAGTTAAGTAGTCTATGTGGGGTCATAACGTTAGGGGGGTTAATAAACTGGCAAAAAAATTCGGGGAGATTACAGGTGATGGCTCGTGACGAACTGTGTCGTTTCGTTAGGCGGGCGCTTTATCACGTGTAGGGCGGGCGGGCGTCGGCGCCCTTTGAAGCAATCGACCTTTGTTCACTCGAGACTGATGCAATTTACATAGAAAGCGACTGAAAAAGTACCCCTAAAGCCTCCAGTTATTCAACTAGGGAGTTCTTTGCTTGTTACATGATAAAGTGCATGAGCATAAAAAGGTTGCTACCTACCTCACTTTTATCAGATAAGTACAATAAAGTATTTACGGATTATTCCTAAGGATGCAATTAATGTTGATGTTCCTTTAGTTACTCTTTAAGTAAGTTATTTTATTTCCGTTTTCTCCGCCACCTACCTCAAGTGTAACAGAAATGGCGTAGGGCGCGTTATATTCCTTTAGTTATTCTTCAAGTTAGTTATTTCCGTTTTCTCCACTGCCTATCTATATACATATAAAGTATTACAGAAACAGCGTAGCTTGCGCTACCTAGCAGTTTTATGCATCATACTGAAAAAATAATATTCTACTAATTTCGTGGAATGGTAAAAAAATGTTGCACTAGCTAACCATACAAATTGATCAGCTATTTGACCCATTTAACGATTCCATAATGTAGACCTGTTCAGTATAAAGAGTAAAAGGCCCAGATAACGGATCATACAACGTGTAAAGGTACCAATTTTATTTATTCACAATTTCACAATAAGTTACATAAAAATATAGCTCAGCATCAGCGTTCGCTATTTCCTATAGAAAGGCAAAGTCACGTAGCACCGCAGTCAGACGCAACAACGGGTAGGCAGCTAGATTACGCGAGACATGATATGATAGATATCAGCTACCAGCCAGCAAAAAGGGCCAAATGAAGAAATTTCTCCTCATAATAATGTTATGGCCGTGCCATGTGTCTCGCGGGTCGTTCGCGACATGGCGACACAATGACGTCGCTCTGTCAAGCTTCCTGACACAAATAGCGTCGCATTAACCCACCGCTCTTACTCTGAGAACCCATACATACCCTTGTATGCATTTTTTTTCGTCTGAGCTTGTATCGCATATGGCACCGTATTATCACGTACCGTAATTTCATGAATATATCGACGCGTAAATTCACGAAAACTCGCGTAATCGAAGGTACTAATGCGACGCGATCTAATTGAATGCAAACCGTATTTTTTACGAATCATCGGTTTGAAAATATAATTGCGTAAATCTAAGATAGGTATTCGGGAAAAGGGTCATCCATTAATCACGTGAGGCTCAAAAGGGGGGGAGGGGTTCGGATAAATCACGAAATATCACAAGGGGAGGGGGGGTGTAGTGAGATATCACGTGTATTTATTTTTCGTTGAACACGCGAGTTTTAGAGTACGTTGTTTTTAAGTACGTTGTTTTTAGAGTACGTTGTTGTTGTTACGTTGTTTTTAACTCATCGCAAGGGGAAACAGCTTCGGGCAGTCGGAAACAACCCGCAACCTTAATGTCTGTCTAGACATTTTATTTTATCACGTTGCAAATCACATTATACCTGTATTTAAAAATAATATTTTGTACCAAACAAATACACGTGATTTTGGGTAGGGGTGGGGGGTAGTCTAAAACCACAACACCTACCACCAGGGGGGAGGAAGTCTAAAAGTTGCTGAAAAATGTTGTTGCTGTTGCTGAATGGACGACCCCAAACATTGGCCACGTTTGGATCGGATATATGTATGTATAGTCGTTTTATAGGATTTACACGATCTTATCAAAAATATTTATTTTAACTAAGCTTACAGATCGAAACTGTTTTTACATGACGATATGCATTCCGTAAGATCGCGTAATAAAGGACAGCAAGGAAATATCAAAACGATTCTGTTATTTTTAGAACAATGTGGGATTATCCTCAAGAGGAGAAGACGGAAAACAGACAAAAGCTCTCTCCTCAGAAATTCTAAGAAAAGCTTATTCTAAGACACTATACTATAGTAATATAATTTTTTTTTTATAGAATCTGCTGTCGCCTAGTAAACAAAACGTTGTAACTTTTAAATTAAGCAGGCTAGAATGTTAAAACAAAAAAAGTGAGGACTGGCAGTAGATGGCCGTCCCACAGAAATAAAACAATGCACAAAACTAAGACTGAGAAAACCAGAAACAGTGTTAAAAATAGCATATCTGGAATACCATCGTTTATTCGCTTATAGCAAACGTTGTGTGAAGGTTAGAAACCTGGGGTTTTTATTATTTGAAAGCTAAACTAATGTCAAATATCTTAAAGAAATAAAAAATAGGGTTAGTGGGTGTTATTTTTTTTTTTGCAAATTAACACAAAAATTGAAAGTAACATTGTAAAAAAATGCTTATATTTAATTGATGGTATTTTTTTTTTGTGTAAATTTTTATTTCAGTGGCAGGACCATTTACTACCGATTCCTCACTTTTTTATTTTAACATTCTAGCCTACCTAATTTAAAAGTTACAACGTTTTGTTTACTTGGGGACAGCAGATGATATTTAAAAAAATAAACGTCCATATTTTTTTCTCTTTTACTTTTTCATTTTTTTTTATATTTTCCTGGGCGATAAAATTGGCTTTTATTTCACCCCCTTTCATATGTGCACTTTATAACGACTCACTATATAAGGTGCTACTTTATTAGTGCCCGATATCAGGAGTAGAAGCACTGACTAAAATATCAGGCACTAATAAAGTAGCACCTTATATAATAGAAATATACAGGGTGTAACATTCAAGGTGTGCAATATTTGTTGAGAAGATGTATGAGCTTTTATTGATTACGAATAATTTATCAAATTCATGATTAAAATTAAATTAAATTAATTAACCCATTTTTTCTGTATCATTTTTAATATTCCGTGGCATTAGAATACCTACTGAATGTGTCTGCTCTGTGATGTGCGCATGCCGCCACGGGCCGCTGCGCAGTCGCGTGACCTTGTCGGAGCCGCGCCGTTGGGGGATTATTATCTAAAGTCGACAGAAAAAAGTTACCTATTCTGAAAATCATTCGAAAACATATATTTTTTAGGATGCCTTCTCTTTTTGTGATTCGTAATCAGTTTAAGGAGCTTAATCACCTCCGTAAATATTGCACACCTTGAATGTTACACCTGTATACATAAGAACAGTCGCGTTCAAAAGTGCAATCATACGGTTAAAACTACATTCGCTTGCGCTGACGATTTCTTAATATGTGTGTATAACCTTTCGCATCCCAACATTCTGGGATCGACTAGTCTTTTACTTCTAGATTTTGATTTTGATTTGATTTGATTTTGATTGTCGTAAAAAAGAAAACTCGAAATATGTTTCAAAAACCATTAATAAAAAACGGATTATTAAAAACGTCTCTACTTTCCTAAGTATGTCATTTAACATGATGGACTAACAGACAGTCTGACTGTCTGACAGATGGTGTATGCTTTAGGACGAAAACACAACAGAGCGGGGCGCGGCGCCGCAACGCTGAAATCGGCGGCACGCGTTGCGTTACACCGCCGAACGCAGCGTTGCGCGGCACGCGCGCCGCGCTGCTCGTATCCGCGGCGCGCACCGCTCCTAGCCGCGGCGCGCACCGCTCCTAGCCGCGGCGCGCAACGCTCGTACCCATGGCGCGCAACGCTCGTAGCCGCGGCATGCGCCGCTCATATCCGCGGCGCGCACCGCTCGTATCTGCGGCGCGGCGGCTCATTTGATGTCCACAGTTTCTGTAGGTCGGAAGCTTGTTTTTAGGGTTCCGTAGCCAAATGGCAAAAACGGAACCCTTATGGATTGGTCATGTCTGTCTGTCTGTCTGTCTATCCGTCCGTATGTCACAGCCACTTTTTTCCGAAACTATAAGAACTATACTGTTGAAACTTGGTAACATTTATTTTGTGAACCGCATTAAGATTTTCACACAAAAATAAAAAATAAAAACAATAAATTTTGGGGGTTCCCCATACTTAGAACATTAAGAACTTAGGACTCGCCCATGAAGGGTTCCGTAGCAGCAAGTAACATAATATAAAAGATCTTGTAGTTCGTTGTAGGTAAATTGCGGTTTACGATTTATGACGTATTAAAAAAAACTACTTACTAGATCTCGTTCAAACCAATTTTCGGTATAAGTTTGCATGGTAATGTATACCGTGAAACCGGCCAACATTGACCTTGGCGGATATGTATGCCCAAAAGCAAAAAATAACTTAAGTCATGAATTGCAAACAAATTTAGTGAAATAGCAACATTTTGATCTTTTTGGGTAAATTTAGACATATTATATGGCAACACTGAGGACGAAAACACAACAGAGCGGCGCGATGCCGCAACGCTGAAATCGGCGGCACGCGTTGCGCCGCACCGCCGAACGCAGCGTTGCGCGGCACGCGCGCCGCACCGCTCGTATCTGCGGCGCGCACCGCTCCTAGCCGCGGCGCGCAACGCTCGTACCCGCGGCGCGCGATGCTCGTAGCCGCGGCACGCACCGCTCATATCCGCGGCGCGCACCGCTCGTATCTGCGGCGCGGCGGGTCATTTGATGTCCACAGTTTCTGTAGGTCGGACGCTTGTTTTAAGGGTTCCGTAGCCAAATGGAAAAAACGGAACCCTTTTGGATTTGTCATGTCTGTCTGTCTGTCTGTCCGTCCGTATGTCACAGTCACTTTTTCCGAAACTATAAGAACTATACTGTTGAAACTTGGTAAGTAGATGTATTCTGTGAACCGCATTAAGTTTTCACACAAAAATAGAAAAAAAAACAATAAATTTTGGGGGTTCTCCATACTTAGAACTGAGACTCATTTTTTTTTCTATTATCATTTTTTTACTTAACTGAATAGTTTGCGCGAGAGACACTTCCAAAGTGGTAAAATGTGTCCCCCCCCCTGTAACTTCTAAAATAAGAGAATGATAAAATTTTAAAAAATATATGATATACATTATCATGCAAACTTCCACCGAAAATTTGGGTTGAACGAGATCTAGTAAGTAGTTTTTTAATACGTCATAAATCGTAAACCGCAATTTACCTACAACGAACTACAAGAACCTTTATATTATGTTACTACGGAACCCTTCATGGGAGAGTCCGACTCGCCTTTCTATTTTTGTGTGAAAATCTTAATGCGTTTCACAGAATACATCTATTTACCAAGTTTCAACAATATAGTTCTTATAGTTTCGGAAAAAAGTGGCTGTGACATACGGACGGACAGACAGACAGACAGACATGACAAATCCATAAGGGTTCCGTTTTTGCCATTTGGCTACGGAATCCTAAAAACAAGCGTTCGACGTACAGAAACTGTAGACATCATATGAGCCGCCGCGCCGCAGATACAAGCGGTGCGCGCCGCGGATATGAGCGGTGCGTGCCGTGGCTACGAGGGTCGCGCGCCGCGGGTACGAGCGGTGCGCGCCGCGGCTAGGAGCGGTGCGTGCCGCAGCTACGAGCGGTGCACGCCGCGGATACGAGCGGTGCGGCACGCGCGCCGCCCAACGCTGCGTTCGGCGGTGCGGCGCAACGCGCGCCGCCGATTTCAGCGTCGCGGCGCCGCGCCGCTCTGTTGTGTTTTCGCCCTGAGATGTTGTTCCGCTGCCAAGTTCATTCAGTTGACGGCGAGACGCGTCATAAGTGACTCGAGTGTCAGGTGGTGCCAAAATTTTCATTCAAATTTTGACAAGGTGTGATCGTAAAACAGCTCGCAGGTAAGTAATTGTAATATCATGGTTTTAATATGTTGCCAGGCGTATATTCCTTTGTTTATTCAGTCTTTTAATGGACAAATCTCCGAGAAAATGCAGAGGGCAATGTTTCCCGAACTTACGTGACTATAAAGGTGACAACATTGCCCACCGAATAAATGATATTAGGGTTGAAACTCACTCCGTAGGTATTTTTTTTATTACTTTACCTATCTGATTTTTATAAATTCCTGCAATATTAATATTATCGATAGGAAACATGCATATTTAGTGGCTAGCTGATTGTGTAATATATATATATATATATATTACATTACATATATATATTTTACCCATCAAACTAAATAACTTTTGTTCTACAACTTTGTTGAAATCGCAAAGAAATTTTCGGACTTTTCATACAAACTTGGTTCGCCAGCTGATCGATTTGTATGAAAAATCCAAAAAAAAATTTGCGATTTGAACAAAGTTGTAGAATAAAAGTTGTTCAGTTTGATGGGTAAAAGCCAACCTTGAAGTATTATCACACCTTTCTGTTACACCCTGTAAACAAACCTAGTATGTAGATGACATTGACATGTGTCAGTTCCATAGTAAGTTTGTTTACCTTTTGCTTTTTTTTTGATTGGAATGAAGTATAAAGTACAAATTTTAGAAATTTTTTAGTATCTAAGCAAAAGTGTTATATAGAATTACTAATTAGCTTTGCTTCTTTAAACTCGCTGTTTTTTGAAATACAATAAAAAATCGTACAAAACCAAACGATTTATTTTTTTATATATTTTTAACCGATTTCAACTACAAGTGACTGCCATCCCTGACCCACTGATTCAGTTTGTATGAAAGTTTAGTTGGTATGGAGTGTAACATTGCCCACCTCAATAATATTATACGAACAAATTATTCGGTCATAATGACATTACGTGTGGCAAATTTTCACCACTCGCCTTAATGTGTCTTATTTATATTACCGTAGGAGTGATAGTCGCAGAGAAATCAAGGATGAGCAATGGTGGACGCTTCTAGAGGTAATTTTGCCCGGCTCTTTACCTGCGTTTTCTTCGGATACCTTATGATTGCTGGGGCCTCATAATTTTTTATTTAAAGCACTTGATAGTAATATAGATAATAATCCAGTTCGCTATGCATTTCGGCTTATCGTATTCCAAAAATTTTAAAAATCAACGAAAATGCGGGCAATGTTGGCCGGTTTCACGGTATCATATATATTTTTTTGTTTTATCATTCTCTTATTTTAGAAGTTACAGGGGGGACACACATTTTATCACTTTGGAAGTGTCTCACGCGCAAACTATTCAGTTTAGAAAAAAATTATGTTAGAAAAAATTTTTGAGTTTCAGTTCTAAGTATGGGGAACCCCCAAAATTCATTGATTTTTTTTCTATTTTTGTGTGAAAATCTTAATGCGGTTCACAGAATACATCTACTTACCAAGTTTCAACAGTATAGTTCTTATAGTTTCGGAAAAAAGTGGCTGTGACATACGGACGGACAGACAGACAGACAGACATGACGAATCCATAAGGGTTCCGTTTTTGCCATTTGGCTACGGAACCCTAAAAACAAGCGTGCGACCTACAGAAACTGTGGACATCATATGAGCCGCCGCGCCGCAGATACGAGCGGTGCGCGCCGCGGATATGAGCGGTGCGTGCCGCGGCTACGAGCGTCGCGCCGCGGAAACGAGCGGTGCGTGCCGCGGCTAGGAACGGTGTGCGCCGCAACTACGAGCGGCGCGGCACGCGCGCCGCGCAACGCTGCGTTCGGCGGTGCGGCGCAACGCGCGCCGCCGATTTCAGCGTCGCGGCGCCGCGCCGCTCTGTTGTGTTTTCGCCCTTAGTGTCCGTCGCTTGACACTTTTTAAAGAAAGTAACAAAGTCATCTGAAACACAGTATAAGGACATTATACAGTATGGACACTCCCTGCCGCTCGCTGAAGGCTTAAGGCGGAAAACACACTGCTCCGCTCACCGCGGCGAATGGCGGTGGCGCGGATTTAAACTTTGTACTGTAAAATGTTGATTTGTATGGAAAAACCGCCGGGTACCACACACTGACACCGCTTCTCCGTCCGGAGGCGCGATTTGCCGACGAATCCGCGCTCCCGCGCGGAGACGCGGTGCGATTCGCAGGGTATGCCACACTGACGCCGCTTCTCCGCCCGGAGGCGCGGTTCGCTTTGACGGATCCGCGCTCTCGCGTGGTGCTATTCGCAGGGTAAAGCGTGAGTCTCGCAACATAACGGGGAGCGGGGGAGTTGCCTGACGTTTGAGTTTGCATGGTAATGTATACCGTGAAACCGGCCAACATTGACCTTGGCGGATATGTATGCCCAAAAGCAAAAAATAACTTAAGTCATGAATTGCAAACAAATTTAGTGAAATAGCAACATTTTGATCTTTTTGGGTAAATTTAGACATATTATATGGCAACACTGAGGACGAAAACACAACAGAGCGGCGCGATGCCGCAACGCTGAAATCGGCGGCACGCGTTGCGCCGCACCGCCGAACGCAGCGTTGCGCGGCACGCGCGCCGCACCGCTCGTATCTGCGGCGCGCACCGCTCCTAGCCGCGGCGCGCAACGCTCGTACCCGCGGCGCGCGATGCTCGTAGCCGCGGCACGCACCGCTCATATCCGCGGCGCGCACCGCTCGTATCTGCGGCGCGGCGGGTCATTTGATGTCCACAGTTTCTGTAGGTCGGACGCTTGTTTTAAGGGTTCCGTAGCCAAATGGAAAAAACGGAACCCTTTTGGATTTGTCATGTCTGTCTGTCTGTCTGTCCGTCCGTATGTCACAGTCACTTTTTCCGAAACTATAAGAACTATACTGTTGAAACTTGGTAAGTAGATGTATTCTGTGAACCGCATTAAGTTTTCACACAAAAATAGAAAAAAAAACAATAAATTTTGGGGGTTCTCCATACTTAGAACTGAGACTCATTTTTTTTTCTATTATCATTTTTTTACTTAACTGAATAGTTTGCGCGAGAGACACTTCCAAAGTGGTAAAATGTGTCCCCCCCCCTGTAACTTCTAAAATAAGAGAATGATAAAATTTTAAAAAATATATGATATACATTATCATGCAAACTTCCACCGAAAATTTGGGTTGAACGAGATCTAGTAAGTAGTTTTTTAATACGTCATAAATCGTAAACCGCAATTTACCTACAACGAACTACAAGAACCTTTATATTATGTTACTACGGAACCCTTCATGGGAGAGTCCGACTCGCCTTTCTATTTTTGTGTGAAAATCTTAATGCGTTTCACAGAATACATCTATTTACCAAGTTTCAACAATATAGTTCTTATAGTTTCGGAAAAAAGTGGCTGTGACATACGGACGGACAGACAGACAGACAGACATGACAAATCCATAAGGGTTCCGTTTTTGCCATTTGGCTACGGAATCCTAAAAACAAGCGTTCGACGTACAGAAACTGTAGACATCATATGAGCCGCCGCGCCGCAGATACAAGCGGTGCGCGCCGCGGATATGAGCGGTGCGTGCCGTGGCTACGAGGGTCGCGCGCCGCGGGTACGAGCGGTGCGCGCCGCGGCTAGGAGCGGTGCGTGCCGCAGCTACGAGCGGTGCACGCCGCGGATACGAGCGGTGCGGCACGCGCGCCGCCCAACGCTGCGTTCGGCGGTGCGGCGCAACGCGCGCCGCCGATTTCAGCGTCGCGGCGCCGCGCCGCTCTGTTGTGTTTTCGCCCTGAGATGTTGTTCCGCTGCCAAGTTCATTCAGTTGACGGCGAGACGCGTCATAAGTGACTCGAGTGTCAGGTGGTGCCAAAATTTTCATTCAAATTTTGACAAGGTGTGATCGTAAAACAGCTCGCAGGTAAGTAATTGTAATATCATGGTTTTAATATGTTGCCAGGCGTATATTCCTTTGTTTATTCAGTCTTTTAATGGACAAATCTCCGAGAAAATGCAGAGGGCAATGTTTCCCGAACTTACGTGACTATAAAGGTGACAACATTGCCCACCGAATAAATGATATTAGGGTTGAAACTCACTCCGTAGGTATTTTTTTTATTACTTTACCTATCTGATTTTTATAAATTCCTGCAATATTAATATTATCGATAGGAAACATGCATATTTAGTGGCTAGCTGATTGTGTAATATATATATATATATATATTACATTACATATATATATTTTACCCATCAAACTAAATAACTTTTGTTCTACAACTTTGTTGAAATCGCAAAGAAATTTTCGGACTTTTCATACAAACTTGGTTCGCCAGCTGATCGATTTGTATGAAAAATCCAAAAAAAAATTTGCGATTTGAACAAAGTTGTAGAATAAAAGTTGTTCAGTTTGATGGGTAAAAGCCAACCTTGAAGTATTATCACACCTTTCTGTTACACCCTGTAAACAAACCTAGTATGTAGATGACATTGACATGTGTCAGTTCCATAGTAAGTTTGTTTACCTTTTGCTTTTTTTTTGATTGGAATGAAGTATAAAGTACAAATTTTAGAAATTTTTTAGTATCTAAGCAAAAGTGTTATATAGAATTACTAATTAGCTTTGCTTCTTTAAACTCGCTGTTTTTTGAAATACAATAAAAAATCGTACAAAACCAAACGATTTATTTTTTTATATATTTTTAACCGATTTCAACTACAAGTGACTGCCATCCCTGACCCACTGATTCAGTTTGTATGAAAGTTTAGTTGGTATGGAGTGTAACATTGCCCACCTCAATAATATTATACGAACAAATTATTCGGTCATAATGACATTACGTGTGGCAAATTTTCACCACTCGCCTTAATGTGTCTTATTTATATTACCGTAGGAGTGATAGTCGCAGAGAAATCAAGGATGAGCAATGGTGGACGCTTCTAGAGGTAATTTTGCCCGGCTCTTTACCTGCGTTTTCTTCGGATACCTTATGATTGCTGGGGCCTCATAATTTTTTATTTAAAGCACTTGATAGTAATATAGATAATAATCCAGTTCGCTATGCATTTCGGCTTATCGTATTCCAAAAATTTTAAAAATCAACGAAAATGCGGGCAATGTTGGCCGGTTTCACGGTATCATATATATTTTTTTGTTTTATCATTCTCTTATTTTAGAAGTTACAGGGGGGACACACATTTTATCACTTTGGAAGTGTCTCACGCGCAAACTATTCAGTTTAGAAAAAAATTATGTTAGAAAAAATTTTTGAGTTTCAGTTCTAAGTATGGGGAACCCCCAAAATTCATTGATTTTTTTTCTATTTTTGTGTGAAAATCTTAATGCGGTTCACAGAATACATCTACTTACCAAGTTTCAACAGTATAGTTCTTATAGTTTCGGAAAAAAGTGGCTGTGACATACGGACGGACAGACAGACAGACAGACATGACGAATCCATAAGGGTTCCGTTTTTGCCATTTGGCTACGGAACCCTAAAAACAAGCGTGCGACCTACAGAAACTGTGGACATCATATGAGCCGCCGCGCCGCAGATACGAGCGGTGCGCGCCGCGGATATGAGCGGTGCGTGCCGCGGCTACGAGCGTCGCGCCGCGGAAACGAGCGGTGCGTGCCGCGGCTAGGAACGGTGTGCGCCGCAACTACGAGCGGCGCGGCACGCGCGCCGCGCAACGCTGCGTTCGGCGGTGCGGCGCAACGCGCGCCGCCGATTTCAGCGTCGCGGCGCCGCGCCGCTCTGTTGTGTTTTCGCCCTTAGTGTCCGTCGCTTGACACTTTTTAAAGAAAGTAACAAAGTCATCTGAAACACAGTATAAGGACATTATACAGTATGGACACTCCCTGCCGCTCGCTGAAGGCTTAAGGCGGAAAACACACTGCTCCGCTCACCGCGGCGAATGGCGGTGGCGCGGATTTAAACTTTGTACTGTAAAATGTTGATTTGTATGGAAAAACCGCCGGGTACCACACACTGACACCGCTTCTCCGTCCGGAGGCGCGATTTGCCGACGAATCCGCGCTCCCGCGCGGAGACGCGGTGCGATTCGCAGGGTATGCCACACTGACGCCGCTTCTCCGCCCGGAGGCGCGGTTCGCTTTGACGGATCCGCGCTCTCGCGTGGTGCTATTCGCAGGGTAAAGCGTGAGTCTCGCAACATAACGGGGAGCGGGGGAGTTGCCTGACGCGGGGGAGAAGGGTGCGGCACGCGGGGGTGGCGTTGATGCAGAGCGTCGGGGGTGGTGGCGCGAGGGGCCTTGCGGGGGGGGGTGTTGCGGGGTGCGGGGGGAGGGGCTGTGACGCGGGGGAGGGGGAGTGCGGCGCGGAGGGAGGGGAATGCTGCGCGGAGCGAGGGAGGAGTGCGGCGCGGAGGGAGGGTGTTGTGAGGTGCGGGGGGAGGGGGGTGCGGCGCGGGCGGGCTTGCGGGGCGCGGGGGGAGGGTGTTGCTGGGCTCGGGTGGAGGGGCTGTGGCGCGGGGGGAGGAGGAGTGCTGCGCGGAGGGAAGGGGGAGTGCGGCGCGAGGGGCCTTTTGGGCGTGGGGGGAGGGTGTTGTGAGGCGCGGGGGAGGGGTTGCGTCGCGGGGGGAGGGGGTGCGGTGTGAGGGGCCTTGCAGGGCGCGGGGGGAGGGGCTGCAGCGCGGGGGGAGGGGGAGTGCGACTCGGGGGGAGGGCGCGGGGTTGGGGGGTACGTCGCGTGAGGGGTTCACGAAATGATCCTTGTTACAAACAAAAACAATCTTTGTTACATACATACACGTTCGAATATTAAATAAACGCATGACGAAAATCGTCGTGCACCGCGGCTTCGGGCGAAATTCGGACGGAAACCGTCCGGTGGAGCGGACCGCTGCCGCGCGCGAATTCCGTTACTCCGCGCTCCCGTCCGGATTCCGCCTCAATGTGTTTTCCGCCTTAGTGACCGGTTGTCTTCCGCCGGTTGTCAAAAGAACGCATAAAGAATTAGGGATGCGCCGATCCGATCAGATGTTTCAAAAGATCGGATCAACGAGCATACGATCCGGCGATTTTAGGATCGGATTGAAACAATGCGATCCTAAGGCGGATCGATCCTATAACATCGAATATCGGATCGCATGACACCACGACGAGTGCTACGCTAGGCTACGCTGGTAAGAAAGAAATTGAGACTTGTTTAGTTTACATTGTAAACATTTATCACATGTTTACGGGACCTGGGTAGGTATTTTGCAAAAAATAAACGGGTAAGCGTAAAAGCGTTTCGTATCTTACTTCTCAAAACGTCAGTTCTTTTCATCAGCCAATTAAACATATATTTTTTTTACTCTCAATAGGGATTTTTCCACGGGTTTCTCTAAACTCAACTAGATAGCGCTGATCAACATTGGAAATAAGAAAATCTCTTAAAAATCGTCAAACTGACTGATATAACCGACTAATATCCTAATAATGATGAATAGCTTTCGAAGATTACTTTTCATTGAATATTTTTTTTGCATTTTGATCCAAAAAATACTTTTCATAATTTTTGATGCACAATGCGTATCAGTATTGTTTTTGTATTTCTTAAAAGAATTCTAACATGATACCGAGTTATAAATTGCATTTCAATCATAAAAATGTATTAAAATCAATTTAAGTTAATTTAATTCAAAGGTTGGAAGAAGAAATTACATTTAACAGAGAAACTAGAATGCACCCAGGTTATCCATTCTTGACCAAGTTGGAAATTTATCGTTTCTGTAAATTCAATTAATAAGAATCTATGTTCAGTGGCTTTTTATATGTTTTTAACAATACTAAATATATTTTGCTACCGTAAATTCTACGCTGTTTTTAAAAATATATTGCCAAAGCTTAGAAACACCATCTATTGAGACACTTATGAACGCTGTGACATACATACGTCATCTGAAATCTCCCTATTGGTAAGCCCTTGGCATTATCTCACCTGATGGTAAGTGATGATGATGCCGAAGATGGAAGCGGGCTAACCAACGCAATATATGAGAGTCGCAGCAGGTTGGTTTCCACGGAAGAATGAGGTAGCTGGTTTCATATCGTCTATCAAAGTTGCTATTTTAAAGAGCCTCGACATTGATAATTGGCACCTCTCAAAATAGTAAAATAAGTCGTATCTATGCCTAGATTAAGATTTTTTGGAAAAACAAATGATTATTGATTAATATTATTTGTTTTCCTATTTATTTATTTTCATTCGATATCTTTTGGATCGATTTTTCAAAAATCGGATCGACGGCATGCGATCCGATCCGCGGGTCGGATCGACGCATTCCGTATCGATCCTCAAGGTCGGATCAAATAAAAATATCGCACATCCTTATAAAGAATGGCAAACCAAAAAAAAAATATTTTTATAAAAAGAGACGCAAATGCCTTTAAAGCTATACAGCCTTGTCTCGTGTATAAAGTATTACTTCAAAAATATCTATTGTAAAAATCTGTCGTTTATGTTTATATCTGTCGTTAAAAATTCCACTATTTTCGGTAATATCCATTTCTAAAAACAGTCACATAACAAGATCACCTACGACAAGGTGGTATGACCATGAAGCCTTTGCTTAAGCAGCCCTAGATACTAACACACAGGGTTCGGAAACCGGTTTTTTGAAAATACCGGTTTCGGTCATTGACCCCTATATCGAAATAATTTCGGTTAAGGTTTCGTTCAGGTTTCGGTTACCGGTATATTTAACCGGTTTAACCAAAACCGATATTTTTTCGTTCGAACGGAATTAACCGGTTAATTTGAAGAATATGCGACTTTGTAGGCATATTTGCCGCGTGCAATCAATTGAAAGCGTGCGAGAAAGTGAGCAGAAGACTCGGGCAGTGGCACCCGCGCGACGCGCCTGTACTTGACTAAGTTTGGTTTTAACCGGTTAATTTAGTTCTTATTTCGGTTAGAAAACCGCTTCCTGATTAACCGATATTTTATTCAAATTTACCGGTTAAGCTGGAAACCGGTTTTAACCTGAACGGAATCGTTAACCGAAATTCGAACGAAATTAACCGGTATTTGTTAACCGGTTCCGAACCTTGCTAACACATACAATAACACGTGTATATGAAGAAGTGTCTTTCTATATTGTAGTAAACAATAGGTAACTCGAATTTGTATGAAGTGTCCGGGGCGCGGGGCGTTTTAACACCACAATTCTTGTATCGCCATCTATTAGTTGTTCGTAGAACTCAAGAACTGGTGAACTCTGCAGTATTGCCAGCAGTATACGTCAATCTCTTTTTATTAGGTATTTATTTACATCTGAAACCAATTCATAAAGAATTTAACGAACATGTGGAAAAAAGGAAAACTATGTTTAATGTTTAAAATAATTTGTGTTTTCAAAACACATGGTATACAGCAACTAATGTGAAAGCGTTTTTTTTATGTTTTATTTAGCAACTAAATACATATCACTGACTCGGTGGCTAAGTGGTTAGCGATCCTGACCTCTAATCCGAGAGTCGTGGGTTCGATCCCCACACAGGGCAAACTTTTCTGTGATGAGCAGAATTTTTTCCTCTGAGTCTGGGTGTATTGTGTAATTATATGTATACTAGCTGTTGCCCGCGGCTCCGCCCGCGTGGATATTGTAATTGTGACGGTTCTTGAGGATGGCATGGAAATGTTACTATAATAATGATACTATAAGGGTTCCTTTTATCCTTTTGAGGTGCGGAATCCTTAAAATAGATGGTACAATTCCTGTTTCCACATGACATCCTTTGGTGGTGATAGAATTGTGACCATGACGGGATTTTCCCCTACATTTACTTTCCAAGAGGAGGTGTATCACAAAATTGGATCTTTGCTTCCTGCTCTTAATTCGCAGCCACGTTTTTGCATATTTACTTTTCAGGAGACCAGGAAGAGCAATACGATAAACGATGTAGACTGATTCAAGGGATAGACAAAGATACAGTAGGTAGAAAAAATACAGAGTGTACTCAAAAACTTTTTGATGTGTATCAAACACATATTATCATGTCGTTTTATTCGTGTGAATAAAACGACGCTTTAGAGTACCTCATTATTTTATGGAAAGACCAAGAAGGATAACACTTTAATATTCCTCAAGTAGACACCCGGCTAGTGGTCGTCCAGTCCCAAACAAAAGGTGTCATGTATGGATTTTTATGCTTTTCAACTATAAAACCGAGCAACCTGCATGATCGACGCGATCACAAGGTTTTTTGGGATAATGTGTGATGTGTAATATAATGTAATGTAATGTGTAATGTTTTAGCCGAGTACTTTACCTTTCTACTTACCAAATTTCATCGAAATCCGTTAAGTAGTTTCGTCGTGAAAGTGGCACAAATTTAATAAAGTAAATATTTCAATTTTTAGCCATTCCTCTGGGAACCTTCAAGTTTTTCGGGATAAAAAGTATTCTGTATGTTAATTGAGTGCTATATATATCTACCGACTAAATTTCATCCCAATCAGTTGAGTAGTTTCGGCGTGAAAGTGGAACAAACGTGATGAAGTAAATATTTCACCTTTTAGCCATTCCTCCGGGAACCTTCAAGTTTTCCGAGATAAACGTATCCTATGTGTTAACCGAGTCTTTATCTATATACCTACCAAATTTCATCGAAATCCGTTTAGTAGTTTCGTCGTAAAAGTGGCACAAATTTAATAAAGTAAATATTTCACTTTTTAGCCATTCCTCCGGGAACCTTCAAGTTTTTCGGGATAAAAAGTATTCTGTATGTTATTCGAGTGCTATATACAGGGTGTAACAGAAAGGTGTGATAATACTTCAAGGTGGGCTTCTACTCATCAAACTGAACAACTTTTGTTCTACAACTTTTTTGAAATCGTAAAAAAATTTTTGGACTTTTCATACAAATCGATCAGCTGGCGAGACAAGTTTGTATGAAAAGTCCCAAATTTTTTTGCGATTTCAACAAAGCTGTAGAACAAAAGTTGTTCAGTTTGATGAGTAGAAGCTACTGATGTACCGTTACCGGGAATATTCCCTTAGACAGAGACAGCGCTCTATATTGCATATAGCGCCGTCCTTTGAGAAAATTGGGTATATTCCCATACGGCGCTATATGTAATACAGAACGCTGTCTCTGTCTTGCGGGAATATTCCCGGGCATGGCACATCAGTAGTAGAAGCCCATCTTGAAGTATTATCACAGCTTTCTGTTACACCCTGTATATCTACCGACTAAATTTCGTGAAATGCGTGAAAGTGGAACAAACGTGATGAAGTAAATATTTCACTTTTTAGCCATTCCTCCGGGAACCTTCAAGTTTTCCGGGATAAAAGTATCCTATGTATTAACCGAGTGTTTTATCTATCTACCTCCCAAACATCCTAATCCGTTCAGTAGTTTCAGTGTGAAAGCGGAACAAACAGACAAACAAACCAATACACAAACAAACATCCATACTTTCGCATTTATAATATTAAATTAAAAAAATATTAATTCGCATTTATAATATCAAAAGTGTTATGTGATATAATTTTGGAAAAGCCAGCGCTGGCAATACACTGCTAAAGTGTCACTGTCATTGTCATTTGAACGTTTTGTGGTTGTGTTCGTAGGTAGTGATTATATTCTTTTTGGTTGTGTTTTCCTTCTGCTCGAGTTCTTCTGATTCAGTGTTTATGTTTTCTTAAAATTCCACAAGGAATTTTATCGTCTACGGATACTGCATATATACTGAACGAAATACTGTATTTTTCTCAAACTCCATCATGAGTATGAGACCTGATGACCACCGTAGAAAATGGGACAAAGATGAATTTGAGAGGATTGCTGCCGAGCGCCTCAAAGCAGAGCTTGACGAAGAGGAGAAAGCCAAGAAGAAAGGTACTCTATCCTGCCATTATAATGTCGTTGAATAATTTAAAGTACGCTTATTCTGTGTAGCTCACTTATTACACTTGTTAACAACATAGTAGCTTTTACCCATACTTTAAGAAGGTAATGCCATTTTCCACACATCAGTGGATCACACCACAAATTTTTCTGTTACCCTTTAACCTGTCTTCAGATATTTTTGTTCATATCCTGTATTCTTCCAGCACCACCCGTCAAGCGTGAGTTGTTGAAGCAGAGAGACTACAGAGTCGACCTTGACTCTAAGCTAGGAAAAAGTGTGGTCATCACAAAGAACACCCCTACGTCTCAGTCTGGAGGATACTACTGCAATGTGTGCGACTGTGTGGTCAAAGACTCCATCAACTTCCTCGACCACATCAATGGAAAGAAACATCAAAGGAATCTTGGCATGTCTATGAAAATCGAAAGGAGTTCATTGGACCAGGTTTGTAACTGGTTAATTAGACCAATTGAACCTATGAGATTTTAAAATCATTAGTTTTGTTTGAGTTCAAAAGAATGCAGTAATTTGGTAACATTCTTAATTTTTATATTACAGGTAAAAGCTCGATTTGCATTGAACAAGCGGAAATTAGAAGAGAAAAAACGGGAGTATGAACTTGACACCCGACTAAGAGAAGCAGCGGAGGAGGAGGCAAGGGTGAAGGAACTGCGCAAGGAGCGCCGGCGAGACAAGAAACGCAAACTACAGGAGACCGATGAACCAGAAGACACCCCTGCACAGTCTGAGTTAGCGCAGATCATGGGATTCTCTGGATTCGGTGCATCTAAGAAGTGATTTACCTCATTAGCAAATTGATATGAATTAAGTATTTGGATAAGTCAATACAGCCAGCCTCCTTACAGGAAGTTCCTACTTTGAAATGACAAATTGTAATAAGGAATGAAAATAGTCTTATTTGTAATATACATTAAAAGTTTTAATCGTAATGAAAGAATTAAAATACCAATATATATACATTGTTAATTCTTTTGTAGTAGACTTTAGCCGCTTGTCTAATTTGGTTTTAGTACTTTAGTTACTAAAGTCGCTTTATATTTAAGTTTTTAAGCTTGGAACAAATAGTTGCGACATTTTTGAAAAGATTTTCCAGTGAACTTTACAACCTTTCGGCACCTTCTCTGAAACTTAAAGGTTTTTTTCCTTTTTACTATAGTCAATGTTTAGGCAGAGTATGTACACAGTACTTGGACTAATTTTATTTTAAAGGAGACTACTACTTAAATATCCGTCTCATTTAGGAAGTCATTATTTTATAGGTTGGGACGGGTTGTTTTCCGCAACCAGGCGACCTATTGCGCCCATTTTGCGTGACAGGCCGGCATCACTACCAGCCCAGCTCCTCCAGGAAGTCCAGTAGCGACCTTGGATTGCTGACGACTTCCGACCCTATACCTAGTGTCAAAAACTTTTTCCAATGCCTGGGGAACCATGACTTTCTCCAAGATAAAAAGTACCCTATACCTTTGTTCCCACTAGTTCAGTTGTACAGTTCAGTTAACTGAACAGGTGGGTATTTTTATCTCATTTTTTCTGTAATAAATGAACATCTACATAACTGAACTGATGGGAATTTATTTCTTAAATTTCCTTTTTCAGTTCTCACACCCAATCTATAGTCAATTATAATCTCTGGAGAAAAAAGGCACAGATGTATCAAAAATTTGTCTTTAAATTATTTTTATTATTTTTTCATTATTTTATTTATTTATGTGAAGGATACAAACAGTCGTATACTTATATTTATACAACAAAAAAAAAACTTAAAAACCTAGTAGATTCCTTAATTAAACTTTTACAAACAGTTTCTACTGACAAGCTAAATTAACAAACAACATGGTTACCCTCTACCCAGCTTAGTTAAAAATAATTTATTAATATACATAAGTTATTATAATATAACTAGCTGTTGCCCGAGGCTCTGCCCGCGCGTGGATATTGTATTTGTGACGGTTCTTGAGGATGGCATGGGAATGTTATATCCAGATCCCCCTTAAACTGTGTCTACTATGTTGTTTCCCAGCCTTTACTTAAAAGTATTCTATATGTTAACCGAGTGCTTTATCTATCTATCTACCAAATTTCATCCCAATACGTTCAGTAGTTTCAGCGTGAAAGCGTAACAAACATGATGAACTAAAAATTTCACTTTCTAGCTATTCCTCCAGGAACCCTAAGTTTTCTGGGATGAAAAGTATCTTATGTGTTAACCGAGTACTTTATCTATCTACCAACCAATTTTCATCCCAATTCGTTTAGTAGTTTCAGCTTGAAATCGGAACAAACATTATGAACTAAATATTTCACTTTTTAGCCATTCCTCCGGGAACCTTCAAGTTTTCCGGGATAAAAAGTATCCTATGTGTCAACCGAGTGCTTTATCTATTTACCTACCTTTCATCCCAATCCGTTCAGTAGTTTCAGCGTGACAGCGGAACAAACAAACATCCATACTTTCGCATTTATAATATATAAAAAAATTGTGAGATGAGATAAGGTATTTGACTAAATCGTATATAATTTATTAAATTCCTCCTAGAAAAACTTACTTATTTTATATTAAAGGTGTCAATGTCACATTATCGTATTTATACATATTTATGATAGCTATCTTACAGGAAACCACCGCATAAATATTAGAACTAGTGCTTGATCTATGTTACCTACCAAGTTTCATCTATAATAAAACCGTTTAGCAGTTTGACGTGACAGTTGAACACACAAATGAACATCCAATGTTTCGCGTTTAGAATTTTAGTGAGATACTTACGTCGTCTTAGGTAATTGAAAAGGACGTGATACAACAATCCTCTCCGAAACACCATGACTCGCTGCATTGATGGTAGCTCAATGCTCTTCCCGCACTTTGCGCCCACATCTGAATCACTTCCAGTCCCCATTGTAGCCATGCTTTCGTGCGGAACATGGAACTGAATTGACAAGGTCGCGGATGTCAAATCACGCTACACACCCACGATGCCCATTCCTGCAACATGAGAACTGAAGACGCGGTACAGTCGTGTGCGAAATGTTTGAATATCTCTTTTCAATTACCCTATCCTACCCGACACAAATAAAAAAACTCATTGGTACATGAAACTGCATCGCCTATCGTCGTCATTACACGTACTTTTCTGGTATTCATACCTACCGATAATATTTCGAAGACATAGTTATGCTCGCCTAAAACAATACAAGAAGCAGATCTTACGGGAATCGAACTTTTACCTTACTGGAACTTTCGGTAGACGGGTATTTAATACATATTCTAGTTGTCTGAGTCTTAGGTGTTACGTTAATATGCACCTCATCATCATCAACAGTGGGCGTACTGCTGGACAAAGGGACCGTATTTACTTATTTATCCGTTTATTTCAGGCACAAGGCCCATAGAAATATATAAAATACAATTTTAAAAACATACAAATACGTTCTATAGACATAACAATATAAAATTAATATACATATTAATAGGGATTCAACTGCCAGTTTACGGGCTATTATAAAGTTATTTACGACTTAACAGTATCAATGTACCTATTACGGATGCATCTATGCAAACCCTATGACTTTCGTATGATCCTATTTTGTATTTCCTATCATAGAAAGGACAAATACCTACCTAACTATTATCAAAACTATTGCGAGCACATAACAATATGAAGAGATGAGCAAAAACAGATTATGCACATAAACACTTGTTCGACTACCTATGATTACTTGCTGATTACATGCAATGATTCGCCGGCAATAATGAGCTGGGACCATAACCACGCCCTCGTATAAAACGGCAAGTTCACAGTCATGGCGAGTCCATTCGTGAATCGCACGCGCCGCCATGAGATCAGTTAGTCTTGTGCTTATATCTCTTATCGCCTTCGTAGCGATTTTCACATATGCCTCCGGTTTTCAGGTAAGAGTTATACGAATGTTCTCTTCCCATAGGGATAAGTGGAACGTTTGTCTTCTTTAGTTTATATACAGCTAATAGCTAATTTTACAATTTATAGCGACATTAATCAAATCACATGAATAAGCAAATAATCATATTTCTTACTAGATAACTGAGAGGTACACTTGTTTATAAGTAACATATAGGTACATTACATATGAGTAGGTACATAAAGAATGTTTCTGAAATATTTCAAATATTGTATACATAATATACTCAGCTCCAGGACAAAAGCTGCACTGAAATGTATCTTACAAATTACAATTATGTTTTTTTTTTTCTTACAGATCTCACTAGATGCATCAAGTAAGTCAAGTAGGAAACCAAGTTATTTTAGGCAAAACTCAAACAACGAATAAAAGTTCAAAAAAATAATTTAACAATCCCATATGGGCATTCTTGAGAAAAATTTAAATGATGAGTAGAAAGACCACCCGTTAATAAGAGGTATTTTTACACCTCTAACAAAAAATCCTTAAAACCAAATTGTATATTTTATCCTACTGTTTATTGTTAAAGTAACACCTATATATTTATTCATTTCTGCCATCAGATATCCATGACTCATTGACACGGGAAAAGAGAGAATTGGAAAACTTTGATAATGAAGCAGATGAACTGTTCAATTCTAACACAAGGAGTGAAAACCAGGAGGAGGAGCCAGGCTTCTGGGACCGCGTCATCAGTGTGGCCATCAAATTGTTCAGCAGATTTATTGAATGGCTCAACAATTAACCGGCTATTTATATTCTTTATTTATTAAATTTAATAATAAAAACCTTGTATATAAATAAAAAAACTTTATTGTTGATACGGTGTTTAAATATAATGACATTTCTTTACCCCGAAATCATTAGAATTATTAGCCGCATTCATTACATATACACATTTTTTTAAATTAATTTCTGTATTTTATACTAACTGGACTTGGAAACTTATAACTTACAATTATATCATCTATGGTTTAGTACTTTTAAGAAAGTTTTCTGGAATATTCAGTGGGTTATAGTTCCTTTTTGAAGATAAACTTAGGACAGTTTGTTCTTCTTGGTTGGGCACACGTCTAGGAACTACATCCAGTTGCCTTTCTTTAATTGAGATATTTTCTAAAACATATTTTAAACTACTTAGCCTAATGAAAGATTTGGTAGACAATGCAGTTTCCATAATGCACTTATCTAGTAGCATAGCTGCAGTCTTGTTTTCAGGCAAAGGTTTCCCTTCAACGGCATTGGCTATTATATGATATATGTTTTTGAAGTCTATGTGTTCTGTACGTAAAGGTGCTGGTATTGTTGTGTCCAACAGAGCTATGAGACGTAAAGCATCAGGAATTTCCGTTTGAAGTTCCTTGAAGCTGATTGAATCCATCAACAACTTAGCCCAGTTGTTTAGCGGGACATGCGTCCCCCCACTGGTGCTTCTTTCCCGTTTATTGTGTTCTACGACAGTAGGGTGCAATGAGGCCTTCTTTTTATAATACTCAATGGCTTCCTTTATCTGTGCACAGCTTTTATTAGTGACAATCAATTGTATGGCATCTATATCATGGGATCCTGACAGCTTGAGTGCCTGTAGTAAATCAAACTTCTCATCTTTTGTCCAACCAGTTAGGATATTGACATCTGATCTGGTCTGTAAGTTTTTATTGTATTCCATTGCTTCAGAATTCTGCAAAAGGTATTTAAAAAGGTTACTATCAAGCAGTAGGGTAATAGGAGGAGCTAGAGGAAATAATTTAATTTAGTCGCTTGCATATGTGATTCTTTATAAAGCCTGAAAGAAAGATATCCTCCGACCAAGAATTTTAAAAGCATTATTGCATAGTGCTTAAACTTAGACACATAGCATTGCTATAGACTACAAAAGTACACTAAGTTAAACAAGTTTCTGGCACTAAAACATATAATAACCTTTCCTTTATCACTTACTGGGCAGGCAGTGTCTGCGTTGTTTTCATTGCTCTCCATTGTCTTAAAACTTTAAACAGGTAAATTGCTGATTCAGATATCAAGCACTACCATCAAAACCCAGAAAAAACAATTTCAAATTGTTTTTATTGTATGTATTACTAAACAAACGAACCAATAAATAAACGTAGTGATTATATTCTCTTTGCCAATAAATAAATAACAGTGACACTGACAGTGCCCTCAAGGAAGGGCCGCGTTCAGGGCCTGCATTCGGTTGCTGTCAGAGTGCAGGGTGGGTTCTGAACGCGGCGAAGCGTTTCAGATTAGAACAACACTTTTGTTTGTGTGTATTTTTTACCTTGACAGCAGGATAGCCGATAGCCTGTTGTAAATCATACAAGACTGAAAGGGATAGACCAAGAAGCTTATAACCAAACTGGATAAAACACTCTCTAAGACGGCTGGCCGTGCCCGCATGCGTGCGGCGTTTCCAAAGCCACCCGCGTGCGTCTGACACGCATGACAATAAAAGGGGGGCCCTAAAAATTTTACTGAAACTGAAACGATAGGTTGCAGGCGGGACGCATGCGGTAACGGCCCGCATGCCGGCAGAAATCCGCCTGACAATAAAAGCGCCCTTAGATGAAACGTGAGAGGGAGGACTACTTGGTAGAAAAATGCATAATAGACTTTTTTAGTCTGATCTGAGCCTACCACGAACCTCCAAAAAAGAATTACCTTTTAAGGCACAGTCTGTCTACGATTACGGCCATACATACAAACTTCGATACTATACATACAGGTGATAATAACTTGTCTGGCAATATTTTAACTGGTAAAATATTGCCAGACCGAAAGGATTTCTTTATCACCTGTATACATCGACGTAGAAACAATGGACTTCGGGTCAGCGCTCAAAAGTGTCCGAACCAAAAGAGTAGTAAAACGCAAAAAGAGGTCTAATTTCGCGCCAGTCTTATTTTGGTCGTCCGGCTGACTGCATGTCCAAAATGGCGTACTGCGTCGTGAAAAGTTTTAAAAACTATTCAAGTAAAGTGAAAAAACAGGATGGAGTATCATATTTCCGCTAAGTAAACTTTTGCTTTATCATTTTAAAGTATTGTTTTGCTAAGAAACACAGTAGTTTATTTTAAATTGAATTACGCATTTAGTTTGATTTCCATGAGCGAACTTTCGAACATCACAACTTTGGAACAAAAATTTTATAGAGTCGCTTTCAAGTATAAAGTTTCTTATTAAAATGTTTTGTAACATTTTACTACTGTTTTTTATTACATGAAATATTTTATTTATTTTAGCTTTCCCCGAGATCCTATACGTTGTGCACTATGGAAAAACATTATAGCCGAATCGTGACGAGAGGAATACTTTGTTCCGAAAAAATTCCACTTTGTTTACTCGAATCATTTTCACCCTGTATATTCATATTTAAGCGTGTTTCTGTGTTTGTTATAAAAAAAAATAAACAAGATTCTGCAAAAATAAAAAATACTTATAAAACATAGCCAACAAAAAAACATTATAAGTGAAAGCTACTCCATTACTTCTCTGTCTTCACTCGAAGCTGCGTAAGGTGTAGTACGTTCCAGTCGGAGCTTCGTATGGTGATTGGTGCGTTGCGCGGGGGTGGGTACTCTTTTCGATACCACCTTCAAATGCATCAGCAGAGAGAATGTTTTCTCTCTGTGGAAATGCATGGACAGACAGCAGAAATAGTCAAGTCGTCAAGGCTGAACTAGGTACAAATTAAAATTAATTTTGACCAAAAATGCAGCGAATTTTATAACTAAGTGTTGCAAAACAAAAACTTGTTAAAATGCGCAAAATAGCAAAATATGTACCATTTTAACCTTTCCCATACCGTAGTTCCGAACTGTCAAACACCGTTGAAACCCGGGGGTTTTCGCAGCTCGAAATCGCTCTGACTGACCCGATGTCGCGTCGGCGGGAGCTAGAGGTACGAATTGTGCCTACTTGTGTCCTCATACAGGCTGATAATTATTTCCTTGTTGCACAATGACCCATCAGTATGTAGGTAATGCTTCAATAAAAAATGATGGAATAAAAAAACTACTTTTCTAGTTTTTTTTGGGCTCTATTAGTGTAAGACAATCAATTCCCATTAAAATCTCAAGTTTGATTTTTTTACCATGAAAATTCAAATTCCATTGAAATTACAATAAAATATTTCAAGTTCTTCATTATCTATAACGTAAACGTAATTTGGTTTTCATAAATACTATTTGGGACATATTCCCATACAAAATACAAAAAAAGAAAGACAAAATATAAACATGCTCTATGTGAGTTACGGCGCCAAAATGGCGGCTACTGTTGTTTCATACATTTAGATGCTCATTTTGAAGCTCGTTTTCTAGGAATTCCAGTGTTATTTTACGTGTATTTCATCAAAATTATGCCTGTCATGTAATATTTTATTAGTAAAAGTAATTTTATTTACAGTTTATTTGATATTTTACACAAAATGTCACTGTAAACAGTCACAACCCAACGCGCGCGAAAGATTTTCGTCGCTGACTTCAGTGTTATTTTTTTGCAAATCTGGACCAATCAGTGAACATTGCTAAGCACCAATAGAAAGCCTGTTTTATCCTCTACTCATTCGAACTTCACTCCAATAAAAATATACCATACATCAACCACAATATTGAAAAAACTGGAACACAATCTTATGACTCGATATCGCGCCGTCGCGTCGCGTCGGTATGCAGTGGTGAAATATTGGAGGACGATCGCGACTTCGGTACTCCAAAGGTTAAATGTAAAAAAATAATTTAATTTAATAATTTAAAATGTTTGTCATACTTTGAATTGTTTTTTTTATTAAATGATTAAAAATATATATTGATTTTTTTCCTAACCATTTTGTATGTGGTGTGTGTCCCGCGTAATATACCCAAGTCCCGGATGTCGATCTGGGTAATCCCGGAAATGCCTTTTTTGGAGTTTGCATCAGAACCGATGTCGCAGAATTCACACATCAACAATCAGTAGGTATACTTACGCACTACTAATGCAAAAACTTAAGTATAATAAGATTCCGTCAACCGATGCGAGGTTAACTTCACGTGTTTTTGCGAATCGCTCAATTTTATTGAATTTTCTATAAATTTTACTGAGATTTAGCTTACTTTTGTGTCGGTGGTGGGTTCTGTGTTTGGTAAGTGGTGCTATTAATATAATTAACGTTATGGAGACTGATGATCCCCCGGATCCGGGGGTTTCTCCTCCTCTATTTACCCAATCTCAAGAGCAGCAGGATGAAAATCCGGCTCGGGCAAATTCCCGTAAGAGACATGGAGATGACAGTATCATAGTAGTATCAGGTAGCAAAAAAACAATAACAAACATTGAAGATGCTTCTGCCTCCATCCAAAACATATATGTCGACCCCGATTTCCAGTCGGTGCGTCTATATCGTCAAGAAGACCAAGGGCCATTCATTGTCTATCTTTCTCGCGCGGAATCTGACCCTGCAGCCGGCCTCACCCGCCCTATAAAAGTGGGCCTGCTTTTATCAAAGAACAATGTCTCCAATATTGTCAAAGATGGTATCAAATCATTGGGCCGTAACAGAATAAGTATAGAATTCTGCAATGCTGATGCGGCCAACAAATTCCTGGATTTGCCCTGCTTGCCTGCAAATAAATATAAAGCTACCATTCCAACATTTAATGTCTCCCGTATGGGACTGATTCGCGGGGTTCCCACCGACTGGTCTATGGACGAGTTTATCCAAGCGCTGGAACTTCCAGAAGGTTGTGGTCGTGTTATGAAGGCAAGGCGATTGAACCGAAAAAAAATCTCTGACGGTATTACAGAGTGGATCCCGACTCAATCTGTAGTATTGACCTTCGACGGACAGCACCTACCAAAATACGTGTACTGCTTCTTCACATCTCTACCGGTGGCGACTTACCAACTCCCAACTATTCAGTGCCACAACTGCTGCTGGTTTGGCCACATCAAGACACAATGCCGCTCCAATCCTAGGTGTTACAAGTGTGCTCAGAGCCACTCCGGCGAAACATGCAATATTGATGCTGACAAGGCCTCATGTCTTTTATGTTCTGGCCATCATTTCGCTATCAACCCTGTTTGTCTAGAGCACTCCAGACAAAAAGCAATTAAAATTACCATGTCGCAGCAGAACATCTCGTATGCTGAGGCAGCCTCACAACACCCTAATGTCAGGCGGTCCTACGCCGATGTGGCCAGCGTCTTATTTGCCCCATCTCAGTCACTGGAGATCCCTATTCCCTCATCCTCCACATTACCCTCGACTTCTAGGTCTTATAGAAAAACAATTGTAAAATCCCCCCGGCCTCGCGCCCCATTGGCCCCTGGTTATGACCAGAGAGCCCATCAAAATATTGTAGGGAGTGTACCATCTGTACTCCCAAATGGGTACGCCATTCAAAACTCAGTGTCAAAGCTGGTTTGTTCTGATGGTGTTGACGCCACCAACAACCAAAACGTTTCTCCCAATGACAATCTAGTTGAAATCCTAATACTTTTGTTAAATAACATTCTTCTTAAATTCAATGATGCTTTACCGTCCAACGTTGCCGAGAAAATTATTCAACTAGCTAATCTAGTATCTAGCAAGGATGGATCTGCTGCGGTTTCTTCAGTGGAACTGTAGGAGTATCCGTCGCAAGAAACACGAACTTATTTATCTTCTGAAATTTCACTCGGCCGTCGCCGCTGCCATCTCGGAGACCTGGTTGTCACCGGATGTTCGCTTTGCGTTGTCCGGTTACACGTGTCTCCGGGATGACAGGGGCGACGGCCGAGCAGGGTGCGCCCTGCTTATTAATTCTTCTTTCACATTTTCGCAAATACCCCTTCCGGGTCACTGTGTTGATATTGCAGCTGTTGCTGCCAAGGTCCTAGACTTTAACTTAATATCTATTTATATCCCCCATCCTCACCCTCATCTCATCCCTGATCTTCGTTTATTATTATCTTCAGTTCCTCCTCCAGTGATTGTTATCAACAACTCCCACCACATATCCTGGGGGTCATCACACTGCGACTCCTTCTCTTATTTATTATTGGACTTGTTTGATGACCTCAATCTCTGCGTTATTAATGATGGTTCCGCCACTCACAGAGTATACCCAGGCGAAGATCCACATTCAGCTATAGATCTATCTCTGTGCTCCCCTCAACTTGCACCAAGTCTATCCTGGAAAACCCTAACCTCCTCATTTGATAGTGATCATTTCCCTATAATTGTAACTATGTCCAAATCAGTTCGCCCTACCACTCCTCAAGAACCTTTATTGAAGCACAAAATCCAAGAGGATAAATGGCCTATTTACTCTGCGTTTGTTGACTCAAAATTAATTTCACTTATGCCTCAGCTTTCTGATGGTTCTGTTGATAAGTACCTATGTTTTGAAGGAGCCGTATTGGAAGCTGTTGATTTAACCTTTTCGAGGAAAAAGCCTGCCTCCCGAAGACTAACATCTCCTCCATGGTGGGATGTAGAATGTTCCCGTATGATTAAGACCCGCAATGAAAAAGAAAATAATTACAATGAAAACATGACTCCAGAAAATTTTATTGCCTTTCAAAAAATTTCAGCTCAAATCCGTAGACTTTTTTCTAAAAAGAAAAAGAATACCTAGTTGGAAGTCATTCTGTGAAAGTCTATTTCCCCGTTGTCCACCTTCCATTGTTTGGCGTAATATCCGCAGGTTCAAAGGTTCATTAACCTCCAATAACATCTCAACAAATGATCACCAACACTGGTTAAATGACTTTTTAAATAAATTAGCCCCTCCTTACGTACCCAACCTTAATGATCTACCGACAACTACTCCCCAGTCCCATTTAAATAGACTTGACGAACTGTTCTCAATAAATGAGTTACAGTGCGCTCTTAATGGACTTAAAAATTCTTCCCCGGGTGATGATGGTATCCCATATTCCTTCTTGGTAAATTTAAATGAAGTTGCCAAAAACATCTTACTTAAAATAATTAATGATATTTTTACTTCAGGCCTCATTCCTGACAAATGGAAGTGTCAAATTGTCATTCCTATCTTAAAACCTGGCAAGAATCCCATGGATTCTTCTTCTTACAGTCCTATTGCCCTTTCTTCGACCGTGTGTAAAGTTATGGAACACATGGTTAAAAATAGGCTAGAATGGCTCATGGAGAGTAAAGGTATACTGGCTAAATCACAGTTTGGCTTCCGCAAAGGGAAGAGTACCTTAGATAGCCTTAGTATCTTAACAACTGATATTCGCATCGCCTTCTCCCAGCAAAAACATCTGGTAGGCATTTTTTTGGACATCTCATCAGCATATGATAGTGTAAATCTTCCTCTACTCAGGCAAAAAATGCTTCATCTGAGTATCCCTGTGAGGATTGTCCACTTTATATGTAATCTATTCATGGCAAGATTTATAAAGATTCGCCACAATGGAATACTTTATCCTCCAAGATGTGTCTGGAAAGGCCTTCCTCAAGGCTCGGTTCTTTCTCCCTTATTATATAGCATATATACATATGATCTTGAATTAACTGTTAGCCCCTTCTGTAATGTACTACAATATGCGGACGATATTGCTATTTATTTTTCTTCCCAGAATGTTAATGATATAGTGTCACGTTTAAATTCAGCTTTAATGTATCTCAATGACTGGTTAGAGGCGGAGCATGGTTTGTCCTTATCTATTTCGAAAAGTTCTGCTGTTGTCTTTACTAGGAAAAGATGTATCCCTAATATTCAAATAATATGCCAAAATCAACCTGTCCCCATCTCTGACAGTGTCCGATTCTTGGGTGTTGTCTTAGATTCTAAACTAACCGGCATTCCTTACTTAAATAAAATATCACAAAAATGTGAAAAGGGTGTGAATGTTCTCCGTGCCTTATCAGGGGTGTGGTGGGGTTCTCACCCTTACTGTCAAAAATTATTATATAATGCTTTGGTTCGTAGTCATTTTGATTATGGTTGTGTTATTTTGGAACCGTGTAGTAAAGCAGGCTTAGATAAACTGGACCTGATCCAAGCTAAGTGTCTCCGCATTATATTAGGTGCCATGAAATCTTCCCCCAAAAATGCCATGCAAGTTGAATGTGTTGAGCCTCCATTAGATTTACGGAGACAATATCTATCAGATCGTTTTATTTTTAAATTATCTCAGTTTTCCTCTCACCCTTTACTTAACCGTTTGAAAGTACTTTCCAGGCTTGTTGATTCTGGTGGATACTGGTCACATAAGGTCCCACCGAGAATCCTGGAAAGTTTGAAGAAAATTAATAACCTTAATTGCCCTATTTTTCAGTCCCATGTTCATCCTGTATTTAGTTGCCCTTATGATGCATTAGTTTATAAACCCCTCATAATAGATTTTCAAATCATGAAAGATGACCCTCATGCTAATGATTTATTTAAAATTAAGATTGCTGAAGAGTGGCAAAACTGGTTGATATTCTTTACAGATGCCTCCAAAGTTCCGGATCAGGGTGGCGTAGGGGCGGCGGTTTGGATCCCCAAATATAAAATCGTTCTTCGTTTTAAATGCCCACCTCAAGCTTCCGTGTTTACTGGAGAATCTGTTGCTATCCTAGAAGCTATTTCTTACGCTCAATCTCACAACATCAGTAAAGCCTTAATATGTTCAGATTCTAAAAGTTGTATAGAGGCTCTCATGTCTAATTCCTTCCGGTGTAAAATCAAATCTCCTCTTATTTTCAAAATTAAAACTCTTTTATTTCAATGTCACTGTAAGGGTCTTCAAATCGCTTTGACCTGGATCCCAGGTCACTCCGGTATAGTAGATAACGAGTGTGCTGATTTCTGGGCTAAGGATGCTATCATGTCTGGTGACCTTAATAATTTTCAAAATTATTCTTATGATATCATATCGATGGCTAAATTACATCTTAACCAAACATGGACCAGTCGCTGGGAACAGTCAAAACTGATCACTGGTAGATATTATGGGCAAATTCAACCCTACATCCCTGTTAAACCCTGGTTTTTCCGCTACAGAAACTTTAGCAAGCAAGTCACATCTACAATTTGCAGGTTACGCCTAGGTCACGCCGTTACTCCCGTTCACCTCGCCAAAATAGAACTGTTTTGCATAAAAACAAAACAGTTATTATTTAAGTGGAAAAACACACGGCATTTATTGAAGATGCATTCATAAAATTTCGCCATAAAATGGAACGAACTTACCAAATCGACTTCCTTCTTCCTGTCATAGAGCTACTTCCGGTGTTACCTGTCTCTTTCACTCCTCAGCAGAATGGGCCCACGGCGTCCATCTTGCGCTGTCACTCATAGTCTTCATCAATCACCAGCAAGCACCTTGCTGAAATGCCGTGTGTTTTTCCACTTAAATAATAACTGTTTTGTTTTTATGCAAAACAGTTCTATTATTTGTGGTTCCAAAACACACGGCATTTATTGAAGACCTGTTTGATATCTGCTGGTGAAAGAGTACAAACGCTATGTGATCAGAATCAACAATTTTAATATTATGCTTCACAACGTTGTCCAACAGTTATTTGAACATATAATCTTAATAAGAAAGAAGCAAATGTGCACACAATAAAACTTAATAAAAATAATCATGAACCTTGACAGGACAATAAAGAAAAATAAATTATCATATTTTCTCTAAAAAAGTTCTTTCTCATAATTCAACACTCAAAAAATGCAAGTCTTTGCAGTTATATAAAAAATATATTAAAAGAGGAAATCCACTCTTCAATTTATACTGGTTGTCAACCATTAAACAAAGAAAATTTATTACTGTTCTCTCATTCTTCTTTTAATTCTTGCAAGTAACTTTGGTGAATAATCAAACCATAAAGTCCAAAGTTACAGAGTAAAAGTTAAGTTAATGCTCTCTCTAGATTTAAACACATCAGACTAAATCTGTGAAAAATTATTAGATAGCAAGTCTTCGCTCTTACTACAATGATTAACTATGCGACAATAGAATTTTTTAAAAGTCTCTGCACTCTTCCAATTAGCCCGAGTTAGAATCTCATCCATTGGTTTATTCTCCAGCCAACTTCTTGATGCAACGGCTGACCGCACACTGCCTGGTGGTGCATCGATTCCAGCTTCTCTAAAGATTGTCTTTATCCAGCTTGCTATCAGAGTTCTAGTAGCTGGCTTGATTACTCCTTTTATAGAAATAAACAAACTTGATAGATTTGAGGCCTCAGCGCGCCGGCTTTCTGAGATTTCAACTAGCTGTCTTACATGTTTCACAGGACATAAGCATTCATCTTGGTGCTTCTTCAATAACCATCCTGACTGCCTGTTAGTTACACTATCTGTCTTTGAACCAAACCTTGGCCATAGTATTATCTCACTACCATCATCATTGATAATGTATCTCTCTCTCGACATATCCAGCAGTGTCAGATCATGCACTCTTCTACCTGAAGCTAAAAGTAAGATTATTGCTGTTCTTCTAGAAATGTCAAAAAGTGTTCTTTTCTCTGGTGTCCTTCTCAGCCAATTAAAAAGTAATTTAGTATCCCACACTGGTGTCTTATTTTCTACTGGTCTTGCCAAGGCAATAGCCTTTAACACCTGATGAATGAAGAAATTCTTCGAGAAGCTCTCCGAACTGGCTGCACAATAAGTAGAGATGGCAGACTTATGTAACATTATAGTGCGATATGACAACTTATCTTCTATATATAACTTGGCTAGAAATCTAGCTACCTCATTACCCTGTGGAGCTCTATAGTTAATTTTATTTACCGAACACCACAATATCCAGCGCTTAATTGGAGCCTTGTAAGTGGCAAGCGTGGACTCTCGCCAGCTTCTCTTTAAGAGATCTCTCTCCTCCATAGACCAGTGTGAGATCTGATCAGCCCACCCCCAATTTTCCAAGCCAGAAAGTTCAACTTCTCTACCTGTGCAGGGCTTCTCTCTGTTGTTAGATCTATCAGATTGAGATGGAGATTTGTTATAGGTATTGGCTCTGCTATTGCTCGACTCTGTAGATCTGTCAGCCAAAAGCACTTTGTCCAATGAGGCGCTATCACTATGTAAGTGCCCTCGGCTGTATTGAGGTGGCGCAATACACGTGGGATTAAACTCGGGGGTGGGAATACCCACGCCAGCTGAAACTTCCATTGCCGACTGAATGCGTCGCAAAAGACTGACGACCCATCTCTGGAGTCCCATGTTACATAGCGGTCTACGACCGCGCTTTTCTTGGAGGCGAACAGGTCTATCTCGGGTACGCCCCAAACTCTGAATACGGCCTCCGAGGCCGGGGGCAACAAGTGCCATTCCGGCACTGGTGCGTTTCTTGAGAGGCGGTCGGCTATGCCATTGTACCTCCCCGGGAGGTACGCCGCCGAGAGTGAGATATTCCACCTGTCTGTCAACTCCATGACCTTCTCTGTCAACTCGAGAAGTGCTAGGGATCGAGTGCCCCCCTCGTTCCTTATGTGTGCGACCAGAGTTCTGTTGTCGGATTGTACTAATACGTGTGCTTCTCTTAGAGCTGGTCCTCTGGCCCTTATAGCACCGTACACTGCAAACATCTCTTTGAGATTTGAGTGCCACGCGGTCTGGTCTGGGGTCCATCTCCCTGAAAGGTATGTTCCATCTATTTGGGCACCCCAGCCTGCGTCTGCCGCATCTGTAGTGAGAAAATGGGTTACTTCTCCCTGATGTAGAACAACTGAACTCTGGACTATAGCTCCCAGCCACCAACTGAGCTCCCGTTGTACTGGAGGAGGGAGTTCCTTCTTTTTGTTCAACCCCAGGGAAAAAGTCTTTAAGAACCTCTGAGTTCTTCGACAGTGCAGACGACCCTTTGGTGTTGTCAAATTTGCGAAATTCAGCTGACCCAGTAATACCTGCATCTGCCGGAGGGAGGCTTTTTCTCTTCTTAATATCTCCGTTATGGTCATCCTTATTTTGTCTACCTTGCTGGATGGTAAGGCCATGATGTTGTTCTGAGTATCCCATAAAATACCTAGGTATACCAGCTGCTGGGTTGGAGTAAGCACCGATTTTTCGAAATTCACTTGCCAACCTAAACTCCCCAGAAGGTTTACAGTTTCTGTGATGTGCTCGGCAAGTGTCACTCTGCTCTGGTTTGCCAGAAGGTAATCGTCTAAGTAAACCATGACTCTGATACCCCTTGCACGAAGGATCTCCGCGATCCAGTTTGATAGGGCAGCAAACGTTCTGGGGGCAGAAGAGAGGCCAAAAGGGAGCGACGTTAACTGGAGTATTTCCTGATTGTAACATATTCTCAAGAAGCGACGGTGAGACTTGGCAATTGGCAAATGGAAATATGCCTGGTGTAAATCGATCTTGGCCAACCAGTCGTTCTTCTGTAGAAAATCTGGGACATCTACTTGTGAGACCAGGTGGAAATGTTTTGTGGCCACATAACTGTTGAGGCCCCTCAGGTCGAATATAGGTCGAATGCCCCCGTCTCCTTTTTTTATTAAAAACATCTTGGACAGGAAACCTGCATTTAAAAGTGGAGGCGCTTCTAAGATACCTTTTTCCTTCAAGTCCTGAATAACATTGGTCATCTCCGGGGAGATTCTTGTTGTAAAATTCTTCAGTACCTTCTTTGATGGAAATTGCAGAGGAGGTTTTCTCATGAAGGGTATCCTGCCGTTGGATACTATGTTCAATATGAACTTGTTGGCACCCAAACATTTCCACATTTGTACATGGTGTCTTAGACATCCCCCCCGAAAGGCCCTCTTCATCTGTAAATAGTCATTTTTGTTTTCCGCTATTCTCAGTTGCATTCTCTTTGGTGTTAGTGTTGAAGCTTCGGTAGCTGATACGTCTCTTTGATGCACGAAAATTGTTATTCTTTGTCTTCTTCTCAGTCTTTGAATTTTTGTTACTGGTATTGTAGACTCGTGGTTTACGATCCTGCTTGTAAGGTCTATCTGCTGTAGACCTCTCTTTCAGATAGCCTGGTGTGTTAAGCCACACCTGAGTTCCCCCGAGAGACTGTATGATAGGCTGCAAGGCTTCACGTCCAAAAAGGTACTCTGCACATGGAGGAACATTTCTAAGAGACGCCCTTAGATTGTTATTATTTATTTCCTTTAGTACTCGCTCTCTTCTTATTTCAATGCACTCTGCGCGTCTGCCACAAATTATCTGCATAATTTTTTCTGAACACTTGTGCAGAGGAGAACTCTGTCCAAATAAAGTAGACACCTTTTCAAATAGGGATGACGGGTTTAACTCCTCTGGTTTATTGGCAGCCCAATTGACTAGCTCTTGCAAATTTTCTCTTAATAATTCTCTCTGTTCTAGCTCAGCATTTGTTAAACCAGCTAACATATTTTCCGCAGTTGCTAAATAATCTTTTGATTTGTTGAAATGACACAACTCTTCATTTACTTTAAGCCCTATGAATCCCGGGGATGCTGCGTATGACTGCAAAACAGGCTTGTAACGAATTCCCTTCCATGCCTGGGATTCAAAATGTTGGAGGCGTTTAACACTCTCAAGGCGTTCTTTTGTTGGTTGTGGAATTATTCTTCTTTCATCAAACTCTGTATTCAACGAACCCAATTGGAAGGAATCTTTAGTCTGGCAAGGATTAACTAAATATTGAGACTGTAAACATGACATTTGTGCATTACTTGTCTCAGGTAGGCCTGGCTGTGATCTCTGAGATAACGCTCCTATATAAAATGGCAGCTGGGTGAGATAACCCGATATGTAATCAACTTGTCTCGCCAAAGTATCAATTCGAGGGTCAGAAGTGTCTCTATACTTACGACGACGCTTATTGGGAGGCGGCGAAGCGAAACCCTCCTCATCCTCCGAAGATGAGGAGCGGTCCTCGCTGTCAGCAGAGTGATGCCCAGACCGCTCTCCATCCGAAGCAGCGGCCACCGATTGCTCTGCCTCAACGCCGGTCTTACCGGCGCCGGCGCCACTGCCACCAGCGGCGTCATCGTCGTGTTCACTTTTGTCTTGCATACTCATTGATTTTCACCACTGCCACTGCTTTTTAATCACTTAAATGACGTAAAACAATGAGACTTCTTAATTTTACACAATATTTTCACAATTTTTCACTGATTTTCACAAATATTTGCACAATGAAAAAATTTTGGTTACATTCCCGGCGAAATTTACAAACGCTATGAGTGACAGCGCAAGATGGACGCCGTGGGCCCATTCTGCTGAGGAGTGAAAGAGACAGGTAACACCGGAAGTAGCTCTATGACAGGAAGAAGGAAGTCGATTTGGTAAGTTCGTTCCATTTTATGGCGAAATTTTATGAATGCATCTTCAATAAATGCCGTGTGTTTTGGAACCACAAATAATACGGATTCGGGATCACTCCTTGTGTGAGTGCGGTTTGGATGAAGGCAATGTTGACCACATTTTCTTTAGCTGCCCTCGTTACTCTTTTTCTCTTTACGATGTGCTCCCTCCTGATGTCCCGCGTCCCCTTAATATGTCCTTCATCCTGGCTTCAGTTAATACTCCCCTTGTCAAATATTTTAGTAAATATATAAACTTGTTCGAAATAAAATTGTAACTGTCTCAGTGAATCTCCCTCATAACTACCTATAATGTGTGCTTTTTGTTCGTCCTGTGTTGTTGTAGTTAGTATAAAATCGCTTTTGTATTGTTCTAGGTGGCGGTCTGTTTGTGCGGTTAAAAAAAATATAAAAAAATCTCAATATAAAATTACCTTCAGTATAACCGAACATTTTCTTCTTTAAATTTAAATTATTTCCACGTTGACGTTGGCGGAATTATTGTGGCCAACACAATAAAAGGCCAGAAAAAAAAAAAAAAAAAAAAGTATAATAAGTACAGAATGATAAAAAAGTGCGTTTGAAATTTTTTAGGGGTTACCTACTCAGAATCAAGTAGAGAAGCCTAAAGTCAAAGCCTTTATTTGCAAGAAAACTGTACCTACTGTTAAAACTGTTTTTGATATTAAAAACAATGACCGCGTAGGTATTCAACCTAAATCATCATCAGCCGAAAGAACAAAGGCCTCCCCCAAGGGATTTCCACACCCCGTGCCCCACCGTTACCGTGACTGCTACCAGAAGCAGGAATAGCGGGGCTGCCGGGGACTAGAGGCCATTTTCTGATTTTCTTTATCATAATTGGTAGCTCAGGACTATTAGGTTTTAAACATAAAATCTTTTATGACTAGCTGATTTTTTGCATACGTACTCAGAATACTGACCAGAATAACGTGCTAAAACTCCCCGCCTCTCCTCCGCTTGCGTTTTGAGATATAGCCCCCTCACCCCCTACCCCGTTATTAGTCTAAGGAATTTTGTATAGGATGCGTTTTATTTTGAATAAAGCTCTCAAACTTGGCTCAGTGATTCCTTAGGTGGTCTTGAGTGCATTCAGACCGAGAGGCATCGGGAGGCACCATGGGGGTGGCGAGGGGAGGCGGGGAAAGTTTGATTCTGTCGCGCTCCCCTTTGAGGCTTATATTTTCAGAGTTATAGGTACTAGGGCAAGTGTAATATAATTTTCGGATAATTCAAAGATGACGGATTCATTTATAGATTTTAAAAAAATACTTTCGCAGGACAGAAATTTTACTATTTAATAAAATCCGAAACACGTGATTTCTTTTTTCTCATACAAACGTCAATATTTCTTTTACAACGAAAGATATCAGCACGAAAAAATATATGTGAAAGCCACACTTACTAGGGTTATTGATATATAATTTTATTTGAGGGAGGAACATAGTAAATGTTGACAAAAAAAAATATTCAGTGCGCGGCAGCGTAGCATAAAATGTGTTGTTCTATCTTTTATCACATATTTATTCGTAAATAAATTTATTTTCTGGTACCTAGGTAATTATTTTTTTTCTGTGGGGAATGTTTAATTATTATTGGAACAAAATCTTTCCATATATTTATTAAATCAAAATTTGTAATTTAGTAAAATTCGCACAACAGGAACAAGATTTATTCACATAATGATCGGTTACTTTTTAACCACTAGAGATATACATTATATATTGCATACATTATATGAAAGCTACACTTACTGGGATCTGAAAAAAAATTAATTTAACAATTCTGTGCTAAATACTGAGCGAAAAAAGAAATACAATTAAATGCGAGACATAAAACGCATAGTTTAACTTTAATCGCTTATTTCTCGACAAATTATTTTTTTACAATGTCAGTATACTATAGGTTATATAGTTCTAGTAGTATTGTTGTTACATTGATGTGTCAGTAATTTATATCAATTTGTATTGACAAAAACGACGGTTGTCGAGGGCAAATTGGTAAACTGCAAGCGACGCAATTTCCCCGCTGCCTGGATTGTTCAAGAAGACTTTCGTCTCGGTTCCCCATTAATGGTTAAAATGGTTTAATAGAGTTAAAGAATTGTACAACACAACATTGACAGTACAGTTAGACACTTCCTCGATGCACGTATGAGGCAAAGGAGTTCGATCCTTAGTCTCTATGATCAGCAGTTATCGAATGCGGCAGACCGGATATGGATAAAGACATGTTAAACCCTAGGCGATTATCTGAGTCCACTTTGGTTTTGCCTATCCCTGGGATAGGCAAAACCATCTGGAAATCATCTGGGAAGGGATTTTAGTTTTAGAGGCCTGCATATGACTCACCTTTTCTACACGAAAGATCCCAAGCTTTATACGAAGAGCTGCTGAAAACTTGTGATTATCATTCCGTACTTATGATCAAAATGGAGCTGGCGTATATAAGTGCGGTATATAGTTTTGAATAATATTTTTTGTCCACTTACATTCATTCATTATACCAGATTTCAGCTAGTTATAGTCCATTTGGTGTTTTTCATCAAATTTAGACTTATAATCCTGAGTTAAATTTGTCGCCATTATCTTGGCTAATCATGTGAAAATTGTCATGTTATTGTTATACATGACTATGATTGATAATATATATTTTTTTTTATTACAAATCAGTGTTGTTTTAGTCTTCTTTTACTGTTTGAAGTTTCTTTAATAAAGATATCGGTCACAAAAAAATTAAAAAAAATATATATTTTATATGACCCCAACACCCTTTATATCTCAGGACGCAAGTAGAGGAAGTATTTAATTTTTACATTTTCAGAGCTCGTTTAGTCTTATTTTACCGTCTGAAGTTCCTTTAATAAAGTTTGCGGTGTAAAAAAAATATTTAAAATTTTATTTTTATATAGAACCCAAACACCCTGTATATCTCAGGACGCAAGCGGAGGAGGAATGGGGAGTTTTGAGTAATTATTTACTACCACTTACAGAGTCAGTATACAAAATTTCAGCTAGTCCTGAAACATTTTATGTTTTTGATCAAATTTAGCCTAATACCCCTGAGCTATGGGGGATTTCCGTAATCGCCACGCTTGGCATGCGGGTTGGCGATCGCAGTTTGGCGTCATACAACGCGGAAAGGATGCTGGGGTTTGTTTTTAGTCTTAGGTAAATAAAATTCGGTTTACAGTATAAAATAGGTAATTATATTTATTATCATACATACTTAATAATGAATGTGACATAATTATTCCCAGTTTATATAAACATTGTATTGCAAATTTATGTAAGTATTAAATTCAGAGGAACCATCGCAATGGCACGTTATTTACATCTTCAACTTTTCAGTTACACTTTCAGTTATACAAATGGATCAATTTTGGCATATCTTCTCTCATATATCGTATTTATATCAAGGTTACGCCAAATGATAAAGTGAATTGTTGAACAACTGAACAATTTTTCATACACACACATTTATGCAGAAAGAGAATATACTTAAGTTCGTATAGGTACTTAATTAAATATTAAGTTTTAGTTAGTGTACATACACTGTACAATATTCATTCATTAGAAATAACTAACTATACATGATAGTTGTGGAACACCAGTTACCTCAGTCTGCTTTAATTAAGACTAGCATAAAAGAAAAACTCAAATTAAATGCATGCATGTGTTTCAGAACAATATTATTAGGAATTTTTTGTGGTTATCGATAAATACTGCCGTGTATGTTTAACAATTTTCCTTTCCGGAAATACAATCAAATGTTTAAGCTAACTTAACCTACACAATATTATTCTTTAACATAATCAACAAATCAATTAACAAACATTTATTAAAATGACACATGTTTGTTGTAGAATAATACTTATAATATCAATAAAGTAGATAATAATATAAATTCCTATTCTGAGTTTATGTAAATAAACAACTCTTTAGAATGACAAATAACAAAAAATTATTAAATTCAAATCAGAAGAAACTATTTGAACACAATTTATATCATCTAAAGTTTATAGACAGTGTAAATTATGAAAAACTAGCAGATATAGGAAACATTTATAATTGCAATAGGTGGGATACTTTACTAAAATTAACAGTAAGAGTCAATGGGAGTGGAACATTCACATGAAGTACGGGAACAGTTGTCATACCTAGAACAGTTCCTTAGTAAAAAAGTAAATGTAAGTATAAACAACATAACCACAAGCATGTTTTTTTATTAGCACAACAAGGAACTTGGTCTAGATAATTAATCGCGCACAAAGGCAAAATAGTCGCGTATATTCCCTTCACTTAAACCCATATGCACAAAATACACGATTATTTAAAACCACAACTTGTATTATTGTTTACAATCGTCATCGGTCCTGTGGACTTAGTAAATAAGTACTGGATATGAACACATTTTGTAGGGTTTTGTAGGTCAGATTTATACAAAGTGAGGTAGCTAAAATGAGCCGAGCAACTTCTTTATGGCGACAGCACAGTGTGTCTTAGTTTATCTAAAAACGTTATAAATCTAATCATTTCGTTAATCGTAATAGGTACTCATAAATCTACTCGTAATCAATAAGAATTACCTATCAGCGCGTTGCGCGTGATAACAAATTGAAGCATTCCTTTTTGAGGAGCGCGTGACATATCGACGATGTGGTTTTTAACACATGAAATCTATAATGTTCCGTAATATTCAATCAACTATTGTGAGTAATTATGTATATTTTTTATAATTTTTAAAGTTACAAACCTGCGCTGATACACCCTGTAGTTTAATTGTTTAGTGGAGCCACTCATTCAATGTTTATTTGACTGAATCAATGTGGTGGCACATACTGAACACACCATACAAATCGTCTGTGTTATTTACCTACTACGACCTCCTATTCTAACACGTAGAAACGAGCGAGGTAACTGAGTTATGACTGTATGGACCGTCACCAGATCGGACTCACCGGGGGGTGAGGTCGCCTTCAAAGAGCGGCAGGGAGTGTCCATACAGCAACCGTCCTGTTCAGTTTATATATTTAGTTGTTTCAGCATTTTGGGCAAACATTACAAAAAAACTAAGCAAAAGCTACTTGAATCGATCCTAGATTGGAAAATATAGATCTGTCAGAATCTAAAAAAAATTTTTTTAAAAGAACCATTTCAGCACTACTTAATGATTGGATTTTCGAGTAGTGTTGGTAGATGGAATTTTGTATTTTAATAAAAAAAAGTCACGGCTAAATGTCGCAGTTTATAATCTACAATAATACATCAAGGTATTAAATTCCTTCAACAGGTGTAAAGTGAGATGGTTTAGTTTAACATAAATTCTGTAATTTGTCATGTTGATGCACATAGTATCAAAGCCCTTACACATTATATGGTAAAAAAGGCATTCCGAACATTGCTGTTAGTCGGACCAAATACTGAAAGTGACGTATAACTACTACCAGGCACAAAATATAGTAGGCAGGTACAGCAAACTAGTGCCATTGTTGAACTGCGTTGACCTTTGTAAGAGTTACAGTTCATTAGAACTATTGGCCTTGAGGAAATAATATAATAGGGGCAGCGGTCAGGATAGAGCTATCCAGGTTGCAGTGATCCAATAGGACCCACCTTTAGTGTTATCCCCCTTTTACCCAAATAATAATGATGTAATGTGTGAGGTCTATGCGTGGTACTAACTATGAGGTGGCCGGAGCAGGCGGGGCGGACAGGGGCGCGGCGGCGGCATGTCTCGCCACGACGGCCGCTGGCTCCGCAGCAAAACTCTCAAAGTTCGCATCTAAGAATAACTCCTGAAGGAAACGCCGTGCACACAACATGTACGTGTCTCTCGAGAGTAATCCGCAAACGTCAGAATACACGCACGCACTGCGGAAAACTTCGGGATGACGCTGCTTCAAAGATAGTAGCGCCGCACGAGTCTGAAAAGAAAATTATCTATGATCGAATGCGAAAAGTTTAATTTTGTCAATTTTATAACTGTAGTATTATATTATGTATAAATATGGAACCCTACACTATGCAAATGCGTCGTGTTCTAGCAAGTACTTGGCTGTTTTTTTTTTTTTACTATCATTTGGTACTGTCCTGAAATGTAAAGACGTGGGCTGTCAAACTCACCTGCCGCAGATGTATGGGGTTGGCCATAAAATGTGCGTGGTGCATCACTTCAGCTTGCGGAGAGTTCTCCGGCACGGGAACGGGTTCGTTGCGCCCTTCTATTGAACACTCGATACCTGCACACAGACAAAAAGGAGTATTTAAATTGTTATCTAAATCAAATGTTTGGTTTGTCAGTATATTTGACGTACAGCTACAGTGTTTTATCCTCTTTGCTGCACTTTATTTCTTTAAAATTATGATCAAATTATTCCTTAAGACACAATTAGAAAAAAAACAGACATTTACGGCATTAAGTCGGTTAGAGTTTTAGTGTAAAACATATATATATAATAGAATCAAAATGCATAAACCAAGGCCAATAATGAAAGTTACCAGCAAAAAACGCCTCGCGCAGCTCGTGAGCAGAGGGCGGCCTCGTAGGCACACAGACGAGGCAATGAGCGCGCGCATGCCGCCAGCCCGCATCGCCAGTCTCGCTCGCACCCTTCGCCCCCGCGCTACACGTCTCGCTCGCACTCGCGTTGGTCTTGCCGCCGCTAGCTGCCGTCGAGCTCGTCCCCACGTCACTGCACTTCACCTCACTATTGTCACTTGCGTTAGTTTTAACACCGCTTGCAACAGTCGAACTCGTCCCTGTATCGCTTGCTGCGGCGGATTCAGTAAATTCACTAGTTTCCGGCTTTACATCTCTCCCTGTGCCGTCAATAGCGTCTGTAGCTGGTTTTGTGACTGTTTTCGTTACAGAGTTTCTTTCTATTGTTGCATTGTCTAGGCTTGGGTTTGATAGCGTCTCTGCTGTGGCTATATTGTGACTTTTATTTCTGCTAGACGCTTTCTCACTAGCGTTGCTGTCTCCGGCATCGGAAGTCTTGCCCGTAATGTTGGTAGTGCTGGTACTGAACATCGCGGTGACGCCGTCGCTGGCGAAATTTGCGGCTTCCTTCACTGTAGCCGTGAAACTGGTGGTTCTTCCCGTGATCATGCTTGGTCCCGCTCCCATCCTGCTCGTTATGAAGTTGGCTGCGGCTCGCGTCACGTCACCACCTACATGGTAAGACAGAATTATGAATAAATACGTTAGCAACCCATATCGACCCCACTGCAGCGGTACGGGTCTTTTCCCAACCCTCGGAAAGGTTAGGCCATACTCCACACACGGGGGCCAATTCCGGATTGGTGGAGGTTTAAATACGAACATACCTATTTAAATTAGTAAATAGACTCGAATAGCAAACGTTTTTCAACATCGTCATCTTATCTGGAAGACGTCCACCCCCCTCCACTAAGTACGATTTTATGTGGCATTGCTTCCTGCAAGAGTCACCAGAACAATACGGCACAAAGTACTTGACAATGTCTTAAGCCCAATCCACACAGAGGCGGGAGCGGCGCTACCGGGGGCGGGTTTTTTTGTAAACTAGTTTATATGTACCCTGCTACACAGCTCTTTGAGTGGCTTGGGCATTAAAGTATGAGCGCACTAAGCGGAACTGAATGGAGCGACGCGACGCGACACGTTTGGTGACTGGTTAATTTTGTCGCGCAGTTGCGCTGGCGCGTGCGTTATATCTTTTTTTTATGGCCGAGGAGGCAAACGAGCAGACGGATCACCTGATGGTAAGCGATTACCGCCGCCCATAGACACCTGCAACACCAGAGGAGTCACAAGTGCATTGCCGGCGTTTGATATGGGAGCACGCTCTTTTCTTGAAGGTTTGAATGTCGTATCGGTCCGGTAATACCGCAGGCGACAATTTATTCCAGTTTGGTTGTGCGAGGCAGAAAGTTTCTAGTGAAACGCACAGTTGTGGACTGCCAACCATCTATGACATAGATGGTTGGCAGTCCACAATTCTATTCTATGTGATGGGGATGAATATACTGTCGCATACAACGATGGCGAAAGAGGTCCCCCCACCCCACTCCCCATTGTACATGCGATAGAGAATGCAGAGCGAGGCTACATCTCTACGCAGCCCCAAGGAGACAAGCCGATCTGAAATATCCTGGCAACCGACGATTCGAGTTGCTCTCTGTTGAATGCGGTCCAGAGGGAGAAGCGGTCTGAGGTGCCCCTGCCCAGAGATGAGAACAGTATTCCATATGAGGCCGAACCTGCGCCTTATAAAGTTGCAGGCGATGGGGCGCAGCGAAATACCGTCTCGATCCATTGAGCACACCAAGCTTCTTCGAGGCTAATTTAGCCTTACCCTCTAGATGACCACGCAACTGGACTTCACTCGATATGTCGACACCAAGGATTCCGATACTAGCTGAGGTATTAAGGGGAATGTCCTCAAAACGAAGTGATACGACAAATGGCATTTTATTGGCAGTGAATCTCTTGCAATCTCATACAAACTATATTTGATCGCTACGTGTCGCGTCGCTCCGCTGCAGTGCAGTTCCACCTAGTGCGTCCTTCCCCCAGTCACCGGCCGTGTCGCCACCAGTCCCCCACGTGTACTCACTCCTGTAGGAGGCCAGTCGCTGGCTGTCGGGCGTGGCGCGCGAGCGGGTGTCCGCGCTGGCCGCGCTGCAGTCCGCCAGGAACGAGGGCGCGCGGCCTCGCTTGCCGGCCCCCGCCTAGTGCGTCCTTCCCCCAGTCACCGGCCGTGTCGCCACCAGTCCCCCACGTGTACTCACTCCTGTAGGAGGCCAGTCGCTGGCTGTCGGGCGTGGCGCGCGAGCGGGTGTCCGCGCTGGCCGCGCTGCAGTCCGCCAGGAACGAGGGCGCGCGGCCTCGCTTGCCGGCCCCCGCCTAGTGCGTCCTTCCCCCAGTCACCGGCCGTGTCGCCACCAGTCCCCCACGTGTACTCACTCCTGTAGGAGGCCAGTCGCTGGCTGTCGGGCGTGGCGCGCGAGCGGGTGTCCGCGCTGGCCGCGCTGCAGTCCGCCAGGAACGAGGGCGCGCGGCCTCGCTTGCCGGCCTCCTTGTCGCCGCCGTCCTCCTCTTTGCTGTCTTCCTCTCTGATTTTTCATGGATAAAAATATTAAATGTTTTTTTTTTATTTGTACCTAATTTCAGGACAGTTAACATTATAATGTTTGGACATTCCGTATTAAGTTTTCATCCGAAACTTATCACTATCAGTTTTTGAAGTGAAGAAGTTAGCAAAAAACAAATTCTGCCAAAAACTGCACTGATATTGTTACTAAACATTCTGTGATAATTTGTAACATAGGAAGTAAGAAGTGGAATTGTTTACAGGCTGTAATTAGCAATGATCTCAGAAAACCAACGTAAACAATAAAGACACGCTTAACTCTTCAGTTCAGATAGCAGTCTTGAATTCAAGTGGAACACCAATCTTTCAGTCGTAGTTCTTTTAGAGAGGAGGACAGTGGTTATGGCTGTCACTTAGATAGGGTCCTTCTAAAATACCTAATTTATCTTACCGTGGCACATTAATCTAGACAACTTTCCCCAAGGAACCAATAGTCAATCCGCAAAAAAAAATGACTTTTCATACAAAATTGACGATCAGTTGATCAATTAGTATGAGTCCAATTTTTTGTTTTGCAAATTGACTATATGTTCCTTGAGGAAAGTTGTTTAGTTTCATGAGTACAAGACACTGTTACGTTTTTCAGGTCTTTTAGAAGGACCATATACACCCAGGGAAGTGTTTACTGTCGGCACGGCATACATCGGTCGAACATCTCTGCAGAGTGAAACTTCTATACGTAGTATTATTATTTATTCTATGCCCTTATAGGTACCCTATTACCCTATACTATTCTTATTTTATTTAAAAAAGTGGTTAGTATTGGGTGTCGGCATACCTGGGGAACAGATCCATCAGGTCGCGCGGCAGGCAGATGCCGATGTAGGCGGGGGGGCGGTGCGCGGGCGCGGGCGGCGCGCCGGCCCGCGCCCGCGCCCGCGCCTCGCGCGCGCCCAGCGGCTTCCAGTCGTAGTCCAGCAGGCTGCGGCCCGGGTTAGTCGGTTACACAATAATAGACACCGCTGAACACGTTAAGACAACCGACTTCAATTGTAACGACTACGGTTTGCTATGTGTTTTTTTGTTTTTGTTGATTTTTTCAAAAAGCGATTAGATAGAAATTATATGGGACTACCGTTGAAGTATTACCTACCAAATAAAAAAAGAATCATCAAAATCGATTATAATTGGCGAAGTAATCGCGTAACATACATACAAAAAAAACATACAGTCGAATGGAGAACATCCTCCGTCTGTGAAGTATGTTAAAAAATAAGGCGCGTCGCTAATCTACGTTCGCGCAGACAAGAACAAACTATCGACGGAAACACCCGAAACAAGCTACGCACGGTGACAGCTTTCCGACAGCTGAAGATTTCATTGAATCAGGAGCGAAATCAACCAAACAATATCGGCGGAGATTTTAGGAACTTGTAATGGCGGGTGACACTTTTGCGAATGGGACATTATCCGCCTAAAGGATTGATTTGTCCATCAGTTTCCTGCGTAGTTAAAATTTGGTCCACATCGCAGGTACATCCGTAATTACTGTACATTCATAGCACAAATAACTAAAATTAAAAGTTTCTGATTTGATGAATAGGGTATTTTACTCTATACAAGAAAAAATCGAAAACTGCTTATTTACTATGGTATTTGTAATACGTAATCGATTTAATATGATTTCTATACAATAAAATGAGAAAAAACATTTTATTTTTGATTTACAAAAATCAAGTTTTTTAATCTGTTATTTAATTGTCTGAAACGACAGCTGCCATGCTGGTTGTCAGGTGACGTCACAATAGTGGTAAACAATGACATTTTGTACGCGATATGTGTCAAAATTTTAGTACAGAGCTGTTTTGTTTACTCCTGAAACGACGTCACGACCTAAGCATTATGGCGGCTATCGTTTTCGCGCGCTTATTGGCAATGATAATTTAAAATGTACTTTTGGGGTACTTATAGGTTTCAAAAAAATTTTAAAAAAATATTTTTTACTTTTTCCCACCTAATGATCAATTTGAGATACTTTTCAAAAAATGGTGAAAAACCCTATTGAAACTGTCACGAAACTTTTCTTTTGATAGGCGTTTGCCGGCGCGTCCCTGTCGGCCACCCCGTATCTGGCGCGCCCCTAGTGGCTGCCAGTCGTCTGCGAGCAGGGACTTCCATGGCACAGGTACCACGCAATTTGCTGCGTTTGGCATAAACTATGCTGCCCAATTAATAGAGAAACCCCACTGATGTGTTTGGTTGATCTGTTTTAAAAATAAATTACGATACCAACAGCAGTAGGCTGTCAAAAAAATACAATACAGACAACAAATAATAATCTTCGGAAGCATCATCACTATCCATCAGGTGAAGTGCTGCCAAATAATTTAATTTACTTTTTTGAACCAAAGTGTTGACCTAGTCGAGACGACACTTGTATTATCTCACCTCAGCTTGGTCATCCGCTCGCGGCTGGTCTTGGCGCGGTCGCGCAGGGAGGAGAAGGGCCGCGCGCGCCGCCCGGTGTCCGTCAGCAGCCAGCAGATGTCGTCTAGCTCGCTGGGGCCGGTCGCCGCGCTCTCCGACAGATGTGGCCTATGCACACGACCAAAAAGTTTCATATCGTCGATCCGAGCGGGGTGCAAGTTTGTGTACACAACACTTGTGTAACCGCTTGTACTGTTTTTGAGTAATACCGCCACCTCGTGATAGCGTGGTTAATCCGGTAGTTGAGTACCAGTGTCAGAGTTACTTTTTATCAAATGTCAAAAACAAAATTTGATTATAAAAATGTTTAAAATTGTCGACGTCCATGTTCAATATAGTACATAGTTTGCATTTTATAAATTAAAAAATTTACATGTCAAAATCCAAGCGAGTAAGTTTCTCTGCGATTCCAATAAAATAGCTATTTAGTGAACGATATTTCATTATTTATTTTTGAAGCAGTCAACTCCTGGATTGTGTTAACATTCAGTTATCATACGATTTTCTTATTTTCATGTAAAAGTAACAAAACATTACAACTGCGACATTGGTTCACATCAACTGTTTGTATTTATGTTTAGTTTGTACTTAAAAATTCTAAATGAATTGAAATTACCTTCGATGTCTATTCAAAGACTTCAGCGTATCATATCCTGTCATATCCAGTTGCGAAGGTGGCGAGCTAGCGACATCTTGTGTTGTAAAACCTGCAACATTTAATGTATCAATATCTTTCTCAAATTGTAAAACCACCAGGATTTCGAGTGTCATGTATGCTTACTAGACGTCGACGTCCGTCGCTGTAAATCAGATATTCTAGGCCGTTGTGAACTACTACTGCTCTTCATACCGTACAGACTGGACGAACTTGGAATCGGGCTAAGTGTTAGTGTGACCCTATCCCTAAAGAAGGAAATAAACAATATTAACAAGGAGTACAAAAAAAAAACATTATCGTATTTTACTTATCATAATATTTTCAGCGAAAGGTTTGATGAACCTACCAGTATTTTACCGAAATAAGTTCACTTACGGAATAGCATATCTCCCGAGAAACGAGTCACAGCTACTGACGCCGCTCGTACTAGACTCACTGGTGTTTCTCACCCTGCCCTCATGAGCGTGTTCAATCGAGTTCATTCTGCCAACTAACAGTCTATTCTCCCGAGAATGAGGCACTTGTCTTTCATAAATCGAACAATCTCTTAAAATATCAACAGTTCGAGATTCAGATAACGTTGGACGGTCGTGTGAGGTAGAACATCCTTGCGTGGGAAGCGTATGCGATTTCTTTTTGTCGATTTCTCTTTTATTTTCCGGTACGTTGACGTTATTGGTTTTGTGGTCGACTACGTCTTGGTCTCTGTCTTCGGAGATGGATTCGGTTTTGTTGTGTTTTGTGTTGTAGTCGGAATGGAGGCTGTCTAGCAAGCTGTGGTCAGTGAGGTCGGAATGCTCGCTGGCCTCAGCGTCGGAGGGGTTATACCGGCGGTCCGGCGACGCGATGTAGCTGTGCAGGTTGGCGTCAAGGTATGCCTCGTCCGGTATTACGGGAAACGTGTCGTGTCTCGTGTGTCGCACGCAGAGCCATCCTGGGAAAATTTAATGTTCATAAATATCGTTATTTAGTTATTCATCTCTTCATCAGTTAGCCATTTAAGAAAGTAACTAGTAAAAGTGTTAGAAATATAAAATATGGACATTATAGCCTAGAATAAGCTTAAAATATATAGCTTAAAATTATTACAAAGACACATCCTTGCTACGTATAAACAGATTAAAATAGTAATGCTAAGGTGCAATTCTTACCCAAGTCCGACAACAGATTGGCGCCTTCATACGTGCTACCTATAAGGCTGAGCACATAAAACGCGGTGGCTCGCACCGAGTACACCGGACTGAACTTGGCCAGTCGCACCACGTGCACTGGGACCGAATCCTCCAAGTACCCGTTGGTTAGGTTCATGAGTTGTTGTAGCCCCTGGGAAGAAACAGCCGTGTTTCCGACAGCCCATAGGGACGCCTTCAAATCCATTATCTCCTGTTCGTTGGAGCATTTCTTTCGTTGCAATATCTGAAAAGTAAAGACCATTTACAAAAAGACTGTTTCCGTGCTTGGCAAGGCACGTTAAGGCATTAGTGACGACTGCTGTCACTAGATGGCAATCGTTAAACCTTGCCGGAAGGCCTTATGGCGGTTTGAAAACTTCTGACATTGGTTGGTTGGCCATTAGCCCCACAACCTTCACCAATCCGGACTTGGCCCCCTTATGTGGAGTATACACTTCCTGAGGTATGAGAAGAGACTCGTGCCCCTGCAGTGGGGAAAATATGGGTTGTTAAGAAAAAGACTGACATAGAAAACTGACAATCACTATACTGACTTGTGTATCTATTAGTTCTATTACACAGTTCCAAAGTAAGCAAAAAAAATACTATTTCATAGCGCCACCTGGTTTTAATCGGTCTGAAACTTACGACGCTATAAAAAGAACTGCCAAAGCGTGTCACTGCAATTTAGAATTTGCTTACATATGTAGATACCTATGTAAAAAAACTATATACAACAAGTTGCCAGTCACGCAGGACTGGAAGCCAACCTCCGCCGTCGACACTGTCTATTATAACTACTTTGCTGAAAAATAAGAAACACTTTCTGTGGTGGAATGAGGGTACCTGGTAGAGCGGCTGCAGACAGGGCTGCAGCAGCTTCTTATCTCTGCTGAAACAAGCAGCGCCACCTGTGGCGGGCGGTGGGTACCTGGTACAGTGTGGGCAGGCAGGGCTGCAGCAGCGCGGGCGGCAGGCGCGGGGCCGCCAGCAGGTGCGGGGGCACGCGGGCCGCGCGCCGCCACCTGTGGCGGGCGGTGGGTACCTGGTACAGTGTGGGCAGGCAGGGCTGCAGCAGCGCGGGCGGCAGGCGCGGGGCCGCCAGCAGGTGCGGGGGCACGCGGGCCGCGCGCCGCGCCCGGCCGCGCCGCCCGCCGCCGCCGCACAACGCCAGCGCCTCCTGCGCGCCTGCCTCCACCAGACGCACGTACCTGCGGCACCACACTCACAGTCAACGCCAGAATAAACTACACTGTGGACTAAAAAATCAACTCAAGATTTGTTGCTCGACTTTTAAAAAAATAACTCAGTCTACAAAACTGCTAAACACTAAAAGCAAAAACCTAGAAAACCATCAAACTATGTAATATCATAAACAGTAAACACACAGTTTTTGAACTTTTAGCTTAGTTTTATTTTGCTAGATTGAGTTAATTTTCCAAAAGTCGTGCATGAAACTTTGAGTCGATTTTTTTGTCCATGAGTATAGACACTACATAAAAAATAAATTATGAGCTGAAGTTCACTAAATTGCTCTCCTACTGAAAGTTCAAAAAACCATATTCGTTTTGTTTTCCATTCCTCTTTAATTTTTTATAAATAAAAAACACAAAATGAGTCCAATAAGGACGCTGAATAATAATGAGGCCACGTGCTAGACTAGGTATTTCATACAAAATGTCGTTTTCGACAGATGATAAAAAGTAACTCAAATGATTAGCAGTCATCTAGCCTATTACGCAAAGTCACCGACGGTAAATGACGTCTGCTATTAACGTCCGGCAAAATACTAAAAATAAAAAAAATGTAAATAAAAATGTATATTAAACAGTCTCAAGTTCGCCACGGTATGAGAACGTCACACTTCATTAGAGAAACGAGACGATTTTCTGGTCACCTTAGTTTCTTATTCGTTTTCCTTATACAGACGGACATATCGGATATTCTATTATCTGAATCTACAGGGTGTTTTGGTTTACAACGAGCTTTCAGGGGTTATAGTATACATGATACTGATGCCAAAAAAAATATAAAAATGGCACCTTAAATTTTCATAAGAAAATCTTAGAACATAATTAATTATGGTATCCTCGTTTCCGTGCGTAACATATTTTAACAATGAATGGTAGCGTAATAACGAGGCGAGGTGTGCGGGGGTGCGCAAGGGGCCCCCGACGGCGATCTGCGGCTGCCTTCGCGCCTACCTACGTTGCTTTTTCTCAGCGAGAGCAAGCGCCTAAGCACGTGAACTTACGCTACGGCTATGATCAGGAACAAGTCTTTATTCAATAGTCGTGAACTGAGCGATGTAGACATGTATGTACACGTTTCGTGTGGTGTAAATCAAGTGTAATCAAATCGAGTGTGTGAGATTTGGAGTTATTTGGAGTGATGTAATGTGTTACGCAATAAAACATTATTTACTAACAAACTCCGCAAATCGTGTTCCTCCGAAAAAACATCCCATGCTCGAGGTAGAGCCCAAACTAGACAAGAGTTCAAGGAAGAAACTATCTTGGAATACTTTTCCCGACAGCCACGTTCATGTGTCTCTGACCTTTTTGTAGGAAAAGTCGTGAATGAGCCGGCCGTCATTGAGTGACTGCGTGCGCATGCGTTTTGGTAATTTTAGGATGTATGTCATTTTTTTAGTAGAATCAAATTATTAAAAAAATATTATATGTATGTTCAGAACAAGTATTTTTTGTCCTTTCATCCCTTAGAAAACAACAGCCTGTATAAACAACACAGCGCAATCTGTAGTAAATTGTCACTTTACAAAGACGTAACAAACATATTTAAAGACCCTACCTGGAACAATACTAAAATTCTAAATAAATAAATAAATAAAAAAACAACAAAACTTCCGCGAAATACATACGTACCTGTAATTATAATTCTTCATCCAAAAATCCAGATGTTTTTTCAAGAAGGCTGTCGTCTTAGCGTCGGGAGTTTGTGCGGCAGAAGCCACTTCCAGACCGAGCCAGAGCAAGTAACCGCGGTCGCCCACCGCTGCAAAATCCAGCGTGATGGGTTTCGCGTTCTTGTCCAGGCGGCAGTTTTGGCAAAACGTGTCTTTCAGCGGTAACATTTTCTCCACTAAGGCCTGTGCAAGAAGGAATGGTACGTCTTTTGAAAGGTATGTTGACATGTTCTTTTTGAGAAAATTAATGTTCATCTAACTGTTTATTTAGAGAAGACGATAAGACACATGTACGTGTGTACGCTGTTGTATATACATATGGATTTTATATGTATGATTACACATCATATGTCTAAATTCAAAGATTCCTAATCCATTGACTTTGTAACTAAACATGAACTAAATAGTTCATGCTTCTTTATTTCTACAAATGTAGAAATACTTATATCCGTTTTCAAGTAACTTTATTGTTTGATTCCATTATTCAAATAAAAATTCGTTTGAGTGAATATCCGAAGAGTTTTTCGAAAATTCGATCTTTGAAAAAAACTTGACTTTAATGTTTTCTCTAAGGAATTTAAGAGTACGTAAGTATGTATGAACACGTGTTCATACTTACATACGAGTTTTTACTAATTGATCTTGATTTCAAACCTTAAAGTTAATTCCTTGATATAAAAACAGCATAAAGAAGACTTAATAATTATCCATATCAACGTGTCTCTTTTACACTCTTTTTAATTCGGTTTATTCGCACTCACTGGCACGCTGTAAGCTTCCTCCAGGGTAGACAGCGCACACTTCACCACAGCCCTGCACTCGTCTTTCACCTGCCCCACCAACATCTGCAGTATCCACGTTTCCATATCAACTCCATTCGTATCAACTTGCAATTTGTGCGGCTTCAGATCCGCGAGATTCTTCTTCAGCTTAGTCTTCCTTCGGACCATTTCTCGCGACTTCCGCGACGCTCGCAGTAATACGTTCAGGAACTGAGTCGCGTAAAGTCTCGACGCTTGGATGGAGCACGTGAGAGTTTTGGCGAGAATATCGCGCGGGTACGAGTCTAAGGTGTAATCTAAACTCGTTATGACGAGTTTCACGTAACAACTGTGGTGGGTCTTCGCTGATAGTTCCAAGAGACTGCAAGAAAAATGATCGTAGAACTCTTTCTTAGGACAGACAATTCAATTCAGACAAGATCAATTACAAAGGATCAACTAATCGTGTAAAGCTTAACTTGCCCTGAAGGCTCTGCTGGCCGATAGACAAAAAGAGCATTTGTAAAGCTAAAGCCTAAACTTATACACTCACTTCTCATAAAGCCTGGTCTGCTTGAACAGCATGAGGCCGGTCTGTGAATGGCAGAGCTGACCGATGAAGAGGAAATACATCTGGCACATGGTGGTGCACATGTGCTGCGGACTGAACAGGCACTCGTGAGCCTTTAGACCGGTCTCAATGGCTTCGATCTGACGGCTGACGTCTAGGAACAATTCTTCTAAGAGCCTTTGGGAGTCCACCTGGTGAGTAAATATATATTTAGTTATTGTATTTAATGTAGCTTTATTTTCTTGGATCATAAGAAGGTAAAAAAGCAAGTGCGCCGTGCGGTCAGATTGCACTAAAAGATCTTATATCACCAATGCGCGAAAATCTATCAATTTAATATTTTTAGACACACATTCCGTAGAAACTTGCCGTCTATTACGGCTAAAGACACTGTTAGTAAAAGCATCCGGCTAGAATTCTTTAAGTCCGGCACTACAGATGACGTATCCATGTATCTTTAGCTACATTTATGCTTCCCTATATCTATGTATCTTTAGCTAGACTCAACTCATCCTTGCTTGTATCTACTGTACCTTTAACTACACTCATCCTTCCTCGTATCTGTATCTTTAGCTACACTTATCCTTCTCGTATATATTTATCTTTAGCTACTCTTCCGTACAAACTTACATCATTATGCCTCAGCAGGTGCCTGATAAGCTGGCAGCCGGCCCGCGTGGCGGCATGCCCGTGACAGGTGCTAGTGAGGTCCGTATGCGAGTATTTATTTGACGAGGGCTTGAGATAGTTCACGATGCGACCCACCCACGCTTTGTGGCCACTGTCGTTCAAATTCAGAAGAGGTGTACTGTCGTTTTCCTAGAACGAATATTTTGTAAAAAAAAAGTTGAAGTAGGTCTAGTTAGTGTTATATTTTCGTGGAACGTCTTTTAACTTGGACTTGATTTTTATATTACATTACTTCTCAATATGCACCTTTTATTACTATTTAGTTCCATCGTTAACAACCCATAGCGCTCTTACTACTAGGGCTTCTTATATCTAAGGAAAAATCCAAAAAAGATTAATTTAAATTTACAAAGTATAGTTGATATAATCCATAGTATACATGCGTACCTTTAAAATTGTCCTTATTATTTCCCAGTTCCAAGAGTTGCCATCTTTATTCTGCATCACAAGAGTGCAACCGAATAATTTCGCAGTCTTTGTCATTTTGCTGAAAGCAGCGCTAGTTTTCGAACTGAAGCTGTTGCTTTTGACCAACGCACTGAGATTCCTCGCGGGCAGGTCCGCTCGCGAGCCCACGCTGTGCCTTTGCTTCGGTTCACCTTCATTATCCGATTCGTTTAGAAACTCTATACTATTCTCCTTGTGTAACGTCGACGCGTGAGGTTTCGCCATGCTGGCGTTGTCTTTTTCCTTTCGGCTTTTTGTGTAGTCTTCTTTCTCTCTAAATGCTCCGCTACAATACTGAATGATGTGATCTAGGAACAGGCTATTGCTAGCGGGTCTAGCCTCTAGCATGGCATGTAAACGCCGTAGGGCGGCCACAGCGGCTAAAGCTTGCGGCTTGCCCGCCGAAGCCTGCCACATCAGAGATGGCAGCGCCGGAGTCACACTACATATTTGAGGAGGTAGAAGTAGGTGTAATAAATGCAAAAGTTGACCTAATAATACAGTCGCCCTGACTGATATAAATGTGTCACTCGTCACTATTACTTCAGCTAGTCCGTCGAGTAATCCAGCCTGAAAAGGAATACATTATATTGTAGTAAATTTTACAAGACGCTAATAATATATTTACATATTTGAAGTGCTTATAGTTTTATAGTGCTTGTACTTTTATCTTATGAAAACGCGCGACTTACTTGTATACACCATACAGAAAAAAAAATCGGCGCTTACCTCTAGGAAACACTGAAGTAAAAGAGCAAGGTGAATCTCAGTTATATCGGGGCCAGTGGCGCTAAGATGAGGTAGTATGGAGATGCCTTCAGCGGCGACGAATCCATCATTCAGTCGCCATGAGTCCTAGACAAAATTATGATTATAATTAAAAGACAAATACTTAATTGAAATATATAATTGAATACAATTAAAAACATTAAACAAAAGTATTTAGTACTGACTTTAAATCTATGTGAGAATAAATATTCTCACATAGATTTAAAGTCAGTACTAAACTTACTTGGAAATCTGACGGATCTACTGCATCTAAAGCAACCGATATCTCGTCAGTCCATTCTGGTTGTGGCAGTCCAACCAGTTCATACAATAAATCCAGTATCGCTTTCTGAAATACATTACAATATTTAAACAAAAGTACTTTTTACAACACATATTTGATTTGAAATGCAGTTGACTGGTGTACCATTCACACTGCACGTCTCATCAAGCGCTGACATGCTTCTTTAGTTTATCTTTATATGTATACTACTACCCATACTACTAGATGTACTTATACATATACTATACTCACTCGCACTTCCAGTCGCGGTAGATACAGCGCCTGAACCAAAGCTTTGAGCCCCCCTGTGTTCTTTGGATGACAGAAGTGAAGCAGTCCTGGCCAGCTTCGCAACACACACAGCAATGCTAATCGACTGCATGTGAAGCGCATTTCTCGTTCGTCTCTGGATAAAGATAATTGCAGTAATGTTGATTTGGTCACAACAGATCTACTCAGGTCGCAGTGATCCAGTAGGGCCCACCTTTAGTCCTATATCCCTTTTACCCCCAAATAATAATAATAATAATAGTGACTTTAGAAATTTTGAAGAATTATTACATTCATTTTAATCGTAATAGCCATACAAAAGGTGTAGTACTAGCAACACTGGCAAAAGACCATCTACTAGATTAAAAATATGCAACAAATATAAGTTTACTGTACTTTGAAGTAATAGTTATCAGCAATATCAAAAACAATATAGTTTTTGGTTTTACTTGTATTGGCAATTAATATGATAAAATGACAGTAAAAAATCCCTCATGTCAGTCAGTGACCTATACATATAGGATTAAATTACTGAAGAGGTAGTTCTTACCTGTTACTATCAGAGGCAACAGCTCGCGTGTGGAAATCGCAATATGGTGCACTAAGGCAGGTAAGGTCTATCCTGGCCGCGGGGTTGCTGACTGTATGCAACAGGACTCCACATAAGGCCTCTGCCATCCTAGGAGTCGCACACTCGGCCAATTGCCGCGTGACTGCGTTCACTCCTCCGCAGGCTATGAATAGCTCTGGGTTCAGGACACCTGCATGTAAAAAATTAAATGAATTCTTCTTCTTATCGTGTGGCACATTTAACCGTTCTATCCACAAGGTATAGACGGAATAATGAATCTTAATGCGTTATAACATAACTCAATAATATTTCATGATAAATAGATTTAAGGACCCCAAACGAGCCTTATCCCTTAATACGAAAGGCCGATATTCATCACATCTATTTAAAAATATATTTGACTAATATAAAATTTAATTTTATATTTATGTTACAATTTTGACCAATAAATAGGATAGCCTTTGGATTTATTAAGAATCTAGTAAAGGTTAGGCATGATTAACGCCCCCACGATATTCGAAGTAAAGTAAAGCTGCTCTCTGTAAGCAGCTTAAAATTCTGAATTTAATATTGCATATAATCATTAACAGATTATATATAGGGATTCCCAACAGGTGCACTAGTATTTTCAAGGATAAAGAAATCCCCTTGAAAAGCGATAGTTTCATTAAACTATCGCTTTTTTAGATGGGATTGTATTTCTACAACATACTCATTTTGAGGTATTTCTCCCTAGGTACTGTAGAGATGGAAATCTTTACAGCCACGCATTGCGAACTCCTCACCTCAGCGACGGTGCTTTTCAAATAAAATAAAAAAAATATTTTTCACCCCTCCAGCACGAAAAGGGTGCCTTTGGTCCCTAAAAACTCAATACAAAAACGCTTTTTGCTGCGAGCGTGAGAAAAAGTGATTCGAATTTCGAACACCACCTTTTGCACAGTGCTGAAAAAAATATGGGCAATAGTTCGTTCAGAAACTCATTTTGGCCTAGCGATTTAACTCATAGGCACAAAATGTTGTCTGTTATTTAATGAGATTTAAGTTTATAAATTTTGATATTACACTGTTAAAGACGTAGGTAATATTTAAAATAAATATGTATTAGTAAACATGAATATCGCTACTTAAAAATATCATGTTTGATTTACATCTTAGGTTTCATAAAAATGGCAAGCAGCGCAGTTTCCGAATGAAGAAACCTCTACATTAAAAACATTATAATAAAAATCTATACTGTCTCCAAAGAGAATTTAATCAACTACGTTTTAACTTTTCTCGCTAGTCGAGGTGAAAAGTTATATGTTTAACACGAGAGCAAGTTATCTTTATATCTCGTGCCTTTAAATCACTCACTGTGCTCAGTAGTCTATATCTATATTAGAATCACTCGCTACGCTCGTGATTCAATTCTAGACTACTTCGCTAGTTCGTGATTTAAAGTCAGCACTCGTAGCAAAAAATAATTTTGCTCACTAGTTGAACAAATAACTATTTTGCTACGAGTGCTGACTTTAAATCACGAACTAGCGAAGAAGTCTAGAATTGAATCACGAGCGTAGCGAGTGATTTAAAGGCACGAGACATAAAAATATAGTAATATAGTTTTTTATTATAATGTTTTTTAATTTAGAGGTTGCGTTCGAAAACTGCGCTGTTTGTCATTTTTATGAAACCTAAGATGAAAACCAAACATGATATTTTTAAGTAGCGATATTCATGTTTACTAGTACATATTTATTTTAAATATTACCTACGTCTTTAACAGTGCAATAGCAAAATTTAAAAACTTAAATTTCATTAAATAACAGACAACATTTTGTGCCTATGAGTTTAATCGCTAGGCCAAAATGAGTTTCTGAAGGACTGTTGCCCATATTTTTTTCAGCACCGTGCAAAAGGTGGTGTTCGAAATTCTAATCACTTTTTCTCACGCTCGCAGCAAAAAGCATTTTTGCTTTGAGTTTTTAGGGACCAAAGGCACCCTTTTCGTGCTGGAGAGGTGAAAAATGACTTTGCTCACTAATTGAACAAATAACTATTATATTCGGAATACGACTGATTAATGTTTGTTTGACATTCGTTTAGGAATCGGTTAATAGGAAAATCTGTGAACCTTGTAAAGCCTTGATAAAAGATTAATCCAGAAAAATATACGTGAGTATTTTAAGTTTATTGTTTTTTATTTACGTAAAAATCCCAAGTTAAGGCTGCAGGAGTCTAGAGTACACAGTCTTTAGGAAGGCTTCAGTGAGTGCTCTCACCTATCTCGGCGAGCGTGGCGATGGCGGGGCGCGCGAGGCGGTCGCCGCTGCCGTCGCCGGCGCCCCCGGCGCGCGCCACCGCCGCCAGGCAGCGCAGCAGGCCGTGCTCCACGTAAGCCGCGCGGTGCCGCCGCCGGCCCTGCCCTGTGCCTCCTACCACGGCTATGACACGAAGCAAAGAGATCTTATTGTTTTATTTACCTTGTAAAAAAGGTAATGGCAGCATTTGCTGCTGTGCTCTTCTATAAGTAATGTGGCACTTAGATTAAGTTGATTGTTTTTAGTGCATGAAACAGTGTGTGTTGAAGAAACAAATAAAAAAAAAAAAAAATCGCTGCTACGACGCGATGTTGTTGGCGCTACAAAGGATAATGCTCAAAAAAACCCAGATCAAAATTTTTGTAATATTTAGTGATATAATTCTATGAATATTTCACTATAATATTATATGGCTAAATATGTGATATTGCTAGGGATGATTTTTTGATCTTATTTTTTTTTAGTTTTTTTTCTTGTATTGTGGTCGTGAAAGTATTGTAACACTACTAAAACTACTAGGGTACTATTTATATCCTGGAATATACCCAATTTAACGATATCTAAAAGGTTGAAAAAATCACCCCTGATAAAAAGAAATAGCAATATCACACATTTAGCCACAGAATCTTATATTGAAATATTCATAGAATTATGTCACTAAATATAACTAAAATTTTGAGCTACATTCTGTTAGCTGTTAGCTCTGGGTTTTTATTCCATACTTTAGGGTCTGGCATGGTAGCCTCTGTAGCAAGCTTCCATCATTTCGGCAGGCTTATGCAGCTGGATTTCTGATTTCCTAAGGGAACGGTCCATTCGAGTCGTCATTGATGGCTGCTCGTCGGACTTATTAGCTATCGATGCTGGGGTACCTCAGGGATCTGTCTTCTCCGCGACCCTGTTTTTGCTACATATTAACGATCTGCTTAGACTCGGAATCTTTGGGTATGCAGACGATAGTACTGTCACGGAGAGGTATTTATCCATGGTGACATGATGGAGCGTGTGAACTTGACGCTTCAAGCAGTATCCCAATGGGGCGACGCTAATCTTGTTAAGTTTAACGCTTCAAAAACGCAAGCGTGTCTTTTCACCGCCAAACGGAGTCCTTTTAAATTGACTCCGACTTTCCGAAATGTCGACTTACCTATTTCCGACCATCTGGAACTTCTTGGCATGGACATGACGAGTAACCTTAATTTTGGGCGTTACATTGAATCCAAAGCAAAAACCGCTGCTAAGAAGCTGGGGATCCTCTCCAAGGTCAGGCGCTACTTCACACCGGGGCAGCTTTTAACACTGAACCAAGCTTAAGTCCGTTCATGTGTGGAGTACTGCTCACACTTGTGGCATGGATCCGCCCGCTACCAGCTGGAGGCATTGGACTCAATCGATCGTCGTGGCAGGAGACTGATTGGCGACGAGGAGCTTAGTTCGTCTAAGCTCCAAAGCCTAGAGCATAGGCGTAAAGTCGCCAGTCTCTCAGTTTTTTATAGGTTGCATTTCGGAGTGTGCACAGGAATTACACGAACTGATTCCACCAGCCCCATTCCACCTTCGGTCGACCAGGCGTCGGCGAGGCTTACACCCCTACGTAGTAGACATTCCATTCTTACGCACGAAGCGCTTTGCTTCATCTTTCATTATGCGTACTGCAAAGGAGTGGAATTCCTTGCCGGCCTCGGTGTTTCCCGAGTCTTATAACCTAGGGGTCTTCAAGGCGAGAGTGAATAGGTTTTATTTGGGATTGCGTGTTCTACCATCGACTCCATCGTCACTTACCATCAGGTGAGATTGGAGTCAAACGCTCCCAAATTTGAATAAAAAAAAAACTTCGTGAGAATTGTCCTTTGAGATTTGAATATGCCGTGGGTCCTTAAAGTAACTGATGTTACTTTAAGGACCCAGCATGACAAGTTGACGTACTTTTACTATGACTACTTCATTTTTTGCACGATGTTAACAGACTTTCTGTGTGAATATGTAGATTCGTTTTGGACGTCTCATGCGAAAGTATCTTCTTGTGAATTAAATGAATCTATAAAATTTTATGAAAAAGCTACCAACTTGGATTAAAATCATTGAAAAAGACCATTTGAATGAAATTAAAATAATCAACGTGGATGATAAACTTACCTATAACACGCCGTACAACTCTGAGAGCCTGCGCTCTCTCTTCTTCATTTCGAAGCATTAAGTCCATAGATCTAAAAGAACCACATTTATATTGAAATGAGGTGAAGCAGTCGCCAATTTAGTGGCATGTAATATTTTTTTGCGTAAAATAAATTAAAATACAAATAATATTAATATCGATTAATTATATCTTTCTCCCTGCCATGTCATTAATAATACAGCATACTTTATCTCAAGACACATATACGATACTTAGTTGCTGATAAATTGTATTTTTTTTTAAATTGAAAAAAAAAATACTGAAGTTCTTTACTACATAAGTCTTACATTCTCTACCTTATTTAAAAAGTTGTAATACAATTTTGATGAAAATTATAAAATAAACTAAAATAAATGTACAAAATTATAAAATAAACTGTCAGTTTTCTACAAAATTATTATGATATTCAAGGCAAAAATACGCAAACATAAAAAGGAAAATTATAGGTGAAACAAAATAATTATTTCAATACATAAAAATTATCATCTGTAACATATTTTCGACACTGATTGTCTGAGTCAGAGGTATTTTTACCTAGGTCAGAAATCAGAGACTTCATAAAGTCTTGTAAAAGTTATTGCAATACAGTAATACCCCGCTTTACGCGAGGGATACGTTCCGCAAAAACTCGCGTTAAGTGAAATTTAGGGGTTTGCGTTTAAACTAGAGATGCGCCGAATATGGGTTCAACCGAATACGAATATTCGGTCCAAAATGTACCGAACCGAACATTCCGCCGAATTATTCGGTTCATTTATTACTCAGTAACTAGTCCGGATTGGTGGAGGTTGTGGGGCTAGTGACTAACCCCAGTGTCAGAAGTTTTCAAACCGCCTATAAGGCCTCCGACATGACTTATAGACTGCCATCTAATGATAGCAGCCGGCACCAACGGCTTTGCCCCCGTGTGTGGAGTATGGCCTGACCTTCCCGAGTTATGGGAAGAGACCCGTGGCCCTGGAGCAGGGACGTTATGGGTTGTTAACAACTAGTCCACAGGTATAAGCCCCCTTGTTCCACTAAATATTTACACAAATCGGAAACTAAACAGGGGTGTCCAAATGTTAATGAAATACAAAGGAAATTAGAAACAGAACTAAAGCACAGATTTGGAAACATTCAGGAGGACAAATTCTATACACTGGGCTGGCCACATTGCTTTATCCCAGATTCCACAGATTCCTATTTAAGCCAGAATTTTCTCATATATAATTAAAAGTAAAATAAATACATTACAAAACTACTTATTTCAACTACTGGTAAATTTTATTTAGCGCTTGTTGTTATAAATTAATATTGATTTTAAATAAATCTTGTTTTTTTAATAATTATTATTATAGGTTAGCAGGCAGGCAGTTGGTACAACTGATAATGCCTGTATTCAGTTATTGTTTTTGGTCTTCACATGTTGATATGTATTTATCTAATTTATTCTTGAATATGTTGACGTTAGGTGCTGAAACTGTTTCATCTGATAACTTATTCCACGCTCGTACTACTCTGTAGCTTAAGAAATGTCTGTGTGGGTTGTTGTGTGAGAAGGAGATTTGCAGTTTCAGATGGTCTCCTCTTAAGTGAGAGTTTTTGCTGCATTCGAACAACTCCTCAAATTCAGGCAAATCCTGATGTCCATTCAAGATCTTAAAAGTTTCAATGCGGTCACAGCGCTCCCTGTGATCCATAAGGTAGTTAGTTTTAGTCTTTTTAATCTTTCCTTTTATGGTAGTCTCTTCAATTGTCTTGGTATTTTGGTGAAACTGCGCTGTACTTTTTCAAGCAGATCAATGTCCTTGGTAAAGTAGGGACTCCAGACTTGGAAGGCGTATTCTTATAAGGGTCTAATGTAGGTTTTATAGATCCTTAAGATCATTTCAGGTGTCAGGACAAAGGATCATGTCCAAAGGATTTCCTAATTAGGGAGATAAGGCTTTTTAATCCGTAATTGGTTAGCCCTTGGCATCATCACACCTTATGGTAAGTGATGATGATGCCATAGGTAGAAGTGGGCTTTCCAAAGTTCCCTAACACAATGAAGACCTGGCTATAAACTTGTGTTTTTTGTTTTTTTTTTATTTTGTGGACACCAAAACGCAACAAAACAAGGCTATGTTCACATTATGTTTGTTTCATTTAGAAATGCTTATGTACATTTCTTAAAATATGTTATTTTAACAAACTCATTGATTTCAACTGGTAAACTTTAGTTAGCGATTGTTTTTTAAAATTAATGTTGATTTTAAATAATTCTTGAATTGTTTTTTTTTTAAATCCGTAATTGGTTAGTCCTTGGCATAATCACACCTGATGGTAAGTGATGATGATGCCATTGATGATGCCATAGGTAGAAGTAGACTTTCCAAGGTTCCCCAATGCAATAAGAATCTGGCTATAAACCTATGTGTTTTTGTTAAGTTTTTATTTACGCTTCTCAGAATGTGCCTTTTTAATACACGTTAATCTCAAAAAATTATACTGTTTTAATATTCGGTTATTATTCAGCAAACTAACCAAATATTCGGCTGAATACGAACATTAAAAAATCGCCGAATATACCGAATACGAATATTCGGCCGAACATTCGGAGCATCTCTAGTTTAAACATAGTCAAAAGTCAGTACAAAATGCAAATCAATAATTCTAAAAACACATTGGGCTGTGTTACATTAATATAATAATATAATATATCTGGGACAAATGACACACGGTCATCTGGCCCCAAACTAGGATTCCCTGTATCTTCCATTATGCATTTGTTTTACGGAAAAACTATATATTGTCTTCTGGGTTGCGTTTCGTTTACATTCTTGTAAAATAGAAAACATGCAACACTGTTTTTTACTAATTGACACACAGTTAAAATAAGGTCACCATCACTGTCTATGCTCTGCAATATGGCCAAACCTGAATAACATACATACACGTAACCAATCCAAAAGGGTGTTACTGTATATGTATAATTTATTAGTATTATATTTAATGTCGTAAATTATTTACCTACCTTATAACAAGATAGGGTAGCTTCAAAGTGTTGAATGTGGCAACATCACTCTCAGTCTTTATCAAGTACCGCAGTACCCTCAATGCTGCGGCTCTAATAACCATAGAGTCATCAACAAGACTAATTCGAATACTGAAATAATAACAATGATTGTGAATATCAAACAGAAAGAGTCCATACTTCATTGTACATATCATTCTAGAAATGTATCCAAACTGATTGACCTAGCTTTTATTTTATAAACATACTACAAGTACAGGCAGCAGTTCATGTGTTAAATTAGTTTACAGTTGAGTGTTTTAATTAAGAATATCAATCTATATTTTCTTACCAGAGAAAAATCACAACACAAAATTTCCCCTATAAGTAAGAAACATAACAACTAAAGAAAACATAACCTTATCCTTCAGATAAGAGTACAATTATTATTAACATATTTCCAGTTTTATGAGAAAAATATAGACAATTTAATGTTTACACATTACTGGACTTACCATGTCATCAATTCATCAACTTTGAAACCCAGATTACTTCTATCTTCCTTACTTAGCAGTGTGACTAAAGCATTTAAGTAGGACAGTCTACCGCTGTCAGAAGTACTCCTTGGTAAACCTCTGAGACCAGACTTGACTTCGACCGGCCCCGCCTTGCTGGTGGGTGAGACGTCATTGTGGACTGGTTTCCTCAGATACAATCCTTGTATGATTTCAACAATATTCTGTTCTGGACTCTTGGTTTCTGTGTCTAACTTAAAGAGCACACCTGTATATTTACCTGCAAACAAACATATTTTACATCACCTCCTATAAAATTAAACTGTACATAGCTAAAACCAGAAAATGCGTACTTAATTAAAAATTGAAGTATTTCATACTTACCTTTTCTCCGATTTATCCAATTTTCATAGGAAGCCATTATTTACACTAACATCATTGACTTGACACACCATCCGTCCATTCCTTCCAAAGTGACACACAATGTCGCCAACTGTTGTGTGACCATTGTGTGACACTAAAAAGTCGTTCCAAAACCAAGGTAGAGGGAAGTAGAATTTAACTCGGAGAAATGAAAGAGACGTAGCTATTTTGAGAAAGAGAAAAAAATATGATTTTGGAATGATTGCGAGTTGTTAGGCAGGTCGGGTGGCGTTTCAATAGTATGTTTCCGCCTTTATTCCTCCAAGGATATCCTCTCTAAATCTCCTTTATTGTATTATGGTGCGTTTACACGCTCGCGTGCAAAGCCACGTTCAACTAGCACAAGCACGGGCACAAGCATGTGAACAGCCTGTTTGTGCATGCACCCTTGCTCGTGCCTGTGCTTACCTGGTGCGCTTACACGCTCGCGTGCAAAGCTACATTCAACGAGCACAAGCAGGGGCACAACACAAACAAGAATGAATGTGCTTGTGCTTGCTTGCGATCGTGTGAACAGCTTGCTTGGCGCGCGGGCTGCATGCCGGGTTGCATGCCGGGCTGCATGCTGGGTTGTTTGCCGGGCTGCATGCCGGGCTGCCTGCCACAGGTGTAAACGCACCATTAAGGGATTTAAAATTAGGCGTTTATAACGTAATATATAAAAAGAAGATTTAAAAAAAAATAGATGTAGAAAATTATATTAATCGATTTCAAAAAAGTTTTCACAAAATACGATTAATCAATCCAATGAGTGTTACGAGTGTCAATCGATCGGCAAGTGACCGATCCGAAGTGGCCGATCGAGTAGTAGCTATCATATGGTACGTTTACACGCGCGCGGGCAAAGCCACATTTAACGAGCACGAGCACGGGCACGAGCGTGTGAACAGGCTGCTTGTGCACGCGCCCGTGCTCGTGCCTGTGCTTGCCGGTGTATTTACACGCTTGTGGTGCGTACACATGCCCGCGGGCAAAGCCACATTCAAAGAGCACGAGCACTGGCACGAGCGTGTAAACAGGCTGCTTGTGCATGCGCCCGTGCTCGTGCCTGTGCTCGCCGCTGATCGGGACGACTGTCGGTTTTTGACACAGATCAAAGAATGATGCGCTTGAGCATGTGTGCCTGTTTACACCAGTGTGACCATTTGTAGAAGATTTCTGCCATTTGGGCAGATTTGGCTACAATTTTTTAGCTCTGGCAGAATAAGCTGACGATTTAATAAAATGGCAGAATTTGGCAGATTCCTTATTATTTTCGAAATACAAATAAAAAAATGTAATTTTCTGTTTTATTATTTACTTTATTTTTTTATGACTTATTTGGTGGACTCACTGAGAAAATATCCTCCCAAGTAAACTTGAATAAAACAAAAATAAGGAACAGGTTCCTAAAAAACATGTATGCGCATTAATCACAATAAAAGAAGACTGTATTTCCTTGAAACCAATTAAAGAAATGATTAAAAAGATGTCGTTAAAATTGATTATAGTATAATGAACAAAATAAAGAATTTAAAGCAAAGACACATAGTAATGGTACAGTACCTACATGTTACGTGAAAAAAATACCTGTTATATTAAGTAATGAAAATATTTTAGGTTAAATGAAGAAAATATTTTAACAGTACTTTATTTATTTTTTAAAGTTCCATATCTCAGAGTTTCATATTCTTAAATTACTAAAGAATGCGAAGTTAGATGATTGGCTTATTCGCAGTCAGTGAGTTCAAACAAAATAGAATATTTTTTCTATTGAACATAAGTAATGTTTTTAAGTTTTCTTTTTACTTTAAGATGCATATACGTTTTTTATTTATTCATTACCATCCCCTTGGAGGCATATGATGGCATTTTCTGGAGTCGAGTTTGGCAGATTTTGCCAGATTTTTGCCAGTGTCGGGCAGATTTTCAGTTTTGAGATGATCACCCTGGTTTACACGCTCGGTCGCCGTTAGCCGCGAGCCGTGTAAACAGCTTGTTTGGTCCGCAGAAGAGCGCGGGCTGCATGCCGGGCTACGTGCCGAGCTGCCCGCCACGCGTGTAAACGCACCACATGGCAGACAAATTTTTGACTGCCATGTTTAGTAGGAGAAATAGTCGTGTTCTTAAGGAAAAGCGATTTTCGGCTGCGCCGTACGTAGCAAAGAAATTAAAAATGCAACATGTTTGTCTTTAGTTTTTATTATTAGTTTAATAAATTTAAAAAAACTAGCGCCACTTGCAACTGTAAGCTAAAGGTGGACACCCAAAAAAACCCAAGGCCAGGCGCTAAAGAAAGATATCTCAGAGTTTTGTGTATTTTATTAGTAAAAGAAAATATGTGTCTTTGCCGCAAGAAGTGGCTAACGTAAAAAATCAGGCATAGTTTTAAAGATGTAATATTTTGAACTTCAATAACTTTTGAACTTTAATAACATAAAATGTTATAAACTATTGTAAAACATACAAAATATCGTAATATACTTCGTTTATCTTTTTTGGGAAAAAAGTGAAGAAAAAATATATATTTTTGATTAAAAAAACATGGCCCCCATGGCTAGGTGGAGCGATGATTCGCGCAAGATTGCTGGCAACAGCAGGATGCGCGTGGCCGAAGATACGTATAAGTGGCGTGCCATGGGGAGGCCTATGTTCAACAGTGAACTAGTACAGGCTATGCTATGATGATGCTGAAAAAACGTAAAAAAAAAAAAAAAAAAAAAAAACATTTTTTATACAAATAATGATTAATGATATAATAATATTGTTTTATTCCTGAATCAATTTTCAATTTATTAACTGACTTCAAAAAAAGAAGGAGGTTCTCAATTCGTCGGAATCTTTTTTTTAATGTTTTTTTTTCGGTTTTTGAGAAAATCAACAAAAACATAGCAAAATTGGAGTTGTTGCGATTGAAGTCGGTTGTTTTTAACGTATTCAGCGTGGTCAATTATGCCTGAAAATATTCTAAAAGCATTTTTATTATATTTGCGGCAAACATACCTATCAAAAAATATTTTACTTAAAATACGCAAATACCTGAGATATTTCTCTTCTGCACCGGGCCTTGGGTAATTTTCTATGGAGTTTGGGTGTTCTCTTTTGTACCAACCATGGGGATTCCCCGTCCGTAAGCATTTTTATATTTGGCTTTGGCAGCCTTGGCAGGTTGTAAAATGAGCCCTTTACAAAATACCGTAGATTTTGCTACGCCAATGGATTAGCTGCCGTAGGCCGTAGATTTCCTTTGAATGTCATCCAATTTCCGTAAAACAGGGTAATTGCCGTAGCAATGGCAACCGTGATGAATGTGCTTGGCGCGCGGGCTGCATGCCGGGCTGCCTGCCACAGGTGTAAACGCACCATTAAGGGAATAAAAAATTAGGCGTTTATAACTTAATATATAAAAAGAAGATTTAAAAAAAAATAGATGTAGAAAATTATATTAATCGATTTCAAAAAAGTTTTCACAAAATACGATTAATCAATCCAACGAGTGTTACGAGTGTCAATCGATCGGCAAGTGACCGATCCGAAGTGGCCTGCCGGGCTGCCTGCCGGGCTGCCTCTCAGACTGTCGGGCTGCCTCTCGGGCTGCCCGCCGGGCTGCCTGCCACGCGTGTAAACGCACCATAAAATAGTGAAGCGCCAACAACGCCATTTTTCTTTCATTCCACAAGCAAAGATGGTGGAGGTGGATTTCCATTTTGGAAAGCAATAAATCGACACACACAGCCATCCCTATTTACGAAGTTCTTCGATAATTTGGTTTGGTTTGGTTCATCGTTCAACACTACGCTTCATTTTATTGTATATGTTTTGGTTTTGACTGGAAGCAAGAAATTGCTACAAATAAAACTGGAAGATGGATTCAAGTGACTGTATTGATATGAAATCATGTCGAATATGCTTGTCTTACAAGCAGCCTTTGTGTCCTCTCTTCAGATATAAATTGAGTGGAAATTATGCTGAAATGCTCACTGCTATCGCCGACGTTAAGGTCTGTAAACTTTGCAATATCTGTATGAACTGGTACCTATGACCTAAGAAATGGACCAAGCTACATCATAGCATAAGAACTCTACCGTACCCTAAGAGTATATTTTTCATATTCTTATTTTATATTACAGGTGGCATCTAATGATGGTCTTCCAGACAGGATCTGTCAAAAATGCTGTACAGCATTAGAAAAGGCGTATGTCCTAAAAACAGTGGCAGAGAGGTAGGTAGATAATTAATTGCTTGGGAATGTCGCTTTATTGGTATCTTACAATGTCATCCCCTAAACGCTGACCTTTTGTAAGTATTATTTTTTACCAATCATTACAGGACAGACAGAAAATTAAGAAAACTGTTACTCAAATCTCAGCAGAGTGTGCCCACAAAGAAGATAGCATTTGATTCATTTACTGACATTAAAAGTGAGATTGGTCCACTTAACGTAAAGTCGGAGCCAAAATGGGAGCTGGAAGTAGACTTAGACAACCCAAGAAAACCAGTAGAAACTATAGATGGGAAGAATATAGTCATAGCCAATACTGTAATAAGGAAAGTTGATGGAAATGAGGATGATGGTTGGAAGACAAAGGAACCAGAAAGTCCTGATATCACTTGGAAATCTAAGAAATCTGAAAATAATTATGATGTAAGTAGTGATTACTAAGTTGATAAACTTAACAGTTATTCAGAAAACAAATGATGTTGTTCTTTTGAATAAAAGTCTATGGAATCACTAGATCATAAAACTACTAGTCCTTTGAATTCAGTTTAAAATGTTTATTTTACATGTTTTTTGATTTATTGTATTTTTATTGGGATTAAGAGCCAGTTTAAAAAGTACCTTTCTGGAATAAGTTTCATTTACTAAAAATAATCAAACTCATTTTTAATGAAAAATGTATGTATAATGATATTTTCCTAACTCTTTAGGCTGAATACCTAGATGATGATGTTTTCCAAGATGATGACACTGATACGGATTATGTGCCACCTACACAGAAGACAAAGTCTAAGTTTAAGAAACCCAAATTACAAGATGTCAAGGTTTTCAAGGGTAAAAAGACTGTTATAAGAAAAGTGAAAGTTCTCACTGCAGTAAAAGATGAAGGAGATGAAAAGTCCAAGAGTGACAAACCTACAAAATCAACAACTATTACTTGCTGTAAGTAAATAATGTTTTATAAAATAAAGTATTTGCAATGCTTTCATACGCAATATTTGTAACCCATTAATGTTAAAAGGCGACTCCCCATTTCTGGGTACAGGTCTCTTGCAAGATTAAAAAGTATGGTTTGGCCTTTTTCCCCTCTGAGGCCACTCTAGATTGGGATTGGTGGAAGTTATGGGGCTACTGGCTACTCTGTGTTGGTTTGTGTGGTACTAGGCCCCTCTGACATAGCTTAACAACTGCTATCTAGCAACAGGCACCAACAGCTTAACATTCCTTGCAAAGCACAAAACTGTTGATATTTTATTGCTACTAAAGTCAAAACCATTAAGGTTATAACAAAAAAGCTCACAGGTTGTGACCATCTCATTACTTAGTTTAAACCTTGGTAAAAGCTAATCACGATCACTTCTATTCTACCTTCTATACCAATATTGATTTTAATGTATTTTTGTTATCCATCCACAGATCCTATTATGAAAAATGGTTCAAGAGGACCCCCAATACTTCTAAAACGACCTAAAGATGCAACTGTTCTTAAAGTTCATCCAAATTATCAATCTAAATCATCCACATCTAGTTCGGGTGCAGGCACAAAAGTTGTGAACAGAGACAAAACTGTGCGAGTAGTGCGAGCAGCGAAACCCGTTATGAAACAGAGGGAGAAACTTGTTTGCCCTGTCTGTGGTATACTCACGTATACTTTAGGCACTCATGTTGCTACACATCAAGGTATGAATCTTTGGAAAGCAATTTCAAAATAATTCATGACAACAAAGTTTAGGTGGCTACAAGCTTCATTCCACTCTGCTCTGTTCAGTAGCTTTCGAAAAAACTTTAACATCCACAATACGTATATGTTAGAGTGTGTAAATTTGTATGTGTAAGTTTTATATAACTATACTTAACAAAAAATTTTTTTTAAGTTGCTTACGAACAGACTACTCTTTTACATGCTTGTCTAAACTTGCATAGTTATGCTAGACTATTTTTATTTATTTATTTATTTAAGCCTCTTTATTTCCTCAACTTATAAACATTGAAAATTAAGTAAAGAATTTGGTTAGTTTTTGTTTATTTATTTTCTAGATTAAAGGACTCCTTCTTGGGTATAGGCCTCCTCCAACTTCTTCCACTCATCTCAATTTTTTGCTAGATGTTGCCAATTGTTTCCCGCTGTTTTTCTTATGTCGTCATTCCATCTTTTCCTTGGTCTTCCTATTTTTCTTTTTCCTGCTGGCCCCTTCCATCCAGTCACCTTTACTGTCCATCTTTCGTCTCTGCATCTGGATATATGCCCTGCCCATTTCCACTTCAGTTCTAGGGCATGTTTAAGAGCATCCTTCACTTTTCTTGCTTTTCTGATGTCTTCACTTCTAATTTTTTCAATTTTTCGAATTTTAAGAATACTCCTTTCCATTGCTCTTTGGCATGTTCTAATCTTATTTTTTACCTTTTGAGTGTATACCCATGTTTGGCTGCCGTATGTAAGGCAAGGTAAGATGTTTGCGTCTAGTATTATTTGTTTTAGGTTTGTTGGGTACGTTCCTTTAAGTATTTCCTTCTGGGCCCAAAATTTATTCCAACTTATAGATATTCTTCTTTCAATCTCCTCCTCAGTATTTGTTGCGTTAAAGGATACCTATTTTCCCAGGTAGACGTAGCAATTTATTTATTATTTTTTATTTGGTACACAAAACAAATTACAGCCATAAAAAGATCTGAACGTAAAATTTACAAGAGTAAAGTTCTAGACTATAATTCATAAATATGTGTACACAGCATGTTCCAAATATAAAGATTAGTGTGAGGGATTTACTAAATATATATATACATATAATTACATAGTTTAGTACTTAGTAATAATAAATAACTATGAGCGATAATAGACTTACCCGGTTAACTGGTGTCCACAGATAAGACTGTGGACAATTCTTTTAAATTGGTTGAAATTAGGTTGAAATATGTCAACGTCCTTACATTCAGCAAATAAATCATTGTATTGGCGACACATTCGTACTATGGGGTTATAAAAGGAAGTATATTAGTATAGACCTGAAGGGTGAAAATTCTGGAAGTTGGTCGGCGAGCCCTGTATTGGGTGTTGCTATTAAGAAGAGAGATTAGTGAAGGCGAATCGATGATGGAATGGGTAATTTTATTTTTACATATTCTAACTCCACACCTTCTAAGCAGATTTTGTTTTTCTTGTTGTTTGTCATAATTTTTGTTTTTCCTAGATTCATAAATAGCCCAACCTTACGGCTTTCTTCATTAAGAGTGTTGATCATTTTTTCTAGTGTTTTGCTATACTGTTAGAGAAGAGAACCACATCATCTGCGAATCTTAAGTGGCTTAGCTTTTTGTTCTCAATTCTTATCCCTTCTTGTTTCCAATTCACTCTGTTGAATACTACTTGTAAGACCGCAATAAATAGTTTTGGTGACATAGGGTGACAGGGAGACCCCCTTCCGCACTCCTCTTTCTTTTGGAAAATCTTGTCCGCTTTTCTTTTTTTTTATGTGATAGGTGGCAAACGAGCAGACGGATCACCTGATGGTAAGCGATTGTTTCTAGTCTGATTTTGCTCTTACTGTTTTTATATATGTTTTTTATAATGTTTAAATACATTTCGTGCACGTTGCATTCTTCTAGTTCTAGACTATAGTCTGTCTATATTCATTTAGGTTTGGCTCTCAAAAAATATATATGCAAATGTTTGGTTCTAAAAAAATTGGTATCTACTGGTAGTCAAAGAAATTAAGTATAATGTGAGCAAAAGGTAAGAAAAATAATGGAGAAGATGTCCGAATAGCAATAGTGCATCACAAAATTTTAACTTGTTTTCAAGCTGAAATTAATAGCAAATATTGTACAATATCTTAATATCTCTCATTTATGTTATACCAGCAAACAGAAGCAATTTTAATAAAATCCATAAATCTTTTACTTATTTAACTTTTACTAATATTATGTATAAAAAGAAACAGGACACTCTTAAGTTTCATGGTTTATATTGGCTATGATAAAATAAATGTAACTGAATTCTTAACATAAAAGCCAACAAACTTAGGAAGCACTATCTCTCTTTGTCTTCGTGAGGTTGATAAGCCATGTATATAGTATATATTTTATATATGTATATTATTATGTATGTATGTTATATATTTATATGTGTTATATATTGATGATATATATATGTATATATCAATGAACTATATAATAATATTTGTGTACATGCTGTTCTGCCATCTCAGCTACAATTTCTCCTTAACCCGGGTCTGCTGGAAGAAATTTCTACTAGAAATAAGCTGCACCCTTTGTGTATATTTTATGTTAAGCCTGTGTATTATGTCTATTATGTGTACACAATACAATAATTGTAAAATAAATAAATAAAATTACAGAAAAGAAGAAGTACACATGCAGTCAGTGCCCGCGGACATTTGCTCACAAGTCCAACATGCAGATACACATGAAGCAGCACACTGGAATTAAAGACTATATTTGTGATATTTGTGGAGCTGGCTTTTACAGTCAAAAATCTTTAGTCAGGTATAAAAATTTACCATAGCCTATTTTAACATTAACATTTTTAGTAGTTTACGTTTAAAGACAAGTGAAAGCTATAACCAAAGACTAAAAGATTCTCTAACAACAACAATATACATAATTAACAATATGGATGTGACCTCCTAAATTAATCATAACATCGTTTATTTCAGACATAATCTAATACACAAAGGAGAGAGACCATTTGCATGCAATTTGTGTACTAAGAAATTCATTGCTGTAAGTAAATCAAGCGTTACTTTCTAACACTTTATTAAATATTTAAGGCTTTCCGGCTCTTTTCGTGAACACAAAATTTTTATTCCATAACCAAGTAAATTTTTAAGAGATTTTTCAACACGAATGGGGCCCTATTACGGGGGGCATACCATAAAATAAGTGGTGATTAATATATTTCAGCGTTGCGATTTGAACCGCCACCTCCGCATACATTCGGGTTACAAACCGTACAAGTGTGCCACCTGCACCATGTCGTTCAACGCCAAGCACCAGTTACAGAACCACGAGAGAATGCACACGGGAGAGCGGCCGTACACCTGCCAGGTGCGTTCACACTCTCACCTCGTTCCTTCTTACAGGCGCAGGCGCTCCGGCGCCATATGAGAATCCATACCGGCGACAAAAGGTTCGTGTGTGACATCTGCAGTAAGGGCTTCACACAAAGCCACCACCTGCAGAACCATACGCTCACTCATACGGGCGACAAGCCATTCTCTTGTGAGGTCAGTCCACCACCAATACTGATAGCTTCTGCCCTTTACACACCGAAGAAAGTATAGCGTTGTTTCGATTTGGAGTTTAGGAATCCAAAGAGTTTAAAATAGAACCCTAAAAGTGAAAGAACAAATTAAGACCTAATTTAGTAATATACAGGATAAGATACCTAATGGGGAAGAAAACGCAAAGCTATTTGCAGATGGCGCTATGGACGCTTGACTCATACCAGCTTTCAGTTAGTTCCGCGTTTTTTATTATCGAGGTGTTATAAAATAGTTTTTTTTTTCAGTAAAATTGTTGAATTGAAAATGTATGCTATTTGGACTTTTCCTCAATTAAAGGCGACGTTGAAAAGTACATAATTGAAAACGTAACTTTTCCCACGTCTTCTTCATCCGAGAATCTTTAGGAAATTAATGATTTCCATTTTTTGCAACCAATCCCCACACAACGCAGCATTTTTTAAATAAATCTTATGTTTAGTTCACGTAAACAATTTTTTCTATACGTTTTGACAGTTAGTGATGATTGTTATGAGTCAAGCGATATCAGCGCCTCTATCGGCGAGTTTTGTCAGTTTTCTTCCCTATTCCCCGTTGCGTTGACGGATCTAGGTAGAGCCGCTTCAATCTTTGGCGTCATCAGAATTATCACTTGCCATTAGGTGAGATTACGATCGATCTGATGCTACCAAGTGAGAATAAACACCGCGAGCGGTCGATTCGCTGGAACGTAGTTTCACATCTTTTCATACTTTGGTTTACATCGCGAGCTAAGCGGGCGAACTACGCCAGCGACGTGAACGATGCGAGCGAACCCCGAGCGAAGTGTCCGACGATGCGAGCGAAGCTAAGCGATGGATGAAATTCGGACGGAAACCGTCCGGTGGTCCAGAATCCGTGCCTTCGTCGTACACCGCAGCTTCGGACGAAATTCGGACGGAAACCGGCCGGTGGTGCGGAACGCTGCCGCATTTAGTGAGGTGCCTTCAGAGAGCAGCAGGGAGTGTCCATACTGTATAACATTTACACTGTGGTTCGTACCACCGCTTAGCTTAGTTTTCAGTGCGAACCCACATAGCTTCGCCCGCCCGCCGGCTCGCTAGCCAGCTCGCTAGCCAACCCGCCCGCCCGCTCGCGGTGTGAATTGCGCTTAAAAAAGAACGCGCTGTTTACTAGTGAAGTGACATGTTTACTTAAATTCAGGATCAGGTTAGCGATCGACGCATTTAAATTCTGTCAAGAAAGTCTCGAAAATAAATGAGGGCGCTGTTCTTTCCAACGGCAACATTCGAACTCATTCAGCCAATGAGGATCCAGTTTAAGGTTGCCATCGTAAATAAATGTTTCTTTCAAGACTTTTTTGACAGACTGTATTTGACATTATTAAAAATCCACTTTCGGCCATCCTGTAGAAATACATCGATTAACCATACCTATTACTATATTATTTTAAAGTTAGTTTTGCGATTCAAAACTAATAACCAACCATCTCAACAGGTGTGCAACGTCGCTTTCAGTTACAAGGTGAACCTAAACAACCATGTTTACAAAGTGCACGGCGTGAATCTCAAGTTTAAATCGATTCACGTGGTGACAGAAGAAGTGTTGCGGCGGGAAATCGGCATGGCCAACGAGACGCGACTGGCGATCATGCAAATAGAGTCTCATTTGACGGAGCCAACGCCCCCGGCGCTACTGGCCGCGCCGCGCTTGCCCGACGACGCGCCGCCGCCCGCTGCGCACGAGACTGTGCACCACACTGATTATAACTAAGCACTTGATTTGCTCTAACCTACCGTCGGCCTGTCTCACTTCGACGAAGCCATATACGAGCGCAAGTACCAGCGCCGAGTGCCCTCGCACCACTAGGGGCAAACGAGGTCAGGAAACATTCAGCGTTCACCGTAAAAGCAACTCTCGCGCGTTGTGATTCGCCATAACATCCCCTGAAGGTCCGTCTGCTCAAGGTACGCATGGTGCGCAATTATATACATACATAATGAAAGGCACGTAGCGTACGGCAAGCAAGATTGTGTGGATCGCTGTGGAGTGAGAGTATCTTATTAACATCTCTGCATAGTGAAATTTATATACGTAGTATTATTATTTATTCCACGCTACCATACAGACAATGGATATATGAAGAAATGGTCGAATCTAGAAATGGTCCTCCTTAGAACTGGCCTTGACAAAAAGTGGTCGAATCCACAACTGGTCATATCTAGAAGACAATTTTAATTAGTCAACGACTGTCACCTTAACGATCCAGACTAGGCCTCTGTGTGTGGACTGTGGAGTTTCTTGTAATCTAGATATTCTCGGGTACGTATTTCGCTTTGAGCCGATGCGATGACATTCCGGTGAGAAAGTTGATATGTTTCATATGTGTGAAGTGATGTCAGGATGCGATGTCGCTGTGACGTGAAAAGTGACTATGTGCATTTTTTGAGAGAATGCAGTCAGTCAGTTCTAATCTTATCATAAATTAAGAAAATGTAGTACTTATTGTACAGATTTTTTCATAACTACTTCTTTAAATTTGATATGTTTGATTTTTTAGGTATTGTAATGCATGTAAATATTTTATATTAGTCAATAATAAAATGTTCTTTAAACTTTACGAAAGTGTGTACTTTTATTTAGTTTTTATGTACCTATGTATAATTAAATTATCTTCTATCACAATGAGCTTAGATCACTGTTCTGTCATACAGGGTGTTAAAAAAAGTGCATTTGATAAGGGGTTATTCAGAATCATGTATAGAATACAGGAAAAATATTAATAATAATATTTTTCCTTTAATAATATACGCACCTTTTTTAACAACCTGTATACACGGTGTTAAAAAGTGCATTTGAAATTTTAAGGGGTTACTCAGAATCAAGTATAGAATACAGTAAAAAGATAAAAAAATACGATGTACTATATTTTTTATTATTTTCCCGTACTAACTGAATCAAGACTTTGTATGGTAAAGTGAAAAAAAAAATATATGTGGTCCCTCGGAGGGAACGCGCATTTTTTTAGCATCATGTATAGTCCTGATATAGTTGTATAGGTTGGCAATAGTGTAAGTAAATGAAAAAACATGAAATGAGCACAGATTTTATTTTCTTTCAATCAAATTTACTGACAGCGAGGACACACAAACCAATGCCAAGTTACTATGCTCATCTCTATTTCTAGTCCGTACTGTCTCTGGTGCAAACACATCCCGTCGTGACGTTCACTTTTCGGGCGATCCACCGATGACTCAGATCGCTCGGCAACTCTATTGGAGATTCTTCCTTGGGGTATGCCTTCCGTTTCAGCACTGTTATCTAAAAACAGTAATAACAGAATAAATTGAAAATCGTCAATGCAGGTATAGTTAACCCACTGATCGCTACACTAGTCTATGACAAATCGTGCCCCCACGGCCAAAGTCGTCTCCAACCGACAAAAATGTAGGAAACCGGTTGTCTTTATCAGTTGACTGTGGCGCTCAAAAGGTTAATATGTAAAGGCGAATGCTATGCATTGACCCCGGTGTGGGGGTGGCTAAGGATAGGTGTATAGTTTTAACAACTCCCAGCTAGCAATTAAAGTGGGGGTTGTTGGGAATATGGGAGATAAAGATGGTAGATACATGGAGTCAAAATAAATAGCTAAAATGTTCGTCACAAGTTGGGCGCCCAACCAGTGCTTGAACGCCGCGCCGCTGCGAATGCAATTTTTTGTTTTAGAATGAAAATAAAAGAAAAATATTAAATAGCAGAATCCCCCGGCACAAAAACGAAACTTTGTTGTTGTTTTATTAATTAGTTTGTTGATAATTAAGTTCGGTATTTTGAATGAATACCTAACTGACTTTAAAACTTTCGCCATACCTGCCTGCTTCGCATTTTAGCCACGAGTAATAACAATACGATTAGATGTAGTAGATTTAGAGGAAAAACGAGTTACTGTTTTTTTAACCGTAACAGGTATTTTTAGAGGTAGAATATTTACGGAAATAAGAAAAATTAATAAACTCACATGATGTCGTGTTAATCAAGAATACAATGAAGATATACCGCATAAAAGGATAGCCTCGGCCGCCATTTTTATGACGTAATAACTACCCCTTCCAAAATTGTGGAGCGAACAGCCCGAACTGAGCTACGTCTCGGAAAAGTCTCAGTGTCACTTGGATACCGCTCAGAAAACAGTTATGTCGACCAAAACATATGTTCAATAACAGAAATTCAAATTCCTACCTATTAATAAAATGTTCTCAAACTGAAAACTTTGATTTCCCATTTGTTTACTTTTTTTAAAATAAAAACGTGCCAAAATAATAAATAAAGTAAATAAAAATAGTTAATTTCAGATGTCTAAGATCCATAAAGTGTTAGTAATAAATAACGGATCTGCTGCTGTAAGGAAACGTCCTTACACCTTTATACCGTGGTTCGCGACGTAATCGATAACCACGGCTGCCCTTCTTGGTCGATATGTGTGGGAATTGAATGTTAATTAAAATCACTGTTCTGTTACACTGATAAATTATATTATTAAATGTTAATGTTATGAGCTACGTCGATGTTGGCTGTTGGACGGTAACTGGTTGCTCAGCCCAGATACTGCGTACAGCAGAAGCGGCTAGCGCAGCCAAAGGTAATTAAAACTAGGTTACATGATTGGCCTACAAAAATGTACAGTGCTGACTGTACATCAAAATATCCTATTGAATAAGGTCTCCACCCAATTCTTGTCTCATGCAGTAAAAAAGTAATTTAATTGGAGGGGTAAGAAAACTTATGCATTTATTTAAAAGAATTCGGAGCGTTCTAAGTCATAAGCTTCTTCTTATTGTTTATTACGCTTTGTGTCAAAGTATTATAACTTACGGAATCTTTGCTTGGGGTGGTGCCTGTAAATCCTACTTAATAAGACTTGAAAGATCCCAGCGTATGGTTTTGAAAGTGATGATGGACAAAAACTTCCTGTACCGCACCGAGACCCTTTACAAAGACATCGAAGTTCTAACAGTTAGGCAACTATACATTCTGAACATATTAGTTAACTTAGATATCACACAAAATAAAGACAAACCCACCAGGAGACCTCACATGGTATGTTATAAACGACTGAACACGACATTCGCACAGAGACACAAAAGTTATCGTGCCACTAATATATACAACAAAATAAGTAAGCGCCTAAATATAACTGGGGTAGGCAGATACAAACGTAAGAATATGTTACAAAAGTTCCTAAACACTTTAAGCTACAAAGAAACAGAGATGTTACTAGAAATCGTAAAATAAGAGCAAAATGACTCAACTACCTTGCTCATATACCATACACACGCATGCATTCACACAAAAACACCCACACTCACACAGAGACACACACACATACACACACTCCCTCACCAAAACACACACACACAGACACACACAGACACACACTCTCTCAGACACACACCGTAGGACAATAAGTACAAGTATCCTAAATATAAGTTAAATAAATTAAGTTAAATATTGTACATGAAGTATATTCATTCATTTCGGCCTCCACGATACAGGCTTTGCCTAGTGTGGAGATCAATGTAACAGGTATATCTATGCATGTATGTTATTTCGTCAATAAAATTTATTTGTATTTGTAATTTCTCACTCGATATTCAGTTTAATGTCGACATTCTACGCAATATCCAAATTTCTGTTTACGAATTAGAGACCCGCGAAATACGGACAGGCATGTGAGGCATAGGCAGTCAGCAGAGTGACAGCAACAGAGTTCCATTTTGCTCTTTACGGTAGAAATAATAAAAGAAGGTTAATACATACGTAATAATAGTTAGCCTTGCATCTATACGGTGGAGGGCAGGTATCCTTGTTGCAAATTATGCTTTCTACACGTTGCGGGTACGTGTTTGATCCGAGATTTATTTCTTCTGTCTGGAAAAGGAAATAGATTCTTAATTTAATCTGTTATTTTATTTCAACACAATCTAATCCTCCCTAGTAAGCTACTCAAAAGTTTTTTTTTTAAACACTGCGGTATTTTAGAAAACACTTACAAGAGAACCGCAGCTGCAAGGCGGGTCCGGTATAGCTTCCTGAAATCAAAATAAGTATTTCTTAATTAGACTAACCGTAGGATTAAATAATAAAATATACAGTGATTACAATCATGGATATCTTAATAGATAATATTTCCTGGGTACTCACGTTATAACGTTTGATATTTCCCCTTTTCCTGGTTCTTGCTTCAACTGAGTTGTCTAATAAAATTATGTCATTTCTTATCATATTCGCGTAGTCTACAATCAGTGACGGTAATTCTTCAGGACTAGAGCGTTCCTTATCCGGTCCAAAGGGTTCCGCCGCGTACGAAGGACCTATGTTATCTATTTTATTAAGCATTTCACTATTGAGTCCTCTTTGAACCACGTAATTTTGTTTTCTATGCGTTCTTTGATCCTCTATCATATATTCGTCTATTGGAAATTTTGTGGCCACCGCCTTTGGGATCTGTTTCTCGATAATAGATGTATAATAACATGCTACTAATAATACTAGACAAGATCTCGTTACCTGAAACATAAAAAAGATAAACAAGAAAATGTAAAATAACTAGAATATAACTTACTTATTTCATCACATTACGATTTTGCTGCTAGCCTCACCATCTCTCCCAACGTTTTCCCGCTGTTTCCTCTACTCAAATGGCTGCAAATAATATTTTTCTTCCCTTATATACGAGGGGTTGATTGATAGGCTTAAGAAAGGGTCCATTAACTTGAAACGAGACCTTATTATTGTGGAATAATACACTATTTTAGGAACTTACCGGGGGCTAAGATATCAGGTATCATCCCTAGGGTGGGGAATACAATGGCTGTTTCTCCTTGGATACAAACCTCTTAAGGAGAAGTACTGTCTGAATACGCGATGAAGATTAGTAACAAACATGTTTTGATATAATTCTAATTAAAGGGGTTGTGGTGCTGCGTGATTAATTATTTCCTATTTGGTATTTTTACTAGAAACCCGAAATAAAAATATAACAAATCGTTTTATTTAAGGTTAGGTAGCCCTTAAGTCTGTTTTATCGTATAGAGCGACTGAGGAGCGAGCAGCAGCGTGTGAATAAGGAAGTGTTTTCATGGAAAACAAATCGAACTTGACATTTTATTGGGGATATATTCTCTTTCACTACAGGAAAGTCCAAAAAAATAAAAATAAAAAATATTTCTGTGAGTGCGTGTCCATCCGGTGCTCTAGCGCCTTGAATACGAGGCTGATTTGGATACAATTTGGGCTAAGGCAATAATTAGTTGTATATCTTCAATCCATTAAAAACGCGAATTTTATTGTCATCATTATGTAAAATCCCATAGATTTTTCCCTGATATATGGATCTTAACAATTATAATATGAAACTTTATGTAATAGGTACTATTATTAAACGACCTTACTACACTAGACAAGATCATTAGAAGTATAAAAGGCATAATACCACCTACCTACTATACAAGCTAGTTCGGCATTCCGGGAAAGGTAAATCCAATACAAACCAAGATGTTATTATGTTCATTAAACTTTGTACGTTGCTATAACTTTCTGCTTAACTTACAATTAGTATTCCGGGAAATATCGAAGTTACCTCCGATACAAACCCTGATTATTTGTTTCCTTTTTCAAGTCTGATAACTACCCCTCTTCTTTACTTACTGACAGGGAAATTGTTGATTTATGTTGAGCCATGAGAATCCTGCGTATGCCAAATAATAAAAGGTTTCGCAGTAAAGTATGCACAACGTAGCTGTACAATTAATTCTTAATATTGTTTGTTACTTATTGCTTTTAATTTTTTTTTCAAAAATCTGTTTTTAACTAACCTTAAATCGATTAGCAATAATTAACAACCACCAGGCAACCGCCGCGCCGCACAGTGTTGGGGCAACAAAAGTCGGACAAAAATATTTCTTACTAGAATCATACTGAAAAGCGTTAACAATTATTCGATTAATTACATCACAGGGTTCCTTGGGGAAGGTTGTTCAGCATGATGACGAGAACTCATATCCTACACCCAGTTTGAGCCCTGAATAAAAATAAATTAATAAACATCATTTCTTTTCGTAACTGTAATAGCGTCTTAGCTTGGATAACACAGTTTTTTGCTTGCCAATTTCTTGGTATGACGGAAACCTTTCCTTATCAACGTCTCATATAATATTTTATTGATGAACAGAGAGCTCTGCGTCCAAAATTATGCAAAGATTTTCATTATCTTGTAAGCGTCTACTTTATGATGTAAATAATATTTCGCCAAATGCACTAAATCTGCTTACATATGTATTTTTTTTATTTGCTGTGTGTTGAATAAAATGATTTATCTCTTTATCTACTTTTGCTATATCGCTACGGCATTATTTTCGATAATTGACAGATGTATCGAAAGCTAATTCTGAACTACTAGCAAATTCGCGGAAATGCTCGGTTTCCCTTCTTTTCTACCGATCATAACCGATCTGTAACTGAGTCAAAAGAAGTTGATGGACGATCCCTCTTATGTCATAGTTTTGAACGATCTAAAATATATTTATTTTGTGCGTAAAATACGTCTTTCCTACTTGGTTTTAATAAAAAAGAGATTGAACTTTTTTTTGGGTTAAAAGTCGATGAACTGTGGACAATCTGTCTTCTGGATAAATATTCTAACAAATTTGATACTTTTGTGAACCAATTTTTAACAGGATACTTGAAAATAAGGTCAACCAATTTCACGTCGTGTAATCTCCGCAACATTTTCTGTAAGTTTTAAACGAAAAATTTGTTCTAGATCCGCAAAAATCCGCAACTTTTTAAAACGGTTATTAAAAAAGACACATTAAATTATTTTTCTACGTAAGTTTCACTTGTGGAGTGGAGACTTATGGAGAAGTAAACTACATATTATCAGTCGTCAATTAGGAACTTCAGCAAAAATTTTAGTATTTATTTCCTCGTTTCTTAAATACTATCAACATTATTAGGTTATTTTTATATCAAAACGTTGGTACATACCTTCTACTAGATAACTCATTTAAAATCCAAACAATTATCTTGTAATTATTTCAAACTCAAATGATCTTATAAAGCACATTAATATCACGCGTAACGGTAACGTCGAAGTGATGAATGTTTGACATTCTATATTTCGATATTTTTTAAGATTTACTCTCAAATTGATACGTTATATGAAGGTTACTTGAGAATACGTCAGTGAAATAAATTTTAGCCTACCCTGGAATTTGCAATTTAGAATTTTGTCCGACCTATGCAACACTATGCGCCGCCTATACTTTGTGGATAAGACGGTTAAATTGTGCCACGATAAGAGAGAGAGTTAGTAGAGAGAGAGTTAATAACAGAAAATAAAAGACCTAACGACCACATAATCAAGCGCCTTATAGGAGTCATCTCTTTAAAAACAAGCTTTTAACTCCTTGACCGCCACAGTCGGTCGGCTAGGGCCGACAAGTTCTTAAACGAAAAGTGTTCAATGTGAGGGTATAGATTTTCGGAAGAGGTCTTTTTACACCTTGTACCTATTATATTCCATTCTATTGTTCTGGAGATCCAATGATCACCTTCAGGCTCAGGCGCAGATCCAGGATTTCGTTCAGGAGGGGGGGGAGGGGCAATTTTCAGTGTATCCTTATTTACGAAGCGGTAGATGGCATTAGACCGTTAATATAAAAAGTTGCGAGAGTAGCGAGCGCGAAATTTTTTTTATTAGCCTCTATTTATTTGCATTTTATAGAAGATTTAGTACTTCGGTCAGGCTTCAGGGGAGGGGGGCCATTGCAGTCATTGCCCCCCCTGGATCCGCGCCTGTTCAAGCTTCATCATCCGATCAGCTTGGTAATACTGCATTTTCACCGGATCTTTAAAAGCACCGACTTCCAAGCTTACATATAATATTTATATCTTAAAGTTAACTGCTTGCTAGTCAACTGAGTAAAAATTATTGAAATGTGAATGATGGCGTCATTGTTCAAGTAGTTTGCATAATTATTACAAAATTTTTAAAATATTACATTACTTATTAAAATCTGTGCGAGTAAGTATTTCTGCAATTTCAATAAAATTATATTTAGGAAATAAATATTTCAGAATTATTTTAGATGCAGTCAACTTCCGGATTACGTTATGTATCTATGCCAAATTTAGGCTCAATCTGTTTTTCGGCATTGGATCAAAATATGTTTGCAAGGTTCGACCCACAGACATGCACCCTGCTCCGCGGAGCGACGACATAAAACTTCTTTGGTGAAGGTAAATAAAAGCGTGTGATGTAAAAATCAAATATTTTATTTTTTACTTATATTTAAAAATCGACTGGTAGTTTTTTTGATTTGAGGTCTTTCAATGCTTGTTGAAAAGCTAAGTCAGCTTGCGGTCCGTCGAAGGGGTTGATAGGTTGGCCATCTTGCACAAAGCCGTTTACCCTAAGTATAAGGTCTCTCATAAGAATCTTTTCTTGCTTTAAAACTTCTTCATTCATAACATAAACTGATCTTCGCTTTAGGAACACGCCATGTTTCTTGAAACAATGTCGGTTGAAGTCGTGTTTGTAGCTGTATGGCTGGGAGCAGATCTGCGAATGGGAAAATAAGAACCATGAGCTTAGTTTGCCTCACTTTTTATATCTATTATAAATGTGAAATTTTCACTCAATCACGCAGAAACTGCTGAACGGATTTGGATGACATGAGGCTGAGGCACACAGATAGTTTATTATCTGGATTAGCATAAAGGATACTCCCCCTCCCCAGTAAATGACAAGTTGGAACACTACGCAGACGAAGTCGCGGGAAAAGCTAGTAGTATAATAAAATATGGATGTTTTAGAGTGATAAAACTCATAAAACAACCATTCTTCCCAAGAAAGCCATAGTCAATTCGATCGATTTGTTAAGAGTTTATTTTCGCGAACTGGCTATGGCTTCCCTGGGGAAAGTTGTTTGAGCTGAAGTCCCAGTGTCAACAGAGTCGATGGTAATATTTGTGATATTCGTATAAGTCTACTACTGAAAATGTGATAGATCACTTATAAAACTTATTTTCACTCGCAACAATAATATAAACCTAATAACGACACCTACACCTACACGTGACCTACACCCACTACCGCCCTGATTCATACGGAATCCTGAAGCTTTAATAATACTTTGTAAAACATAATACGATGCCCATCATTCGTAACATAAAAGCTAAATATACCGACATTGCTCAGAGAATCAGCTGTCGTAGAACCGCCAACGCAACGGCTGGACGAAGCGAGTTCTGGATTCTGAAGATTGGCGTTTAGTTCGGCAAGCGTAAAGTGGGTCACCTACGGCATCATGGGGCGCTATGGTTTACACAAGATTGTTGGCGACGCAGCTGGATACACAATAAGCAATGGCTATGTGACCATGTTTAACAGTGGACCAGTAAAGACTTGTGTGTCGTGTCTGTAGGTGTAAGTGTAGGTATGGGGCAGGCAAACTCACCTCGCATTTGTAGGGCCGTTCCCCAGTGTGCACGCGCATGTGATGTTGCAGCCCGTATTTGGTGAAGAAGGACATGTTGCACAATTCGCAGAGCACGTTCTTGTTCGCGGAATTGTGCGCTCTCTCGTGCCGCAGTAAAGCACTTTTCTGAAGCGTTTTTAAACGTTGTTATGTTAACAACCCATATCGTCCCCTCCCCACTACAGGATCACGGGTCTCTTCCCATACCTTGGGAAGGTACGGCCATGCTTCACACAAAGGGGGCAAAGTCCAGATTGGTGGAGGTTGTGGAGCTAGTGATCAATCCCAGTGTCAGGAGTTTTCAAGCCGCCTATAAGACCTCTGATATAGCTTAACCACTGGTATCTAATGAGAGCAACCGGCACCAACCAACGGGGTAACGTGCCTTGCGAAGTACTTACGGACAATCCAGATGAATGCCACTAAGTATTTAGTCTGATTTTCATAATTATACAGGGTTAGACGTTAAAAAATGCGATTTTTTTATTTTTTTCCTGTATTCTATACTTATTTCTGAGTAACCCTTTAAAATTTCAAATGGACTGTTTTTAACACCTACTAACGTAAACTGGGAGAATAGTTTAAACTTTTACAAACATCATCCTTCTTCCTTCGACTAAAAGCTTTCTAATAAAGCAGTGTTTTTCAACCTTTTTTAACACCCGACCACTTTACAAGTAAAAAAATTCTTGCAACCCCCTACGGCCATAAACATACAAAATGTTAGTGATTTGAGAGACTATGTTTATAATTTTCTTCAATTAGAAAATGATTTAATTTTAAGGTATCCAAAAAAGAACCACATTTTTACAAATTGTAAAAAAATTAACAGGTCCAGCTTTCTCAGTGAAATCGTATTTTTGTCTCTTTCTTATACCCGCGACCCACTGAGAAAGGCTTCACCTACAGGTTGAAAAACACTGTAATAAAGAAAAGTTACTGTAAACCGTCCAGTAATAAGCGAGAGAACTGCACACATTCATATTCCACAGACTTTTTCGCTCTCCCCAAAGCGACGAAGTAAAACTTTTTGATACACACATACATATTTAACTCGACCGAATGCAGAGGCTCCATTCTTAAAGTAGTTTTAATAGACCAGCACTTGCAGTAACAACTGTCAGTGAAGTACTTACTCTCAGGAAACGTTTGCCGCAAGTAGCGCACGCGTGTCGACGCTCACCAGTGTGCATCAATATGTGTCTGAAATTAACATTTAATTTTATAAATTTATAGAGGCGACTTCAAAGGAACTCGCGGCGGAAGTAGTATCATAGTTATGTTTTAGCTTTGTAGTACCCGCGACTTCTTATGAAGACGCTTTTCAATTTTGGCTTGAGCGGCGAAAGGGACACAAAAACTTGGGACTATTCCCAGTTGCCACCTTTAAAAAACGACGTCGGAAACTGGGATGAAACTTTTAGAAATGTGTCCCACTCACCCCTTCCGAAGATTGGTAGTCTTTAGAAAAGTTTCTACCGAAAAGTAAATGAAAATGATCGTCATTCAATGACGTGTAAAGACGTACTTAGATAGAGCTGTGTAGGGTAGGTATGTTGTTTTTAGGTTTGTAGGGTTACAGATGAAGTGCAGAGATAAGAGCCCATTTTCGTGGTTGAAATGGTCAGACGTGATTAAGTAGAGTGATTATAGGGCAATTACTTAAAGGGAACAGACGTAATATGGTATTGATGATAGAATCATGGTTAGAACTTTAATTACAGTTAATAATTGTCAACAAAACATACTTTTTCAATGTGTATTTATCCACAAAAGCAGCCACACAATGGTCACATTTATAATCTCTTTTCCCAGAATGCATCATCGTGTGTCTTTCCAAATTGTGTTTACTGGTGTAAGCTTTGCTGCATAGATTGCATTTATAAGTCGTTCTAACTAAAAAACAAAAAATAAATTGTACTACTCAAAATTCAATATGTATTGTAATTTATTAGTATCAGTTTTGTTTATTATATATTACTAAAGGCCATTTTAAGTCAGCATTAAAAGAAGCGATCGTGGCTCAGTGCGGCTAGCGTAGTCGCGTCGATCACGCAGGTTATAACTGACTACAGACACAGTCATAACCTGGATGGGTTTCACTGTTAATGGCATCTCGACCGTTTCCGTGCTTCGCAAGGCACGTTAACCGTTGGTGCCGGCTGCTATCGCTAGATTGCAGTCGTTAAGCCATGTCGGAGGCCTTATAGGCGGCTTGAAAACTTCTGACACTGGGGTTGGCCACTAGCCCCACAACCTCCACCAATCCGGACTTGGCCCCCGTGTGTGGAGTATGGCCTAACCTTCCCGATATATGGGAAGAGACCCGTGCCCCTGCAGTGGGGACGTAATGGGTTGTTACATTAAAAGAAGACAGTTACTTTTTTTATCAAAGTTTTGCTGTCTGTAGTAGGGGAATATAACAGAAATTGTTTAAAATAATGACAACGCTGAACACGTTAAAAATAATCGACTTCAATCGTAACAGCTACCATTTTGCTATGTTTTTTATAGTTTTTGTTGATTTTTTCAAAAGCGCTGAACCAATTTCGGTAAAACTATATGGGACCACCAGCCACCTCTGAAGTATTAACTACTTAACAAAAAAACAAAATCGTAATTGCGTAACATTCATAAAAAAAACATACAGTCAAATTGAGAACCTCCTCCTTTTTTGAAGTCGGTTAATTACAACATGAAGAAAGGACAAAAGTCAAGCTTTTGCCTGTGGCTCCTAAGCACTGCCGACTTACAAAAAACAAACATTCTAATTTAAAAGACCAAACTAATGATGACGCCGTCAATCAATTATAAAATATAAGCACGACGATGGCAATTAAATTGACTTAATGTAAATGTGAAACGAACGAAAAGTGTACACTGCTACCTACTTCGATAAAAAAATATTTTCATTTCAAACTGCCAGAAGACTTCAATAGAATTAAATAAATAGCAATAGCTAACATTTCAAAAGAATGATAGCAATCAGCTCCTAACTTGAGTCTTAACTTTTAGTTTATTTTATTTATCCTTTAATAGGGTATTTTACTCTATACAAGAAAACGTCTAAAACTGCTTATTTACTGTGGTATTTGTAATACGTAATCGATTTAATATGATTTCTATACAATAAAATGAGAAAAAACATTTTATTTTTGATTTACTAAAATCAAGTTTTTTAATCTGTTATTCAAATGTCTGAAACAACAGCCGCCATGCTGATTGTCAGGTGACGTCACAATAGTGGTAAACAATGACATTTTGTTCGCGATATGTGTCAAAATTTTAGTACAGAGCTGTTTTCTTTACTCCTGAAATGACGTCACGACCTAAGCATTATGGCGGCTATCGTTTTCGCGCGCTAATTGGCAATGGTAATTTAAAATGTATTTTTGGGGTACTTATAGGTTTCAAAAAAATAAAAATATTTTTTTTTTTTACTTTTTATCACTTATCTTTCCGCCATCGTTCTACGCGACAACATATTCATCCCCATCACATAGATGGTTGGCAGTCCACAACTGTGCGTTTCACTAGAAACTTTCTGCCTCGCACAACCAAACTGTGGAATGAATTGTCGCCTGCGGTATTTCCGGACCGATACGACATTCAAACCTTCAAGAAAAGAGCGTACTCCCAAATCAAAGGCCGGCAACGCACTTGTGACTCCTCTGGTGTTGCGGGTGTCTATGGGCAGCGGTAATCGCTTACCATCAGGTGATCCGTCTGCTCGTTTGCCACCTCTGCCATAAAAAAAAAAAAAACCTAATGATCAATTTGAGATACTTTTCAAAAAATGGTGAAAAACCCTATTATAGTTTTATTTTTCTGTAGTCTGGTAATATGAGATTAAGTTAGTTTTACCAAGCCATTTTGGTGTAGTTGGCTAATAAACAACTTTTGTATCCTATAGTACTGCTATTAATGGGTTAGTATCGAATGGTCGTGAACCTAAGTGGTAACTGTGCAACTCGTCTAAATATCAACTCGTACACAATGTGTTTTATCAATTTGTCTAAATCGTTATTTGCAGTTTCTATGCCTACTTAGTCTTTGCTATAAAAGGTCTAAATATAGAACTTGTCTAAAGTGCTAGTGATCAAAAATATTATTTGGGCTGAATTGCATCTAGTTTTAGAAGTTTAGTTTATTTTTATTTTGTTTAAATTGTTATTGGTCTTAACTGATATTTTGTATAATTTGGTACCTGAGTGTGTAAGGAGGTGACTCTTCAAACTCTTGGTCATTTTACCGCAATGGGGACACATCTCTTCTTTAGTATGGTAACGGTAGACCTTCTTTACAGATGGATCTTTATTTGCTGGTTTCTTCTCAGTTCTAACTAATTTGATATCATGTAAAAATACTGGTTGGATGCATACTCTTTTTAGTTTCAATGACTCCGCTCTTATTTTTCTATGTTTTGCAGGATCCTGGACTTTGGAATTTTCTGAAATAAACAAAGAACATTTTGACCAGTTACTGTTTAGCATATTAAAGCTGTAGAAAGCAGTCCGTCTTTACAATTACAATTATCATATTACTAAATAAGTAATGATTAAAACTCACTTTTATGTATCTTTTTGTCAGATTTTCTTCTGGCTAAAGGTACATTTAGTGGTAGATACTCATCATCACCATCAGAATCATATACAAAATTGTCCATATTATCATAGGCCTGGAAGTTAACAGAACAACTGTATAAAAATTACTTCTCTAAACAAAATGGTGTAAGTAACATCTTGACACCTTAAAGTTATGGTATTTTTTCATACAGAGCTTCTTATTAGGTTTAAGTTTTCATAAAAGTATTATGGCACCACACAGATATAATTTAATGTGATAACAGGTATGAATTGTTATTAAATCAACCTGTATGTCATCATCATCAGCAAAAGACTGCTGGACAAAGGCCTCCCTCGACCTGTTTAAGTTTTTAAAAAAAAGACTATGTTTTGATGAACGACAGGACGCTCTTATGAACTTTCTTAGAGAAAAAAAAGTTACTATTTTTACTTACATCAAAATCAAAATTATCATCTGCATCTTGGTTTAAAGATTTCAGAAAATCTAACACAGGAATTGGTTGAGATTCATCCAACTGTTCATCACCATTTTCGAGTTTCTTTATTACAGTATTGCTATAAGATATTTCGTTCACTCCATCTTTGAAGAACTCATTGATATCTTCTGATGTTTTGTTTGAATGATTTCCATCTTCAAGATCTATTTCTATTTTGATTTTTATGTCATTAAGATTATTGAAGGTAATCTTTTTTAAATTCAGCATTTCATTTAATGTATCATTAGACCTACAAAATGTAAAAACATATTATATCTGTGGTTAATTTGTGACCAATTTTCATCACTAGTTTAACATTAGATAATATCTTTTGGCCACTAGTTCACTAGCCCCACCGATCCTGACTTGGCCCCTGTGTGTGGAATATGGCCTAACTTCTCTATTTTTAGGAAGAGACCCATGCCTCTGCAGTGGGAAAAATATGGGGTGTTAACAAATATCTTTTATTAACTAAGTAAAAAAAACAATTTGTTGGAACAATTACCATTGTTAGAATATAATAGTTAAAGCAGAATTATGCTAGCCACTTACCTATCAATTACACACTTAAAATCATAAGCTTCTATAAGTCGTCTGCGGCACCTCCGACATATCTTGTCAAATGTTGTATCATTGGTAATCTGGGGCATTACAAATTATAAGGTTTAGTATAAAGCTTGCGGTACAGTTAACAAAAGATAAACCGTGTAGTTACAGTAAATAAATGCATAAATGTTAAATTAATGGATTATAAAAGTATTGTTTACCTTTACATTTGCGAGAGAATTTATCATCTCTGCAAAGGTTATATCTTTATCAGATGAGTAGATGGATTGCAAAGTTTTGCTATATGTGAGGCATGCTCGACATTTATCCACGGTTTCTTTAGTACACATTTTAAATCTAGAATTTTTGCTTATTGTAAGAAAAAGCAAAGTAATCTTCCTTTTTTTTTTTTTTTTTTGTTTGGTTCTTTCCTGCTTTTGCAAGGAAAAGGCAAAGGCTTCTCTGGCCATACAGCCTATTCTTACGTAGTTTGCTCTTCTCTAAATATTTTTCTATTTCATTTGAGTTCTCATTTATCAATTTCTGTCATCTTTAAGTTTTTCTCTATTCTTCAACAAAATGATAGCACTTTTGATGAAGATTTCATGGACTTCTTGAGAGCACTCGAAACACAGTCTACACACTTTTATTTCATTATCCTACATATTAGACACTTAAATGGCACTTTATTGAACAATACACTATCAATATTATGCATTAAAAACCACGATATCTATTTTTTCGGATAATAAAACAAAAATGACAAACTCTTGCCGCGAGTTCCCGCCAAAAAGTCAGTAATCTTCCTTCGAAGTTAGGACATGATTATTTTTCATAGAAAGCGTTCCAAATTAGTTTCGTTAGAGTAATTTTCACTCTGACAGCAGGATAGCATATTATATTTTTTTGAAGTGTGAAAGGGACAAACTCTTGTCAGGTGAATCTTAACTTGGTTATGGAACGACTTCTTAGTAGATTGACTGCGTTGACGGCAGGGTGACCATCTGAAAACTGGAGAATCTTCCCGAAACTGGCAAAAAATCTGCCAAAATCTGCCAAACTCGACTCCAGAAAACGCCATAAATATGACATCGTATTATTGCCTCTATGGGGATGAAAATGAATAAATAAAATACGTATATGCATCTTGAAGTAAACAGAAAACTTAACATTACTTATGTTCAATAGAAAAAATATCATATTTTGTTCGAACTCGCTGACTGCAAATAAGCCAATCATCTGGCTTCGCAGACTTTAGTAATTTAAGAATATGAAACTCTGCGACATGGAACCTAAAAAAATAAATAAAGTATTCAAAATAATTCCTTTAGTACGGGCAATTTAATGTTTATGGTCAAAAAAAAAAACCTAAAGCTGATTTTTTGCACAGTCGTTCCTTGGGACCATAGAAGTATACCCTGAAAAGTCCCAACTCCTAGGGTGCCGGCGTCCCCCTTTCCCCCCCCCTCAAAAGGTCCCGATTTTCAGTATTTTTCATTTTACTCAAAACCAGTAGGAGTTAGATGAAAATTGTCAAAGAGACAATTAATCCTCATTAAATTACCTATCAAACGGTATTACTTTCATATCAGTAGGAGTTTTAGTTATTGAGATATGCTTGTCTATATATGACAAAAAAATTGAAAATACCCAATTTTGTACCGATTTCTTGATTTTCTGAGAAAACTGTAAAAGTATTTATAAATCATTGTTAGTAAAAATTATTACTTTCATGTTTAGCAACAAAACGAGACTACATTAATAAAAAAATACAAACAATTAATTAAGTTGTAGTTCATTACATCTCAGCTGATAAATATGATTAATTTTCTACATATAAATTTCAACTCTAAAGCATCGTGACTGACAACTTGTAGTTATTATCTATGTATAAAGTTGTCACATGGATATAAAAAAGCCTTAAAATAGAAATAAAATAAAACATACGATTATTTAATATTTACGAATTACTATATTTATTCGCCCTTTTGATCATCGATATCTATGTTATCTTATTATTTACGAGATAAACCACGGTGTCGACCCATAGTGCCTGCCACATTATATTAAATAGTACTATTTACATTAAGTATGAATAATCCCTGTTGCTCTCTGAAGGCGACCCCACCACCCCTAAGGTCCGGAGACAGTCCATACAGTCGCCAGTCGACACTCGTCACGCACTTCTCGATCGCGTCTACATTTTAGATAGGGAAATTTTAGTAGGTAAATAACTCAATGTATGGAGTATGGAGTGTCCAGGATATGAATCTGTAACTGGTTCAGTGCAAATGGAAGCTTGGTAGCCACAGGTATAAGGCTTTACCCTGAAATTTTCCACTCCAAACCTGAGGATTCAATTATTATTGATGTCCATCCAAACTATTCTTGTTCTTCTGGTACACGTGTAGTGAATATTGCGCATACGCATCAGAGTTAGGTGGCAAGGATACCAGTCGCAATGAAGCATTTACTTGCATGTTTGGATTTTGCGCAGATATTTATGCCGTAGAATACGGTTGGGGTCATGCAATGGCACAATTAAAAAGAAAGACGAGAAAACGATGTTCTGATACCTACAACAAGTGCCTTTTCAAAAAAGGAAACAATCAAACATGAAAAAAATACAGTATATTCCATGGTTTATTAAATTGACCGATTTTTTTTTTACTATGCTTATACAAAACACATAGGTAATCGCTATTGGAGAAAATATAATACCATGACTCTCTATCAAGTTCTTTCTTTCTCATTTTCTTTCTTCTTCATTTCTTTTCAAATGCTCTACGAGATCTCTCATCTCGTAAATATCTGTGCAAAATCCACACAACGAGTATGTTCTTCAGTTTAACTGGCATCCTTGCTACCGCTTCTGATGTGTGTGCGCAATATGTATTGTACGTGTGTACCTGCAGGTACATTCATAGTTTGGATGGACATCAATTGAATCCTCAGGATTGGAGTGGAAAATTTTGGGGTAAAGCGTTATACCTGTGGCTACCAAGCTTCCATTTGCACTAAACCAGTTGCAGATTCACATCCTGGACACTCCATACCCCATACATTGAGTTATTTACCTATTCAAATTTCCCTTTCTAAAATGTAGACGCGAGCGAGAAGTGCGTGACGAGTGTCGACTGGCGACTGTATGGACTGTCTCCGGACCTTAGGGGTGGTGGGGGTGGGGTCGCCTTCAGAGAGCAACAGGGATTATTCATACTTAATGTAAATAGTACTATTTAATATAATGTGGCAGGCACTATGGGTCGACACCGTGGTTCATCTCGTAAATAATAAGATAACATAGATATCGATGATCAAAAAGGCGAATAAATATAGTAATTCGTAAATATTAAAGAATTGTATGTTTTATTTTATTTCTATTTTAAGCCTTTTTTGTATCCATGTGACAAATTTATACATAGATAATAACTACAAGTCGTCAGTCACGATGCTTTAGAGTTGAAATGTATATGTAGAAAATTAATCATATTTATCAGCTGAGATGTAATGAACTACAACTTAATTAATTATTTGTAATTTTTTATTAATGTAGTCTCGTTTTGCTGCTAAACATGAAAGGAATAATTTTTACTAACAATGTTTTATAAATACTTTTACAGTTTTCTCAGAAAATCAAGAAATCGGTACAAAATTGGGTATTTTCAATTTTTTGTCATATATAGACAAGCATATCTCATTAACTAAAACTCCTATTGATATGAAAGTAGTACCGTTTGATAGGTAATTTAATAAGGACTAATTGCCTCTTTGAGAGTTTTCATCTAACTCCTACTGGTTTTGAGTAAAATGAAAAATACTGAAAATCGGGACCTTTCGAGGGGGGGGGGGGGAGAGGGGGACGCCGGCACCCTAGGAGTTGGGACTTTTCAGGGTATACTTCTATGGTCCCAAGGAACGACTGTGCAAAAAATCAGCTTTAGGTTTTTTTTTTCGACCTCGCCATACTAGCTTCATCTAATTTGCCCGTACTACTTTATTTATCCTAAAATATTGTTATTACTTATAATAGGTATTTTTTTTCACTTAATATGTAGGTACTGTACTATTACTATGTGTCAACATTTGCTTCAAATTCTTAATTTTGTTCATTTTCATTATACATTGATTTTAACGACATCGTTTTAATCATTTTTGGTTTAAAAGAAATACTGTTTTCTTTTGTTGTGATTATTGCGCGCACTGGAATACGCAGTGTGGGCAGGCCTCGCTCCGACTCGATGGTCCGACGATCTGCACCGGTAGCATGACGACGTATCTCGCGCGCGACGCGAGTTTTAAAAGCACTTGTTCCGTTCTAACGCTAAGCTAATTAAAGAGACAGCTGAGCTGTTTTCTCGCGTTTGGCGCGACAAACAGCTTTGTCTACGCCTCATGCTACCCGTGCTGGTGAAGGTTGTGGGAAGCCGCTGGATGCGAGCCGCACAGGACCGGTCGGTGTGGAAATCCTTGGGGGAGGCCTTTGTCCAGCAGTGGACGTCTTTCGGCTGATAGATAGAGAGAATGCGCGTAGATGTTTTTTGTTCTTTATTTTTGTTTTATTCAAGTTTACTTGGGAGAATATTCTCTCAGTGAGTCCCCCAAATAAGTCATGAAAAGAAGAAAGTAAATAATAAGACAGAAAATTATAAGTTTTCTATTTGCATTTCAAAAATAATAAGGATTTCCTTAAAATCTGCCAAATTCTGCCACTTTTTTAAATCGTCAGCTTATTCTGCCAGAGCTAAAAAATAGTAGCCAAATCTGCCCAAATGGTAGAAATCTGCCACAAATGGTCACACTGATTGACGGCTGACGCTGACGCTGTCATCAGGGTTACCATCTCAAAACTGGCGAATATGCCCAAAACTGGCAATAAAATCTGCCAACTACAGAGAGTTTAACAAATGAAAGCGTAACCTGGCCTTTTATTTAAAGGCTGTCACTGTTGAATGTTAGTATGACTGCCAATTATTGATACTTGTTGGCTGAATATTATGTTTATTATTTATTGTATTGTTGAGCGTAAGAAATGATATAATGATATTATTTGTAATGGCCATTCGTAAATGATAGATTTTATGGTAATTTCAGATTTTTCAGTGCAGAAATAAACTGCAGCTTATCAAAAACAGTTTATGAAGTAGACTGTTTTTATGTTTATATTTATAAACAAGATGTACAAGGAGTCAATAAAATTGTAAAAAGCTAATTGTAAATTGTAATTTCAACTAGTATAAATATATTTTAATAAAGATTTATCACACAAGTATTAAATATATATTTCCTGCTATAGGTTGGTGATACCACATGAAGATTTTTTGAATTTGCCGCGCTTTCTCAGGTTACGCTTTCATTTGTTAGACTCTATTGTAGGTAGCCAAATGGCAAAAAAAGCGGCCAAGTGCGAGTCGGACTCGCCCATAAAGGGTTCCGTAGCAGCAAGTAACATAATATAAAAACTAGCTGGGTGACCGAGCTTCGCACGTTCAATCGGAGCGTTTGTAAAAAAAACTGAAAACGACATATCCAGATGAACCACGCCAAAAATGGCAGAAAAATACTCGAACATATCAGTGCATGTTGTCATTCCTCTGTTCATTCCTTCAGAACTGCACGCCATCTGTTGTCGAGTAGCGCGGTCAATGTTAGCAACAAAGGGCTCCAAGGCCTCCCAAGTAATGTAATTCACTGGTAATTCACCTACTCGACAAAAGATGGCGCCATTAGTAAAATATATTTACAAAACAAAAAACCAACTATCAAAATAAATTCCTTATTTGTAAGGATAAGTTTAGGTTTAGACCCTCATAGATCCATTGTAGATCCGAAACAACTAACCATAGATCGATAGAATTATTTTTGTTAGAATCGTTTTCGACAAAAATAAAAACAAAATTTAATGCACAGTAAATTCGAAACATAAACATTGTAGCAGTCTTCGATAAAATAGGTAAAAAATGTACCTACGTCATTCATGCTGCAGCACCCGATTTGAAATGTTCCAAATCCATTTTTGATGATTTTTAACCCCTAATCCTAAATTTTCTTCAAAAAGTTTCATGCCGTTTTCGAAATCCTCGGGACACCTAACTCGTTTAATAGTATAGGAATAATAATAATAACACAAATAAAAAGACAAAAAACAATAAAGTCTCGCGGGATTCGAATCCGAACCTACATAAAAAAAAATCCAGCATCGAACCTTTAGGCCAGTTCGCGCTTGAAGGTGGTGTTAAAAATAAACATCATATGTGTAGTCATATTATGTAATTTCGCTCATATCTCCCTTAAATGAGTTTTTCGAAGATAATTCCACCATAGATCGATTTCTGGCGAGTTTTAACCCCTAATTCTAGATTTTCGTCACAAGGTTTCAAGCCGTTTTCAAAATCGTCGGGACACTTAACTATAGGATTCTTGTAGTTCGTTGTAGGTAAATTGCGGTTTACGATTTATGACGTATTAAAAAAAAAACTACTTACTAGATCTCGTTCAAACCAATTTTCGGTGGAAGTTTGCATGGTAATTTACATCATATATTTTTTTTAGTTTTATCATTCTCTTATTTTAGAAGTTACGGGGGGGGGGGGGGGCACATTTTACCACTTTGGAAGTGTCTCTCGCGCAAACTATTCAGTTTAGAAAAAAATGATATTAGAAACCTCAATATCATTTTTGAAGACCTATCCATAGATACCCCACACGTATGGGTTTGAGGAAAAAAATTTTTTTGAGTTTCAGTTCTAAGTATGGGGAACCCCCAAAATTTATTGTTTTTTTTCTATTTTTGTATGAAAATCTTAATGCGGTTCACAGACTACATCTACTTACCAAGTTTCAACAGTATAGTTTTTATAGTTTCGGAAAAAAGTGGCTGTGACATACAGCCGGACAGACAGACAGACAGACAGACAGACAGACAGACATGACGAATCTATAAGGGTTCCGTTTTTTGCCATTAGGCTACGGAACCCTAAAAATCAGTTTTTAGCCATTCCCCCGGGAACCGTCAAGTTTTCCGGATTAAAAAAGTTCCCTATGTGTTAGTTGAGTGCTTCATCTATCTAGGTATCTATCGAATTTCATCTAAATCTGTTCAGTAGTTTCGACGTGAAAGTGGAACAAACAAACAACACACAAACATCCATAATTTCGCATTATTTTATGATATTAGTGAGATAAGTGAGATTTTGCATTTATAATACCTATTGTATTAGTGAGATATGCATGGTAGCATTTGACACCCACTTAGCGCCCCTACCACGGGCTCACCTAAGATCGCAAATAGGTATACCAGTAAATTCAAAGAGTTGGATGTATAAGCATTTGCAGTAATTTTCATTAACTTTCTTATAAAAGATATCAACGCGAGCTACAATAGTATAATTGTATGTTTTAATATTATATAAAAGGCATCAACGCGAGTTGCAATTATCGGTTTTCATAAAAGCGCAACGCCGCGAGGCGTTGCGAAAGCGTTCCGTGAGCGGTATTTTTTGTAATGTTCGGATTACTATGAAACCCATCACACCAAACACCGAGCGGTACCTACCTGTGCTGTTTTAGTTTTTAAGTTTTTGTTATTTTTTACTGAATAATTATTATTAACTTGAATATTTTTTTACTTACTTAAACTATTACGTAGCCACTTTTAGCACTTTTATATACGAAGATATTCCCAATGCTTGCAATGTTAGCTAAAATACCACCCTATGGTGTAATGCTCGCAAATAAAAGGAAGTCCATGTGTCTTCTGTAGTTAAAAACCTCATGCGCTAGTGAGCTCCGTGACGTTTTCCCTTATAATTTGAATAAACAGTAATAGTACGGGCAATTTAATGTTTAGGGTCAAAAAAAAAAACCTAAAGCTGATTTTTTGCACAGTCGTTCCTTGGGACCATAGAAGTATACCCTGAAAAGTCCCAACTCCTAGGGTGCCGGCGTCCCCCTTTCCCCCCCCTCAAAAGGTCCCGATTTTCAGTATTTTAGATTTTACTCAAAACCAGTAGGAGTTAGATGAAAATTGTCAAAGAGGCAATTAATCCTTATTAAATTACCTATCAAACGGTACTTGTTTCATATCAGTAGGAGTTTTAGTTATTGAGATATGCTTGTCTATATATGACAAAAAAATTGAAAATACACAATTTTGTACCGATTTCTTGATTTTCTGAGAAAACTGTAAAAGTATTTATAAAACATTGTTAGTAAAAATTATTCCTTTCATGTTAAGCAACAAAACGAGACTACATTAATAAAAATTTACAAATAATTAATTAAGTTGTAGTTTATTACATCTCGGCTGATAAATATGATTAATTTTCTACATATAAATTTCAACTCTAAAGCATCGTGACTGACAACTTGTAGTTATTATCTATGTATAAAGTTGTCACATGGATACAAAAAAGCCTTAAAATAGAAATAAAACAAAACATACGATTCTTTAATATTTACGAATTACTATATTTACCTTTTGATCATCGATATCTATGTTATCTTATTATTTACGAGATGAACCACGGTGTCGACCCATAGTGCCTGCCACATTTTATTAAATAGTACTATTTACATTAAGTATGAATAATCCCTGTTGCTCTCTTAAGGCGACCGACCCCACTACCCCTAAGGTCCGGAGACAGTCCATACAGTCGCCAGATATTTTAGATAGGGAAATTTTAGTAGGTAAATAACTCAAATGATTAGTATGGAGTGTCCAGGATGTGAATCTGTAACTGGTTCAGTGCAAATGGAAGCTTGGTAGCCACAGGTATAAAGCTTTACCCTGAAATCCACTCCAAACCTGAGGATTCAATTATTAATGATGTCCATCCAAACTATTCTTGTTCTTCTGGTACACGTGTAGTGAATATTGCACATACCCATCAGAGGTAGGTGGCAAGGATACCAGTCGCAATGAAGCATTTACTTGCATGTTTGGATTTTGCGCAGATATTTATGCCGTAGAATACGGTTGGGGTCATGCAATGGCACAATTAAAAAGAAAGACGAGAAAAACGATGTTCTGATACCTACAACAAGTGCCTTTTCAAAAAAGGAAACAATCAAACATGAAAAAAATGCAGTATATTCCATGGTTTATTAAATTGCCCGATTTTTTTTTTTTAATATTCTTATACAAAACACATAGGTAATCGTTATTGGAGAAAATACCATGACTCTCTATCAAGTTCGTGCGGCTTTCAAATGCTCTACGAGATCTCTCATCTCGTAAATATCTGTGCTTCTACTCCTGATTCTGATCAACTTTCCCCAAGGAACCCATAGTCAAATCGCAAAAAAATTTTTGGGCTCTTCATACTAATTTGGCCGCTAGGCTGATCGATTTGTATGAAGAGTCCAAAAATTTTTTTTCGATTTGACTATGGGTTTCTTGGGGAAAGTTGATCAGAATCAGGAGTAGAAGCACTGACTAAAATATCGGGCACTAATAAAGTAGCACCTTATATTCTTCAGTTTAACTGGCATCCTTCCTACCGCTTCTGATGTGTGTGCGCAATATTTATTGTACGTGTGTACCTGCAGGTACATTCATAGTATGGATGGACATCAATTGAATCCTCAGGATTGGAGTGGAAAATTTTGGGGTAAAGCGTTATACCTGTGGCTACCAAGCTTCCATTTGCACTAAACCAGTTGCAGATTCACATCCTAGACACTCCATACTCCATACATTGAGTTATTTACCTACTAAAATTTCCCTATCTAAAATGTAGACGCGAGCGAGAAGTTCGTGACGAGTGTCGACTGGCGACTGTATGGACTGTCACCGGACCTTAGGGGTGGTGGGGGTGTGGTTGCCTTCAGAGAGCAACAGGGATTATTCATACTTAATGTAAATAGTACTATTTAATATAATGTGGCAGGCACTATGGGTCGACACCGTGGTTCATCTCGTAAATAATAAGACAACATAGATATCGATGATCAAAAAGGCGAATAAATATAGTAATTCGTAAATATTAAAGAATTGTATGTTTTATTTTATTTCTATTTTAAGGCTTTTTTGTATCCATGTGACAATTTTATACATAGATAATAACTACAAGTCGTCAGTCACGATGCTTTAGAGTTGAAATTTATATGTAGAAAATTAATCATATTTATTAACTGAGATGTAATGAACTACAACTTAATTAATTATTTGTATTTTTTTATTAATGTAGTCTCGTTTTGTTGCTAAACATGAAAGGAATATTTTTTACTAACAATGTTTTATAAATACGTTTACAGTTTTCTCAGAAAAATCAAGAAATTGGTACAAAATTGGGTATTTTCAATTTTTTGTCATATATAGACAAGCATATCTCAATAACTAAAACTTCTATTGATATGAAAGTAGTTCCGTTTGATAGGTAATTTAATAAGGATTAATTGCCTCTTTGACAGTTTTCATCTAACTCCTACTGGTTTTGAGTAAAATGAAAAATACTGAAAATCGGGACCTTTTGAGGGGGGGGAAAGGGGGACGCCGGCACCCTAGGAATTGGGACTTTTCAGGGTATACTTCTATGGTCCCAAGGAACGACTGTGCAAAAAATCAGCTTTAGGTTTTTTTTTTCGACCTCGCCATACTAGCTTCACCTAACTTGCCCGTACTACAATTGTGATCAGCTTGGTCATCCAAGCCTGAAGTGTGACAAGCCCCAAGCAAAATGTACTACTTGTGACAAAACTGGTCATCTCTCTGTTCATTGCTTCCGTAATAAAGCAAATAAAGAACGCGAAAGAGAAGCAGTTCAGGCTAAGGACAAAAACGAAAAACAAGTAGCACAGTTAAGTATGGATGATGATCAAACTGCCAAATATATGATTTATGTCAAAGTCAATGGTAGTGTGGTAGATTGTCATTTGGATTTGGGAAGTAGGGCCTGCAATCGAATATTCGAATATTCGAATAATTCGAATATTCGCCTCATTTTAATATTCGAATAATGATTACGAATATTCGAATATTCGATTATTTTTAAAGACATTTGAACTGACTAGTAAACGAACTTTATACAATATTTGATCCATAGTGGTAACGAGGTTTTTTATTTCATCACATTAAATATTACAAGACAGTATTACAATTATTTTAAAAAAAATCTAAAAAAATGTTTTTAACATATTTCATCAAACGCATCTTGCGTGAACATACCCAAAAGAAGGATCGTGCGATTCCTGCGTGAGCGCTCGCCGTTATTCGGGAAGAAGAATGGCAAACTGCCATATATTAATTTACCTGGATTATATTTGTTAAAGTATTTTCATTTGTCATATTTTCCAATAAGGACTATTTTTATGCACGTGATCTCAGAGAGTGATTGTTTCTATTTAGGTTACTGCCTAGTTAACAGAAATTGTTTAATTTTGTTTTCATTACTTTATTTTAGATAATCAATGATAATTGATGATCTCATTTATGATAGGTTTATTATCTATCTATCGGCCGAAAGACGTCCACTGCTGGACAAAGGCCTTCCCCAAGGATTTCCACACTGACTGGTCCTGTGCGGCTCGCATCCAGCGGCTTCCCGCAACCTTCACCAGGTCCAGGTCCACCGAGTCGGAGGCCTGTCCACACTGCGTTTTCCGGTGCGCGGTCGCCACTCGAGAACTTTACTGCCCCAACGGCCATCTGTTCTACGAGCTATGTGCCCTGCCACTTAAGTCTAGCGATTCTGAGAGCTATGTCGGTAACTTTAGTTCTCCTACGTATCTCTTCATTTCTGATTCGATCACGTAGAGAAACACCAAGCATAGCGCGCTCCATCACCCTTTGGGTGACTTTGAGCCTTCTTATGAGGCCCATAGTAAGCGACCATGTCTCGGATTCATATGTCATCACTGGCAACACACACTGGTCAAAGACTTTAGTCTTGAGACACTGCGGTATTTTGGACGTGACGATATTGCGAAGCTTCCCGAACGCTGCCCAGCCGAGTTGGATTCGGCGATTGATCTCTTTCTCGAAGTTGGATCTACCTAACTGGACTGTTTGTCCCAGGTATACATACTCGTCAACAACTTCAAGTGTAGAGTCTCCAACCTTCAGAGGAGTGGGTGTAACACGGACGTTTAACATGATTTTAGTCTTATCCATGTTCATTTTAAGACCCACTTATTGGGAGACTTTATTGAGTCCTTCGAGCATCGTGCCTAGGTCCTCCAAGGTCTCAGCCATGATCACGCACGATATCGTCAGCAAATCGAAGGTGAGTGATGTACTCGCCATTGATGTTAATGCCGAGTCCTCTCTAGTCCAGAAGCTTGAAAACATCTTCCAGTGCAGCGGTGAACAGTTTCGGAGATATAACATCTCCCTGTCTCACCCCACGCTGCAGCCGGATAGGTTTTGAATTCTGATCCTGGAGGTGGACCGACATGGTGGCGTTTTCATACAAACACTTCAATACTTCGATGTATCGATAATCGACTTGGCACCGTTGGAAAGACTGCAACACAGCCCAGGTCTCGATCGAATCAAAGGCTTTCTCATAGTCCACAAACGCCAAGCATAGTGGCCGATTATACTCTTCGGTCTTCTGTATAATTTGCCGCAGCGTATGTATGTGGTCTATGGTACTGAAGCCTTTTCGGAAACCGGCTTGTTCGGGAGGCTGAAAGTCATCAAACTTGCGTGCGAGACGATTCGTAATGACTCTCGAAAACAGTTTGTAGACATGGCTCAGGAGTGAGATGGGTCTGTAATTGTTCAGCAGAGTCTTATCACCCTTCTTGAAGAAGAGCACCACCACACTCCTGTGCCATGCTGTAGGTGTTCGTCCCTCGAGCATGTCGGAATTGAATAGCTTCTGAAGAGCTATAAGTACCGGTTCTCCATCTGCTTTCAGAAGCTCAGCTGTAATTCCATCATCACCCGGTGCCTTGTTGTTCTTAAGTTGTTTGAGAGCCATTCTTATCTCGCACAGGCTGACATCTGGGATATCTTCGGTATAGTGTCGGGTCAATCTGGCTCTCGGGTCTTCAGCTTGATTACTGACAGGTAAGCGTGAAGTCGTGTATAATTGTCCGTAGGACTTCTCAACCTCTTCAAACAGCTCGGGCTTGGACGACACGACTCTTCCATCTTCGGTCTTCAGCTTTGTCAGTTGGCTTTGACCAGCAGACAGATCCCTTGCGAATACTTTTGACCCTTTATTACGCTCGATAGCCTCTTTAATACGATTTCTATTAAATTGACGTATATCGCGGGTCAAGGTCTTGGGAATCTGTCTGTTTAGTCGCCGATACTGACAAGCATCTTCAGAGGATTTTAGAATCAGGCTTCGTCTTTCCTCCATGAGCTTGCTGGTGGGGTTTGAGATACGAGATGTTCTTTTTGAACGTCTGATTTTGAAAGCTTTATTCCGAGCCGTTTGGACAATTTCCACGAACTTGTCGTTGTAATTGTCCACATTTTCGCATTCTCCTAGGCATTCGAAGCGGTTGTGCAACTCGAGCTGAAAGCTTTCGGGGTTTTGGAGTTGGATAGGCGCCTTTCTCCGTATCCAAATTTCCCCACTCTCAGCTCGTTGTCACTTCGTTTGCCTAGTTTCGCGTTGAAGTCCCCCATCACAACGGTGTAATGGGTCCTGGAGCTATGTATGGCTCTGGAGATATCCTCATACATAGCCTCCACCTCGTCGTCGGGGTGTTCCGCGGTCGGTGCATATACCTGTATGACCTTCAGCGAATACCGTTTGGTGATTCTGAGTATAAGGTACGCTACCCTCGTCGAAACACTCTCGACCTGGACCACGTTGTTAACGAGGGACTTGTGGACAATAAACCCTACACCACCCTGGGACAGATGGTCGCCCTCCCGGAAATAGAGCAGGTTTCCGGACTTAAGGATCATGGTGTCCTCTCCCTCTCTTCGGACTTCACATAATCCTACAATGTCCCACCGTAGCCTGCTCAATTCCTCCTCCAGTTCAGCGAGTTTCTCGTCTGTTCGCAGTGTGCGCGTGTTGTATGTTGCCAGGGCCAAAGGTCTTCGTTTTTGGTAGCCTGGCCTCTGCCGGAGATTCTTCGCACCCCATGACCCGCCGTTACCGTGACCGCTACCGGAGTCAGGAATAGCGGGGCTTCCGGGGACTAGGGGCCGTTTTTTAGGGTTTATATCCATGGGGGGGAGTTTCCGTAATCGCCACGCTTGGCATGCGGGTTGGCGATCGCAGTGTGGCGTGAGCCGAGATGGTATGCGGAAAAGACGCTGCTGCCCATCTTCCGGTTTATGGATCCCTTAGTCGCCTTTTACGACACCCACGGGAAGAGATGGGGTTTATTAAGTTAAAACTAATTACCTTGTTTCTTTTATTTGAAGTAGGTAGTTGTTTGATTTTATAATTTTTTAACATGTTGTCGCAAATAAATATGATTGATTTTAGAAATTTTAATGAGTCTATTTTATCTAATTGCAAAATAGTGTCCTACCACGTAAAACCCTATTTTATTTGACTTTATAACTTTTCGAATAATATTCGAATATTCGAATATCTCGGGCAAAAATATTCGAATATTCGAATACCAAAATTTTCGAATATTTGCATGCCCTATTGGGAAGCCAGTGTTCACTCATAAAGTTGTCAAAGGCCAGAGAACTTAACTTAGACATAGCAATGCCGGAAGACCTACCTTTTCTAAGGGGTATCGGCGGTAACTTGATCCCTCCTGTAGGTATGACCACCGTTTCTGTTGAAGTACAAGGTATACTGGAAACTATTAATCTATACGTTGTAGATGACTATGTAATTAACCAATCGGTATTACTAGGGCATTCTTTCACGGAAAAACCAGATATAATAATCACAAAAACTCCTACTGCCATTATTTTCAAAAGGGTTCAAAGCATTAAGGTGCACCTTACAGTAAGTAAGGATGTCGATCTACCACCGAATACAATGCGTGCCGTCCAAGTTCTTACTGAACGTAGTGTGGACACTCGTGTTCATATAAATGGATCTTTGAGAGGCCCTGAAGGAAGGGAGTACTATCTTTTCCCCGGCGAGTACGAGATTAAGAGTGGTCGTAGTGCACTGTTAATTCAAAACGCTTCGCCAAACATTATTACCTTGAAACAGGGTACCCTCTTAACGCGAGTGCATTGGAAAAATACCGACAACCTGGAAAATATATTTGACACGTGTAGTGTCAGATTCTGTGAAACACCGAAAAAAGAAACTTTGAATTGCAACCCTAATTTACAAGAAGAAGAAACACTGAAACTACATAATTTACTAGAAAAGTATAGTGGATGCTTTTCAAATGGACTAGATGATTTGGGTTTCACAGATTTAACAGAAATGGTAATAGAACTTGAAGATACGGAGCCGGTTGTGTATCGCCCTTATCGCATGTCTTACGCAGATCGCACACTGGTAAGAAATATGGTGCAAGAAATGCTTGATCATGGCATAATCAGTGAATCTACATCGCAATACGCCAGCCCTATCGTACTCGTACAAAAGAAGACTGGTGAGAAGCGACTTTGCGTCGATTACCGGGCCTTGAATCGTAAAACAAAAAAAGAACACTATCCCCTACCTCGAATAGAAGACCAACTCGATCAATTGTCAGGCAATACGGTTTTTACATCACTGGATTTGGCCTCTGGTTACTACCAGATACCAATTGCTGAAAGCTCACGAGATAAGACAGCATTCGTGACACCAGATGGCCAATATCAGTACAACCGAATGCCTTTTGGATTAGTAAATGCGCCTTCGGTCTTCCAACGTACCATTAATAAAATATTGCTTGAGGCCAAAGTAAAGTACGCAATAGTTTACATGGATGACATCCTCATTCCATCCAAGGATGTCACCGAAGGTCTGCAGCGATTAGAAGAAGTTCTACAACTTCTGCAAAAGGGTGGCCTTACATTAAAATTAAGTAAGTGCCACTTTTTCTTAGACTCGATTGAATTTCTTGGCTACGATGTAAGTTCAAATGGGATTCGGCCTGGACACCGGAAAACCGATGCGGTAGCTAAATTTCAAACACCTGGAAACCAACACGAATTAAGACAATTCCTTGGGTTATCAGGCTACTTTCGGCGATTTATCAGAAATTACGCAATACTAGCAGCTCCTTTGACAGATTTATTGAAGAAGGATGCAAAATGGTCGTGGAGTGACAGCCAAAACTACGCGTTCGATAAAATAAAGACCATGTTGGTTGAACGGCCCGTACTTGCTCTCTACGACCATAATGCTGAGACCCAACTACACACAGATGCTAGCAAGGAAGGTTTAGCGGGTATCTTGCTTCAAGCTAACTCAAATGGAGTGTTTCAACCGGTTTCATATTTCAGTCGTAAGACTAACACTGAAGAACGAAAACTCCATTCTTATGACCTGGAAACGCTAGCAGTAGTAGCCTCTTTAAATCGATTCAGAGTGTATCTCATAGGAATCCCATTCAAAATATACACTGATTGCAATGCGTTACGAGCGACTTTCGTCAAACGTGATTTAATCCCCCGAGTTGCTCGATGGTGGATACAAATGCAAGAGTTTGACTGCACCATTGAGTACAGGCCAGGCTTACGTATGTCGCATGTAGACGCCCTCAGTCGCAATCCGGTTGAAGAGGCAAAAGAGATCTCAACATCTCTTGATGTTCTTGCCGTCGAAACTTCTGAACAGGACTGGATTGTAACTGTTCAATCAGCTGATGAGGAAGTAAAAAGGATAAAAGATATCCTGTCACACTCTGGATCAGAACAAATCATGGACATACACAAAAACTACAAATTGAAAAACAATCGCGTCTATCGAGTAGTCGGGGATGAACTAAAATGGCTTGTACCAAAGGGCGTCCGATGGCAAATACTAAAAATGAACCACGACGATGTAGGTCATTGTGGTTACGATAAGACCTTGCAGCGGATCCGTAAAAATTATTGGTTCGCCAAGATGCGCAAGTTCGTAAAAAAATATGTTTCATCTTGCCTGGAATGCTCGCACCATAAAACACCCGGTGGTAAACGTGAGGGCGAACTCCACCCCATTGACAAACCTAGCGTACCGTTTCACACGATCCATGCGGATCATCTCGGCCCGTTTGTGAAAAGCAAGAAGGGTAATTGTTATTTACTTGTTATAGTCGATGGGTTCACGAAGTTTGTCAATATAAAACCGGTCCGAGACACAAAATCAACAACTTCCATTAGAATCTTCAAAGATCATATAAGTTATTTTGGAAGCCCGGCACGCCTTATCACCGACAGAGGCACCAGTTTCACTAGTGGAACTTTTAAGGAGTTTATAGATGCGTATGGTATAAAGCATATTATGAATGCTGTATCGACACCCAGAGCCAATGGTCAAGTAGAGAGGTTTAACAGAACTATTTTGAATGCGCTCTCTACTTCTAACCATGGCAAGGATGAAAAATCTTGGGATGAACGCATCTCAGATATACAATTAGGGCTCAATACCACGACTCACAAAACTACTCAAAAGACTCCATCGGAGTTGTTATTTGGTTTCAATGTTAAGTGCAGGAGTGAAGGAATTTTAAGTGCTGTCTTAGATGATACCATGAATGTGACATCTAATGAAAATCTTACTAGCAATAGAGAGGCAGCAAGAGAGAAAATAATGGAAAAACAAGCCAAAGATGTTGAATGAAACGTTTAACAGCCGTAGAAAACCTGCAAAGCACTATTCAGAAGGTGATTTAGTGCGTGTAGAGCGACAGGTTCCCCACGATGGGCATTCGCAGAAATTAGTCGTTAAATATCAGGGTCCATACCGCATACTAAAAAAACTTCCTAACGATAGGTACGTGATAGAAGACACACCCTTATCCCGTAAAAATAATCGTCGCTACGAAGCTGTAGTGGCAATAGACAAAATGCAGCCTTGGCTTAATTTCAACAGAAATTTAGATTCCAGTAGTGATGATGATAATAATGACTCCGAATGAACTCTGAAATAGTTTTTTCTATATACTAGGCATGTTTTAAGATTAATGAATTGTACATTTTTATTTAATCAATAAACTTCGTAATTTTAACATTTAAAGCTGTCTACAATTTAATTTAGAGATCTGACTGAAAATGTTATTTATGATATTTGTATTTTAAGATTATATAAATTATTAATAGGTAATAACGATATATGTACTTCTTAACGGAAATGTTATTTATCTTGTAAATTCATTAAACACTGATTGCATTTTCAGCATGCTATCTAGAAAGAAATATTAATTAATACTATCTTCGACAGTCCTGCTTTAGGTGACTGGTGACTTCCCGTGGTTAAATAAATAACCAAGCGAAGGGGCTCGCTTTAAACAGGAAGGCCGAACTGTAAGCTTATTTACTAACATAATAAATAAATAGATAGATAAATAAATAAATAGATATTAAATAATAAATAAATATCACCCATATTTACTAATATAATAAATAAATAGTTGTATATTTTATTAAGATAGAGTAATGAAAAATAATTGTAAATCATTTGCCTTTTCCGGTCATGCGAATTTCCGGTCGCCAGCGGATCTCAACCGCGTTCCGAATTTTAAAATCATTGTTCATTAATTTTAATAAAATTGCATTTTATTTGTAATCATAATTGATTTAATTAATAAAATTATAGTCATCGTAATTTATTACATATACTTTGTTTATAATAATATTTGGAAATAATATTGAACACTTTATATAAAAGCCACGATCGCCATTTTGAGTCAGTCGATCTTGAGCTGTCGTTCGTGTCAGACGTGTCCAAGTGTACAAAAATATATCCAAGTGTTTATAAATTTATCGGATTTTATTTCTGAGCAACCCTTCCCTGAAGTTAAGTCTTTAATACTATATAGGATAAAACATCGTTTTTACTATAGCTATGTTAATTTTCTAAACAAAACGGTATTTTAAATAGTTCTTATATCACTTAGTATTTACATTGTGATAAAAGATTATAACTTAATCCGCTAGTTGACTGCTAGTCATTTTCAGTTACCTACTTTTTTTATCAAATGTCAAAAACGGAATTTTGTTCTAAAAATGTTTGCAAGGAGAATGGGCGATTTTGGCCCATATGTTGTAACACTTGTAACGCATTGTGACCTATATCGTAAAATAGGTCACACAAAGTACTAACTTTTTTTGTATGACAGCTCACCTGGATCTCGTGCAGAAGAAAAGTTATTAGGCATAACCTAACGAAAAAGTTTGTACTTGATATAGAATAGAAAAGAAATATGTTTATTCAGCAAATACACATTTAAGGAAGCAACAAATACAGCCGATTAAAATAACATAACATAGTAAAAAAAAAGAAAAGAGCAATAAAATTACATAAATTAATTCTAAGTAGGTATAATTGTAACCTATGAAAATATAGCATAAAATATACCTACTTATCGAGGTAAAATCATGATTATGCTCATCGTTACAGTCAAAACACGCTGTTAACTGTGCAGTGGTCATGGTCATCAGATCATGTAGGTTAACTGGTTACACATACGGTCATAACCTAGATGGGTTTGACTGTAAGTGGCATTTATCTCGACTGTTTCCGTGCTTTGAAAGGCAGTTGTTAACTTGTTATACCATATCGGAGGTCCATGAGGATGGCATAACCATCCCCATACAGAAAAAGTATCTGCGCTAACACTGGGGACGACATTGATTATTATCGAAAAACGTTACTGATTTACTTACTGAGGCATGTAATTCCCTTATTTTTTACTTTGAAATTAAGGCGGAAAACACACTGCTCCGCTCACAGAGGCGAATTGCGGACATTGCGCTGGAGCGGATTTAAACTTTGTACTGTAAAATGTTGATTTGTATACAAAAACCGCGGGGTACCACACACTGGCACCGCTTCTCCGCCCGGAGGCGCGATTCGCACGACGAATCCGCGCTCCCGGATGGCGACGCGATGTGATTCGCTGGGTACCACACACTGACGCCGTTTCTCCGTCCGGAGGCTCGGGGAGCGGGAGGGGGTGAGGCTCGGGGTGCGGGGGATGAGGTAGGGAATTCTAAAATAATTATATATTCTGAAAACGAAAAATATTGTTAATGAACCAGATATGTGAATTGTTTGATTCAATAAAAAAAACCTCTTATTTTTTTTTTTATCTTTTGTTCCAACTACCAGGCGATCTTACATCAACTCCCTGAGTGAAGCCGGGTCCTCCAGCTAGTGAAGATAATGTTCACTTCGATGTTTTTCTAAGAATGTTTGCCGTAGGAAAAAAAAATTTTTCGTAAAAAAATTAAGTAGAAGCGACTTCACTATCAACTGTTTTTAGGGTCCTTTTATTGTTATGGGTGGCACACGCACGCGTAGTACGGGCAAGTTAGGTGAAGCTAGTATGGCGAGGTCGAAAAAAAAAACCTAAAGCTGATTTTTTGCACAGTCGTTCCTTGGGACCATAGAAGTATACCCTGAAAAGTCCCAATTCCTAGGGTGCCGGCGTCCCCCTTTCCCCCCCCTCAAAAGGTCCCGATTTTCAGTATTTTTCATTTTACTCAAAACCAGTAGGAGTTAGATGAAAACTGTCAAAGAGGCAATTAATCCTTATTAAATTACCTATCAAACGGAACTACTTTCATATCAATAGAAGTTTTAGTTATTGAGATATGCTTGTCTATATATGACAAAAAATTGAAAATACCCAATTTTGTACCAATTTCTTGATTTTTCTGAGAAAACTGTAAACGTATTTATAAAACATTGTTAGTAAAAAATATTCCTTTCATATTTAGCAACAAAACGAGACTACATTAATAAAAAATTACAAATAATTAATTAAGTTGTAGTTCATTACATCTCAGTTGATAAATATGATTAATTTTCTACATATAAATTTCAACTCTAAAGCATCGTGACTGACGACTTGTAGTTATTATCTATGTATAAAATTGTCACATGGATACAAAAAAGCCTTAAAATAGAAATAAAATAAAACATACAATTCTTTAATATTTACGAATTACTATATTTATTCGCCTTTTTGATCATCGATATCTATGTTGTCTTATTATTTACGAGATGAACCACGGTGTCGACCCATAGTGCCTGCCACATTATATTAAATAGTACTATTTACATTAAGTATGAATAATCCCTGTTGCTCTCTGAAGGCGACCACACCCCCACCACCCCTAAGGTCCGGTGACAGTCCATACAGTCGCCAGTCGACACTCGTCACGAACTTCTCGCTCGCGTCTACATTTTAGATAGGGAAATTTTAGTAGGTAAATAACTCAATGTATGGAGTATGGAGTGTCTAGGATGTGAATCTGCAACTGGTTTAGTGCAAATGGAAGCTTGGTAGCCACAGGTATAACGCTTTACCCCAAAATTTTCCACTCCAATCCTGAGGATTCAATTGATGTCCATCCATACTATGAATGTACCTGCAGGTACACACGTACAATAAATATTGCGCACACACATCAGAAGCGGTAGGAAGGATGCCAGTTAAACTGAAGAATATAAGGTGCTACTTTATTAGTGCCCGATATTTTAGTCAGTGCTTCTACTCCTGATTCTGATCAACTTTCCCCAAGAAACCCATAGTCAAATCGAAAAAAAATTTTTGGACTCTTCATACAAATCGATCAGCCTAGCGGCCAAATTAGTATGAAGAGCCCAAAAAATTTTTTGCGATTTGACTATGGGTTCCTTGGGGAAAGTTGATCAGAATCAGGAGTAGAAGCACTGACTAAAATATCGGGCACTAATAAAGTAGCACCTTATATACTCGTTGTGTGGATTTTGCACAGATATTTACGAGATGAGAGATCTCGTAGAGCATTTGAAAGCCGCACGAACTTGATAGAGAGTCATGGTATTTTCTCCAATAACGATTACCTATGTGTTTTGTATAAGAATATTAAAAAAAAAAAATCGGGCAATTTAATAAACCATGGAATATACTGCATTTTTTTCATGTTTGATTGTTTCCTTTTTTGAAAAGGCACTTGTTGTAGTTATCAGAACATCGTTTTTCTCGTCTTTCTTTTTAATTGTGCCATTGCATGACCCCAACCGTATTCTACGGCATAAATATCTGCGCAAAATCCAAACATGCAAGTAAATGCTTCATTGCGACTGGTATCCTTGCCACCTACCTCTGATGGGTATGTGCAATATTCACTACACGTGTACCAGAAGAACAAGAATAGTTTGGATGGACATCATTAATAATTGAATCCTCAGGTTTGGAGTGGATTTCAGGGTAAAGCCTTATACCTGTGGCTACCAAGCTTCCATTTGCACTGAACCAGTTACAGATTCACATCCTGGACACTCCATACTAATCATTTGAGTTATTTACCTACTAAAATTTCCCTATCTAAAATATCTGGCGACTGTATGGACTGTCTCCGGACCTTAGGGGTAGTGGGGTCGGTCGCCTTAAGAGAGCAACAGGGATTATTCATACTTAATGTAAATAGTACTATTTAATAAAATGTGGCAGGCACTATGGGTCGACACCGTGGTTCATCTCGTAAATAATAAGATAACATAGATATCGATGATCAAAAGGTAAATATAGTAATTCGTAAATATTAAAGAATCGTATGTTTTGTTTTATTTCTATTTTAAGGCTTTTTTGTATCCATGTGACAACTTTATACATAGATAATAACTACAAGTTGTCAGTCACGATGCTTTAGAGTTGAAATTTATATGTAGAAAATTAATCATATTTATCAGCCGAGATGTAATAAACTACAACTTAATTAATTATTTGTAAATTTTTATTAATGTAGTCTCGTTTTGTTGCTTAACATGAAAGGAATAATTTTTACTAACAATGTTTTATAAATACTTTTACAGTTTTCTCAGAAAATCAAGAAATCGGTACAAAATTGTGTATTTTCAATTTTTTTGTCATATATAGACAAGCATATCTCAATAACTAAAACTCCTACTGATATGAAACAAGTACCGTTTGATAGGTAATTTAATAAGGATTAATTGCCTCTTTGACAATTTTCATCTAACTCCTACTGGTTTTGAGTAAAATCTAAAATACTGAAAATCGGGACCTTTTGAGGGGGGGGAAAGGGGGACGCCGGCACCCTAGGAGTTGGGACTTTTCAGGGTATACTTCTATGGTCCCAAGGAACGACTGTGCAAAAAATCAGCTTTAGGTTTTTTTTTTGACCCTAAACATTAAATTGCCCGTACTAGCGGGTCGCTTTGGAAACGTCGGGGCGGGGCGACGATGCAGGTATACCACTGCACCCCAGTACCATCCGGATTTTTGACGACGGAATTCGGACGAAAACCGTCCGGTGGGACGGAATCCGAGCCTTCGTCGTGCACCGCAGCTTCGGACGGAAACCGTCCGGTGGAGCGGAACGCTGCCGCATGCGAATTTCATCGCTTCGCGCTCCCGTCCGATTTCTGCCTCAGTGTGATATCCGCGTAACAGTCATCGCAGGGAGGGGGAGGGTGATGGAAGGACCCCATAAAGGGGGTGGTTTGAGGATAGAAATGAGCCATTCGGGAGCACTTGTAGGAGCACTTGTCTGAGCACTTGTACGTACTTGTCCGAGCACTTGTACACTTGTAGTGGATAGGTAGGTAGGTACACAAGTAGTGTATTATTGGGCTTTTAAAATCACTTTTTGAGAACAGCGTTCAGTAAACTCCGTTCGCCTCGCTTCGCTCGTCTTCACTCCGTATACTGAACGCTGTTCTCAAAAAATGATTTTAAAATCCCAAAAATCCAACGAAAACTTCGGTTCAACACATACAAAGAGCGAATGTTAAAATTATATTAGTACTCACCAGTAAAAAGCCGCTGTCTCCGTTGAAGTTTAACATCTTTTAAATCTCACTATTTATTAAACACAACGCACATAAACTTGAAAAAAATAGATAACATAGTTTTGTTGTGATAGGTTGGTTATTAAACTACGCGGTCGCGTATAGGATGGGATATTATAAATTGGTTGATTTAGGTTTCATTCACTGACTGGATGAAGTTTCAGTATTTTAATTCTTTCAAGGCTCACTTATATAATTCAGTTACTGCACCTAACTGATAACTTCATTCAATTGCAGCAGTGTATGGCTGGGGGTTTCGGTCTACTCGAAACTGGCTCCCCGACACTGACATTCATTGAGTAGCTGAAGTTTCAGTACCTTAAATTTTCATAACTTCACCCAATTGCAGCAGTGTATGGCTGGGGGTTTCGAACTAGTCGAAACTGGCTCCCCGACACTGACATTCATTGAGTTGCTGAAGTTTCAGTACCTTAAGTTTTCATAACTTCACCCAATTGCAGCAGTGTATGGCTGGGGGTTTCGAACTACTCGAAACTGGCTCCCCGACACTGACATTCATTGAGTTGCTGAAGTTTCTGTACCTTAAATTTTTTTAACTTCACCCAATTGCAGCAGTGTATGGCTGGGGGTTTCGAACTACTCGAAACTGGCTCCCCGACACTGACATTCATTGAGTTGCTGAAGTTTTAGTACCTTTAATTATGATTAGGTTCACCTTGAATAAAAATAACTGATAACTTCGTTTAACTGCAGGAGTGCTTCGGTTGGGTTTACAACTTTTTCAAACATGTTCGATCTGCATCTATATTTATCTGTTCATAAAATTTGGTTATATTCACACCAAAACTAAGTTATACACATTTAATTAATTTTATAATATATTTCACTAAGCGGGAACATCCGACGTCATTCCCGCTGCACTGTAAACCTCCACTAGAAGAAGCTGCTGACGCTTGCAAATCTACACAAATGACACGGCGTGATCATAAGCGACAAGCGTTTTTGCCTTTTATTTAAAAATAATTAAGTTAGTAGCAATTTAGCTAAATAAGTTTTGAAGTAGAATTTTTATTTCAGAAGAATTGATTTAATTAGGAATTACGAAATTACTTCGTTTTGTTTACATCTTCATTTTATAGATTCTGTTTTTTTTTTAAGAAAACATATATAGATTTTATTAATATTCATTTGATGATAATTTTAAGAACTAAGGAATTCATCATTTATCAATTCAGTTTTTTTAAGCTTCCAATGATTTGCTTTTCACTCCCGCTATGCGCTTATGACTTCAACCAATAAGTACTGTCACACACATAATTTCTATCTCAACGGTGTACTTATGATTAGCAGGTAAGTAAATAAGTATGAAGTATGATTTATTTCTATATTATAAAAAGTATTACTGATACTAACTCTTTAAAATTAAATTAAACATTTTGTAGCTTAATGTAATCAGAAGTCCAACGACATGTGATTTTTGTGATAATGTAGCCTTTAATTATGTAAATGTAAAAATAAATAGGTAAAATTGAAACTTCTTTGGAAATTCGTGAGAGAGGGAGAGGAATTTAAGTAGGTTTTTCTAATTAACTTAACTTGAATATTAAAATCATGTTTTTTTTAAATTTGACTGTACTTCAAAAATACATTCCCATTCCCACGATATACGGCAAAGGTTTTACCACAAAGTGCTGAGTTGTTGATCATATTATTATGAATAAACTTGCTTGCTTGGCTAGTCTATTATGGTCATGGTAAATAATGGTCACAGAATTTCAATCGCAAATAATAGTTTAGTGTAATAAGGTCGCTATTAAAAGTGGTAACAGAATTTGATTATTTTAATATGCTGAGTATAATAACGTTATATTAAAATGGATGCAAATATTACTTAGGTGAAAAAATATCACAGAGCTCTACGTTTTAAAAATATAAAATTAATAACAGCTACTAGGGTGATGCACAAGTGAAGATTCATTCATGATAACCAAAAGTCTTGCCGCCAAACATCAATGTTTACAGCACTGATGTGTTCCGGCATGAAGATAAGATAACCAGTTCCCCATTGCGTTGGGGAACCAATTGTGGATAAAAAATAAGTTTAAAAATCTAATATTAAAAACAGTTACTTAACACTGTATAGGTATCGGTTATGCTTCTTGTGACCAATTTACACTTTAAAATTTCAATAAGCTTATGACAAAACATTAATAGTTAATACGAAAAAAAAAATGATATTCTGTTGTGACAAAAATACATTCATTGACCTTATTATACCAACTCGCTTATCTAAGACTACAACATTCGTGACAAAAAATTACTTTGCCTACAGGATCGTGTATTCTTCAAAGAGTTTTTAACGCAACTATCTCAAACAAATGTCTTTTAGATTTTATTAGAAACGGATTTTAAGATAACAAGGTAAGTAAGACTCGCATTAATATCAAAATAGTAATTTTACCCTGTTGAGTAAGAAACAGAGATCAAAAATTATTTCGCTAAATATGTACATCCTTTTTTTATTGCTAACATAATTTTATTGAAATCAAATTCAGCAGAACCTCTTAAATCTGAACCACTTCTAATTCGAACCCTTGTGTTATCCAAACGTCCCACCTCTTCCCGTTTCTTCACTGACTATCTATCGAATGTCGAGTAGGCTTTTTATTTTTAATACAATATCATCGGACAAATTATTGGATCTCTTAATTGTTTAGTTATGTTAAATTTGTATTTATTTTATTTTACAATACTAATAGTTTTATAAAAAGTAGCCTATAGTTTCTATGTAGGTACTATAATTCGATCGCTCTGCGAATCTCAACACGGAGTAAATCAAAATATCAAAACCCTGTTGTATAAAATAAACCCTGCTGTATACGATGTGTTAGGTTGACCAAGAAGGCGACCGTTTTTGCTGACTTAATCAACTTACAAGTGAATACCGTACCTGCATGTTTCAAGTTACAAAGGCTTTATAATTCAATTTATTAATATGAAATTTTTTTTTTTTGATGAGATTGCCATTTTACTGTGAGAAAATAGGTGTTCAAGTGCATGTCAGACTAGTGATGGGGAAAGGAATATTCTCGGTTCGAGAACATTCTCATTCAGAAAATGTTTGAGAATATTCTCGATAACCAATTATATATAAAATTGTCAATTGTAAGTAACAGGCAACCAACACATCTACAAATTTAGTATACAAAATTTACCTTTACGTGGCAGTTTAGTATGAATACTTTATATCAAATCAAATCAAATATATTTATTTGCATAAATTTTGGTAAGTACCAGTACAAGTTGTTATAAATATAAATTACCGCAAAATTTTGCTTAAATTAAGCGTGCAAATTCTTAAAACAATATATTTCTTAACAAACTATTTAGCATTCAATATTAGTAAATATAAATGTTATTTTAAATCACCTTATCAATTAAATTTTATTTTATACAAAAAAAAACATTTTTAAATACATTTTTAAATTCTCGCAAATTCTCCCCACGGAGAACATTCTCGAGAACTTAAGCGCAAAGTTCTTGCGGAGAGAAAGTTCTCGATTATTTCCCATCACTAGCTCGGACCACGTGTGAGGATTTCTGCTTACTCAGGAATTATTGTGTTATAAAATGGGGAGAATTGCGGAATTTGTTACATACTTTGCTCAGTGTTTGAGTGAAATTCTTCAGTGCACGGAAGCACCTCCGAATCCGGTCCCTACTCTGCTGCCGGCTCTGCCCTACGTCGCATCAACCTGAGACACTTCGCCGTTGAAATAATGTTCGTAAGTTCTTATAATTTTGTAAGCTATTATGCTTTTTTTTTTCAGTTCACGTTGATCTAGGTACCTACTCTGAGTGGAATACGCTTTCCGTTCAAAGTTTTTGCAGGAAGAAAGTAAAGTTTTACATTTTCTTACAGGTCTGAAGAAAATTACCGTAAAAAGAAGAGCGAGGCGTTCTTCGATTCAGATGATGAATCCGTAAGGTAGGTACATACGATATAATTTTCAATCCAGTTTTCAAAGTGATTGAGACAAGGTCCGTGCTCAGCACTGCAGCACTGCTCAGCTGTGACTCTTTTATTGTATTGGTATTGTTTGTATAGATACTCTTTTGTTTTTTCATAGTCCAGTCGTGTCAGTCTTACATTTAATTACGAAAACATTGTGATTTTTTTAATTCTTTTTTACTTATTTTCAGCAACAAAAAGAAAGCCAAATCAACGGCGGCGCCAAGAAAAACAGCAGCGGCGCGCAAGGCTGCACCTGCACCATCAACGTCAAGCAACGTTGACGCTAAGGCGTGGTTATTCAGCGAGTCGGAGGACGAGCGCGAAGAGGAGCAGATCAGCAAGCGTGAGCATAACAGCGTGTACGCGAGGCGCGTCGCTGGCGGGTCGATCAGACGCAAGGCTCATCTGTCAGGTGATCTACTATCGGAGCTACTACTGTTTAACCCGGACGAGGTCTGCGGCCTCGACGGTTACGAGAGGTGCGAAAAAGCAGTGGTGTGGCTCCGTTACACTGGAGACTCCAACTCGCCGGAGCTGCAAGCTTTGAAAAAGTTTTTAAAAATAGCTAAAACTAAGTTTACAGAAGAGGGCACATTTTTTAAAACCAAAAAGTAATATTTTTTGTCAGTTTTTTAAGATTTGTTTTTTTGATATGTGCCCTCTTCTATAAACTGGGTACATTTTATATCAGTACAACTACTTATAAAAATGATACTTGTATGATACTTTACTAAAACACTACTTAAATAAATAAATGATACTTCTTAGTGACAATTAATTATATTTTTAATTTTTAATCTTATGTCAACTAAAATCTGCTCTAAGTTTTAAACCTCAAAGCCTCTGTCCTAAATTTTTTAACTTGTTATGTTTTTTTTTTATTTGTTTCCAATTCAATATCATGGCTAGATCAATATTTTGTTCAGTTTGCGATATCTCAGTAAAAAGTAAAGCCTTTTCTGCTCATTTAAAAAGTACAGTACATAAAAACAACACAGCTGTGAGCGAATGTGATGGTGTTGAGAAAGTTGCTAGCGCATTTCGAAGTCGAATTGCATCATATAGATTAAAATGTGAGTCGGAAGCCAGCACAAACGATGCAGAAGTGCTTCTGCCGGCTAAATTCTTGATGTGTTTACGAAAGCGCGTGCGTGCTTTGCTTTTAGCACGTATGCAAGCCCATAATAGTCTCAAGGTCAATTTTGAATTGTTTTCAGAATTCTTTTTACCCAAAAATGACTTACTATCTGTTAAATCTTTTGCTACAGAAAACATTGTCTTGCATCAAAGCTATAACTTTGAAGACTTATTTTCAAGAATAGTCCAATCAATAACAAAAAAAAATGACGAGTTTCAAGAAAAAGATAGTGGATGGGCATTTGTACGAAACCTTTACCTTGAAATAAATATAAACAAGTATAATCCCTTAAGAGCTTCAAGTTATATTGAGTTACCAAAAAATATTAAATATAAAAGGGCTTGTATCAACATAAAAAACAATGACAATTTTTGTTTTTTGTGGTGCATAATGGCAGCTTTGTTTCCTGCCACAAGTAACGCGCAGCGAACATCTTCATATCCTCACTTTAGTACTGTACTTAACACACGGAACATGTCATTCCCTGTAGGATTCACTGACATAAAGGTATTTGAAAAAAATAACAAAAACATAAGTGTAAACATTTATGGCTTGAAAAAGTCAAAAATTGTTGGGCCTCTGTATAAAAGCGAGTTTCGAAAAAAACATCATGTTAATTTATTGTTTGTGGAAGATGGTCCTCGAACTCATTACTGTCTTATTAAAGATTTAGCAAAATTAGTTCGTCCTCGGTTAACTAAACATCATTCAAAAGTTTTTCTTTGTGAGCAGTGCATGATATTTTTCGATAAAAGCGATAAACTTAATTCTCACATTTGCAGTGGTGTAGCAACTGTACTACCTGATAAAGGAACTCATATTAAATTTGAACATTTTGAAAGATTACAAGACATGCCTTTTGTTATTTACGCTGACTTTGAATCTTTGTTGATACCCACGAAAAGTACTGGAGACTCTAAAACAAATACATTAACTTTACAACAACACGTACCATCTGCATTTGGTTACTATATTGTGTGTTCATATGATAGTTCACTTAACAAATACGTTTCTTATCGAGGGGAAGACTGTGTTGATGAATTTATAAATAACCTTAAAAGCGATGTTAAAAATATTTCTTCAATATTTAATTCACCTATGCCTATGTCATTAACAGATAAAGACAAAGATAACTTTAAGAAAGCTAAATATTGTTTTCTTTGTAATGGTTTATTGTTTGAAGATAAAGTACGAGATCACTGTCATCTTACTGGACGGTATCGTGGTGCAGCGCATTCATACTGTAACATCAAATTTCGTTTACCGAATTTCATACCTGTATTCTTTCACAATTTATCAGGATATGACAGTCATCTTTTTATTAAACATTTAGGCGAAATTCCTGGTAAAATTAAAGTTGTAGCGAAAAATAAGGAAAATTATATTTCATTTACCAAAATGTTCGATCTTGATAATTGTCTTCCAGTACGTTTCGTAGATTCCTTCAAATTTTTGGGTACCAGCTTAGAGAAACTTGTGGTAAGTTTAAATGATGATGAATTTGTGCACTTGCCTCGGTTTTTCCATAACTTTGAACATTTCAAATTATTGAGGCGAAAAGGAGTGTATCCCTATGAATATATGACAGATTGGAATACTTATGAAGAAAATGAACTACCACCCAAAACCTGTTTCTTTAGTAGAGTAACTGGTTCTAACATCTCAGATGAGGATTACACCCATGCTTTGCATGTATGGAATGTGTTTGATTTAAAATCTTTAGGAGAATACACGGACTTGTACTTAAAAACAGATGTAATATTACTTGCAGATGTTTTTGAAAACTTTCGCAGAGCTTGTAAATCGTACCTATTACAAGCTCGATCCAGCATTTTACTTAACAGCTCCAAGTCTTAGTTGGGACGCTATGTTATTAAAAACTAATATAAAATTGGAATTAATTAATGACCTAGAAATTATGAAAATGATTAAGCAGGGTATACGCGGTGGTATATGTTTATGTTCTCACAGATATTCTAAGGCTAATAATAAGTACACAAGTGATTATGACCCAACAATAAAAGATAATTACATAATCTTCGTTGATTGTGTGAATTTGTATGGATATGCCATGTGCGCCTATTTGCCTCACTCTGGTTTTAAATTGTTAGAAAGAACGGAATTTGAACAAACAGACTTTTTTAAGGTCCCTGCAGATTCAAATTATGGATATATTTTAGAAGTAGATCTTCAGTATCCTGAAGAACTACATGATTCTCATAATGATTTTCCATTTTGTGCTGAAAAATTCACACCTCCTGGTTCCAAAAATTCAAAACTTATCCCAAATTTATATGATAAATACAATTACGTAATTCATTATGTTCATTTACAAATTTGTATCAAACATGGATTGAAACTTAAAAAAATTCATAGGGTTATTAAATTTAATCAAAGCCCTTTTTTGAAACAATATATCGACGTAAATACTGAATTGAGAAAAAAGGCAAAATCATTATTTGAACAGGATTTATTCAAATTGTTTATTAATAGCATATTTGGTAAAACATTAGAAGATGTTGAAAAAAGAGTTGATGTTAAAATGGTTAATGTATGGAATGATATGGAAAATAAAACGAAAAAAAGGACTTCTGTCGAGCAACTCATTGCAAGACCAAATTTCCACAGCGTAACAGTATTTACAGAAAATTTCGTAGCAGTTCAAATGAAGCCTGAAACAATAACTTTTGATAAACCAATTTATATTGGATTTTCAGTTTTAGAAATATCAAAAAGTCACATGTTTGATTTCCATTATTCTACCATAAAGCCTTACTATCAGGATAAAATCAAACTTTGTTATACTGGTACAGACAGTTTCCTTTATTCTATCGAAACAAAAGATTTTTATAAAGATATGAGAAATAATTTTCATACCTTTTTTGACACCAGTAACTATTCAGTGGACAATTCTTATGGTATTCAGATTAAAAATAAAAAAGTTCCTGGATTTTTCAAAGATGAAATGGGGGGAGAAATCATAACTGAATTTGTAGGTTTGCGTTCCAAACTTTATTGTATTAAAACAAAGAAAGATGAATTAAAAAAAGCAAAAGGGGTACAGAAACGTGAAATTAGGAACATTCATTTAAAAGATTACTATGAAGTACTCATGAAAAATAGGATAATATATAAGAAAAATATAATATTTAAATCACTCAAACACGAGGTTTTCACCCAAGAACAAAACAAAGTAGCATTTTCTTCTAATGACGATAAACGTATTATTCAAGAAAACCGTATTTCAACCTCATCCTGGGGTCATTATGAAAGTTTTTTTTAAGTCAGTATCATTGTTTCAAAGCACATAAGTACTTATCCTGTTATAGTAAAGTTCAGCTCACATCAGAGGACACTGATTGATCTAGCCACGAACGAAAGTTATTTATTTGACTGTGTTATATCACCACGTGCCTATTTAAAACATTAAAATTTATAATTTAATAGTTTAAACATAAGGACAAAACTTTGAGGCGATCGTGATAACATCCTTCAAGTGCAAGTGCAAATTTATTATAATCATAATATACATATAATATTATAATAATTTTTTTTTTAATAATTGTTCCTATGCATGTGGTCATTAATGAACACCGTTTAGTATATAAATTACTTAAGAAATTTTGTTAAATGCGATATGTTACATTTATTTTAGCGCCTCTAAGTAGGTATATACTATGAAATAATTTGTTTAGTGATTACCTAAATATTGTACTTGGTAATATCCTTCTTTTGTAATTTAGATAGATTTTTACCTAATAAAAACCAATTACTAAAACGATTGCCTTTATGTTTTGTAACACTTACTCTTTTTGTGAAAACATTAAATGTGCAAGCCTCTATCATGTTCGAACATGTTGGTAATATAATACCGCAGGTGCGCAAATATTAAATTGATACTTATACCTAATTATTTAAGTGCATGCACAAACATGCTCATGAAAGGCATTGCATTAACAAAATAATCAGAATGCTGACTTGCTACAATGAAATAAGTTACTCGAACCTGCGAAACCGTTAGCCTATTATTCAGTCTCTATCGAAGCGTCACGGACGAACCACCTTCATATTCCAGTGCTGGTACTACGGGTAGTGAACTACCTGTATCTTGAATTCAGAGGTATGGACTTGATTTATTTTAAAATAATTGAATAGGTAGTTATTAATGAAATAAAATCTGTGTTAACATTTTTGTATTTTTTGTTTCAGAAGATGGACCCCATTTCAAAGGAGCCAGGTTTAAAATATATTTTTGACCTTCCCAGTCCAGAAGCACCCTGCTCAGTCTGCGAAGAATCAAGCCTCTTTCAGCCCTCGTCCTCCAAAGTGAAAAGCACAGCGAAAAGACGTGACCGAAAACAGCAGCCATATTATGTCCAGAGAAAATCGAACCACAGTGCCTTATCATCATCCTATGTAATCAGCAAAGAAGTGGGAAAGGGTCGCCGTCTCATCAAAATTGAAATAATTGATACTACAGAGTCACCACAGCACGATAAGGATGCAGAAGAAGGAGTTACTGTGGTTAGCGCGCAGTACATCGTAAAAGAAGCGATGGACGATATTATGGACCAGACTGAGGCTCTTGTCCATAATATTTCTAAAAAATTATGTGGATATAGTTTTTATGTTTTTTAAGACTTTTTACTAAGCTAGTATTTTATAAGTTATTGTACTAGATAGTTTAAATTAAATAAATAAATAATATAATATTAATTAAACTGTATTCTTTTATTTTTTAAATAAGATTGGGTAGGAAAAAAACAAAAAGCTGTAACTTTTCAATAATTTATTTAGTAATTACATTACAGTACGAATTATAAATATAATAATTATTAAATAATATAGGTAACGCTAATGAAATAGATTAAATTGATACATATTGTTTTCAAAATACCACTTTCTCATACATAATACATTCTTGAGAGCACAATAATTAACATGATACGCACAATTAAAAAATAGTTTACCTTTACAGAATCTTTCGTATAAGGTTTCCAGTTTAGGACATCCTTTTTCACCAATGTCTATAATGTTACATTCATGACTTAGTTGTTTTATCCAGTTTATTTTTTCCTTTCCTTTAACCAATACACATTTATTCACTAATATAGCTTTCGTCATTCTATTAAATTCCTGATAATCAATAAAGCCCTCGTTCCATAATATACGTCTGTTCTTTTCGATCCAAGTCACTTGTCTTCTCTCTTCATAGTTTAGTTTCGAATATGGATATGGAGGTTTGACTAAGAATGATTGAGTATACTCTGCTGTCGCTAAAGCTAATTCTTTTACGATAAAATTATTGGAGTGATCTTTGAAACCTTGAACGTCTACAAAAATAATATCATTCATGATATCTTCTTTACCACACTACTCAATGGTTTGTACTCTATAACACAATCGTTTAAAATAAGGCAGTAAGCTGTCGTTTGTTCAGGTAAGTCAGTTTGGCTTTCTATCTCAAGCCTTACATCCACGGAGCCTCTTGACTTTAAGCAGTCTACTTGACGTGAACAGTCAATCACAAATAAAGGTGCTTTTGTTTTAAATTCTTCAAAAGTTAACAACGGTTCCGGTCGACGACCATAATAATACTGTTGAAATTTAGCATATTGCTCGTATATTAAGGAATAATTATTATTGGCAAAACTTATGTTCATATTTTCATAGGGGTAATATGTAGAATTCAGAAATACTTTAACATCACGCAGATAACAGTGATCAAACTGTGACATGTCCTTATGAATATTATTTTTTCTATTAGTTTGTAGACCTAAAATTATATATCTCGGTTTTTCTATCTGGGATGAGGTTTTTATCGACCAAGTATGTTTCGATGTTTTTGGAAGTAATGGATACTCGTGCAAATCCCAATTTCGAAATACAATTTGAATAGGACGATCTTTTTCTAAATGACGAAGTAAATTAATCCTTTCCCGATCTGAAACTTTAATGTGTGGGACACGCCAAACTATCTTGCGTATTGTAATATCCTCTACAACTTCCCCCGTATTAAATTTAATTGCATTTAAATTAGTATTGTTTCTTAATAGAATCAATTCATGTTTACAGTTAATGATGATTTTGTTATAATCTTCAGCAAACCCTAGTACTTTGTTTAGTGGAATTGATACCGAAAACTCGGATTGTGGGTGTTTTATACCATCAACGCTCCAACCCCAGTATTTAGACATTTTAGCTTCACTTTCATTCATTGATAAAATAGACTTCATAGTGGTTGTGATTCCTGCGTTTTTCACTTTGTCTATTTCTATTCCGTTTAATTCATAACGTATATCTTGAAAGAGATAAAGTATCGCATTATTCGTAAAATGAAAATATGGCAACGCCGTCTTCGTTTGTTCGTTCTGAGCTCGAATAATACCTTCGACATAAAGCGTACTTGCTGCCGGTAGTAGATATAAATCTTGTTGATTAATCGGTATGCGGATTTCATCATTGTGATTAAAACTAGACACGTAAGGCTTATAAGAATGAAACTCATAACTTTCTATTGAGTTGTCATAAGTAAGAGGATCTGTCACATTTAGGATATTCATTTTAGTAATCCAATTAACTTCAAAAATTTCTTGTTTTCTTGTGTTAATTTTTTACGTGGATTTGTTTTCCTTTTTTGTTTAGATGTTTTCGGAGATGTTATCCTTCTGGTATTAGTATGTCTACTGAGTGAATGTGGAGCTGGTACTGAATATTTATGAAAATTTATCATTTTCTTCTAAGATGGAGATATAACTGTACTTCTTCTCCTCTCAAATTAACTGTTTCGTTATAAGAATCCAAGATTCTTATATTTATACAACTAATACTGTTTTGATTGACTGGAAAATAAATAATATTTTTTGGAATTTCAATGATTCTGTAGCCTGGTGGAACATTAGGTACAAACTCGTGAATTATATGAGAGGGATTTCCGTTTACAAAAGAGCCACTCACAATATCACATTCGACTCGAAGCACGGTTGTTGATAGAATGTTAATAGGATAGTGGGATTCGTGTAATTTATTAGCTTTTAGAGTATCATTTCCAAATCCCAATAATTTTCCAAGAGAATTTTTATTTTCAAAGTGTATATCTTTTGTACAGGTAAGTGCGGTTTTTAAAGTATTATTGTTACAAGACAATTTCAATGAACAATCTTTAACACTTTTTTGCAAAAAATCACTAAGGTCGCATAGTTCATACGATCCTTCAGGTACTTCTACGACCTCGTTATCTCCATAAAAAAAAATGTTATTTCATTTATCTATGTTCGGTATAGAGTTAAATGTGGATAAATATAGAAGCCCACACTCATATTGCCCATCTAGCTGAAGTGGAGGCGAGTAATTCGTAGTCAGAGACGATGAAGTGCTGGATATTGACAGTGTGAGAGACATTTTGAGAATGGTACTAGTTATCACTATAATCTTATTTTATACCCATATCATTCCAAAAGTTGTTAAGGAAAGCCAAGCATAAGTGACCGCAGTTGACAGTATTGAAACTCTGATAATTATTATAATTATAAAATATATTGCACTTTTTTAAATGTTCAACCAACTCTAAAGGAGGTTTCAAGTCTCCAAAACTATCAAAATATTCACAAAATTTATTTATTTTAACGCAGGCTACCCAATGAGTTCCGTTGTTTTTAAAACTATCCAAATTAAGAACTGCACATTCTATTTTTCTGGGTTTCTTCGGCAGGCGGTCTCTCATATAAACACCTCTAAAATATGGAATATTCTTTGGATATTTTAAAATATCGATATCAGTCAATGCACGATTGGGTAACCTTTTCTCTAGTTTTTTGGTAAAAATAAACCTGACCCTTTTTTATATGGTTTAATGTACAACCCCTTTCCAAGAGCTATGGATTCCATCATTTTATTGTGGCGTTCAGATTCCTGTAATTGATGTTTAGAAGCTTTATAATCATTAACAGCTTTAGCAATACCGGCTGCGCCTCCAGCTAAAGATCCCAGCGCTGACAGTCCAGCAAATATCGGAATCAGTGGCAATACACCACCTGTTTTTGGTATTGGAATTACACGTGGCATACGGACTCTTGCGTTTTTTGATAAAAATTTTTTCGCTGCGGCATAAGCAAATTTGATTGCTGATTTGTTGTCTTTTGGTTTAAATTTTCGCAATTGTGATCTTATTTTAGATACGATATTATTAAATTTGTGTACTCCGGCACCCAATTTTAATTTTGTTTTCATAGCTTTAGATACCAACCAGGACGAAATTTTCTCCCCTCTACTTGAATCACTTGCTTTACTCCTTTTTTTCGCCATGTTTAATAACTCTAAATCAGCTTTATGTCGATCCCTTAGTTTTGAATATTGCGAGTATGCGATGTCGTGACGCATACAGGCGTCATCCAACTGATTAATTCCTCTATCTCCTCGTAATAACCTTTCGCGTAGTCTAGTTCCAGGACCACAGTAATTATATCCTGGTAAATGTAACTCAAACGGTAAATTATTTATTATATTATTAACAAGACCTCCTCCTTGCATAACTAGAATGCAACTGAGGATGGGTTTTTGTGTGAGCAAAATTTATACAGTCAAACAATAGCTTTTTGATCTATCCAACTATTTTCGTTACTATTAAGGCCTAACCATTTCACAAACAGTTTATTGCCTTTCTTTTTTAAAACTTTTTCTACCAAATATATATCTGGATGCTTCGTTTTTTGTAGTTCTTGTTCATAAAATGTTCCTAATATTCTCTGTTTCCGCTGGTCCTCAATTTTGTAAGTTATTGGAATTGTATTATTAACTTTGACTATTTTAAAGATCTCAGTAGACCAATTGGGTGTATATGCTTTTTGGAAACTACTTTTGTATTTGCTTATTCTAACGTGATCTCCAATTTTTAATTTTGCTTTCTTTTTTATAGACTGTTTAGAACATTCAATGTTTTTCATAACTGATACTTGATTTTTTACATTAACCTCGTTTGGTTTATATTTTGTAGTACGGTGTACAGTATTATTATACAAATTTACAATGTTCCTTAAAGGCAAGTCAATCCATTTATAATTACCTACTAGACTAAAGTATTTATAAAGTTTACTTTTTATGGTTCTGATAAGGCGTTCAACAATGGATGCTTTCTTTACCGAATATGTTGAATAATGATTTATTTTATAGCTTTTCATTAATGTCTGAAATGAATCATTATAAAATTCCTTTCCAAAATCTGTCTGAAGATTATAAGGAATACGTCCTTCTCTAAGTATGTTTTTAAAAGCGTTTGTAATCTCCCATTTAGTTTTAGATTTTACTGGAACACACCATGCATATTTTGAAAATGCATCTATGACAATCAAAATATACTTAAATCCTTTATTTTCATTCGCATATTTTTGCATGTCGATTAGATCACCTTGCCATAAATCATCAATCCCTTTTAGAATGACATGTCGACGTTCGAAATTCTTCCTTGCACCTTTATGGATTTCATCTACAACTTGCTGTTTACTCATTTTGAAGGTGGAGCAACTTTTGATTTCTTATTATTATCAACTTGTTTGTTTAAAACTAACAATAAGTTAGATCTTAAATTACTCAGTTCCTGTTGCATTTGCTGAAGTGTACAATATTTTTCTAGTTCTTTATCAACGTATTCTTTGTTTGCTGCGTCTTTTGAGTCTATAGGTATCTTCACTCCTTTTAAATGTGATGAATGAAAATCATAATCCCCATTTTCAAATCTCACTAAAACGAAGTGATTATCAAAATTTTCTGTAGAAAAACGTAATCTTTTATGAACATGGTGACCAAATTTATCGACATTCATCTTTCAGGGACTTTAATGTACAAATATTGAATAACGAATGAGAAATAAAAATCAGTATTTCATTTATATATAGGTTTTATTTAAATGATACCAGTTTCTTTTAGCTCCTCTATAATAGAAATTATTTCGTTATTCAAACCTGTGTTACCAGCATCACGAGAAGCAATTAGTAGTCTCAAGCGATTAACCAGCTCATTTGGATCATCCCAGTATATGTAATCTACGTCTTTATTTAATTTTTTTGTAATGGGTAAACCTTGCCCTTCTTTTTCTGGTTCACTTTCAGTTGTTGCTGCATTTCTGGATAATTTAATGAACAGAGGTTTTATTATTTGTGTATACTTAAAACCTTTGTTACCTTTAATAGGCTTGGTAGGATCATAATCTCTCCGATGAGCGTTTGTGGCTAGTAATATTGACTTGTATATTTTTTTATCAGCTTCAGTAATAAGATCTAACTCAGGTGTCTTTTTGAGTAATAATTCTCGTAATCCTGGAGTGTTTTCATATTTGTTACTACCCACAATAATCTCCTTATCATCCATTGTCATTCTTGTTGAGCCGATCATGAGCTTTCCTCTCTCTCTTCTAACACCAAATGGAATCTTTTCTGGGACCTCTTCAAACAGCGACCACCAACGTCGAGGGCTAACACTTTCATCAGATAACGAAGTCTCAGCACTCTCGTCAAGTTTTATCTTTTTATTATCTACATTAATACTTTTATCATTTTCATAATCATTTAGGATCGTGTCATTTAAATTACCTGGTTGAATATTGCTACTAATTAGATTTGCGATAGGATCACTTTCATCATCGGCAGAATACAAATCATCGGACGTATTACTAAAACTCTGTCCCTTTAATGTAGCCATTGATAAACGCTTACGTTTTATAGATGACATATTATTGTCTTTATTAATAATACATTTTTTATCCCTAGATGTAGATATAGGGGTGCTAAAATTTCTCTCTGCTATTTTTTGTTTATTAGCAATTTGGTTTAATGGTTCCGTTATTGGTTTCAATGCGGACTCTAAAATTATGTCGTGAGTTTCTTTTAAATCTCGTAACATTCTTACTTTACGCTTCACTGCAGCAGCTGATGTGATTATTTGTTTTTTTAAAAGTGATTCTTCCTTCATAATTGATACGTTCTCGTCGTGGTTATGTCTAAGCAATACTGATGATAAAAAGCATAAGTTTTATATTTTATTCTATTCATATAATGCTAATGTTTTGTTCAGTCTATGTTAACATACGTATCAAATTTCTTCCTGTAACATCCGTTATTTTTTTCACAGTCTTTATTTATTACTAAATAATCGTAAGGCTCACTCCAAATCTTTGAGCACATATCTCGGAACTGCATCCAAGTCATGTCTGCACCAACATGTTCATCATAAACGTGACGCAAATTAATATCATCTTGTTTAAAAACAATAATCAAGTTCGCATTATCTCGTATAAGTTGCTTTGGAATTTTGCTATATGTTTGATTTAAGTAAAAACAATCTATATTTTTATGTCTTCCCATTGCAAAGAATTCACGAACATTGTTTTGATTTTCACAAGAAATGTCATTAAATAGTATAACAGAATTGGGAGTTGCTTCGTGAATATTTATCACTTCTTCATTTTCGCGATATTTCACAAATTTAATTTCAGGTACAAGTGTAAATACTCTTTCAAGGAATAAATATTTGGGCTGGAATAAAGTTTTTGAATAGATATAAACATTTTCAAATTTTAGTCCATTTTCATGCAAAAGAAGACCAATCACGAGATTTGTCTTTCCACAATTTGAAGGACCTACAATTATGCAGCGTATAGTATCGGGTAAAAGCGGGCCATGGCGGTAGAGTTGTTTACTTTGTGCCAATTCAATTTTATCTAAATTCAAAGAATGAAGTTGTTTCACAAATTTCATATCTCAAACAAAAAAAAGTGTTATCTTGTTCAAGTGTGATTACAAAATGAAATATAACTTATTTTTTCAGCTTTATATACCTATTCTTTATATGACAACTTTTTTCGAATATAATAATAATACTGAACCATTTAAGTATTATTGTAAATCTAACTCGCTTAAGATATTTTTAACATTCGTTCTTTGTATGTTTTGAACAGAAGTTTTCGTCGGATTTTTGGGCGTTAAAATCACTTTTTAAGAATAGCGTTCAGGAAACGGAGTGAAGACGAGCGAAGCGAGGCGAACGGAGTTTACTGAACGCTGTTCTCAAAAAGTGATTTTAAAAGCCCAATAATACACTACTTACACAATCACTACAACTCAGTCTTTTAGAAGTAACAGTTTATTTTGTTTGGAAGCAATACAAAGCAAGGCAAACAGAATTAAGAATAGAAGTAGAAGAAATAGTTCAGAAATATTTAGAATCACAAGCACATAGAAATTGATAGATCGCGAGCGAGAACAATAGATCGATTCGAAGGCGAGCGACATGCGTCCTGCGCGGGAGTCGGTTAGCGGCAGACTGGCAGGTAGCGAGCGGTGACCGATGAGTGAGCAAGATGACCGGTTGCACGGCGAAACAGGTCGCGGCGGCCAGGGCCGGCCGCAGTGGTGAGGTTTGTATGACGGGGGTCATAACATGCAGTGGTGACACTACATCACCCCGCTCGGAGAATTTTAGGTGCCTGCCAAATAGAAATTGGGAAAATTAACTTTACGACCCGATTTAGTCGTACGAATTACAGGAGTGGCCTCATTTTCTGTAGCTGATTGAGACATTTCTTTTCTTCTGGATCGGTTATAATGTATGCTGGTTTAACACGATCGATGCTAACTGTTGTAGGCCCTCTTGGCATATCTAAAATTACAGTTTTACCAGCATTTTTCATAACTCTTATTGGGCCAGTATAAGGTGCTTCTAAGGATCCCCTTAAGGCATCTTTGCGTAGAAACACATATTCCGAGTCCTTTAAGTCTTTGTGAACGAATATTGATTTATTGCAGTGCCTGGATGCTGGGACGGGTTTTAAACGAGAAAAGTGCTCACGCAGTTCAGAGACGAAGTCATTAGGGTGAACTGTTTTATTGTTTGAAAGTGGTTTTAAAAACTCACCGGGGATCCTTAGTGGCTCACCGTACACCATTTCTGCAGCGGAACATTGCAGCGCTGATTTCCACGCTGCTCTCATGCCCAGTAGTACTACAGGAAGGATGTCTGTCCAGCGAGTGTCATTGTGAGCCATGATAGCTGCCTTGAGGGTACGGTGGAGGCGTTCCACCATACCGTTTGCAGCTGGATGATAGGCAGTGGTGTGCTGCAGCTTTATCCCGCAGAGCTTCGCTAAGGCCTTGAAGAGCTGAGATTCAAATTGTCGCCCTTGATCAGTAGTCACGATCTGTGGACAACCAAATCTTGAGATCCAATGTTCGTAGAATGCTCTGGCGACCGTATCAGCAGACATGTCTTTGAGAGGGATGACTTCTGGCCATCTGGAAAACCTGTCGATAGCAGTTAGGCAATATTTATACTCTGATGACGGAGGAAGAGGCCCAACCAGGTCTATATGGATATGAGAAAACCTGGCTCCTGGATGCTTGAAGTCGCCGATTGGTGCTGAAGTGTGTCTGTGAACCTTCGAACGTTGACACGCTGAGCAAGCTTGAACCCAGGTACGGCAATCCTTGCGTACGGAGGGCCAAACAAACCTTTCGGTGATTAGCTTGGTAGTCGATTTTACTCCTGGATGGCTGAGACTATGTAGACTGTTAAAAACTTGACATCGCAGCTGAGAAGTGACAAATGGTCGTGGCTTGTCTAGAGAAATGTCACAATACAATGAAATATCCGTACCAGGTATAGGAACTTTTTCAAGTTTCAATGATGTTCCAGCAGATAGAAGACATTGTAACTCTGTGTCTCCAAGTTGTGATTCGGCCAATGCTTGGAAGTCCAGTGGTTCTGAAATGACTTCGAATCTTGACAAAGTATCAGCAGTCAGGTTGTCCTTACCTGATATATGCCTAATGTCTGTCGTGAATTGCCCAATGTAATCTAAGTAGGTGAACTGTCGAGGACTACATTTACGGTCTTTCTGCTGGAACGCGAACGTTATAGGTTTATGATCTGTGAAGATGGCAAAATGTCGACCTTCAAGCATGTGTTTGAAATGCTTCACGCTCTCGTAGACGGCCAGAAGTTCGCGGTCGTAGGCGCTGTACTGAGTTTGAGCTTTTGTCATCTTCTTGGAAAAGAATGCTAGAGGTTGCCACTGATCATCTACCTTTTGTTGAAGAACTGCGCCAAGTGCGGTATTCGATGCATCCGTAGTCAGGGCGAGTGCTGCGTTATGGACCGGATGATTTAGAAGTGTAGCATTTGACAGTCCTGTTTTGCAGTTCTCGAAGACTTGAAGAAGTTCTGGGGTCCAGGCGAGGGTTTTGGAACCCTTCACATCGGGGCCAGCCAGCATATCATGCAGTACGCCTTGATCTTCAGCTGCATTTGGCAGGAAACTTCTATAAAAATTCAACATACCAAGGAAGCGGCGCAATCCTTTAGCTGTTTTAGGTGGCGGGAACTCTTTGATGACTTCAACCTTGGATTCCAACGGTAAGATTCCTTCCTGAGAGATCTTGTAGCCCAGAAAAATTACCTCCCTTTGGCCAAAACTGCACTTTGCTTCATTGATCAGCAATCCGTAGTCACTCAATCTGCGGAAAAGTTGTTTTAGGTGATCCAGGTGTTGAGCTGGGTTTTGGGAAAACACCAAAATGTCATCAATATATGAGTAAGCGAAATCCAAACCTCGCAGTACCTCGTCAAGAAATCTCTGAAAGGACTGAGCTGCGTTCCTCAAACCAAATGACATAAATGGGAATTCGAACAGGCCAAAGGGGGTAGTGATTGCCGTCTTTGGTATATCATCACTGTGGACGGGAATCTGATTATAAGCCTTTACTAAATCCAGCTTTGAGAAGATACTACAACCAGCCAGCATGTGAGAGAAATCTTCAATGTGTCGAATAGGATACCTATCTGGAATCGTGCGCACATTCAAGGCGCGATAGTCGCCACAAGGTCTCCAACTGTCTCCATTTTTAGGTACTAAGTGCAAAGCTGAAGCCCACGGTGAGTCTGAACGCCGAGCTGTACCATCCCGAAGCAATTCCTCAAACTGACTTTTAGCAATTATAAGCCGATCTGGAGCCAAGCGACGTGGTCTGCAAAATACCGGTGGGCCAGGAGTGGTGCGTATGTAGTGAACAGTAGAGTGTTTGACCTCTCTTGCAACTCCCGAAGGTTTCGTTATCTCGGGGTACTCTGACAGAAGTTTATGGTACTCACTGTTACCGGAGATAGCTTTTACGCTCGGAAGAATGCAGTTCCTGACGGTTCCAAGTGTTGAAAGTGATGTGACACTGTCCAGCAGTCTTCGGTATCTGCAATCAACTAGCAAACCATAAAATGCCATAAAATCTGCGCCAATTATGGGTTTGTCCACATCAGCCACCACAAAATTCCAAGAAAAGTCTCTGCGCAAGCCCAGATCTAGATGCATTTTCAGGGTACCATATGTATGTATGACTGAACCATTAGCGGCTGAAAGACTGTAGGTTGTAGCTTTACTGGGTCGTTTTAAATATTTTCGAGGTAGGACACACAAGTCGGAGCCAGTATCAATGAGAAATTGCAGTTTGGTTTTTTTGTCGGTAATGAAAAGGCGGCTGGAGCTTGCTGGACAGTCATTAACCGCCTCTACTGACCGTCCCTGTGATTTCCCGACGCCTTATAGTTGCAGGGGATTGTACATCTAGTAGCCTTTTCACCAAAGTTATGATGGTACCAACAAATACCTGCAGCCTTAGATTGTGCCCAGCGCCCACTCCTGGATCCGCTCCTGTTTCTGTTTTTCGATCCACCTCTTGACCCACTCCTGGATGCGACCCTGGTTGCTTCTGATGGGCCACGTGTAAACTTGCGCCCTCGACCTTCAGCAAGTGACAATTGTGCCACCTGGTTTGTGATTTCATGCTTGATTCTAGAGCTGATCCTGTCTTCGAGAGTCTGCAACATACTATTGAAATTGGTTACTGAAGTACTGGCGACTTGGTGAAGTGCAGGAGCCGGGGCAACTTCATAGATAATGTCCGCAGCATCAGCAGCAGCGTCAAGACTGGTGTTTTGCGAAGCTAATATTGCCTGTATATGAGTAGGTAGGCGGCTAGACCACAGACTGCGTAGAAAATCATCTGATATTCCATCACCAGCTAATGATCTGAGGTGGCGTAAAAACTGCGAAGGTTTACGATCGCCAAGCTCCTCAGACGTTAATAACTGTCTTAATCGTTGTTCACGCGAAATAGACAGGCGTTTAATTAGTTCTTCTTTTAATTTTTCGTACTTGCCAGTAGCTGGTGGTTTAGTGATGACGTCTCTCACCTCCCGTGCTATCTTATGATCTAGCTGTTGCAGGACCGTTGAAAATTTCGTGCTGTCCGCCTTCAAACCAGAAGTCTCAAACTGCGCTTCCACCTGGGCGAACCAAATTTCTGGATCCTCAGGCCAGAACGGGGGTAGCCGAACAGAAACGCGGTCCACTGAAAACTGCTCTCCTGGTCCTGGTCGGGGAGCCGCAGCAACACCTGCTTCTCCAGACTTCGGTAGATTTTCATTTGGTTGCTGATCCGTCATCATCAAAGGTGCGTCTTTAGTTCTCTTTCAGGGGTCACCAATGTAGTGGATAGGTAGGTAGGTACACAATCACTACAACTCAGTCTTTTAGAAGTAACAGTTTATTTTGTTTGGAAGCAATACAAAGCAAGGCAAACAGAATTAAGAATAGAAGTAGAAGAAATAGTTCAGAAATATTTAGAATCACAAGCACATAGAAATTGATAGATCGCGAGCGAGAACAATAGATCGATTCGAAGGCGAGCGACATGCGTCCTGCGCGGGAGTCGGTTAGCGGCAGACTGGCAGGTAGCGAGCGGTGACCGATGAGTGAGCAAGATGACCGGTTGCACGGCGAAACAGGTCGCGGCGGCCAGGGCCGGCCGCAGTGGTGAGGTTTGTATGACGGGGGTCATAACATGCAGTGGTGACACTACACACTTAACCGAGCATTCGCCCGAGCACTTGACCGAGCACTCGCCTGAGCAATTGACTGAGCACTCGCCCGAGCACTTGACCGAGCACTCACCCAAGCACTCGCCTGAGCACTTGACCGAGCACTTGACCGAACACTCGCCCGAGCACTTGACCGAGCACTCGAACTTGAACGAGCACTCGACCGAGCACTTGACAGAGCACTCGCCCGAGCACTTGACCGAGCACTCACCCAAGCACTTGACCGAGCACTCGACCGAACACTTGACCGAGCACTCGCCTGAGCACTTGACCGAGCACTTGACCGAACACTCGCCCGAGCACTTGACCGAGCACTCGCACTTGACCGAGCACTCGCACTTGACCGAGCACTCACCCAAGCACTTGACCGAGCACTCGACCGAACACTTGACCGAGCACTCGCCTGAGCACTTGACCGAGCACTTGACCGAGCACTTGACCGAACACTCGCCCGAGCACTTGACCGAGCACTCACCCAAGCACTTGACCGAGCACTCGACCGAGCACTCGCCCGAGCACTTGACAGAACACTCACCCGAGCACTTGACCGAGCACTCGACCGAACACTTGACCGAGCACTCGCCCGAGCACTTGACCGAGCACTCACCCAAGCACTCGCCTGAGCACTTGACCGAGCACTTGACCGAACACTCGCCCGAGCACTTGACAGAGCACTCGCCCGAGCACTCGCCCGAGCACTTGATCGAGCACTCACCCAAGCACTTGACCGAGCACTCACCCAAGCACTTGACCGAGCACACGACCGAGCACTCGACCTAGCACTCGCCCGAGCACTTGACAGAGCACTCGCCCGAGCACTTGACCGAGCACTCGACCGAACACTTGACCTGCACTCACCCAAGCACTTGACCGAGCACTTGACCGAGCACTTGACCGAACACTCGCCCGAGCACTTGACCGAGCACTCGCCCAAGCACTCGCCCGAGCATTTGACCGAGCACTCGCCCGAGCACTTGATAGAGCACTCACCCAAGCACTTGACCGAGCACTCGACCGAACACTTGACAGAGCACTCACCCGAGCACTTGACCGAGCACTCGCCCGAGCACTTGACCGAGCACTCGACCGAACACTTGACCGAGCACTCACCCAAGCACTCGACCGAGCACTCGCCCGAGCACTCGACCGAGCACTTGACCGAGCACTCGCCCGAGCACTTGACCGAGCACTCACCCAAGCACTTGACCGAGCACACGACCGAGCACACGACCGAGCACTCGGCCGAGCACTCGCCCGAGCACTTGACCGAGCACTCGACCGAACACTTGACAGAGCACTCACCCGAGCACTTGACCGAGCACTCGCCCGAGCACTCGCCCGAGCACTTGACCGAGCACTCACCCAAGCACTTGACCGAGCACTCGGCCGAGCACTCGCCCGAGCACTTGACCGAGCACTCGACCGAACACTTGACCGAGCACTCGACCGAGCTCTCGACCGAGCTCTCGCCCGAGCACTTGACCGAGCACTCGCCCGAGCGCTTGACCGAGCACTCGCCTGAGAACTTGACCGAGCACTCGCCCGAGCACTTGACAGAGCACTCACCCGAGCACTTGACCGAACACTCGCCCGAGCACTTGACCGAGCACTCACCCAAGCACTTGACCGCCCGAGCACTTGACCGAGCACTCGACCGAACACTTGACCGAGCACTCGACCGAGCTCTCGCCCGAGCACTTGACCGAGCACTCGCCCGAGCGCTTGACCGAGCACTCGCCTGAGAACTTGACCGAGCACTCGCCCGAGCACTCGCCCGAGCACTCGACCGAGCACTCGGCCGAACACTCGCCCGAGCACTTGACCGAGCACTCGACCGAACACTTGACCGAGCACTCGACCGAGCTCTCGCCCGAGCACTTGACCGAGCACTCGCCCGAGCGCTTGACCGAGCACTCGCCTGAGAACTTGACCGAGCACTCGCCCGAGCACTCGCCTGAGCACTTGACTGAGCACTTATATGACCGGGCAATTGAGCACTTGTCTGAGCACTTGTACGAGCACTTTGCGAGCTTTACTTTTGAAATAGGTCTATAATTGTCAACCTGATTTGAGTGTTCGTACAAGTGCTCGTACAATTGCTCCGACAAGTGCTCGTACAAGCGCACAAGTGCTCGGACAAGCAAGTGCTCGGACAACTGCACCGACAAGTGCTCGTACAAGCGCACAAGTGCTCGGGCGAGTGCTCGTTTTAATGCTTGGTCAAGTGCTCGGTCAAGTGCTTGGGTGAGTGCTTTGTCAAGTGCTCGGCCAAGTGCTTAGTCAAGTGCTCAGTCAAGTGTTCGGTCGAGTGCTTGGGTGAGTGCTCCGACAAGTGCTCGTACAAGCGCACAAGTGCTCGGGCGAGTGCTCGTTTTAATGCTTGGTCAAGTGCTCGGTCAAGTGCTTGGGTGAGTGCTTTGTCAAGTGCTCGGCCAAGTGCTTAGTCAAGTGCTCAGTCAAGTGTTCGGTCGAGTGCTTGGGTGAGTGCTTTGTCAAGTGCTCGGTCAACTGCTGGGCGAGTGCTCGGTCAAGTGCTTGGGCGAGTGCTCGGTCTAGTGCTCAGGTGAGTACAAGCGCACAAGTTCTCGGGCGAGTGCTCGGTCAAGTGCTCGGTCAAGTGCTTGGGTGAGTGCTTTGGCAAGTGCTCGGTCAAATACTGGGCGAGTGCTCGGTCAAGTGCTCGGCCAAGTGCTTGGGCACTGCTCGGTCAAGTGCTTGGGTGAGTGCTCGATCAAGTGCTTGGGCGAGTGTTCGGTCAAGTGCTCGTTCAAGTGCTTGGGCGAGTGCTCGGTCTAGTGCTTAGTCAAGTGCTTGGGCAAGTGCTCGGCCAAGTGCTCCGACAAGTGCTCGGTGAAGTGCTCGGTCAAGTGCTTGGGCGAGTGCTTGGGCGAATGCTCGGTCAAGTGCTCGGTAAAGTGCTTGGGCAAGTGCTCAGTCAAGTGCTCGGATAGGACAAGTGATCGTACAAGATGGTTGCGGATGCAGAGCCTTTGAAATCCGCGGATGCGGATATTTAAAGGCTTATTCGCGAATGCGTAGGGTCCTTTTATTGTTATGGGTGGCAGACGCACGCGGGTCGCTTTGGAAACGTCGGGGCGGGGCGATGATGCGTGCGATTCGCAGGTATACCACTGCACCCCAGTACCGTCCGAATTTTTGTCTACGACGGAATTCGGACGAAAACCGTCCGGTGGGACGGAATCCGAGCCTTCGTCGTGCACCGCAGCTTCGGACGGAAACCGTCCAGTGGAGCGGAACGCTGCCGCATGCGAATTTCATCGCTTCGCGCTCCCGTCCGATTTCTGCCTCAGTGTGATATCCGCGTAACAGTCATCGCAGGGAGGGGGAGGGTGATGGAAGGACCCCATAAAGGGGGTGGTTTGAGGATAGAAATGAGCCATTCGGGAGCACTTGTAGGAGCACTTGTCTGAGCACTTGTACGTACTTGTCCGAGCACTTGTACACTTGACCGAGCACTCGCCCAAGCACTTGACCGAGCACTCGCCTGAGCAATTGACTGAGCACTCGCCCGAGCACTTGACCGAGCACTCACCCAAGCACTCGCCTGAGCACTTGACCGAGCACTTGACCGAACACTCGCCCGAGCACTTGACCGAGCACTCGCACTTGAACGAGCACTCGACCGAGCACTTGACAGAGCACTCGCCCGAGCATTTGTCCGAGCACTCACCCAAGCACTTGACCGAGCACTCGACCGAACACTTGACCGAGCACTCGCCTGAGCACTTGACCGAGCACTTGACCGAACACTCGCCCGAGCACTTGACCGAGCACTCGCACTTGACCGAGCACTCACCCAAGCACTTGACCGAGCACTCGACCGAACACTTGACCGAGCACTCGCCTGAGCAATTGACTGAGCACTCGCCCGAGCACTTGACCGAGCACTCACACAAGCACTCGCCTGAGCACTTGACCGAGCACTTGACCGAACACTCGCCTGAGCACTTGACCGAGCACTCGCACTTGAACGAGCACTCGACCGAGCACTTGACAGTGCACTTGCCCGAGCACTTGTCCGAGCACTCACCCAAGCACTTGACCGAGCACTCGCCTGAGCACTTGACCGAGCACTTGACCGAACACTCGCCCGAGCACTTGACCGAGCACTCGCACTTGACCGAGCACTCACCCAAGCACTTGACGGAGCACTCGACCGAACACTTGACAGAGCACTCGCCTGAGCACTTGACCGAGCACTTGACCGAACACTCGCCCGAGCACTTGACCGAGCACTCACCCAAGCACTTGACTGAGCACTCGCCCGAGCACTTGACAGAGCACTCGACCGAACACTTGACCGAGCAGTCGACCGAACACTTGACCGAGCACTCACCCGAGCACTTGACCGAGCACTCACCCAAGCACTCGCCTGAGCACTTGACCGAGCACTTGACCGAACACTCGCCCGAGCACTTGACAGAGCACTCGCTCGAGCACTCGCCCGAGCACTCGACCGAGCACTCGCCCGAGCACTTGACAGAGCACTCACCCGAGCACTTGACCGAGCACTCGCCCGAGCACTTGACCGAGCACTCGACCGATCACTTGACCGAGCACTCGACCGAACACTTGACCGAGCACTCACCCAAGCACTCGACCGAACACTCGCCCGAGCACTTGACCGAGCACTCACCCAAGCACTTGACCGAGCACTCGCCCGAGCACTTGACAGAGCACTCGCCCGAGTACTTGACCGAGCACTTGACCGAGCACTCGCCCGAGCACATGACCGAGCACTCACCCAAGCACTCGCCTGAGCACTTGACCGAGCACTTGACCGAACACTCGCCCGAGCACATGACAGAGCACTCGCCCGAGCACTCGCCCGAGCACTCGCCCGAGCACTTGACCGAGCACTCGACCGAACACTTGACCTACACTCACCCAAGCACTTGACCGAGCACTTGACCGAGCACTTGACCGAGCACTTGACCGAGCACTCGCCCGAGCACTTGATAGAGCACTCACCCGAGCACTTGACCGAGCACTCGACCGAACACTTGACCGAGCACTCGACCGAGCACTCGACCGAGCACTCGCCCGAGCACTTGACCGAGCACTCGCACTTGAACAAGCACTCGACCGAGCACTTGACAGAGCACTCGCCCGAGCATTTGTCCGAGCACTCACCCAAGCACTTGACCGAGCACTCGACCGAACACTTGACCGAGCACTCGCCTGAGCACTTGACCGAGTACTTGACCGAACACTCGCCCGAGCACTTGACCGAGCACTCGCACTTGACCGAGCACTCACCCAAGCACTTGACGGAGCACTCGACCGAACACTTGACCGAGCACTCGCCTGAGCAATTGACTGAGCACTCGCTCGAGCACTTGACCGAGCACTCACACAAGCACTCGCCTGAGCACTTGACCGAGCACTTGACCGAACACTCGCCTGAGCACTTGACCGAGCACTCGCACTTGAACGAGCACTCGACCGAGCACTTGACAGAGCACTTGCCCGAGCACTTGTCCGAGCACTCACCCAAGCACTTGACCGAGCACTCGCCTGAGCACTTGACCGAGCACTTGACCGAACACTCGCCCGAGCACTTGACCGAGCACTCGCACTTGACCGAGCACTCACCCAAGCACTTGACGGAGCACTCGACCGAACACTTGACCGAGCACTCGCCTGAGCACTTGACAGAGCACTCACCCGAGCACTTGACCGAGCACTCGACCGAATACTTGACCGAGCACTCGCCCGAGCACTTGACCGAGCACTCGACCGAACACTTGACCGAGCACTCGACCGAACACTTGACCGAGCACTCACCCAAGCACTCGACCGAGCACTCGCCCGAGCACTTGACCGAGCACTCGCCCGAGCACTCGACCGAGCACTCGCCCGAGCACTCGACCGAGCACTCACCTCGTCAAGTGCTCAGGTGAGTGCTCTGTCAAGTGCTCGGGCGAGTGCTCGGTCGAGTGCTCGGGCGAGTGCTCGAGCGAGTTCTCTGTCAAGTGCTCGGGCGAGTGTTCGGTCAAGTGCTCGGTCAAGTGCTCAGGCGAGTGCTTGGGTGAGTGCTCGGTCAAGTGCTCGGGTGAGTGCTCGGTCAAGTGTTCGGTCGACTGCTCGGTCAAGTGTTCGGTCGAGTGCTCGGTCAAGTGCTCGGGCGAGTGTTCGGTCAAGTGCTCGGTCAAGTGCTCGGGTGAGTGCTCTGTCAAGTGCTCGGGCGAGTGCTCGGTCAAGTGCTTGGGTGAGTGCTTTGGCAAGTGCTCGGCCAAGTGCTCGGTCAAATACTGGGCGAGTGCTCGGTCAAGTGCTCGGCCAAGTGCTTGGGCACTGCTCGGTCAAGTGCTTGGGCGAGTGCTCGATCAAGTGCTTGGGCGAGTGTTCGGTCAAGTGCTCGTTCAAGTGCTTGGGCGAGTGCTCGGTCTAGTGCTTAGTCAAATGCTTGGGCAAGTGCTCGGTCAAGTGCTCCGACAAGTGCTCGGTGAAGTGCTCGGTCAAGTGCTTGGGCGAGTGCTTGGGCGAATGCTCGGTCAAGTGCTCGGTAAAGTGCTTGGGCAAGTGCTCAGTCAAGTGCTCGTGCGAGTGCTCGGTCAAGTGCTCGGATAGGACAAGTGATCGTACAAGATGGTTGCGGATGCAGAGCCTTTGAAATCCGCGGATGCGGATATTTAAAGGCTTATTCGCGGATGCGAATCTTAATATTTTTTTAGAGAAAAGTACTACACAAAAAAATCATCCCCACCTACCAACAGATTCCAAACGTATCTCAGTCAATACATCTGTGCAGCCCGATGTTTTTTTTGCTATGACGACATCCGCCGCAGACGTGGGGTTTCCATGCAAATCGAATTTGATTTCCCATACAAATTTGGAAGCTCATTTAATCAATTAGTATGAGGAAACCAAAATTTTTTTTGCGGGAATATTGTTCAGATTCATGAGTAGTTGTAGAAAGTTGTTGTTTTAACATACAACTTTTCACCTCTACCAGCTAGGAAACTTTACACGATAGTGATAAAAGCTGGTGTTCGAAATTCGAACACTTTAACTAACATTCGCAGCAAAAAGCTGCTTTGAGTTAACAGATTAATAAATAGTTTTTCATCTGTCCAGCATGAAAAGAGTGCCTTTGGTCCCTGAAAACTCGCAGCAAAAGTTGTTTTTGCTTTGAGCGTGAGAAAAAGTGATTCGAATTTCGAACAACACCTTTCACGCGGCGCTGAAAAAAAGATGAGCGATGGTTCGATCAGAAACTCATTTTGACGTAGCAAGCGTTTTAACTCATAGGCTCACAATGTTATATGTTATTTAATGAAATTTAAGTTTATAAATTCTGTTATTGCATTTTTAAAGACGTAATATTTAAAATAAATATGTACTTACCTACTAGTAAACATGAATATCGCTTACTTAAAAATATCATGTTTGTGTTGCATCTTAGGTTTTTTTAAAAATGTTAAGTAGCGCAGTTTCCGAACGCAACCTCTAAAATTTTAAGTCTAAATTAAAAACATTATAATAAAAAACTATATTGTCTTCAAAGAGAATTTAATCAACTACGATTTTGCTTTTCTCGCTGTTTGAAAGTTGTATGTTTAACACGAAAGCAGGTCATTTATATGTCTCGTGCCTTTAAATCACTCACTTGCTACGCTCGTAATTCAATTCCAGACTACTTCGCTAGTTCGTGATTTAAAGCTAGCACTCGAAGCAAAAATAACTTTGAACTTTAACGTTGAACAAATAACTATTCTCGTATATTTTAATAAACCCCCATCGTATAATTTTTTGCATAGTCCTTTGTATGGGTTTGTATGGGCATAAATAAATGAAAACCGGTTAAGTGCGAGTCAGACTCGCGCATGATGGGTTTCGTACCATCGTACAATATTTGGAATTCCACCAAAAATACGTTTCTGGTGTCACCCTACCAGCCTCTTTAATTTTTAAGTTTTTTTAATTTTTTTAATGGCAAACGAGCAAATAGCTGACAAACGAGCAGATGGATCACCTGATGGTAAGCGATTACCGCCGCCGATAGACACCCGCAACACCAGAGGAGTTACAAGTGCGTTGCCGGCCTTTGTTGTTATAGTGGCAACAGAAATACACACTGTGAAAATTACAGCTATCTACCTATTACGGTTAAAGACGGACAGACGGACAGTTAATAGGGTCCCGTTGACTTTGTGTACGGAACTCTAAATAATGATACTAATCCTTGTTTTTTTTATTAAATTATTAAAGTACTGAAAGTTAAAAACGTGGACCATTTTATTTCAGTAACTTTGCTGCCTTTTGGTGTAATAATGTACTTTGGTACTAACTTGAAAATATACTGGTTTATAAATATGAATAAAAAATCTTTTTAATAGAGCTTTTGTTATTAATTATATAATTATTATTAATTATTGTATAATTAATAATAATAATAATATGCCAAATAATTTGCCACCTCTGCCATAAAAAAAAAAATATTTATATTAATAATCACAATTAATAATTCATAAAATTATAAACCTGAAATAAAATATTACAATAATTAGCTATGTTGTTCTAGATCCGTATACGCATAAAAATCCGCATTGAATATTGCGGATGTCAAAATTTATGCGGAAGCTCCATATTTACGGATGCGGATGCGGATATTTTATTTTATTTTATTTTACTTTATTGAGATACCAACAGCATTACAGAGTGATGTAAATAACAGATAATGTTTAGACAGTAAGTGTAAAGCCAATAATAGGTATCTACTTTTAAAATTAATAGGCAAATGTAACAAACAAGTAAACGGTTCTGGCCTCTTAAGATTAGGTAAGTATTAACAGTAAAAAAAAAGTTACAAAAAAAAGTTACAAATATTAGCAACATCTCTGATTAAAAAGATTTATTTTTGTTTTTATATTATTTTATTGTATTTTTTAGCTTTCGTACTATGGCGCTGAACGCCGCTGTACGTATAATATTTTTTTCATTATTAATAGGTACCTAACAAGTTATTTGATGTTGATGTTTTTGTAATCTATATTTAACAGCCTTTTAGTGAGGTTTTTTGTCTGTGGAATACCTACATACGCGTGAATTTTGTGCAGATCAAACGAATCCAAGCATATTTTTTTGAAACTATTATTATACAAAATAAAGTGCGGAAAGGTCGGAAATGGGTAGCGGCCGGCAAACGGGTCGCGTGACGCTTTATACATATGAGTTTAATGTATCGAAATTTTATTGGATAACCTGAAATACTGTTTACATTTATTATTATGTATCATGTAAATAAATAAAAATGGACTGAGAAATTTTACATAATTAATTATTGCATAAAAACTATTATGCTATGATCTTAAAGGAAAATCTTTTGGATACTTATACAAAAAGATGTCCAATAAGATATTAAAGTATACTGAAAAATAAAAATTAACCGAGAAATTATTCATCGGAAGAAAAATCGAAAAATCAAGTTTTGCTTAACTTAAGCGTCACAAAAGTCGAAAAAGTTTTGGATACTATTACATACGCGTGCCATTAAGTTACTACTAACGAATAGTACAGAAATATTCGATCGAGCAATTATCCACCGAATTTTAAATGCAATTTTCATGTTTAGGTATAAAACACCTACTTCCAGCCACAAAATCTGTTGGCTTCTTTGTCATCTTCCATCTATACACTATCCTTCACAATCGTGCAAAGTTTCATTGACAGAGAAATTAATGTTGGGGTCTCCATACAAAGAAACTCCTCGATGACTGGGCTAAACTTCCATTTATCGCTAGCCTATGTAAGGCCTTCGCCGCTTCCATTTGTGTAATGGCTTAAGATCGAGGAGCATTTTCATAGATGCCGTGGGCGTTGTTGAGAATGCTCCAGTTATTGCCATGCATGCTAGTCTTTGGAATTTCTCCAATGATCTCATGCATGTGCCGAGGGCCGTTCTGGGCCACCATACAATGCTGCCGTATGTCATTATTGGTCTCACCATCATTGTGTAAAGCCAGTACAGAATTCTTGGATTGAGACCCCAGGTCTTTTCGTATGCGGATCTAAGCATATTAAAGACTTAAGTTGCTTTCGTAACCGTGTTTTCTATATGTAGGCTCCACGTTAGTGTCTTGTCTAGAGTTATTCCTAGGTATTTGACATCCGTGGACCAAGTCAGTTCTGTGCCATACAAAGTAAGTTTCCTCAGATTGCTCAGATTTCTTTTCCTTGTGAATAGCACTACCTTTGTCTTACTAGGGTCAATCGAGAGGTGATTGGCGTTACACCATTTTTCCACTCTAAGTAAGGCCATTTGCATAATTTCCGATACTGTGTTTGGAAAATTGTCATTAATTAGTATCGCTAAGTCATCAGCATAACCAACCGTGTAGAAGGGTCCTGTGTCCAGTTCCTGCAGGAGCGAGTCAACCACTAGGCTCCACAGCGTCGGTGATAGAACTCCACCCTGTGGGCATACTTTCGTAGTGGTAGCTGTAACTACGTCCCCCATTAATGAAGATACTATGATGCTCTTCCTGAGCATGCTATCTATCCATTTGCACAGCGTTGGCTCTATTCCATGGATGATAGCTGCATTTTTTAATGCCTCAAAGGTGGTGCGATCGAACGCTCCCTCGATATCGAGGAATGCCGCTGCACACATCTCCTAGTTTTCTAACGCCTTTTCAGCTCTAGAGACTACAAGGTGTAGGGCTGTTTCAGTCGATTTCCCAACCTGGTATGCGCATTGTAGCCTATGTAATGGGTGTTTCCTCAGGGGACCATCCTTTGTGTATCTGTCTACCAGTTTTTCGAGCGCCTTTAGCATGAATCACGATAGGTTTATGGGTCTATAAGACCTCGATTCATCATAGCTATCTTTTCCTGGCTTTGGTATTTATTTATTTTTTTATTTAATAACAATTTATTACTTAATGACAAATACTTACTTAAGCTAGTACAACAAAAACCTTAACAGATTTATCCGTGCACTAGTCACTCGTCGTCGTACACGCATTAATGTAGATTACTTATAGGTAACGAAAAACAATCGTCTAAAAATCGTAAAACTCAAGATATTTGAAAAAGTGGGCAATAACAGTAAAGGTTTCCCTCTTCAATCACATACGTAAGACAACAAAAACAACAAACATCAAAAGGCATAATAGGTGAGCGAGCCACCTGCAGCCGGCGGCGCGGCGCGGCGGCGCGGGCGCTCGGCCGGCCGATGCGCCGCGCCCCGCTCCCCACTCGTCTCCGTAAAACTTGTCTAATAAAAATAGTGTCGGTAGATAGACGACCTTAACTCTCCTCCAGATTTTGGGTATATATCCGAAGGCTATGCAAGCTTTGTATAGCCTGCATAAGTGATTGTTTATCACCTTCAGTCCCTTTTACAGTAAGATTGGATAGACACCATCTGGACCTGGTGATTTCAAAGGTTGGAAACTACCAATGGACCACGCTTTCTTTTGTTCATTTACTACCTTCTTTGCTATGTCCCAGTCCTTTTTGTGTGTGTGAATGTTCAATTCATCACTCGTTACCGGGTCATCCTATTCTCCGTCTATTATCTTGCAATCTGGGAAGTGTGCCCTGAACATTTCATTTAGGGTGTCCTTCCCGGTTTCAATCAGTTTGCCTTCCGTTGTTCTAACAGACGTGAGCTGTTCCGACTTTGTAACAGACAGAGCCTTAGAGAGTCTCATCCCTTCTGGGACGCTGTCAATGGTGTTGCAGTTTTCTCTCCATTTTTTCCTTTTACTCTTGCGCACCTCGATGTTGAACTTTGTAAGAGCCCTCGAATATTCTGTGAAGTCCTTCTTCTTTTTGGCTTCATTGAATAATCTCCGTGTGTCCCTCCTCTTAGTTTCCAAATCGGAGTTCCACCATAGTTCCTTTTTGACCGCCACCTTCTTTTCGGGACAGTTCTTTCTCCAGGCTTCTTGGATAGCATTCACGATCCTTTCCGCCTCCATCTCAATGTCAAGTACAGAGTTTAATTTACCTCTCACTTCACCTAGTTCGATTCTTAGATCTTCCACATAAGATTCCCAGTCGGCGACCGGAGGAGGCTCCTTCTCTTCGTAGGGTATATAGGCTGAGGCTATAATGACCACACCCTTGCCCGACTGCCCTCCCTTGAGGACCTTGATGGTTGTAAGGTCCCTGTAACAGAAGTCATATAGGGGCATGGCATCTACACCATTTCTGATGTAGATGCATGTCCTCATATCATTAGTAAGACAGTGGTAGATGATAGATCCGCCCGTCCCACCCAAACCCGATACAAGTCCCTTACTTACGTATGGTTCCTGTATGAGGGCAATGTCAAATTTGTTACTTTGCAGCTGTCTTACCAGAAGGGCTGTGGCTGCCTTACAGTGATGTAAGTTAATTTGTACACACCGTAATCCCGCCATCTTGGATGTTTATTGATGTCGGGGTGGACAGGGTGGTCATTGACCACCACCTGTCCCGCTGTCCTCCTCCGTCACTTCAGCGGTGGCCGCCAGTGGAGATGACAACTCAAGGTTGCCTATAGGATTTGCATTATCCGTTCAAGTTTACTATCCGGATAAAACGGATTTTAAATTTTAAAATATCCGGATATCCGGATAAAACGGATAATTCGGATAATTTTGAAAATACTTTAGTTTTCTTCGTTAAATGTATTTTTATACAGGGTGTTTATGTAAAAATGTGACTAAAACGAACAAACACACTGCTACCCAGCTTATACTATATCTAACACCGACCAAACGGAACAAAATAATGATTTATTTCAATTTATTTATTTATATCGCAATTCGTTACGCATACGTGAGGTTCTGTTCTAGAAGTCTTCATCAAGAGACACCTGAGTTTCCTAGCACTACCCTACTATAATTCAGTAGATTTTATCATGTGACTAGTATTTTAAATAGATAAATTTTGACCTTGAGCATTGAGCCCTCTGATGATGCCCATAGCATGTCTTAGTTCTGTATCACTGACAAAACACACTGATCCAAGATCTTAATTTTGAGAAACTGCGGTATTTTTAAAGCGAAGATATTAAATCCACAGTTGGTAAACTCTTGGAGTTATATCACCTGACGACAATTGATGATGATCCTGAAAGATGGAAGCGGTCTTGCCAAGATAACCCAACGCATTATGCCTAGATCTACAAAGGTATGACTACGATATCGTCAGTATCACAGAATAAGGACATTTTACAGTATGGACACTCCCAGCCGCTCTCTGAAGGCTACCTCACCCCCCTGTCTGACCGATGAGTGACCATTTGTCAAGGGGTTGGCAAACCAAAGCACAGTTTATTAACCAAAGACAATTTTATTTTTTTAAGGAAAGAGCTAAAGGCTTCTAAAGCGGACCAGACATTATCAGTAATAATGACAGTATTTTCAAGTAATGACAATATACTGACACTATACTGACAGTGTAGTGGTTGGAATGATGGTCTGACGCATACTAAACGATGGAATGTCAATATAGTGATGTAAAAATACTGTCATTATTACTGATAGTGTCTGGTCCGCTTAAGGCTTCTTTACTGTCTGATGATACTTTATTTGTAAAAGTCTAGCTAACAATAAAGAACAATGAGGGCTAATTGAATCTCGATTCAACCTTAGTACATCACGCACACATTAACATGTGTACAAACATGAATTTCTATGTAGAAAACAATGGCGTGAAATTTATATGAAGTGTCCGGGGTGTGCGTCAGTATATAAAAGGCCGATTAAAGGACACGTTTCATTTTGTGCCTGGACATGTACGTAGTACGAAAAATATAGAAAAATATAGGCTTTCTAGGAAAAATAATGAAAAAAATATTAGAAGCAAACTTGCGTGGTTCAAGCATAATGTTTTGTCAGCACTTTTTACAATATAAATGGTAACACTGAAGCTTGCAATAGTAGGTCACGTTCAGAAATTACGGCTTCGTCCACATATTCCTCAGATGCTTTCTCTGACTCTGACTGACTGAACACCCTTCTGTTCTGTTCTGACTTCGACTCATGAGTCTGACATTGGTGTACGAATTTTAAGATCTGCGGATATGCCTTGTCTCTTTTATATGCATAACAGCTGGTTTTCGAGTTACTTGTCGGACAACTAAATTATTAATTTCAATGGTATGTACAAAATCTAGTTTCTGAACGTAAAATGCTCAAAATTGCGCTCGCTTCGCCATGTTAAGTGATTTATGTGTTGCGATTGTTAAATCTGAGAAACTAGATGAACCTCGTAACGAAGGTAAATCGAAGGAAATGTACAATTAGAAAAGACTATGTTTCTAATTACTTATTTATGATGTTTAGTACATAGACCAGGTCCAAGCTCCATAGTCCCGTGAAACGTCTCCTTTAAAACAAGGAAATTGATGTTAATGCTAATTCCTCTCCAGTCCAAATGCTTGAAGACAGGCAGCAGTTTTTCGGAGAAACATCTATGTTAGTCTCACCACTCGCTGCAGCTTAGGTTTTTAATCCTGATCCTGGAGGCGGACTGACATGATGGCGTTTTGGCACCGTCGGAAATACTGCGAAACGGCACAGGTCTCGATCAAATAGATATTTTTTTCATAGTCCAAAATGCCAAGCATAATGACGAACACTCTACAGACTGAAGATTATGTTATCTGCCTCAGCGTACACAGACTGTTTGTATAACCGTTTGAGTAATTACACCCTGTATAAAAATACAATTGTTTGAGTATACAGAATAGTACAGAATCAAGTGTTGAACTTTTTTCTCTGTATATGTGATCTACGATACTGAAACATTTTTGGAAACTGGCTTGTTTGGGAGGTTAGAAGTCTGTCGCGACGTGTGCTCGCGAAATATGTAGATAATTCTTATACGATATAGCAACACCAGTCTTGACAGCGCGATGACAGAAAGTCCCGCGCCGCCATAGTTATTTCGAAGTGTCACTTGTAAAAGTTTTTAGTATCACTAATATTTGTTAATTTTAATTGTTCAATTAATATCTAAAGTGCTATGAATTTATTCTGCCTGCATTTCATGTAAGTCGCATAACTAATGTTCTTATTAATGACCCAAGAAACTGATATGTGTTTTGTTCCAAACCATTGAAATTTCACATAGTATGTTTTACTTCTAACGAGGGTACTAAGTTGCTCAAGTAAGTTGATCTTCGTCTTCGTCTAGTAAATTGTAATTGCCCATGAGAAGTATCCATTAGTAAACCACGCGTCTTGTCTGAAACCTCAGTCTAAATGATCTAGTATAGAAGCACTACCTACACTAATAATTATGTTTCGTTGAGAATGCACAATAAGTAATTTATCTAAATTATTAAGCTACGAGTGATTCTATTCCATAATTATGAGCTATTTAAACTGCTACGCAATTTCTCTTTGTTATTATAATCCTACCTTCAGATCAGATGTTTAATCATTATAAGTGAAGGAACAGAAGTTACCAATAAATCTTACTTCCTTAATATGCAATGGACTGCATATCAATCTGTAGATATAGAATGAATAATGAATTTGAATGTATACATAATATGAATACGTAGTTGACCGAAGATAGAACAGTTGACCTGTATTTAGTTTGACAGTCCGTAGATCGGAACCAGTGAATCTGGATTATATTATAGAAACGCTCGTGGACCGGGGTTTAGTCAGATGATCGATCATATTTAGTATGGTAGCCCGCAGATCGGGATGAGCAGTTGACCTGAATAATAACCTCAGACCATGGTTATACAAATTAGTTGCCTCCCGTTTATGATCAGTTAAGTCTGGTCATTTAGTGTGGAGATATATAGTGATGAACCTAGACCAGAGATGAACCAATTGACCTGGAGAACCTACCCTCATGGATTAATATAGTAATGAGCATGAACCAGGACTAGTAAATCAGCTACTTGTATATTTATTAACTCAGACTTATAAAGAATAAGATCGAATGGCAGTAAAGGTAGATTGTGGAGCAACATAGAACCCTTGCGCTGGTGGACATTGCATATGGCAGTGTCTGCCCGGCTATTATTTAACTTTACAGAAGCGAAGCATCACAGACATCGTTACCATCAGATTGAAGAGTGAAAGAAACAGACACAGAGAGAACATGCTGCAACTCATCGGTGAGCCAAGGCAATTTTATTTATTTTCGCAACAGCTATTGAAATACACCCGACCATAGATACAGGAACTTATATGAGCTGTTCGCGACAAAGTCGTCATATCTGCGAACGAGCGTTACTAGACGTAATTCGATTAAAAATATGCTTCTGTAATCGCCTTCTAAACAAGTTTTATATTATCCAGATATTCGGATAAACAACAAATAATCCGGATAGTAAAATTGACGGATATCCAGATAAAACGGATATCCGGATATCCGGATTGCAAACCCTAGTTGCCTATCTCCCCAAGCAGCTCCTCCGTCTTCTGTAACGTCGCTGGTGGTCGCTTCATTTACTACCTTCTTTGCTATGTCCCAGTCCTTTTTGTGTGTGTGAATGTTCAATTCATCACTCGTTACCGGGTCATCCTCTTCTCCGTCTATTATCTTGCAATCTGGGAAGTGTGCCCTGAACATTTCATTTAGGGTGTCCTTCCCGGTTTCAGTCAGTTTGCCTTCCGTTGTTCTAACAGACGTGAGCTGTTCCGACTTTGTAACAGACAGAGCCTTAGAGAGTCTCATCCCTTCTGGGACGCTGTCAATGGTGTTGCAGTGTTCTCTCCATTTTTTCCTTTTACTCTTGCGCACCTCGATGTTGAACTTTGTAAGAGCCCTCGAATATTCTGTGAAGTCCTTCTTCTTTTTGGCTTCATTGAATAATCTCCGTGTGTCCCTCCTCTTAGTTTCCAAATCGGTGTTCCACCATAGTTCCTTGTTGACGGCCACCTTCTTTTCGGGGCAGTTCTTTCTCCAGGCTTCTTGGATAGCATTCACGATCCTTTCCGCCTCCATCTCAATGTCAAGTACAGAGTTTAATTTACCTCTCACTTCACCTAGTTCGATTCTTAGATCTTCCACATAAGATTCCCAGTCGGCGACCGGAGGAGGCTCCTTCTCTTCGTAGGGCATATAGGCTGAGGCTATGATGACTACACCCTTGCCCGACTGCTCTCCCTTGAGGACCTTGATGGTTGTAAGGTCCCTGTAACAGAAGTCATATAGGGGCATGGCATCTACACCATTTCTGATGTAGATGCATGTCCTCATACCATTAGTAAGACAGTGGTAGATGATAGATCCGCCCGTCCCACCCAAACCCGATACAAGTCCCTTTCTTACGTATGGTTCCTGTATGAGGGCAATGTCAAATTTGTTCCTGTGCAGCTGTCTTACCAGAAGAGCTGTGGCTGCCTTACAGTGATGTAAGTTAATTTGTACACACCTTAATCCCACCATCTTGGATGTTTATTGATGTCGGGGTGGACAGGGTGGTCATTGACCACCACCTGTCCCGCTGTCCTCCTCCGTCACTTCAGCGGTGGCCGCCAGTAGAGATGACAACTCAAGGTTGCCTATTTCCCCAAGCAGCTCCTCCGTCTTCTGTGACGTCGCTGGTGATGGCGGTTGGTCGAAGTTATCGAACACCTCCATGTGTTCCGTGTCTGTGGGTTTTTCCTCCGGAACCGGTAGCGAACTCTGTGCCTCCACCCCAGCCACAGTAGGAGCATGCCCCTCCGCCCTCCCTTCAGAGTCTTCCAGGAGTTTGAAGATGTTCCTGTCCAGGCCAGACTGCAGGCAGTACCCCCTTGCCTTGATGTGATCCGCAGAGATCCTGTCCATGTGCATCTCACGTGGCTCTCTTCAACCAGCGTGTCCACCACTTTCTATTCACTAGTCTTGAGGGCAGGATTGTACCTCTGAATGAGGTTCAATACCCTGGTGATGTCAAGGCACCAATTGTTTCTGGTCTTCCACGCCATTTTGACCGGCTTCGGAAGATCTTTGGCACTGACCACCTTCAGCTTGGTGTCCTTAATGACAGTGCCATCAAAGCCACGAAGCCAATCCGCAGATGCCTGCCCTTCACACGAGAAGTGCATGGCCCCCGAAATGAGCGTCCCTGTGCTGACCGCCGGCAGTGGATCTGGTGTAGTCTCCAGCATTTCCCATATGGCATACCTTATGGGTGCTGCCATATCCGCCGTGATCAGATTCCAAGATTCCCAGTCGGCGACCGGAGGAGGCTCCTTCTCTTCGTAGGGCATATAGGCTGAGGCTATGATGACTACACCCTTGCCCGACTGCTCTCCCTTGAGGACCTTGATGGTTGTAAGGTCCCTGTAACAGAAGTCATATAGGGGCATGGCATCTACACCATTTCTGATGTAGATGCATGTCCTCATACCATTAGTAAGACAGTGGTAGATGATAGATCCGCCCGTCCCACCCAAACCCGATACAAGTCCCTTTCTTACGTATGGTTCCTGTATGAGGGCAATGTCAAATTTGTTCCTGTGCAGCTGTCTTACCAGAAGAGCTGTGGCTGCCTTACAGTGATGTAAGTTAATTTGTACACACCTTAATCCCACCATCTTGGATGTTTATTGATGTCGGGGTGGACAGGGTGGTCATTGACCACCACCTGTCCCGCTGTCCTCCTCCGTCACTTCAGCGGTGGCCGCCAGTAGAGATGACAACTCAAGGTTGCCTATTTCCCCAAGCAGCTCCTCCGTCTTCTGTGACGTCGCTGGTGATGGCGGTTGGTCGAAGTTATCGAACACCTCCATGTGTTCCGTGTCTGTGGGTTTTTCCTCCGGAACCGGTAGCGAACTCTGTGCCTCCACCCCAGCCACAGTAGGAGCATGCCCCTCCGCCCTCCCTTCAGAGTCTTCCAGGAGTTTGAAGATGTTCCTGTCCAGGCCAGACTGCAGGCAGTACCCCCTTGCCTTGATGTGATCCGCAGAGATCCTGTCCATGTGCATCTCACGTGGCTCTCTTCAACCAGCGTGTCCACCACTTTCTATTCACTAGTCTTGAGGGCAGGATTGTACCTCTGAATGAGGTTCAATACCCTGGTGATGTCAAGGCACCAATTGTTTCTGGTCTTCCACGCCATTTTGACCGGCTTCGGAAGATCTTTGGCACTGACCACCTTCAGCTTGGTGTCCTTAATGACAGTGCCATCAAAGCCACGAAGCCAATCCGCAGATGCCTGCCCTTCACACGAGAAGTGCATGGCCCCCGAAATGAGCGTCCCTGTGCTGACCGCCGGCAGTGGATCTGGTGTAGTCTCCAGCATTTCCCATATGGCATACCTTATGGGTGCTGCCATATCCGCCGTGATCACCTTGGCAGGGTGGTCCTCAGCGATGACTGCCATTTTGACGTTGACCAGTGCCTCCCTGAATGAGCTTTCCTGTAACCTGGATCGCTTGGAGTCCCCGGCCAAGTCAGTGGCTTCGTTGCTGACCTCCCTTGCCCTCTTTGAAGGCCCTTCATTGGCCGTTCCTGTGGAAGCTACGGCCGCCTGTCTCTCCAGAATGCATTTCCGCATCTGGCTTCCTGATAGCCGTTTCTTTTTCTTGGCGGTCATAGTGAGCAGGGCATTTTGTGCAGCCGCAGGCGTGGAACCCGCAGAGAGCGCCGCAGCGTTGACAGCCCCAGTGGGTCCATCACTCGCTACGTCACCCCTGCCAGCCCCAGCACCTCCCAGAGTTACCAACTATCTTATGTACTAGGTTATATAGAAATATGATATTGTACAAAACTTCATCAAAATTGTTAGAGGAATTTTTGAGCAAAAAAAATATAATTAAATGTTTTTTCACTATGGAGTTATAAAAAAAATAAAAAATGATAGAGATATTAACAAAATGTTGCCCTAACCTAAATTTCATCTACATCCGCCTAGTGATTTTGTAGCTAGAGTACGGTATGGACACACAGCACACACACACATACACACACACAAACACACATGTGAGATAGAGACTCAAAACTCAAGTAAGTTTCCTTGCCATGACAATACTTTCTTACTCCTTCGTCGCTCGAAAATGAAAAGTGGTTTAATCCAATTTATAGTTTGGTTAAATTGTACCACTCGAAAAGAAAGAGATAGTTTGGTTATAGCAAGTTATAGCCTCAGAATAAGAAATAGTGTGTTACAGCCTCTAAGTGGAGAGGTCACGACATGGTTCGCGTTGACTCTATCACTTCCTTCCCACTATTTATTTCTGTGCTAAAATACGCTGATCTGTTGTGATGTGACGTAAAATAATGACAATCAAACAAACTCCGTTTAAAGTTCTGTATTATATGGTTTAGTCTGTGGTAGGGTTTCTGCTCAAGCTTTCTCGAACTCGAGAAAACTGAATTGCGAGAGAATTTGAATTGTGCCAAGCGCGCCGTGCGACAATTTTTCGTCGCATCACAGCGTCCGCGCTTCGTGCACACGCACACTTCGTAATTGTCCTCTATTCCTCTTTACTTAAAGAAGTGACGTCGCTTAATTTATTTAGAAGCCTATCAAAGTAAAATACTTATTTAAATTCCTACTGCCATTCACAGGAGTGTTAACAGGGTTCCTTTACGCAAAGTTTATCCCATAGATGAAATCGTATAAAATTCGACACTGCTATTAGCTAAATAGAAGTAGCGTATTTGAATTTGAAGAAAACTAATAAAAATTGGTAAAATTGATCTACAATAGGTTGTTTTTCAATTTTAGGAACCAAAACATGTAGGGTTAATTATATCATAACAAATTAAACATGCTTCAATTAGTTATTCATTTTTTTAACTCCAGATAAAATTATGTGCACTAACGTTAACTGTCAATTTAGGTTATTCATTTTCACCCTAGAAATACAGTACACCTTTGTTCTACTGATGCATATTTATCATTTTCACAATAATCAAAGTAGGTATAGTTTTCATACACAGACAAGGGGTCGTCCATTAATCACTTGAGGCTCAAAAGGGGTGGGAGGGGGTTCGGAAAAAATCACGAAATATCACAAGGGGGAGGGGGGTGTAAAGAGATATCACGTGTATTTATTTTTTCGCTGAATGCGCGATTTCTAGAGTAAGTACCAAACGCCTGACTGTTGTTATTACGTTGTTTTTAACTCATCCCAAGGTTCGAAACGGCTTCAGGCAGTCAGAAACAACCTGCAACCTTAATGACTGTCTGGATATTTTTATCACGATGCTTAATTTTTCAAAATTAAATTACATTATACTTGTATTTAAAGATAATATTTTGTACCAAAAAAATACACGTGATTTTGGGTAGGGGGTGGGGGGGGTGGTAGTCTAAAACCTCACCACGTATCACCAGGGGGTGAGGGGGGTCTAGAAAATTTCTAAAAAACATCACGTGATTAATGGGCGACCCCCAAGAGAACACGTTTTTCGTTTAATTCATAACATAGTGGCGCCTCTACCTATGACTGACTGATTAAAAGACAGGAAAATCAGACTACTAGTCACTATAAGTCGTATTGCGGCGGGGCGGGCGGCTTGTCTGGAGCCGTCGCCCGTCGACAGAATAAGAGGAGGTAGAGAAGAATTTAATAATAATTAATAATTAATTAATTTAATAATTGAGAAAATAAATGTTACTGCCACTGCCACTTCAATGATATTTTAATGCCAGAATAACGACCTATAACAATTATAACAAAGATTAAACTATTATTCTAAGAACTATGGAACATTGACATGCAACATTAAGGGCTAGAGATATAGGACTTACAATTCTATTACAAATTCGAATACCTACAACGGATAGGTATAAAAACGAGAAGATGAGAGATGTACAGGTGGAGAAAGGAGTGATGAGAGCTTACCCTAAGGGGTCGCAAATAAAACTGGTTGAATATTGTATGAGGCATTTAAAAACTGATAACTTTCACTGGAGATAGGTAAACTTAAACTGTTCGGTAAAATTCTGAGGTGACGTTACGGTGTCGAACGTTTGAGATTCAGAATAGAAATGAGTCAATGCTCCTGCGCTTGCCAAAAGATATTCGAAATTTGAATATTTAAATATATAATGATCGATTATTAAAAAATCAATAAAAAATGACAAGAAAAAGGGCCACCGACAGAGCAACGATGCATAAAGAGTAAGAAGTAGCATCGTTGTAACAGTATAGTACTTATTTAATAACTTTTTCACATCATTTTCGATAAAAAAAATTCTTTGTTCCTGGTGTTTTCATGTAGTAGCAGATAAGTGCACGCGTGTTCATAGCTTTTGGGGATTGATTTATGGAGGTAAAATATTTCATAAAAATATATAATTTTAATATTCATGCCACGCCCACGCTAAAATTACGTATTCATTTACATCTATGTTCCCAAAAGTTGTGAAGTCGCGTGCGCATAGTTAAAGTTATCTTTTTATAACCTATTAGTTAAATGCTACGTTTTGATTTTAGTTAGTTGTTTTGTTTAGAATTGTCTATCTATTTTATTATATAAGATTTTTTTTATTTTTGTTCCTTTTCTTCCCTAAATAATAGGTGCCAAATACTACAAAATAATAATTATGATGTAATAATGTATCAGATTAAAAATTTTGCTTTTTAAAATTAATTTCAACAAACAACGGTTTATATAAAAACACTCGAGACCCGATAAAACTCGAGAAATTGTTCTCGAGAATTCTCGAAACTCGAGAAATAAAAAGGTCGAGAAATCAGAAACCCTAGTCTGTGGGTTGTCTATAAGTTAGAGACTCAGTCACGACACGACACAATATTGATTTGTAGCTATAAAAGATAAATACCTACTTTACATTTGACATAGAGGAAATAATGTCACACATTAGCTATCTTAATCCATGAATATCCTAAATCTTAAACCTAATGCATACAGTTTTGTAGAAGTGAAGATAATATACATATAATCTAGTCTACATAATAAATCTTTCTGAGCCGTCGAAATGTTGCCAAAATATTTATTTCAGAGTTATTTTTGTGTAAACTTTGCGAAACTAACGGTTGCCCACCTGCTTTTTGTAGGTAAAATAAACAACATAAAAATTTGCAGACTCGCTTCTCTATACACTGCACCTATCAACTAGAATAGAATAACATTCAAAAAAACGTAGCAAAAAGTTGAGTAAAGTTCTTTTACCAATTAAAAACGTAATAGGGACGTAGATATAATTATATCGTCGTTTACTTTACATGTCTAGGTAAGGTCTTACATAGGCATTTGTAAGTATCTATTTCCAATTTCAAAAAATATAGAAACTGCTATCAAAAAGCCCATCCCAATCACATCGAAACAGACAGCGCTCGTTGATGTCTTTCCTATGGCAAGCCGCGTCGTCGTAGCGTACCTACTCATTGTCGTAGTAGGCAACTTTCTTGTAGCGACGGGGTCCTGGCGGTGGAACCTCGTCATCAAGGTCAAAGTAAAAATTTATCATACGTAAGTTAAACGTCTTTATTTCAATGAACTAAACCTCTTAGCTGGTAATGTTACTTTGTTCTAAAACTTCAAAGTGTAATTATATTTACAAAGCTGATCCTCTCTATGGGTTTTGTAAATAGTCGATTATTTTGGCATCAATTAATATTAGAGAAAAGTTGCAAAGGGCCGGTAGGCTAGACTAGACAGAGATGTTGCCGACGAGCAAGACTCGAGGGCGGGGGCGTTGACGATGAGTGAGCTTGGGTGGTGCGCGCCAGAGGCAGAGGCAGAGGCAGAGGCAGAGGGCGAGGCGCGGGCGCGGGCGCGGGCGCGGGCTGCACCGAGCGGCGCCGGCGCGCAGTGCAGTGTCGCACGCGCCGTCCGCGGCCGCACATCGCTCACCGCGCTACGCCGCCGCCTCCCCGCTCTGCCGCACCACGCGTCCGCTGGGCGCGTCGCGCGGGCCGCGGGCCAGGCCCGCGAGCCTGCTGCTGCTGGCCGCGTGGCTGGCGGCCGTCGCCACCGAGCCGGCCTGCCCGCAGGAGTCGCCGCCGCCGCAGCCGCCGTGCGCCTCGTGCCGCTCCGTGGAGAACGCGCGCGAGCACAGCCTCCGCGTGATCCGGGAGAGCCTGCTGGCGAAGCTCGGCTTCACGCAGGCGCCCAACACGACCGGCCGGCAGCTGCCGCGTGTGCCGGCCGACCTGATGGAGCGCTTCGAGCGCCGCCCGCCGCCGCCGGGCGTGCAGGCGGACTCCCCGGCCGCCGCCGCCGGCGCCGGGCGCACCCTGCTCACCCACATCGAACCAGACGACTTCCTCGCCCGCACCGATAACGTCTTTGTCTTCGCACGTTAGTATCACGAGACTCATTTTTTTGTTAAAATTTGTAACCGTCGCTAATTTAAAAGCATAATCATTGATCTTAATCAATCTTAGTGCGATGCCCTTATGAGCTAAATGGATATGATCGACTTTAGCGTTTAAATTGAGGTTCAGTACAGACGATATGGTCGTTAGGCTCCATGAGAGTCCATCAGCCCGAAGATTTTTAAGTTAAGATTAGTGGTTAATGGGCAAAATTTCCTACATTCCGACAACGCAGGTCTACAAAAAAATTCTATGACTTTAGTATGTATAGGTACCTCCTCGTGTTGTAACTAGGGTTTGATGTCACCTGTAATGATAGCTCCACGTGTCCCGTAGACATAGTTTGCAAAGTTCATTGACAGGCACGTGTGTCGGGTACAGCTAATAATGTAGAAAGGTACTTCGTGGTCGTCTCACGCACTGCAAATTTTAATTAGGCAGTGATTGGTTCAAAGTCTACGCGTACGATTGTCTACACGCGCGCTTGCAGAGTCGTTCAGATTACTATCGCGATCGTCGCAGACGTTTCATGAATAATAAACCACGAATTCAACGGTTAGCTAATATAGGTGATTCTTGTGCAGAAATTATGTGGGTTTAGTTAGGAACAATAGTCATGTATCGGCAAGCGTCCGTGTTTCCAACGAAAAATTACGGCAAATCGAAGGCCGTAAAGTTTTTCTAGAGATTACTTAATGAAAAACGAAACGAGATGACTAAAGGTGTTAAACCTAACCTATTGTGAATATTAAAGGGGGCTATCTAAGTTCAGACAATGTCTGTAATCTGGTGCCGTGAGCCAAGGGGCTTCGACCGCTCAAGATAACGCGCAGCCGCTACGATCAGCATGCCCCTACTGCTAATTGGCGAATGTTAGTGTTAGCACAAAAATTAATGGAAGCACGCTGCCAGCAATTTGTGGGCCGACTTTGCGATGACAATGACCTAAGAGGTTTATAGCACTAAAATGTAACAAGTCGCATTGCGTTCAGCATCTGACTGAACTAATTAATCAAATATAGGTACGTAAGTACCTAACATACTGTTGTCACGCTGATTATTATATAAAGGTACCAATCAACTTCGCATTTAGCTCTTTTTTTTTAAATTCCTGCCAGTTTGTACATCTATGCTAAGAATGTCGAAGGTGATTTCAAAGGTTTGAGGTTTTTTCTAAAATAAAACGTATAATAATAAGTAGGTGAAATGTTCGAGAAAGTACTTATTCGAAGCAACCACATAATACCTTCATACATAAATAAGGTCTTAGGAAATTAATCACACATTCATTCTAGGCCCGACAGTAAGATATTTAGCAAGATACCTATACTCATTATTAAGTTTATTTGAACAAACAAAGATTTATTAATACATTATGTTCTTGTTCTTGAATATAAATAGCCTGTAGTTTAGTGATAATGCTGTTAGGGATAATTGCGACGATTCTATCCGTATTCTAGGAACAGTTTATACGGTTATTTTATTTATTATTGGTTGAATACACGTGTTAGAAAGACATACATTTTGTGATAAAGAATAGGATAACATCATTCTTGAGTGTACAATGTACAGCCATAGAAAACTACTCATACGTAATACAGAGTAACGACGGAAATCCACAGTTTAGTTACTTATTTAAGCCAGAAAACATGGCAACAACGTACCTACGATTACATTATTTTTAGCGTGTGGATATCTTAATTGATAATGCGCCCAAATCATACTCTTCCTTTTGATAAAACTGAACAGCTTCGCAAGGTGAGACCTTGAGATGCACGAGTACGTTTCTTGAGCACACAAAAAGTGAAAGATTTTTACGCAACCAATCAAACAGACAGAAGCACTGTTATACGGTCAAGAATTGTAAACATTATTTTATTTTATTATTTATTGCTGCACACACCACCTACGAAGCTAATCTGCAGGATGTAACAGACTCTCTTTAAAAATTCATTAATAAGTATTTGAATGTCCATATTACGCAACCACTGTAACACGCAGAAATATTGAAAATGTGGTATCGACTTTGGAAACAATAATAATTTACTTAAAATGTAATCTGTGCGATATAATATTTTTTTGTGGTTTTTGTCTAACGTTTATTAGCGTAGAGTCCCACGGCAATGTAAGAGATGAGGGAGCGACAGATATAATGTGGCTGAATCTCAAAGAACTTATACCTACTATAGGTAAAGTTCCTTTTGAAATTAAACGAGAACTAATAGATTATTTCAAAATACTGGAGGAGTGAATACATTATTTTATTACGTAGTAATTATTACGAAAGTATTTGATTGTTTTTTCACTTTTATTGGCTTATCCATCTATATCTGGAAGTCGAAGTTTTACATATTCTTTTACATAGTTTTTATTTCTACCTAGTATAAATTTACTGCCGAGCTGAACTATTGGCGAAGTTATAATATAATACGTTTAGAACTTAGTAAGACCATATTCTAAAATTACTTGATAATTGTATACCTAATGGATTGAGCGAAAGTCCTGAGAGCGATCAACAATTTCACGCCATGGAGTCGGGGAGTGCGTGGCCGCCACCACAAAACTTCTTCTCCATTTTGTGAAATTGTGGAAGCTTGCCCGAGATTATGTGAGTTTGTGAGTTTTAATTTTGTTTTCTTCCGAAATCAAACAGTATTCTATAACTGTACCTTAATAATTAAGTTAAAGTTAATGGTTTGGTTTGCTTTTTTTAGGGTTTTGTAGATACCTACTCAAGGGGTGCGATGGACCCTATCAAACTTTGACATTTTGGTTAAGACAATTTGGTTTGCCTTTTAGGATTTTGTAGGTACTCAAACGGTGTCCAATGGACCCTAATTTTTAATAAATGTACTAAGCCTATGCTGTCGGTCATTTGTAAAAACAAGGCTGTATTTTGACTGTACTATAAAGTAGCCAGTTAGTTTTCAGAGAATACAAGCCTCTAATCTCACTTATGTATATTATAAATGCGAAAGTATGGATGTTTGTTTGTTTGTTATAATTGAAATATAAAAGGTGTTTACTAATCATGTAATAACATAAATTAACAAGCACTTAGTAAATATGTTCTTATGTTAACTCGACACGTTAAATCGATACTTTAGTTAAAATTTATAAGTTATAAATTCTAAATAAATCATGAAAATAATTATAACTTCTTAACAATTGATGAAACACATAGAGAGGCAGTGACGAGGTAACACCATATTAGGTGAAACCCAGCAAATAAGATTGCTTAGCTAGAACAACAATCATTTTCAGAAATATTAAAAAGAGCACAATTTTCAAGGTAATGTAACAAATTAAACTCAAATATTTAATAATTTAACATCTTTTTCTATTAACATTATACCTTATTTAATTCATTGTTCGCTGTAGTTTACGAAAGATAGCTAATTTAAAAACACCTCAATCTTTTTAGCGAGTTTATAAAAGTTCTGGTATGGTAAGCTTATTCTACGTACGTAACTATTTCTCCCAGCAAAGGGTGCATTGATTTATTGTGAAATTCAGCTATAATTATTTTGACGCGATATAATAGTAAACAGATAGAGAGCACGTCATAATCATATTATTTCTGCAATATTTACAAATCATTGTACAGCAAATAAAGGCTAGGCAAAATACACGTCAAGTAAGTAATATGTAATAAAATACCAAAAAATCTTTTTTTATTTAGCATAGATGAATAAATGAAGTTAATAGCTTAAATTATCAATGTTTAAGTGGAATAATTTAAATACAATTAAAAAATGTATCATTTACACGGGTAATTTAATTACTGCTCGGCCCTGTTTCTAATAAATGTAGATTTCTTTTTTTACAAATAAAATTAAATAAACAGCCACTTATCACAATTTAAATTCCTTAATTAACAATAAAGTTGATTCTAATGAATCAACCACTTAAATTGCTTCGCATCGCCATTTGTTATATAGTTTTCACTGAAAATCCCTAAAGATATTATAAATTACCTATCGGTATTGCTATTTGTTGATTTGCAACTATAAATTTTATAAAAAAATTATACATTATGAGACAAAATGCACCTTTTTGTGCATTAAAATGTAATTTAGTTACATTATACATAGTTGTCATTTATAAAAATAGCTGTTTCTTATCAAGTGTAGCAAGGACGTGATACGGCTGCTTGTATTTATTCGCTGTATGCGTAGATGTAATGGTGATATAAGTACTTGTTAAAATGTAAATATTTCTCGTAAATTTTTGCTCCTAAATTATATAGGTGTAGCACCTTTATATTTACATTGTTTGAGTACACAAACAGATTTCCGAGAGCTTACACAGACCAAAACAAAAGGGTTGCTGACGCATCTTATATCTTATATTTTCTAGCTCTGCAACATGGAGACTAGACTTCTAAGTAACACATTTGCACTTAATTGTTTTTTATGTTTCAGGTTCAACTGTCAGAGATATAATTTATTTCCCTTTAGCAAGGATTCGTATACTGTGGATTAATTAGTTTCATCAGACCACCTGCTTAGCAGTCGTAGAGGCCCGCCAGACATCATCGGGGATCCCGGTGGCCTGTTCCGTAAGTATGTTGACTGATATCGCCGTTCTAATTAAATAAATGTGTACCATTTCCTCGTTTCTGGGTGTGCGACGAATTAATTCTTTCGATAGGCAGCAATGGAAGCGGGAGTAAGCAATAGGCGCGAGGCCCGCGGAGGCGCGCGGCCCGTGCGGCGACCCGATGGCCACTTGCAACGATCGATTGTTTTGGCTGCTCGTAGTCACCTTAATTGCCCATGAATCAAGATGTCTCGGGCGTTTTTCTAAACTCATACGGGAGACGAAAATGTTTCATTAAAAAGTAGCGCAAACACAAGAAAAGTTCACTCTTTGGCTCTACTTTTTATTTTAATACTAGAAATGATTCGCTTCGCAACAGGTTTTCAAAAGGCATTTTAAATGCAACACAATTCCAAGACCATTATAAAATCATAAACAAACTCATTATCTAGTTGAGGCATGAACTTATATCAAAGTTTAAATATTTAAAAAATGTAGATACGTAACGCTCTTCAGAAGGTAATTGAAAGATTACTTTAAGTAGGTTGTACTAGTGTGTAAGTTAACACGTTCCGTAGATTAAGATTGCGGATGTTTTGAGTGCGGAAACGATATCCGCGCAACGAGAGTTGCCAACATTTAGCGTGCGAACCCTGCGCGCGCGCAGCTGAGCCCGCATCGTCGACCACCCCCGAGCGACTCGCCCGTCTTTGCCGCAATGAGAATAAATGGTAAAATTTATTTTTAATTATAGGTAATTCTCTCGGACAGCCCTAGTCAAAAGGAGATAAAATATAATTGGGTATGAGCTGAATCGCAGCCGACCTTGTGGACTACGTCATCGTCAGGCTGAATTTGAACAATCAAAATTAGATGTGATCGCGGTCTCTATTGATATGACGTCGGCTAGTTGTAGAATCAGGCATATTGTGCTTTGCCTAGATCTCAAATCAAATATGTCATTGTGCATGCTTTTTGGCATAACCTTTCACAGTTTGTCATAGACACGCTATACAGGATAACACAAATTAGTATGTTTTACGCCTAGTTAGGCGTAAAACATGCAAACATGCAAATATAGTAGCAAAATAGTAGGTAATCAAATTTAAGAAAAAAAAAACCGACCAAGTGCGAGTCGGACTCGCGCACCGAGGGTTCCGTATAAATGCATAATCACAATGTCTAGAACTCTATATTTTTTATATTTGAGTTGATTGAATGAAAGGTAATTTGCGGTTTACGATTTATGAACTAACTAAATGCATACATTTCACCTTACCGAATGTTAAAAACATAACTCAAAACGTGTCATTAGCTAGTAGTGTTTTAGAATTCGTACCAAAAACAGTTTTCTTAGGTTTAACCGTAGATTCAAAACTTCAATGGGGTCCTCACATAGAAACTTTAGCAGGCCGGCTTAGTTCAGCTGCCTATGCTGTTAAAAAAATTAGGCTCCTAATAGATATAGAAACAGAGCGAGACTAGTATATTTCAGCTATTTCCACAGTATTATGTCTTACGGTATTCTTTTATGGGGGCATGCAGCTGATATAAATACTATTTTTGTACTACAAAAAAGGGCTGTTCGCGCGATTTACGGAATGCGATCTCGAGATTCACTTAGAGAAAAATTTAAAGAAATCAGTATTTTAACGTTTCCCTGTCAATATGTTTATGAAAATATAATGTATGTGCGAAAAAACTTAAATCACTTTACACTGAATTCTGACAGACATACTCGTAATCTCAGGAATAACAGTAAGCTTCAGCTTGTATCTACTAGGCTCAGTAAGGTTAGTAAGTCGTTTGTGGGACAGTGCATACGAATGTATAATAAAATACCAGAAGATATTGTAAACCTAACAGAGAATAAATTCAAAAGTTATGTAAAAAAGACACTATGTAATAAAGCTTACTATATAAGTCATGTGAGTACTTAGATGATATAAATGCTTGGACGGTAAGTGTTTCTCGAACCAACACAACAACATTTTCATGACATATTGTGAGACAATAAAGATGCAAACTCTATTGTGAAAGAACTGAAGGGATTCGGTAAGACTTTTCCTTCTCCTTTTTCTTTGTCCATTGATAGGAGTGGTGCATGCTCGCTTAAATGTTCGTGCGGATGGTGGCGTATCGGGAGCCGGGTCGTTCCCTTCCCTCAAATATGGTTGAGGGGAGCGATGGCTGACTCTCGCGTTATACTCGTGATCGGGTGCTGTCCGTATGAACTGGCCTGCTCTTGTCATTGGTTTTTGGAATTGTTAGTCATTAGCTACAAATAATTTTTACTTTTATCTCTTTTGAATCCTTTCTTTCTTTATTCTTCTTATTTTATTCTTATTTTTGTATATTTTATTTACGGACATGACATTGTATAATTCATTTATTGATCTAGCATTAAGATGTAATAGAATATAAGACTTTTTTTTTTAAATGTGTTGGAGGGAGTTTCTTTAGGGCCCGCCGTTTCTTCTCACTCCGCAAACACTTCCCGAAACGGTGGGTATAGTCCAGTCATCGGGGAGGTTGAGGTATGCATTAACTCCTCTGTCCGTAAAACTTTGCAGTATGATTAAATAGGTTCCATAGATGAGGTGTGACAAGGTATCCCGGAGATTTAAGTTTTGGAAGTAGGTATTTTATACCTAAACATGAATATTGCTAATAACTCTTACCGGATAATTTCTCAATCTATTATTCCAATGCGATATGTTAGCGTTAGGTTGTTATTATATGTATGTAAAACTGTCCAAAACCTTTTTGAACTTTTTAACTTCGATATTTAACCAAATTTGTTATTTTGCTCTAATTATCAAGGTAAAATTTCTCGGTTAATTTTTATTTTTTAGTTATACCTTATTAGACTTTTCTATGTGTAAGTATCCAAAACATTTTCCTATAGGAACATAATGTTATAGTTTCCGTATAAATGCTCATGGCTCATAATTTCTCAGTCCAGTTTTATTCCTTTAAAAGTCACAATTTACAGAAGTAAACAGCTTTTTTAAACTATCCAATGAAATTTCGGCAAAATAGTAGTTTTAGAATTTCTTTAGATAATACGTTTACTAAACATTTACGGCTTACGGGGCGGCGGCGGACGTAGACGCGACGCGCGCGGCGCTCAAGGTCAAACAATAACGCGATACATACATCTACATTCATTTAAAAAACATTCGATATACTCTGCTTAGGGAGTCTAAGGAAGGGTGCCGATATTTTTTTTACTGTAAAGGATACAGAATTTAGATTTTTCCTTGACTAGTACTATTGAATTTTTTGCGTATTTTGTACCGTACAGTAAAAAATAAAATTTTACTATTGTTACCCCGTCTGAGTGTACGGATATTAGGCTATGTAGGTATGCTCGTGACCTAAGACTGAATGCAGAAGACGCACAACGCGGGTGCGATTTACCCTATTAACCTATTGACTAACATACTATAATAGGATAAAACATCGTTTTTCAAATAAAATGGTCCAGGTTTTTAACTTCCAATACTTTAATAATTTAATAAAAAAACAAGGATTAGTATCATTATTTAGGGTTTCGTACGCAAAGGTTAACGGGATCCTATTAATAAGCCTCCGCTGTTTGTCCGTCTGTCCGTCTTTCTGTCAGCGGGCTGTATCTCATGAACCGTAATAGGTAGATAGCTGTAATTTTCACAGTGTGTATTTCTGTTGCCACTATAAGAAAAAAGGCTGGCAACGCACTTGTAACTCCTCTGGTGTTGCGGGTTCAATATTTTTTTCTACTTAGTACTAAGTCCCTACCACGCGGGACTTGTACACTCAATGTTTCGGGAATATTGCGAATGATATAGATGCGGATGTCAAAATGTATGCGGAAGCTCCATATTTACGGATGCGGATATTAGCAAAATCTCTGATTAATTTTTTTTTTTTTTTATGTGATAGGTGGCAAACGAGCAGACGGATCACCTGATGGTAAGCGATTACCGCCGCCCATGGACACCCGCAACACCGGAGGAGTCACAAGTGCGTTGCCAACCTTTGAAATGGGAAAAAACAAAATGATTTATTTTTGTTTTTTATATTATTTTATTGTATTTTTTAGCTTTCGTACTATGGCGCTGAACGCCGCCATACATATAATATTCTTTTTGCATTATTAAACTAACCTAACCTAACAAGTTTTTTGATGTTGATATTTTTGTAATCTATATTAAACAGCCTTTTAGTGAGTTTTTTCACTATCTGTGGAATACCTTCTTACGCGTGAATTTTGTGCAGATCAAACGAATCCGAACATTTTTTTTAACTATTACTGTTATACAAAATAAAGTGCGAAAGCGGCGGAAATGGGTCTTAGCCGGCGAATGGGTCGCGTGACCTTACGTACGTGTGTGACGCTTTATACATATGAGTTTAATGTATCGAAATTTTATTGGATAATTTGAAATACTGTTTACATTTATTATTATGTAGCATATAAATAAATAAAAATGGACTGAGAATTTTTACATAATTAGTTATTGCATAAAAACCATTATGATATGATCTTAAAGGAAAATCTTTTGGATAATACAAAAAGATGTCCAACAAGATATAAAACTATACTGAAAAATAAAAATTAATCGAGAAATTATTCATCGGAAGTAAAATCGAAAAATCATGTTTTGCTTAACTTAAGCATCACAAAATTCGAAAAAGTTTAGGATACCACCACATACGCGTATCATTAAGTTACTACTAACGAATAGTACAGAAATATTCGATCGAGAAATTATCCACCCAATTTTAAATGCAATTTTCATGTTTAGGTATAAAACACCTACTTCCAGCCACAAAATCTTTTGGCTTCTTTGTCATCTTCCATCTATACACTATCCTTCACAATCGTGCAAAGTTTCATTGACAGAGAAATTAATGTTGGGGTCTCCATACAAAGAAACTCCTCGATGACTGGGCTAGTATACGAGTTCCGAGTGAGTGGTAGAAACCTCGTATTAGGTAGATAAAAGAATGACGTTCGAAAAGTGTACACCTACAACCTATAACCTACTTCGAATAAAATATTTTCATTTTCATTGACGTATTAAAAAAAAACTACTTACTAGATCTCTTTCAAACCAATTTTCGGTTGAAGTTTGCATGGTAATCTATATCATATATTTTTTCTAGTTTTATCATTCTCTTATTTTAGAAGTTACAGGGGGGGGGGGACACACACATTTTACCACTTTGGAAGTGTCTCTCGCGTAAACTATTCGGTTTAGAAAAAAATGATATTAGAAACCTCAATATAATTTTTGAAGACCTATTCATAGATGGGTATAGGTTTGATGAAAAAAAAAAAATAAGTTTCAGTTCTAAGTATGGGGAACCCCCAAAATTTATTGTTTTTTTTCTATTTTTGTGTGAAAATCTTAATGCGGTTCACAGAATACATCTACTTACCAAGTTTCAACAGTATAGTTCTTATAGTTTCGGAAAAAAGTGGCTGTGACATACGGACGGACAGACAGACAGACAGACATGACGAATCCATAAGGGTTCCGTTTTTTGCCATTTGGCTACGGAACCCTAAAAACACAGTGGTTTGTATTGGAGGCACATTATTTAGATTTTTCTCGGAATATTGAATCTGCTATAACATAGACCACAGTATACAGGCTGTTAAAAAGTGCATTTGAATTTTTTTTTGAAAAAATCTGAGTTTCCCATACAAAATTTTGATTCACTATTCAGATTTAATATGGGAAACTGAAAAAACTAATGTAGATCGGATTTTTTCAATATTTTTCCTGTATACTATACCTGATTCTGAGTAACCCCTTAAAATTTCAAACACACTTTTTTAACACCCTGTCATTATCATTGTTGCAAAAATATCAATGTTTTTTAAAGACGATCGGTTTTCTTCGTTACAGTTCTTCGTCGAACTAACCTCGGGCCATTTGCTGTTCTGTTAGAATTATGTTGCGGCCAGTAACGTAGGGCTTAGGTATATTCGGTTTTGTTGAGATTTTTACGAATACTTTTAAACTTAAACTAAAATACCACCTTTAATTATAAAACTTAATTGCTATTCTCAACTTGCCCGGTTGATTTCATTCTTAGACCGACCCAGATAAAGTTGATGTTAATGATAATTTAAATGTGTTAATTGTGGGGATGAGGCTGACGTGTTTTTTCTTGTCTTGCAGTTGTAGTTGTAGGACTACAGCTACGAATAAATTTATTCGTAGGCCTTCCAGCACTGAGCAGATTAGGATTTGCCCTATCGAGCAAAGACAAACATGCGACACGACATGCAGGTATGATAAGGACGGTGACTTTCATTAACCGACTTCAAAAAAAGGAGGAGGTTCTCAATTCGTCGGAATCTTTTTTTTTATGTATGTTCACCGATTACTCGAAGACGCCTGAACCGATTTGAAAAATTCTTTTTTTGTTTAAAAGGGTATACTTCACAGGTGGTCCCATATAAATTTTATCGAAATCGATTCAGCGGTTTTTGAGAAAATCAACAAAAACATATCAAAATTGGAGTTGCGATTGAAGTCGCTTGTTTTTAACGTATTCATTAATACTCAAATGCGACTATACGTCTAGATTATTTGAGTTGCAGTGCTATCGGAAATTTATTTGTTCTCTTGCCTACTTTACTCACGTGTTTTAGTTACTAATTGATATTTATTCTTGGTTCTACCTAGAACTTAATGTAGCCACCGACAGACATTTTGAAAATTTTGATCAAAACTTCTTGGTAATATATACAGAAAAAGGACGTTTGGGAAAAGGTAAAAATAGATTGAAATTCGCTCCGATATCAAAACATAATGTACTCATTACCTAAATAATGTATTGACAAAAAGCGGTCAAGTGCGTGTCGGGCCACGCGCAGTGTAGGGTTCCGTAGTACTTCTCGTTAACTTGTAAAGCCTACTCAGCTGTGGTAGTTTTCCTTTTAACTTCGTTATATATATATACTACTGCTGTGATTTTTTTCACATTTCTAGAAACAGCCGTTTAGCAGGCAGGGGGGACACATGACTTTAACAAAAATTGCACTTTAAAGCTTAATACATATTTAGAAAACGGATCCCTGAATCGAAAAATGGTTTTCACAAACCCACAATATTTTTGAAAGTTCGTTCCAACGACACCCCACACCATGGGATAATTCACGTGTAGGTACCCTGAAAACGTATTTCTTTCCAGATTTTATTTTACTTCATATGATGATTAATAATAGAGAGCTGTAATTTGGAACGGATATACATATTAATCACAATGAGCTAAGCCGCGGACAGACAGACGGACATGGCGAAACTATTAAGTGTTCTTGTTGACTACGGAACCCTAAAAAAGATAAAAATGTAAACACAGCGATTTATTACCTCTAATATCTGTTTTGTCGATATCACTATGCTAAATGTCAAAAGAATCGTTCAAAGAGTGTTTTAATTGTTAAATTAACTGTTAAATGAAATGGATACTATTCTTGAAAGTAGTATAACTAAATCGAATATAAAACCAAAATTAAAGTCATATGTATAACAAAGTTAAAGGACGACAACGTAACTCTGTAACTGGTTATTAGCAAACCGTGCTATGCATGCATATACCTGTCTATGTTTCTTTCTCGCTTCTTATTGTATCGACGTCTTGCTGTGTGTGGTGGTAGTGTAGTAAGAATGTTTTTTACATGATAACCACATTTCGAAATGCTGTTTCATATTTTATAACTAGCTGAACAACGTCCCTATTAAACCTCTGTGGTTTTTGGAACGTACATTGCATATTATAATTAATTGTAAACTTGTTTTTTGATAATACAAAAAAAAATGAGTTATTAAAATTTTGGCAGTCACTGGTACTGCTCCGGGATCCCCCAAATTTTCCAAAAAGTATGGCAAGATCTCCGCATTATACTTAAACTGTAATTGCCGTTTAAATCGCGGTTTAGTGTAAACACAGACAAAAAAAAGCGGCCAAGTGCGAGTCGGACTCGCCCATCAAGGGTTCCGTAACAGCAAGTAACATAATATAAAAGTTCTTGTAGTTCGTTGTAGTTAAATTGCGGTTTACGATTTATGACGTATTAAAAAAAACTACTTACTAGGTCTCGTTCAAACCAATTTTTGGTGGAAGTTTGCATGGTAATGTACATCATATATTTTTTTTAGTTTTATCATTCTCTTATTTTAGAAGTTACAGGGGGGGACACACATTTTACAACTTTGAAAGTGTCTCTCGCGCAAACTATTCAGTTTAGAAAAAAATTATATTAGAAACCTCAATATCATTTTTGAAGACCTATCCATAGATACCCCACACGTATGGGTTTGATGAAAAAAAAATTTTTTTGAGTTTCAGTTTCAAGTATGGGGAACCCCCAAAATTTATTGTTTTTTTTCTATTTTTGTGTGAAAATCTTAATGCGGTTCACAGAATACATCTACTTACCAAGTTTCAACAGTATAGTTCTTATAGTTTCGGAAAAAAGTGGCTGTGACATACGGACAGACAGACAGACAGACATGACGAATCCATAAGGGTTCCTTTTTTTGCCATTTGGCTACGGAACCCTAAAAAGTTTATGCTCATTCCTCCTAGAGCCTAGAACCCTTCACTTTTTAGGCATAAAATGTTATTTTCTTCAAAATATGTGTGGAGTATTAAATTAAACACATGTATGGTCTTTTTCGTTAAAAAATTTTTGGTTTTCGGACTTTTCCCTTTACTTGTGCTATAAGACTTTAAGACTATAAGCCAAATTCATGATTGTAGATCAACGGAAAGTACCCTATAGGTTTTGATTCTCATGCGAGTGTCCAAGTATGCGGCATAAACGGCCGTATCTCTTGTTAGCATTGGCATAGAAGTTTGTTTTTTTACAGCTTCAAGGGATTGTAGGCCTGAGTATTTGATATAAAGGACACGTTTCATTTTGTGCCTGGACATGTACGGAGTACGAAAAATTTGGAAAAATATAGGCTTTCTAGGAAAAATAATGAAAAAAATATTAGAAGCAGGGTTGCGTGGTTCAAGCGTAATGTTTTGTCACTACTTTTTACAATATAAATGGTAACACTGAAGCTTGCAATAGTAGGTCACGTTCAGAAATTACGGCTTCGTCCACATATTCCTCAGATGCTTTCTCTGACTCTGATTGATTCAACACCCTTCTGTTCTGACTTTTGACATTGATGTACGATTTTTGAAATCTGCGGATATGCCTTGCCTCTTTTACAAGCATAACTGCTGGTTTTCGAGTTACTTGTCGGACAGCTACATCATTAATTTCAATGGTATGTACAAAATCTAGTTTCTGAACGTAAAATGCTCAAAATTGCGCTCGCTTCGCCATGTTGGGTGATTTATGTGTTGCGATTGTTAAATCTAAGAATCTAGATGAACCTCGCAACGAAGGTAAATCGAAGGAAATGTACAATTAGAAAAGACTATGTTTCTAATGACCTATTTATGATGTTTAGTATACAGACCAGGTCCAAGCTCCATAGTCCCGTGAAACGTCTCCTTTCATGTTGATACATACGTCTACGCGTTCCTGAGAAAAATGGTCTTGACAGACATACTGACGGACGGACAGACGGACAGACAGACGGACGGACAACGAAGTGATCCTATAAGGGTTCCTTTTTTTCCTTTTGAGGTATGGAACCCTAAAATGGTTCGAATGTAGTAAGCCGTGCTCTTATGCTTAACCTTTGAGTGCAGTGTGTCTTATGTTTAACCTTATTAAACAAATCATAAATTATATCGTCGAGTATTGGAGTTTATATGTAGAATAAGAAATGGTAGTAGAGCTTATTTAGTCAAAAGTCCAGAGTCTAGACAGGTGGGGCTACGTCGCGATGCAAACAAATTATTCCTAAAGACGTAGGTGTACACTGCAACAGTGCGTAACCAAGTGGGTTTAATGAACGGAGACTAGCAAAGGTCGTTCCTAAGCGGTGTTTCGTGTACTTCCTCTTCATGTGCAAACATCTTCGAGTACTTATACGTTGGTTACGATACACCTATCTATTATTTACATACAAGGTGACTTTTGATTTACGTCAAGCTGCAATTACGGTAGATTATACTCATGTCGTGACACTAAAAACTTTCCCCAAGAAGTTATAGTGATCAAATAGTAAAAAAAAATACTTTTCATACAGTTTGAAAAACAACCGATCAAAAGGTTGTGTTTTACATCTAGTTATATTTATAGCTAGATATTATTTGGCACCATTAGCATGGGTTCTTAGGAGATAGGTAGTTGTTCAGTTCGATGAGCTCCGAGGGAAAACGTTACTCCATAAAATAGTTATTTGTTCAACTAGTGAGCAAAGTTATTTTTTGCTACGAGTGCTGACTTTAAATCACGAACTAGCGAAGTAGTCTAGAATTGAATCAGAAGCGTAGCGAGTTATTCTAATATAGACTACTGAGCACAGTGAGTGATTTAAAGGCACGAGACATAAAAATAACTTGCTCTCGTGTTAAACATACAACTTTTCACCTCGACCAGCGAGAAAAGTTAAAACGTAGTTGATTAAATTCATAGTTTTTTATTAAAATGTTTTTAATTTAGAGGTTGCGTTCGGAAACTGCGCTGCTTGTAATTTTTATAAAAACCTAAGATGAAAACCAAACAGCGATATTCATGTTTACTAGTACATATTTATTTGAAAACAATTATTATATATTTTTTTATTATTATTATTTTATTTATTCTATTTTTTAACACAATTTATAAACTGAAATTTCATTAAATAACAGACAACATTTTCTGCCTATGAATGAGTTAAATCGCTAAGCCAAAATGAGTTTCTGAATGAACTATCGCCTATTTTTTTTTCAGCGCCACGCAAAAGGTGGTGTTCAAAATTCGAATCACTTTTTCTCACGCTCGCAGCAAAAAGTGTTTTAGGGACCAAAAGCACCCTTTTCGTGCAGGATAGGTGAAAAAGTATTTTTTTTGGAAGGTAATTTCGGTCAGGGACGTGTCTGTCACTCGTTACATACCAAATCATCCTGTAAAACTTTTTTCGATCTGTCCACAAATCAGGCAGAAATGGCTCATCCGATTTAAACGAAACTTTTTTTTTCCAATAAATATGGTATAAACCCGTAGTAATATCTTAGGTACACGGATTAATGGAGGTCCAGAAAAAAAAACCAGAAAAATCAATAGGTACTCAATTGAAAATAGGTTTGGACGTAACTTGTAGTAGACTAACTTACGTTTGAAGTCGCTTTTTTCGCTCGCTGTTTAGTTTTGGTTGAAATTATTAGTGAAGTGAAATGTTTCGGCTGTATAAAAGACATCAACGAGTGATGCAACTCTTTGTAGCTCAGTTGATAACGCAGGCCATGTATACTTCATTTTTTCTTACTTTTTTTATTTATTTTTTATTATAGCGTACCTACAATATTATTGACATTTCATGGAGTGGGAAAAGCTATTTAGTAAGTTTATATGACGAATTTCATAACCAGGTGTTCCACCACTATAAAATGTCAGTGGCAACGAGTACGTATGATTTAATATTTTCAAGAATAAGACAAGTAAGAAAAAATGAAGTATAAGGATGTGTCTTGTTACATGTAGGTCTTATAAAATGTTAATTAATGCATTAACTAAGTGGATTGCTTAAAGCTAGACAGTTTTTTTCTATTAATTATTTACCATTTGGCAAGATTCACAGACTGTGTGTGTCGTGGTGTCTTTAATTTGTTAATTTTATAATTGACAATGATTCGATAATAGCTTAGACCCAAGTACCGAAAGACAACAACTAGTCTTTTAACTATACCTTATTGAAACTTTAAGGTGTGCTTTCAAATACCATACCTTCCTTCTTATTCCCGGAAAATCGAGGGGTCCTGAAGGAAAGGCATGCAGGTGTAAGGCTAAATGTATCAAAAGGAGACCTTCAACAGCATAGCCTGGCTACCGGAACATCCCCAAAACTGAGGGATTTCTTTGATTATTTTTCTTTAACTGGACGGAATTACTATAAGTAATTAAAAACCCATACTGACTTAATGAATCTGCTGATTGCATATCTATATTACCTTTTTTATCTTTTTTTAACATTTCTTTCCTTTTTTTATCGTCTTTATTAATTTTTTATTTATTTTGTTCTTTTTTCTTATTTTGACAGGGTAGGTAAGGCAAGAGAGCAAATAAAGTTCTAAAGGCACATCAATTTTAACGCGAAAGAAGTCGCGTTCACCAGACACTATAAATTTATTTACGTCCTGTTTGTTACCCGAATATAATAAATACATTAATTTTCTACAATACCTATTATAGTAGCAGCAGGCACCTTGATACTAGAGGTTGTTAACCGGTGTGCATTAGATCGGTCACAATTGAGGCCAGTGTGTGAGCGAGTCGAGATCAATTGAGTTCCCGTAGGTCAGTTCGTGTCTAGAGGTAACCTTGACATTGACCAAAACATTTTTGCACCTGATTCCTGCATGTGCATGTTTTAGGCACACTTATTTTGAAGAGACCATTATGATAGATAACTTTTATCGCGACCCTACATAGTGTAATATAAAAAGTATAGATATTGAGGAGAAAAGTGTAAACAGTGATAACAAATTGTACTTGTTAGCTATAAGTGCATGCTTACTTTCTCGCGTAGCCTTCATCGTCTGGCATACACATGTGTGTCACTGTCCACCACAAATTAGCAATAAACATTATCGAATATTTATTTGAAGATAAGTAGGGATTATGTTATGGGAACAAACTGGTGGTGGTTCCACCAAAATCTGGTGTTGTGGACTTTGTTATTCTAATGAGCTATGACGGTGATTTTTAACCGACTTCAAAAAAAGGAGGAGGTTCTCAATTCGTCGGAATCTTTTTTTTTATGTATGTTCACCGATTACTCGAAGACGCCTGAACCGATTTGGAAAATTCTTTTTTTGTTTAAAAGGGTATACTTCACAGGTGGTTCCATATAAATTTTATCGAAATCGATTCAGCGGTTTTTGAGAAAATCAACAAAAACATATCAAAATTGGAGTTGTTGCGATTGAAGTCGGTTGTTTTTAACGTATTCAGCGTGGTCAATTATAATTTTAAAGATCCCGTCATTTCGGGTTCGATCGCGTAAACCAGTGTTTTTCAACCTTTTTTAATACCCGACCCCTTTACAAGAGAAAAAATTCTTGCGACCCCCCTAGGGCCGTAAACATACAGGGTTATTTTTGGACCCCCACCAAAACTTTACAGTGGCTTCTACTAATGAAACTGAACAACTTTCCCTAAATAACCAATGGTCAAATTTGTAAAAAAATTGGCCATCTTCATACAAAATAGGCCGATCATGTGATCAAATTAGTATGAAAGGTTCAAAACTTTTTTTGCGAATTGATCATTTGTTACTTGGGGAAAGTTGCTCAGTTTCATGAATAGAAGCCACTGTGAAGTTTGGTGGGGGTTATTGAAAAATAACCTTTTATAAAAAAGGCTAGTGATTTGAAAGACTAGTTTATAATTTTCTTCAATTAGAAAATGATTTATTTATTAACATCTCCAAAATAGAACCACGTTTTAATAAATTGATAAAAAATAAACAGGCCCAGCCTTCTCACTGATACCTTATTTTTTCATTGCAATGTAGGACCTACAAACACTTACTTTTTTTTTACCCGCGACCCCCTGAGAAAGGCTTCGCGACCCCCCAGGGGGTCGCGACCCACAGGTTGAAAAACACTGGTTAGACAAGCATGTAAAAGAGTAGTCTGATCGTAAGCAACTTAAAAATTTTTTTTGTTAAGTATAGTTATATAAAACTTACACATACAAATTTACACACTCTAACACAGTGTTTTTCAACCTTTTTTAATACCCGACCCCTTCACAACATACAAAATTATTGCGACCCCCTAGGCCCTTAAACATACAAAATGTTAGTCATTTAAAATACTATACGTTTATGATTTACTTCAATTAGAAAATGATTTAATTTTAAGGTATCAAAAACAGAGCCATATTTTTACAAATTATTAAAAAATAATCAGATCCAGCGGACCAGCCTTCTCACTAAAATCGTATTTTTGTATTGCAGTTTAGGAGACTTGCCTTTTTATTTTACCCGCGACCCCTGAGACAGGTTGAAAAACACTGGCGTAAACGAAACCCCACCAGCAAAGCTCTCTTAATGGGTCATTGAGCTTTTAAATGAGTGGAGCCAATAGTTACCAACCACCTCTCAGGTGCATAGGTATAGGAATGTCAACCATCACTGGTAGGTAACATACACTGTTTATAAAGACTTTTCTCTTTAGGCACGATGGAATTTGTGATGAGATTATTCATATTTTCCCAAAGGCTGGGAAAATATCTTCAGTGGTTTAGGAGCTAGAGCATCGGGACTGTCAGAGAAACAAACACATCTAGACATTTTATTTAATAATTTGTTGGAAGCGTGGTGTTTATACGGCCTCAGAGATACGGCATATAAGCAAATAACGACTATTATGGATTAGCTGACCATAGACTAGAACAAGAATTATGATATGGAACAAGGCATGAAAGCAAGAGAAAGATGGCGATGAATGATAGGTTCGTTCGATGGGGTATATAGTTCGGTGGTAGTCGTTCTTGTCCTAATGGAGACCTAGTGCACTCGTCAAAACAGTTCGTTAGTCAGACAGATAGCGGGGGTTTATTATGGTTTGTCTATTTATAGTCATTAATGGTGCGTAACTTCACAGGCCTGCGAGTACACCAGCCAGACGTAATGGGCAATAACTTGTTACATCTTCTTTCACCGCGGCGATCCAAAATAGCACGCTGTCTGTAGCCGCAAGTGTCGCGACGGATTTCCAGGAGCCACGTCGTGAGGGAGACGCAGACAGAAAAAAAGAAGTGATCCATAAATTATTATGAATGAGTCGTGTCGTATTGCCATCAATAAAACTCTTACAACTCTCATTCAGGCTCAGGGCTGACCGCTTCTTTGCTCGTACTTTACTGAGTTTCAATCCCAATATTTATTCCGAAAAATAATATGATGGGTAAGAGCACGAAAAAAATATTTTTAGGAGGAGTTGAATGGGAAGTTTAGTTCAAGTTAAGTTGTGCGATATGTTTTGTGTGCGCATGAGTATTTCCTTTAAAACTTTAACACTTTCACAGTTTAGTCGATCCTAGTATACAAGCACAGTCACAAGTCCGGTTACCACATATGGAATATGAATATCACATCCTCTTCCTTGGAAAAAATGTTTCACACTGGACGCAAATAATAATTCATAGTTCATAGGAGTCCGGGACTCTAGGCGAAAGACCCCAAGAAAAATTTACGGAACACGGAACAATTTTTCCCTTGGTGTAAGGACTGTGTAAGTGTTCAAATATATATAATACTTATTAGTACCTAAGTGCTTTAGGGTTTCAGATACATTTTGCACGTACATATAGCACTATATATAATACACTCATAAATCTGTCAAAGGAAGAAAATGAGGATGTCAGTGAATGGGCTGCGTGACCGTTGATTGCAATGATGCACTTGCTTTGCATGAATGACCTCAGTGCGTCGATTTCAATTTGACCACATCCTGCTTTCTCAAGATAACTTATTGTGGAGGGGTAATTTAATTTTTCAAACCACCACACATCCTGCCTTCACATGGGCGAATTACAGTTATCAGTAATTTAAAAAATATTATGGCTCGTTTTATTCAATTCGATGATCGTTAAATGCTTTTGGAAATGAATGGTTAAAGGAAGTGAAGCGCGTCATACAGTGAATTTAGTCAGGGATGTATCTTATTAATACTTATTATATTTTTTATTATGTTATATTTTTCGCAGCTCGTATTGAACTTTTATTTTAATTCAGCGATCTAAAATTTTTGAAATCTATTGATTAGACCTTCTTTATTACGTCTTTCAAGAAGCTAATAAATTAAATAATTAACTATCAATCAATCTAATCCTGTCGTTATTATGGCACGTAAGTACATTTTTAAAAAGAGAACAATCTGAGAACTGTATTTTACAAGTCCTTTTTCTCATTTTGTAAAGCAAATCATCGTATATGAGTTCGTACGAGTACGAGCAATCGCAGTTACGCAAAAAGGACACGTTAAAAAAGTAAGTTATATATAGTTCATTCCAATCAAAAAAAACCGGCCAAGTGCGAGTCGGACTCGCTCACCGTGGGTTTCGTATAAATTCATAATCACACATGTCTTGAACTCTATATTTTCTATATTTGAGTTGATTGAATGAAAGGTAATTTGCGGTTTACGTTTTATGACGTATTAAAAAAAACTACTTACTAGATCTCCTTAAAACCAATTTTCGGTGGAAGTTTGCATGGTAATGTACATCTTGTATTTTTTCTAGTTTTATATCTTCCTCCGTAATTACCTGGTTCCGTAGCTATCTTAGTAATCGTCAACAGTGTGTTAAGATTGAGGATGATTACTCAGACTGGCGCAGCATCGGTGTTGGCGTCCCACAAGGTGGCGTCTTGTCTCCTCTTCTCTTTTCACTCTTTATCAACTCTATTACGCATTGTCTTTCTTCCTCTTTTCATTTATATGCGGATGACCTACAGATTTACATCCATGATACGAGTGAGAACATTGATCAAGCTATTGGGATAATTAATGACGATCTGCAAAAAATTTCAACCTGGTCTGACTCTCACGGTATCGTAGTCAATCCCAACAAGTCCCAAGCCATAATAATTGGAAGTTCGCGCCAATTATCTAAAATTGACTTCGCATCGCTACCCGCTGTGCGTCTGAATAGTACTCCGATCCCTTACAGTAAGAAGGTTAAGAACCTTGGGGTTATATTCGATCAGACGCTGTCATGGTCTAGTCAAGTAGGCGAGGTAAGCAGAAAAATCTTCGGATCAATGGCATCTTTAAAAAGACTCCGTAATTTCCTACCTATGGCGACCAGAACCACTCTTTACTGCTGATCCTAGATTATGCCGACGTATGCTATCTTGATGCTACGGAGGAGCTGCTGAGTAAAATTGAGCGCCTGCAGAATATGTGCATTCGATTTATTTTCGGATTACGGAAATACGATCACGTCTCTGAATTTCGTGCTAAACTAAAGTGGCTTCCTATCCGCCTACGACGTAACATGCACATACTCTGCCTTCTTTATAATGTTCTAAACAATCCGGCTGCTCCTCCGTACCTCAAATCGAAATTCTTTTTGAGAGATAGTGTCCATGGCCGCCAACCACGTTCATGTAACGTGTTTTACCACTTTGGAAATGTCTCTCGCCCAAAGTATTCGGTTTAGAAAAAAATGATATTAGAAACCTCAATATCATTTTTGAAGACCTATCCATAGATACCCCACACGTATAGGTTTGATAAAAAAATATTGAGTTTCAGTTCTAAGTATCGGGAACCCCCAAAATGTATTGTTTTTTTTCTATTTTTGTGTGAAAATCTTAATGCGGTTCATAAAATACATCTACTTACCAAGTTTCAACAGTATAGTTCTTATAGTTTCGGAAAAAAGTGGCTGTGACATACGGACGGACAGACAGACAGACATGACGAATCCATAAGGGTTCCGTTTTTTGCCATTTGGCTACGGAACCCTAAAAAGCAAAAGGTAAACAAACTTACTATGGAAATGACACATGTCAATGTCAGATGCATACTATCTTTGTTTACCTTTTGCTTTTTTTTGATTGGAATGAATTATATCTACAATAGACATGTACCGGGTAATGGATTTGCTGGGTACCCGGCAATGAAACACTCTCATACCTGATCAGGATCGAGTTCCCTAATGACCTCTGGAGTTACCATCGGTCCACCTAGAGATCAGCTTCTGGCTTGGACGAGTGCCTCGCACTCGCAGAGTATACGAAGAGGAGTTTCCTCTTCCTCGAGGCAGAATCGGCACTCGTCGTATCTGCAATCTTTATTAACGTGGTTATTAAGCTTGCAGTGGCCAGTTAGAGTTATGGCTAGAATCCTAAGTCCAGGCTTATGAAGTCGTAGTGCTCTAGACATGTATTCCCGCGAAAAACCCGATATGAGCGCTTTCGAATGCTTTTGGCCTGGTGCACTAGCCCAGTGTTCTACTCTGTTCCTTAGCCCATTCCTGCAGCATCATTAGAAGGGATGCAGATATAAGGTCCTTCTGAAATACCTGAAAAAATTTTAACAGTGGCTTCTACTCATGAATCAGTACAAGTTTCCCAATCAATCCGTAAAAAGATTTTTGGACTTCCCATACAAAATTGTCGGTTCAGTTGATCAATTAGTATTAGGACTCCGAAAATTGTTTGCCAATTTAGTATAGGTTCCTTGGGGTAAGTTGTTCAGTTTCTTGAGTAGAACCGTGGTCAAAAATTTTTCAGATATTTCATTACCCTATATATTTAAGTGGTGGGCAGAAAATAGAGGTCACAATCCTATACTGCGTAACCTGGCGGCCCGCTACCTTTCCCCATCAAGTAACTCAGTATACAGCAGTGTCTTTTCGAAAGCAGGTAACATCTACGAAAAAAAAAGAAACCGACTAGATCCTGATCCAATTTAAAACCTCGTATTTTTACACCATAACTTACCAACAGTATCAATACTAAATAAGATTGAAATATGAACGACAGTTACATAAATGTACCTATACTTTTAACTTCAAAATAACGTGTTTTTAATAACTAGGTAATTACCCGGCTGAGCCGGGTACTCGGCGCTATTACCCGCCGGGTACCGGATCCAAACCGGGTACCCGGTACATGTCTAATCTACAATACCTCACACACCCTACTGTACCCGCCCACACCAAATGCAGCCCTCCCACTGTGTTCCCCTATCTCTCTTGCCATATGGAACACTGTCCCACAATTTCATATGCGGTTCTTTCTTTAAAATGAAATAAAATCAAGTGACTAGGTAGAACCTACTTAATTGGGGGGGGGGGGGGAGGTAATATTAAAATATAATAATTATTTTAAAATTACGGTTTATTGCACAAAATATTAAAATACAAAATTATAAAACAAATGGGGGTTGTCTATTCTTAGTGGCAAGTGGTTCTTAGCAGCAGTAGGTAGGTAGATGAAATATACATTGATCGCGTTCAACGCGCATTTTCCGTGCGTACGACGTAGCAAAAATGCGTTACTATTAAAACAAACGAGTGCACGTTTAATTGGTCAAAAGTCAGAAAAATCTGCACTCTCGCTGCAACTTTGCGGCATTTAAAATTGATCAGTTAACGTATCTCAGAATTCTCAGATTATCTGCATTTTCAAGAAGTTTTATGTAAATCCTTTGCATGTTCCTCCGCCCTACTTGTTTAAAATGCCTTAGCTTAAGTGGAAGGCGGAATTGGTTTCGAACTGCCCAGTTTCCTAGATGTTTCCTCCCTAGGACTGTGGAGTGAACCTTCCTCCCAGGTTTTCCTCGAGGATTACAGTATAGCAACCAGCATTCTAGAATGGATTGAAAAGGTTTTAAAAGACCGGCAAAGCAAGATAATGCCCTTAGTTGCAAATACCAAAGGCAGAAATCCACTCTTCAAATGATGTGGGTTGACCGTTAGTTCTGTTCTAGTCACCTTTTAGAACAAAAAATAGCAAGCAGAAATATCTTCGTTCGGTCACAAAATACGAAATAAATACCCAATGTTCGGTTTAGTTTAGTTAAACTTGTTTTAAATCAATACAGTAGCGATGGGCGTTTTAAAACGTAAATAGTTTCTGTAACTATGTATTGGTGCAATAACCGAAATACGGTATTCGGTATTACGAAAACTATGTATTTCCCGAAACTATTTATTGGGAACAACTGAGAAGCATGTTTCAAATCTCAAGTTATTGGAAGTCATGCATTATTTGACAAGAGTGTCCCTTTCTCACTTAGAAGGTTTGCAAAAGACCGTCCTGCTATCAAGGAATAATTTCTCGTGCGGAAGTGTTTCAGAACACGTACGAGCAACGAAAAAACACAGGAGGACGTTCCAAGTCTACGTTCTGAAAGCAACGGTTCGGTCTGACAACAGGACGGACTATAGCAAATCACGCAAGTGTGAAAGGGACAGCAATACCGCACAATACCATGTTTACCACAATAACGCTATAACACCGATAACCACAGATAACTGGTAACGTAGAAATACCAATACCCTCCAATACCAGTATCGTTTTCTCGGTCGCCGATACATAGTTTTTAAAATAAATAGTTTCAAAACCCGTTATTGGGTACTGATAACCAGTTACGTTTCGGTATTGGAAAATCGCGTACCGACCCACCTCTACAATTACAGTATTAGACAGCAGCAGGTTTATTAAACTATGCGAAAAAAATGATTCGTTTTTGAACGCATCCTTAAAACGTCAACTTGACATTGACAGTTTAACCCGACCAACGTCGAAGATAACCTCTGAAAAAATGTTTTTTGTCGTCAGTTTTTTTATTTTATATTTAATGATGATAGTTTAGTTAACATACAATATAATATGTGAAAATCGACAACTATTTTTACAGATCTAGTATATTATAAAACTCACGTGTTACATAATGTTATGATATTTACCTTGACAAATCAAATCAGGTGACCATGAATAAAATGTTTGCTGCAAATTCTTATTTTTACGTTTCTTCACTGCTTAAGTATCATTGGAAACGATGCAATCAGTGCATCAAGTTGTACTCGTCACAAGCCCAAGATCAGCCAGTCAACAGTGAAGGACCCTGGTATGTTTACTCACAAAAGGTGTCGGACGGAACACTGTGCAAAGATTATCACCAGGAACAGGTGGTGCAACATCTACAGCAGGTTTATCAAGATATCGTAGCATTCGAAAGGCCAATACTCAAATCTCAGAGTGCATCACTGTTTAGTTTCTTTAGGAGGAGCGAGCCACAGAAAATAATTGCACCGAACGGCCTTTATATTTACGGGAGCGTTGGCGGCGGAAAAACAATGTTGATGGATTTATTTTACGAAACAGTGCCAGTAAGTAATAATTTTAATTCTTATATATTTTTGGTCAGTTTCTGCTATAGTATTTTTAGTTTACTTAGCAGTAAATTATTTCTTTTATCTTTTGTAAATAAATAAACAGAATAGTAATGGTGTCGACTCATGAATAAATAGATGATTTTTACTATTATTTTAGATAAAAGAAAAGCTAAGGGTACATTTTAATTCATTTATGTTGAATATTCATGCGCGAATACATGAACTTAAAATAAAATCTGGTAAAGGAGCAAGCTCGTTTCGCAATGAAGGAAAACCATTTGATCCTATTCCTCCTGTGGCAGCAGACATAACACAGGAATCTTGGCTAATCTGTTTTGATGAATTTCAGGTAAGTTTATGAGCATTCTGTTTTGGGTAATAAACTTGCAAGATAATCCTAGGTAGTAATTGAGATAAGAATATTCATTTAGATATAAATATATATATTTCGATAATATTATATGCAATATGTTAAGCACTTACTTATATAATTTATACATTTTTGGAATTCATAAAAGAGAAATTGTTTAATAAATAAATAATCATTACTAACTTATTTATTTTGCAGGTAACAGATATAGGAGATGCAATGATACTTAAACGGTTATTCACCCAACTTTTTGATAATGGTTGTGTTGTAGTTGCAACCAGCAACAGAAAGCCTGATGATTTGTACAAGAATGGCCTTCAAAGATCCAACTTCCTACCTTTCATTCCTATTCTGAAAGCACACTGTGATGTTGTGCAGCTGGATTCAGGAATTGATTACAGGTTAAAAGGAATGGGCAGCAAATATAGCAAATACTTTTTGTAAGTTGCAATATAAAAAAAGCGGCCAAGTGCGAGTCGGACTCGCCCATAAAGGGTTCCGTAGCAGCAAGTAACATAATATAAAAACTAGCTGGGTGACCGAGCTTCGCACGTTCAATCGGAGCGTTTGTAAAAAAAACTGAAAACGACATATCCAGATGAACCACGCCAAAAATGGCAGAAAAATACTCGAACATATCAGTGCATGTTGTCATTCCTCTGTTCATTCCTTCAGAACTGCACGCCATCTGTTGTCGAGTAGCCCAAGTAATGTAATTCACTGGTAATTCACCTACTCGACAAAAGATGGCGCCATTAGTGAAATATATTTACAAAACAAAAAACCAACTATCAAAATAAATTCCTTATTTGTAAGGATAAGTTTAGGTTTAGACCCTCATAGATCCATTGTAGATCCGAAACAACTAACCATAGATCGATAGAATTATTTTTGTTAGAATCGTTTTCGACAAAAATAAAAACAAAATTTAATGCACAGTAAATTCGAAACATAAACATTGTAGCAGTCGTTGATGTCTTTTATATAAAACTTGATAAATCAGCGCACGTCGATTTTTTTTTAAAATACTATCTTCGATAAAATAGGTAAAAAATGTACCTACGTCATTCACGCTGCAGCACCCGATTTGAAATGTTCCAAATCCACTTTTGGTGATTTTTAACCCCTAATCCTAAATTTTCTTCAAAAAGTTTCATGCCGTTTTCGAAATCCTCGGGACACCTAACTCGTTTAATAGTATAGGAATAATAATAATAACACAAATAAAAAGACAAAAAACAATAAAGTCTGGCGGGATTCGAATCCGAACCTATATAAAAAAAAACCAGCACCGAACGTTTAAGCCAATTCGCGCTTGAAGGTGGTGTTAAAAATAAACATCATATGTGCAGTCATATTATGTAATTTCGCTCATATCTCCCTTAAATGAGTTTTTCGAAGATAATTCCACCATAGATCGATTTCTGGCGAGTTTTAACCCCTAATTCTAGATTTTCGTCACAAGGTTTCAAGCCGTTTTCAAAATCGTCGGGACACTTAACTATAGGATTCTTGTAGTTCGTTGTAGGTAAATTGCTGTTTACGATTTATGACGTATTAAAAAAAAAACTACTTACTAGATCTCGTTCAAACCAATTTTCGGTGGAAGTTTGCATGGTAATTTACATCATATATTTTTTTTAGTTTTATCATTCTCTTATTTTAGAAGTTACGGCAACGCACTTGTGACTCCTCTGGTGTTGCGGGTGTCTATGGGCGGCGGTAATCGCTTACCATCAGGTGATCCGTCTGCTCGTTTGCCACCTATGCCATAAAAAAAAAAAAAAAAAAAAAAAAGTTACAGGGGGGGGGGACACACATTTTACCACTTTGGAAGTGTCTCTCGCGCAAACTATTCAGTTTAGAAAAAAATGATATTAGAAACCTCAATATCATTTTTGAAGACCTATCCATAGATACCCCACACGTATGGGTTTGATGAAAAATTTTTTTTGAGTTTCAGTTCTAAGTATGGTGAACCCCCAAAATTTATTGTTTTTTTTCTATTTTTGTATGAAAATCTTAATGCGGTTCACAGACTACATCTACTTACCAAGTTTCAACAGTATAGTTCTTATAGTTTCGGAAAAAAGTGGCTGTGACATACAGCCGGACAGACAGACAGACAGACAGACATGACGAATCTATAAGGGTTCCGTTTTTTGCCATTAGGCTACGGAACCCTAAAAATAGGTAGCCATTTAAATTACCATTTAGTTGGGAATATTATTTTATAAAATTATTCTTTAAAAAACTTTTTCCAGAAATAGTGAGCTTACGCCAGAAGATAATGCAGTAGACAATTTATTTAAATTTCTCATATCCAAAGAGAATGATACTGTCAGGCCGAAGGTGATTAATATCATGGGCAGGAATGTCAAGTTTGCTAAAGCTTGTGGAAGAGTACTGGATTCCACTTTTGACGAGCTTTGTGATAGAGTAAGTATCAACATGTTATTAAAGCTTTTGTAATTCCACTTTCAAATTGGAAGTGACATGCAGTCAGTTTGTTTAACCTTTTTTCCTAATAAATATAATTTTGCTTTTTTACAGCCTCTTGGTGCTAGTGACTATCTAGTCATATCCAAAACATTTCATACTGTGTTCATAAGAAATGTGCCTCAACTATCCATTGTCAGACATCGATCTCAGCTGAGGAGATTCATTACTCTGATAGATACATTGTATGACAACAGAGTCAGGGTAAGGGACTTTTCTTACTACATCTATTTGTAAGTATTGTTTTAGAAAACCTAATAATTATTTATAACTTGTAATTATTTTAGGTCGTCTTAAGTGCAGATTGTGAACCAAAAGATCTTCTAAGAGCAGATGAGGCAAAAGAAGTTGATGACTCTGAGAGGATGCTTATGGATGACTTGAAAATAACAAAAGAATCTGTAAGTAGACCCATGAACTAAGTCAGGGCAAAGTAAATAATCTGAAACAGTAACAATAATCGCCGACGGTCGCCGACTGTATTTACGAGTCGCCGACTATTGCCAACCGTCGGCGACCGCTGTCGCGAGCTGTCGCTCGTCTGTAAGAGCCCTAGTGATATAAGCAAAATTAAGATATTTATAAGAAAGTATTTTTTTATAGATGCGTGTAATGCATCCATTTAAAAAATGTATTTTTGCTCCTACTTTAAAAATAACTGATTTAGTATTAGGTATCATTATTGTTTTTCGCACACAATAGTTTCTGTCGCGGAAATATATATAGATGCGTGTAATGCATCCATTTAAAAAATGTATTTTTGCTCCTACTTTAAAAATAACTGATTTAGTATTAGGTATCATTATTGTTTTTCGCACACAATAGTTTCTGTCGCGGAAAAATCTTACGATGGCTGGGAAATACTGACTTTACTGACCATTTTCTAAAAAAACTCACTTTTACTGACCAAAGCCAAAAAAACTGACTTTACTGACTAGTTTACACCCCTGTAATTATTGTATTTGTGCTGGAACAGCAGTAATGAATGTTTTTTAAAAGTATTGATAACGATAGAAAAATAATATAGACAAACTACATGTGTCGATTGATAAATTGTCATGTCACATCCATTTAAAAAAAAAAGCGGCCAAGTGCGAGTCGGACTCGCCCATGAAGGGTTCCGTAGCAGCAAGTAACATAATATAATTTTTTTTGTAGTTTGTTGTAACTTGAATGAAGGTAAATTGCGGTTTACGATTTATGACGTATTAAAAAAAACGACTTACTAGATATCGTTCAAACCAATTTTCGGTGGAAGTTTGCATGGTAATGTACATCATATATTTTTTTTAGTTTTATCATTCTCTTATTTTAGAAGTTACGGGGGGGGGGGGGGCACACATTTTACAACTTTGGAAGTGTCTCTCGCGCAAACTATTCAGTTTAGAAGAAAATGATATTAGAAACCTCAATATCATTTTTGAAAACCTATCCATAGATACCCCACACGTATGGGTTTGATGAAAAAAAAATTTTTGAGTTTCAGTTCTAAGTATGGGGAGCCCCCAAAATTTATTGTTTTTTTTTCTATTTTTGTGTGAAAATCTTAATGCGGTTCACAAAATACATCTACTTACCAAGTTTCAACAGTATAGTTCTTATAGTTTCGGAAAAAAAGTGGCTGTGACATACGGACAGACAGACAGACAGACAGACAGACATGACGAATCCATAAGGGTTCCGTTTTTTGCCATTTGGCTACGGAACCCTAAAAATTATACCTGTGTGTGTTGAAATGCCTCAACATTTTTTGGGTGACCCTTACACTAGGTATGGGTTTAATCTTTAATATTATTATTTTTTCGATCGCAGGATGATTCAAAGGCAGCCTTATTTACTGGTGAAGAGGAGTTGTTCGCTGGCGACCGGTGCCTCTCGCGCATCATGGAGATGCAGACTGACGACTACTGGGACAAGTGGGGCAAACATCTCGGATGACCACACGCCACAATTTAGTACCTATTGTAGCCCAATTATTGTAAATACATATGGATAAAGTATAAACGTCCTAATAATAACAAATGTACTTAAAGAATGCTGTGCTGGCGTAGTGTTATTTAGTACGTCTTGATTTCAAAATATATTAATAAAATGAGATTTGAGACTCGGTCAAACCAGTAAATGTATATTTTATTTCTTTGTTAATGAATAAGTACAGTATTAGTTTATTAATTTCTTCTATTTATTTTTTGAACTATTTTTTAATAGTACGACATCTTGATGTTTGATATGTAAATATAAGTTGTTCAGTGATAATTTATTTTGTAAATCAAATAGACAATACAAGGTTTTTTTTATTAACATAAAACGTGCTTTCATTGTATCAGGTCCTTAACGTAGCTATTCTTCCGAGGTCCCTATCTATCCTAAGGTCGATAATCCTTTGCAAAACATGAAGTCGTTCCATACAGTGGCGTAGCTTGGGGGGGGGGGGGGGGCATGGCCCCTGGCGTCACATGGGTAGGGGCGGCGCGAGCGCCGTATTTTTTTTACCCAGTGTTATTTGGCTTCGATGAACTGTACTAAGATCACGCTCTTTAAGATATTAATAGAGAAGATTTCAAACTTGAGCGTGTACGTATTCGTATTTTTATAGCTGCAACAGATCCAGACTTTAAAAAACCGGCCAAGTGCGAGTCGGACTCGCGCACCGAGGGTTCCGTATAAATTCATAATCACACATGTCTTGAACTCTATATTTTTTTTATATTTGAGTTGATTGAATGAAAGGTAATTTGCGGTTTACGATTTATGACGTACTCGTATTAAAAAAAAACTACTTACTAGATCTCGTTCAAACCAATTTTCGGCGGAAGTTTACATGGTAATGTACATCATATATTTTTTCTAGTTTTATCATTCTCTTATTTTAGAAGTTACAGGGACACACATTTGGAAGTGTCTCTCGCGCAAACTATTCCGTTTAGAAAAAATGATATTAGAAACCTCAATATCATTTTTGAATACCTATCCATAGATACCCCACACGTATAGGTTTGATGAAAAAAAAATTTTTTGAGTTTCAGTTCTAAGTATGGGGAACCCCCAAAATTTATGTTTTTTTTTCCTACTTTTGTGTGAAAATTTTAATGCGGTTCACAGAATACATCTACTTACCAAGTTTCAACAGTATAGTTCTTATAGTTTCGGAAAAAAGTGGCTTGTGACATACGGACAGACAGACAGACAGACATGACGAATCCATAAGGGTTCCATTTTTTGCCATTTGGCTACGGAACCCTAAAAGAGTTACATAATTATGTCTGGCTCACGGGGCTTACTAAAATATATTATAAACTTGAAGAGGGTTTACCAAATATTTTCATAATGTTAAGAATATTTTTAACAGCTGCCATTAGCAATGCCACTTTTGAAAGAAGCTTCTCTATACTGAAGTTTATTTAAAAATTACCTAAGGTCGAGGCACGTCCAGGGGGGCGGCAAATTAAGCGATCGAAATATATGATAAAAAAAAATTCATTCACAGGGTCTCTCAGAATGGGTGAATCAAATTGCTATGGTAGATACCTTATCGAACGTCCCGCCGCATAGGATAAAGTTAATTTAAAAAAAACGACTTGGCTTTTCATAAACATAAATTATGTTTTTCCCTCAATTATAAAATTAAATTTTCGCCTCTAAGTGCCACGTTTAGAGTGAATTTGTCTTTTTTTTTCAATTTACCTAACTCTAAATATTTAACCCAGCTTTTTAGCTGGGTTGGGTCATGAAAACAAACGTTATCGTATAAAGAATGAAACCCGTACAGCAAGCCAGCGATAGCACATAGTTACTATTTTACACAGGACCGGAATTTGGGTCGTGCCACCCGTTGACAGACAGGGCGTCAAGCTTACGGGGGCGCCAAGCACCCTGGTAGGTGGGGTACCTACTCTAACTAAGAGGGCGCTGGGCGCTCCAAGTAAAAGGGTTTCTGCTGGTTTAACCAGAGGTTTAAAAAATATTCTTAGATATCTTAAAAATTTTCTTTTCTTTAATAAATTGCATATGTTCGTGACCATTCGCCCACGGAAATATACGTATGTAAAATGCGCTGACCTCACATCAGGTGTAAGTTCGATGTCCGACGGGGTTTAGTTAGTATTACGGATTTCCAATCTTCTATACATATAATAAAACTGTAGAGGTCGATTGTCTGTACATAGAAAAAAAATGATAAAAATCGAGTCAGGTCAGGGGGATGTAAGAAGAGCAATAAAAAAGGTCCAGATTTTTTTCAATTTTTTTGTTTCTCTGTCTGTTTGTCTGTTTGTACGGGCTAATCTCCGAAACTGCTGGACTGATTTAAATAAAATTTTGCATTGTGGTACCTTATATCCCTGGTCAATATCTTAGATACTTTTCATCCCGGAAAATTAAAAAGTTCGCGCGGGATAGTTAAAAAACTATAGTAACTTGTACAGCTTAGTACACAACAACTTATGCACCTAATTTAGTAAAATTTGGCATGCTGATACCTTATATTGCCTGTCAAACAATGTGGATTATACAATCTATAAATCCCATAAAAGTGACGGGTTCCCGCGGGAAAGTAAAACATTACAAAAACAGTGTCTAGCATAGCGTCTTTCGTTTTTTACTAGAGATTGTGACGTTTAATCGAAAAACGAGAAAATTTACTAACAATAAATTTATTTAAGTGATTTGTAGATATTTTTTTCTGGTACAATAAATGTTTTCTAGTTAGAGAATTAGGGGCTTGAAAATGACCGTGCGAACTTTTTTTGCGAAAATATGACTGCGTGTTATTTTTTATATAAAATAATGGAACAAATGTTTAAAAATCTGAAACATTAACTTACAATAAGAAACACGAATCTACTGGACACATATATTTTTTTAATGTATAACTCTTTCCGAAAGTAGAAAATTACGAGCTCAAAAAGTGCGATTTCTCGAAAAAAATGTGAATGGGCCCTTAAGTGGCAGTGGGCAGGGCACATAGCTCGTAGAACAGATGGCAGTTGGGGCAGTAAAGTTCTCGAGTGGCGACCGCGCACCGGAATACGCAGCACTGTATGCCAAGAACCCTTCGGATCGGACATTTTGAGCTAAGCTTAGAGATCGATGCGTTTCGATATTCTAAATACCAGACAAAAACTCCCGAGTGTCAATTACTTCTAGTTTTTGAGAAAAAAAATAATCCAAAGTTGGTCAATATGTTCTATTTAGAAAATACAAAAAAAAAATTTTTCCCGGAATAAACTATGCGTCCGTAAAGCTATTTACGTCAAATTATAGAGCGTTTAAAACAACATTTATTGATATGTACCGCTAGTCGAAAACGCAAGCGTAACGTGAAAAAAGAATTTTTTCCTTTTAAAGTTTTTTTTTAATAATATTTGAAGTTAGTAGCATCCATAAATCTACTTACAATGTAGAGAATTAAGTTGTGCATCGTCACAAAAAAACGCAACTGTTAATACCGTGGGATATCGGAGATACTCGTTAATATGTTAAGTTGACTGAACATTTTGACAGCAATATTTTAATTAAGTTTTTGCTATGAAGATTAAATTAGGTGCAGTTAACAATATCAAAAATAATACATTATTGAGCAATCAAATAGAAAATTAAATAAATTAAATTACATACACATTAATTAAAAATAAATAAATAAATCAAGAAATAAATAATAAAACTACAATAAATTTTTTTAATAAATCATTTTGATTAGCAAGTGTAGGTATACAGGGCGTTAACAAAATTGGTATAGGACCCGTTAACTGCGGATTCTACTCATCGTACTGAACAATTTTTGTTCTACGAGTTTGCTCAAATCGCAAAAAAAATGTGGAATCTCCATACAAAAATGACAAAACAGAATGAATGAGGAGTCCAAATTTTTTTTTATGATTTGAGTAAGGTCATAGAACAAAATAGTACGATGAGTAGAATCCCTAGTCCTACACCAATTTTGTTACTCCCTGTATAAAATTGGACCTAGAAGAAAAAACAATTACCTACTCAAGTTTATGCACACTCACACTCACACTCACACATAAACACCACTCTTATACGCAGGCATTCGAAAATCAAATACTTTGATTTTGTTTACTGCGCCTAATTGAATCTTCATAGCAAAAACTTAATTAAAATATTGCTAGTCAAAACGGTCAGTCAACTTAATACATATATTAACGAGTATCTCCGATATCCCACGGTATTAACAGTTGCGTTTTTTTGTGACGACGCACAACTTAATTCTCTATATTCTATGTAGATTTCTGGGTGCTACTAACTTCAAATATTATTTAAAAAAAAACCGTTAAAAGGAAAAAAATCTTTTTCACGTTACGCTTGCGTTTTCGACTAGCGGTACATATCAATAGTAACTAATAGATTATTTGAATGATGATGAAATAATGATATTTGGAATATTTCTCCAGCAAAATGATACGACGTTTATAAGTGTTTAATGTACCTACGTAAAGAAATAAATGATTTTGAATTTTGAAAGATATAATACGAAGTTCCTACCACTTGGAACTCGTATACCCAACGATTCGGGAAGTGTTTGCGGAGAGAGAAGAAACGTAGGATGCAAAACCCCCTCCAACACATTTTTTTCAGTTTTCAATCAATTTTTTTCAACAGGTTTTAAATAGGTCATAGAACTCTATGACAGGTACTAAGAATTTGAAAAGTAACTACCTCAGGAGGTGTCGAGCGACACACTGACAGGCCTTGATAATTTTGGTTCTATGTTACCCTTTGAGTGCCACAGTCGACTAGGGCCGACAACCTGTTTCCGGGCCACACGCGCCAGGATTTGAGATTTTCATACACTTTTGTCGGCTGGAGCCGACGTTGCGTTGGCGGTGGGGGCAGCATTTGTCAAAGAGTAGCGTGGCATTCAATGGGTTAAGAAGAAAAAATAAATAGAAATGAAACAACAAATCATCAAGTTTACTTACATCATATAATTACAATCACGGAGTGTAACTAGTCGTACATGTGGCTATAGTACTCCTGGTAGACCTGTATGTAGGTCTCCTTCTCGGCAGGCGTCATCTGCGCGATGACGGCGTCGTCGACGCTGGTTATTGGCACCGCCTTGCCGTTCACTAGCACTGTGGGGGCGTTGTCCTCTGATTCTGAGTCTTCGCTGTCCATTTCAGCTGTAAGGAACGGCAGAGTTTGAGGTTAATCGGCTCAGTTGAGCATATACCTATCTTACTCCCTAAGACAGTTAGGAATATGAAATGGCTTTAAGAACAAAAAGTGGGCGAAGAGTAAAGGATCTTAGCGAAAGTACTGACTCTTCCGAGATTTTTTTTTGTGTAGTCGAGTAGATTAAATTATTTGTTTCACTTTTCATCTTAATAGGTCGACGAACTTTACATTGCAACATTTTTCACGAGATTTCACTATAGTCGAACCAAAATTGTTCAGTTCCATGAAGAATTGCTACACATTTTTGTTAGACCCTATAGAAGCTTCGATGCTGGAAGAGTAAAGCTGGAATTTTCATATTAAGTGTTTGTTTCATGTTCATTTTGAGACAGGAGCACATTTAAGGCAGAGTTTATACAAAGAGTAAGAGCTGTTTTAGTTGGGGTTCATAAACAGGACTTACCAACGGCGGCCAATTCATCTTTGAGCTTGTATGGATCCTTGGACTCATTATCACTGGAGTCTGAGCTGTCTTGTTCTATGCCCTTTAGTGCGTTCGCAGCTGAGTTACCTAAAACCAAAATTAAGATATATCTTGGATAATACACACAAATGAACATGCTATTGCTGTCTCTTTTTTCTAAAGAGAATGAATTAATGAATTTTAAGTTTTGTACATAATTTATAGTGCTCTCTCATTTGCGGTGCCCCAACGGGGTGTCATATGCATGTACTTTTATTCCTTGTAACATCTTTTATAATTTACTATGTGACAAGCAAATAAAGAATAAAGAATGTAAATGAAGAAAAATGGGGTATACCTGAGCTCTGTTTCTCGTGAGCGAGCAGGACAGACATAATATCATCGTTCTTCTCTTTGCCGGCGAGCTTTGCGTTGGAGGCGTTGCTAGCCGCTTTCTCCAGGGCTGCGTCTGAAGAGTGCAAGCTGTCGCTCTGCAAGAGAAAGATGAGATGGATTAAAACTTCGCAATAACACGTGGGCTGAACCGTGCAATGATGTGTGTGCTATTATATTATCATCATCAGCCGAAAGACGTCCACTGCTGGACAAAGGCCTCCCCCCAAGGTTTTCCACACCGACCGGTCCTGATCTGCCCGCATTGTTAACGAACAGAACGGCTTTAGAAAAAATAGATCTACAGATTTAGCAATATATCGATTGTTGGAACCCATTCATAAGTGCATTGACGGAAAGGTGAATATCTCAGCAATAATCACCGATATGTCAAAAGCATTTGACTGTGTTCATCATAATATACTTTTCAATAAACTTGAACGCTACGGAGTACGGGGTAAAGCTTTAGACTGGATTAAATCATATTTGAGTGTAAGAAGTCAATGTACTGAAATTAGATATTTTGCAGAAGACATAAAGGTAGTCAAGAATATAAGTTCCAACTACAGAGTAAATGAGAGGGGACTCCCCTGGGACCGCTCCTGTTTATTTTCTACATGAACGATCTACCAAGGTGCACAGATCAACAAATGATTTTATACGCTGACGATAGCACGGCTCTGGTTAGGTGTGATGTGGAGGATAGATACGAGTGGGTCATAAATAATACACTTATTAATGTTATAGACTGGATGAACAAAAATGGTCTCCAGATAAACATACAAAAAACTAATTTTATGCAATTTTATTCCTCCAAACGACAACCGCTGAATGTAAGCATTAATTATGGTTCCAATAGTATAGAACATGTTACGACTTCAAAGTTTCTGGGCCTTCTATTAGATAACAACTGTAACTGGAAGCCACATGTACAGAGTTTATGTGACAGACTCTCACGATTTGCCTATCCAATAAGGCAAATTGCTCAGGAATCGTCGGTGAAAACGGCATTACTTGCATACTTTGGACATGTACTCATTAATTAGCTATGGTCTGATTTTTTGGGGTAATTCTGTGGACGCCAAAGAAGCGTTCAAAGCACAGAAGCGTTGCGTGCAAGCGCTATGCGGTTGGTCACAAATGGATTCTTGCAAGCCTCTTTTAAAAAAATATCAGATACTCCCTCTTCCATGTCTGTACATAAAAGAGGTCGCAGCATTTATATGAGACAAAGGTGAAATTCCAACGGAACCTAAGACATAACCACCATCTCATTCACTGCGATACACCTAAATCGACTTTTTTCCAAAGAAGTATATATTACATGGTCGTGAAAGTGTACAACAACATTCCTGACTGTTACAAGAGCCTTGGGCATAAGGCCTTTAAGAATGCAATCACTAAATGGTTACTTGATAGACTCTACTATAGTATAAATGAATTTTTTGACGACAAGCACAAGTTTAATGATATGAATAAATAACTATAACTTTAACGATTTAATGTAACTATGAATTTGGAATGTATATGAAATTATGATATCGTATTAAATTGACATTGAATTTGTATAATTTATTATGTATTGATTGGAATGTATTTAATTCGTATTGACTGTAATGAATGTTCACACAAATTTTGTTTTTTGATTATAATTATTGAACGCCATGCTAGGCAAATTATAGAGGTATAGTACATACATACTGTTGATTAGTAAGACCACTTTTGTTACCTATAATTTCAATAAATATACTTTTGACTTTTTTTGACTTTTGACATCCAGTGGCTTCCCGCTACCTTCACCAGATCATAGGTCCACCGAGTGGGACTGCCTACACCAGCAATTATTTCGCATTGTGTATACAGGTGTTAATCTGAGATTTTAAGTGGTTACTCAGAATCGAGTATAGGATACAGAAAAAAAAAAATTGAAAAAAATCGAGCTACAACTTTTTTTCAGTTTTGCAGACAAATTCTTAATTCACTATTCAGATTTATTATGGGAATCTGAAAACAAATAAATGAAGAAATTTGAAGAGCGATTTTTTCAATATTTTTCCGAGTAACACACACACACACACGACACACACGCACGCACGCACGCACGCACACGCGCACACGCGCACACGCACACACACACACACACACACACACACACAAGATACACATACAACAAACCTACCTACTTTTTATATATCTTTTAAATTTTTTCTTCTATTTATTTGCTTTCTTTTAATGTGCCCCTGTTCCGTCATTGCTGGCCGCTTCGCACTTGCATACGATTGGGCACCGCTGGAAATCAGCGCTGTGGTAGTCACAGCATATGCTGAGTCGGGGTCCATTTTTCTGGCACCACAGCACTCCAACGATTATTTATGTTTAAGTTTAGTTTTTTTTTTGTAATTTTTTGTTTTTTTTTTTGGTTTCTTATTGTTTTATTTTTAAAAAAGACTTGTAACTTTTATTTTTAATGTGGTGTCGAAAATAAATGTTGTCTATTGTCTATTATTGTCTATAGTAACGACTTTTTGGCGGGAACTCGCGGCAAGAGTTTGTCATTTTTGTTTTATTATCCGAAAAAATAGATATCGTGGTTTTTAATGCATAATATTGATAGTGTATTGTTCAATAAAGTGCCATTTAAGTGTCTAATATGTAGGATAATGAAATAAAAGTGTGTAGACTGTGTTTCGAGTGCTCTCAAGAAGTCCATGAAATCTTCATCAAAAGTGCTATCATTTTGTTGAAGAATAGAGAAAAAGTTAAAGACGACAGAAATTGATAATAAATGAGAACTCAAATGAAATAGAAAAATATTTAGAGAAGAGCAAACTACGTAAGAATAGGCTGTATGGCCAGAGAAGCCTTTGCCTTTTCCTTGCAAAAGCAGGAAAGAACCAAACAAAAAAAAAAAAATGTCTATAGTAACCCCTTAAAATTTCAAACGCCCTTTTTTAAGACCCTGATGTATACTTAATCTGTTTTTAAAGTGTATGTCTAAAGTTACCCAAGTTAACCAATGTATACCTATTGATTCTTCATCCATGTACCTAAGTATGTACATTTAGTCAAATTATTTTGTCAAATTATTTCTTTCACACGGAAAACTAAACCTGTTAGTTATAATTATAGCCTTGGAAGTACTAATTTACAAAAAGTTTATAAAATAAGGGATTTAGGTGTGATTTTAGATTCGAAATTAATACTTAAAGATCATGTTAATACAGTGGTTGATAAAGCGTTTAGACTTTTCGGTTTTGTGTCACGAATCTCCAAGTTTTTTAAAGAACCCAGTACATACATTTACCTTTATTGTAGTCTTATTCGGCCAATTCTAGAATACTGTGTAATGGTCTGGGATCCCTATTACAATATTTATATAGACGCTATAGAAAGGATACAGAAAAAGTTCCTTAAAATGGTTAGCTATCGTTGTTATCTTCGTCGTCATAATAATTATGACGAAATGAATAAAGAATTTAATCTCATGTCTCTGAAACAGCGCCGAATTCAGCTAGAACAAATATTTCTATATAAGTTGATTAATAACTACATTGATTGTCCTGATCTCATTAATAATATTGGTTTTCGCGTGCCTGCAGTGTCCCTAAGATCAAAGCGACTCTTTTCCTTAAACATTTTGTCGTACCAACGCGGGCAAGCGATCACCAATCTACAGAATGTTAAACGGATACAACGAAATATTCTCAGACTTAGACATTTTCAACACACCCTTGACCAAATATAGAAATAATATTATCTCTTTAATCAAGACTATGTAAACACAGCATAAACTATTATTATTGTTTCGTTTATGAAATACGAATGTCATTATTACAACACTATTTTATTGTATAAAGCAGCTATTCTGGAGTTTGATGATTGTTGTTGGTTTTTGTGCCATTCGAGCGGGGTTTCTCGTTTTTTGATTATTTATTTGTAAAGTTGTAATTACCTAACATACTTTTTTAGAAATTATGTAAACGTATAGTTGTTTTAATAAATACGTTAATTAAGTGGTTGGTCGGAATCACAGTGTATTGACCGTGAATTTAGCTATGGTAGACTGATTTCTAACCAATATTTTTTTAATAATATGTGGAACACGTTGTTGGAACGTACATACTTACTTGTTTGCTTCATCTATTTTAAGTAAATTATTGTATGTTACCGTTTGTGTTCATCCAATGTTTGTAAAATAAAAATAAAAATAAAATAAAATTTAGATAGCGTCACTGTTGGAGCACGGGTCTTTTCCAATACATCGGGAAAGTTAGGCCATACTCCCCACTGGGGCCAAGTCGGGATTGGTTAGTTAACCCTGAGCGCCACAGTCGGCTAGGGCCGACAACCGGTTTCCGTGCCACAGGCGCCAGGATTTCAGATTTTCATACATTTTCGTCGCTGGAGGCATGATTTATCAAAGAATAGCGAAGTGCTCGATGGGTTAATAAATCATCTTCATCACCTGTACTTCAAAGTAAACACACAAACACACCTACTTGCTACCTAAAACTTTCTACCTGCTAGTTGCTGTTGCATGAAACGGTTTCTTTTTTCATTCGACCACTCACTCAACCAAAATTGGCTAACTTAAATGCGGATAACACACTGCTCCGGAATAGGGATGGGTAAGTACTGCAGTATTTACTCATGCCAGAGAAAATACTCAGTAGAAACGATTATAAGTACTTGTTTTCTACTTTTTACTGAGTATTTATGTTTTACTAACAAAAACTTAATAAGCTATTGTTTTTTATCTAATATTTATCTGTATGACACTTTTTTAAGTTTTTCTAAGTTCTTTGAGTTTTCTAAGTTCTAAGTAGTCTGACGATATAACATTTTATTTAGGGGATTCCCCTTAAAATCTTTATCAATAGAGCTGTTATTCGTAGTGTTACCAACTAAAAAAATCACATTAGGCTCCTCGCACACGGGAAACTCTTATGTACCACTAATGCATGTAACTGGTTTTGTTTTTAGGGTTCCGTAGCCAAAATGGCAAAAAAGGAACCCGTATAATTTCGTCCTGTCCGTCCGTCCGTCACAGCCATTTTACTCGGTGAGTATTGGCACTATGTGGATGTGTTTTTTATGGAATGGAAAGTGACGATGTAGTCGAGGATGGTACACGCAAACTCAAATAATGCCTTGAAGACTCCCAGATTGTAGGATTCGGGAAACACAGACGCAGGTAAGGAGTTCCACTCCCGAGCAGTTCGCATAATAAATGCAGAAGCATATCGCTTCGTGCGAGTAGGTGGTAGGTATATCAACTAGGAAGGGATGAAACGCCTCTCTGCGCCTAGTTAACCGAAGGTGGAATGGAGCTGGGAGAATGAGGTCATGAAGTTCTTGAGTACATTCTCCGAAATGAATTCGATAAAAAACCGATAAAGAGGCGGCTTTGCGGCGATGCTCAGAGCTTTGGAGCTTATTTTAATAAACTCGTCATCACCTATTAGTCTCCTGGCTCCTCGGTCGATAGCATTCAAGGCTTCCAGCTGGTAGCGAGCTTTTTACATTATATTAGGACTTGTGCCTGATATATAGCAAACAGAGAGGCAAACAAGTTTGCCTAATCAGTTGCTATGGGAGCCAGTGTTCCATCAGGTTTCAGCAGTGGAGACAGAGACGGCACGACAGAAATTCGCCTCGACCGATTTAGCCAGGGACCAAAAAGCCTTACTCCCAGAGGGATAGGTTAGGTTCCAATGCGGCGTATGTGGTCGAGGCGTGCCCTGCGTAGCGTCTTTTTGTAGGACTTCGCGGCTCTATTAAAGGCTCTTTTCTTATCTCGCGTACCCGGAGCTTTGCGATTGCGAGCATCAGCCCAAGCTTGGTACGCCGAATGTTTTACTGCCTCGGCAGCTGAGCATTCGGCATTGAACCACGGGCGAGCTTGATTCTCAAGAGGAATGCCATAGAACGGGATGTAATATTCCATTGCCTGACAGATTACCTCTGAGATTGATGCCGCACAGCTCGACGGGTCTCAAGAAGAAAAAAAAATGCCCAGTTAGTGGCTGAAGAATTTAAACATATCCAAGCATGAGTGCGCACAGCACAAGATGCTTTGAAGCGATATTCAAATATTGAAGGCAAGCGAAATGTTAACATAAAGTCCAACACGAAGACCCAAAAAATTAATTTCGCATGCTTTTTTAATAAATATTTTTCCTCACATTGCATTGGTCTTGATTTTATTAAATGTATACCATGATTACCATGTCATGCAAAAATATCCGATAAAAAATTTTTACTGTCTTTAGAGAGTAAATACTTAGTTAATATAGTAAATACTCAGTATTTACTCAAAGTCAGTATTTTCTGTGACTCATTTTTTTCTGCCTTACCCATCCCTACTCCGGAATCAGCTCCGGTGTGCGGTTTTACTTGACACTGTCCAAAGTAAACAAACCGCCGCACCGCACACCGGATCGAATTCCGGAATTTCCGGAGCAGTGTGTTATCCGCCATAGATATTTATGTTAAGTTAGTTGCCTGTTAGTTACCTATTCGTTACCAATTTATGTTATTTACCTATTAGTAGCCTGTTACTTACCGAATTATGCTAGTTACCCGTTAGTTACCTATAATAGGGTATTTGACACTATAAAAATTAAATTGAAAAATATTATTCACTAAATACCATTTGTCCTAGAATAGCGAAAAATATTACTCGACTGATGTTTTTGTTCATTTTAAATTTTATATTCATTAGAATCAAAAAATAAGTTCGTCAAAGACTGTGACGTCACATGCCAGTAACACGTACAATTTCAGAACAAAATGTCGTTTTTGGGAGTTAATAAAAAGTCACTCAAATGACTAGTAGTCAAATACCGTATTGCTAGTTACCTGTTCATTACTAGCCACGGTGCTCTCGACCATCCAGACGGGGCGCTCCTTGCGCGGCGCGCCGGCGGCCGAGTCCGCCTCGCCGATGGTGACGTCCACGCGCGTCTCCTCCACGGCTAGCCCGAGGCCGCGCGTGGCCTCGCCCGACCACTCCTGCCCCGGCGGCCGCGCCGGCGCCTGCTTCTGCGTCAGACTGTAGGAAGATAGAAGGAGAATAGTTTGATTAATACCGTAACTTTGTTAGAGTTTCTGGTGATACGGGTTGAGAATATAAATAAGATCATGGATGATATGAAAGTTTTGTTTAAAACCGTAACTTTGTATAGGTCAGTGTTTTTCAACCTTTTTTAATACCCGACCCCTTTACAAGTTAAAAAAATCTTGCGACCCCCCTAGGGCCATAAACATACAAAATGTTAGTGATTTGAAAGACTACGTTTATAATTTTCTTCAATTAGAAAATTATTTCCTTATTAACGTCGCCAAAACAGAATCCAGTCCAGCCTTCTCATTGTAATCGATTTTTTTCATTGCAGTGTAGGACCTATAAACACAAACTTTTTCTTTTACCCGCGACCCCTTGAGAAAGGTTTCGAGACCCCCCGGGGGGTCGCGACCCACAGGTTGAAAACCACTGGTATAGGTAATTACTGGTGATAGATACGGTTTGAGTGTTAAATAAAGTCATGGATGTTATCAACAGAACAGTTTTGTATAAATCCTTAACTTACGATTAGTGTTGTCACTGTTTTTGCTAATGATATGAAAGTTTAGTTTAAAACCGTAACTTTGTATAGGTAGTTACTGGTGATAGATATGGCTTGAGTGTTTAATAAAGTCATGGATGTTATCAAAAGAACAGTTTTGTATAAAACCTTAACTTACGATTAGTGTTGTCACTGTTGTTGCTAAGGACTGACATACAATTTTGTTGAACATGACCATGATCCTTAAAATATCCGGCTCGAAGGACCAAAAACAATTTATTATGGAAAATCAGTTTCAAACTGACGATTGAAAATAACTCAACTGTTCGAACGAAATTACTCATTTAAATATTATGTTATGATTTAATATCTCGTTGAAGGACCAACTAAACAAAATTATACTATAATACCCAGCTACATAATATAGCATTTAAAATTAAAATTACTTACCCTCTGATCGTGTTGATATCCACGGGCTCTGGCTCCAATATTTCTGGCGCCAATTTGATGCCTTCCACTTCCCGTAACAGCACGTAGAGCGTTTCCAGTTGCTCATTGAACTTCGCCAGGAGAAGTCGTGAGTCTTTTTTGGGGAGCGCGGATTGGTCTTCCTCCACAACTTGATTACAAAATGTGCACCGGAACTCTTGTGTCATCATGTCGTAAAGTTGGTCAGCCTGGAAAAATGCATTGTTTCATGTGAGTATAACTAAATGGAATAACAATTTGTTTGATAGAGCAAATCTTTAAGGCGCGACGTACACTCAATCTGAGGAGGTTGACGCATGATAATATAATATCGACCGTAACGCCACTAATTTTAAGTTCAGATCAGTGTGGGTACTATCGCGGCGGTTACGTCAAGACCGAATGCAAAATTCTTGACATTTCGATGTTTTTATTACTTTTCTTGGCTTTCAAATAAGTTAAAAAAACCGTTTAAGTTAAACTGAATGTATTAAAATGGCCGATTTTTGTGTGTTGGTTTCATTCAACATAAACAAATATTTTGTTTCCGAGCGAATTTGAAATTAATACAAAATACAGGGTTTACAGGATTTTTTTTTCATCAAAGTTTTTGCGATTTTTATGATTCTGTTCAAGACAATTTGTTTTGTATTGTTTCAAGTATGTTATATATTTTTTCCATGGTGATAGCTATAAGCATTAATTCAAGAATTTGAATTGAATATTGCGATTTGGCGATACTTAGCACCCTAAGTTATATCTTTCAGTGAGAGCTTGGGTAAGGAAGGAGGCAAGAAAAGAGACAGTACGTAGGTATATTATTCAGTCAAGTCTGTTTTATACCCAGTAGATATAGAAACTCATTGCACAGTAAACACGAACAAATAAAGATTATACAGAATGTAAAAAGATCACTTCCGGAAACTTTAATAGGCTCTGTTCTACTTTTCAAACTAAGCAACTTTTTCTACGGAACCAATAATAATAATGATGAATTCGCAAAAATATGTTTTTGAAATTTTCATACAAATTTATCCAATAAGCCATTTTCGTATATTATAATTTTGAGAATTCTTCGGGAAAGTTGGACAGTTTCATGAGTGGATTTACCGTAAAACTTTCCGGGGGTGGTATTTTTAATCGCTGTATATTTATTAATGTACATATACTGTCAATATGCAGTACGTATACTTACCTCGAGGTCCGTGAAGGTTTTCCCGCAAGCTGGGCACTTGAAGCTGGCGCGGCTGGTCGCGTCGCGCTCCTCCGTCTCCATGCGCTTGCGCATCAGGTCCAGCTTGTACTTAACAACGTTCACGAACGTTTTGTAGTTTATGAAGTAGTAGTTCACTTTTTGAGCTTTACCGTCTGGGCCTGTGAAAATTAGGTTTGTCTGTAAACTCTTTATTGCAATTAAATACATCAAAATAACATAGGAAAACATAAACAAAGGCAGACTTATCCCTTGCGGTATCTCTTCCAGTCAACCTTATAATGTTGACAGGAATTGTATCCAAACAGAGCAAATGTTATAAACACGACGTAGGTAAGTATTTACTTAGTTCTTAAACAAGACTGTAAAGGATTTATAACGGTAAGAAACTTACCTGTTTCCATTTTTAGTCTTACTTGAATGAATTTGTCATTTTTTAGTGTAGATATTCTAGCCCTTAGCATTTTTCTTTCAAATTTTAGCAGTTCGCAAATGTCATCTTCTTTCATACCTGTGGATTCCACAGAAACAATTTGAGAAGATAACTATCCTAAGTCTTTGAAATATCCATATGCAATATCTGGAAACTGTTTATCTGCTGGGTCTTTTACTTATGAAACCCATCAACTTTTCTCTTAAAATATAATTAAGGTATTTTGTTACGAATTAAAGTATGTATTCTATGGTATAGGTTCTTTGGGCGAGTTGTTCATTCATTTTATCAGCTATTTTAGGCAGGACTCAATGGAAAAATAAATTATAACGAACAGTCTGTGTTAGTTTGTTGGCACTCACATGGGTTTCTGACGAGCATATCCACTATTAGTGCATCTTCTATTGTGTAGAAGCCTCTTACCACCAATCTGGCCAACTGTTTCAAACTGCTCGGAACTTCAGTCACGAGGCGTTCTTCAGTCATAGCTGTGATTGAAGAAGTTAGAAAATATAACGTATAATATAGAAGTCGACTGACTCGGTGGCTAAGTGGTTAGCGATCCTGACCTCTGATCCGAGAGTCTTGGGTTCGATCCCCACACAGGGCAAACTTTTCTGTGATGAGCAGAATTGTTTGCTCTGAGTCTGGGTGTATTATATTTATATATGTATGTATTTAAAAGTATATGTGTATGTATATCAGTCTCTGGTTCCCAAGATACAGGGAATCCTAGTTTGGGGCCAGATGACCGTGTGTTATTTGTCCCAGATATTATTATTATTATAACATTATTGTCTCATTTTGGGTTCTTTATTACCTATCGCCGCACCGATTATTCATATTCTCAATAGATGAGTGTTTTGAAAAGTATTGAAAGTGATGATTATTTATAAATCTTTAAAAGCATTATTTAGTTTAATAGTAATAGTAAACTAGGTACATCATTTGTTAACTTCGGATTGTCCGTGTTATTTATAAAAATAGCTTTTTTCAACAGCAAGAAACGTACATAGCTATAGTTTTTTGCTATTAGGACTAACTGAAGACAAAGGATCCCTGAATACAAGTGTTAAAAATATGCGACATATTTAGAATGTTGTAGTCTGTTATTTTTTCAGTATGTACAGCTCGCGCCACGTATAAAGAGCGCTGGCGGGCGTTCCGAGGGCACAACAGTTCACTCTGACAACAGACATAATATAAATCTAAGTGTGAAAGAGAGGGTACTAAACAGTTGCTGTCAGAGTGCATCTTCGGAACGCCAGCCAGCGCTCTTTTTACGTGACGCGAACTATACAGGATGTTTGAAAAGTGCGTTTGAAATCTTAAGGGGTTACTCAGAATCAAGTATAGAACCTAGGAAAAATATTGAAAAAGCCCGAATTTTTTTTTTCAATTCTCATACTAAATCTGAATAGTGTATCAAGAATTTGTATGGAAAACTGAAAAAAAATGTTGAGAGCGGATTTTTTAAATATTTTTCTTGGATTCTATACTTGATTCTGAGTAACCCCTTAAAATTTCAAATGCACAACAAATACACGTAGTACATTGAAATCCCTTCAAGGTACAAAGAAAACCTTTGGATAAGATTGAAAAAACAATTTTATTAAAAATAAATAAATAACCCAATATGTAATTACTTAATTATAATTATTATATTTACCAGTTCTTTAAGTTTACAAATGAATGTGGACCTTTGAACCTTAAAAGTCATTGAAAACCAGAATATCAGGCTGCTAAATTGTTAGTTCCAAAAAATATTTATTTTTTATGTAAAAATACAATTTCATAACTTCATTTGGCAAAGACAACTATTAGGAGTTAGGTTCCCCTAATACCTTACATAAGATTCCGGTAAGGTTATTTTCCGTTGACGGTATAATCTACTTCAACAAATAAATGTGTATAATTATGGAAGGTACCTATTAAAGCTAAAATATATAAGCTAAAATAAATAAATTACAAATCTCACTTTAGTAGGCCTAATAAGTGAAAGGATGACCACCGTTACATAGTACAATAAACACAATAATTTACAATCTGGTAACAGAAGACATAACATGAAGATACAAATAATTCAGTATAAAAACTGATTTCATTAATAAACTTACAAACAACCTTTGACATTGCTTTTTATTCATGTAACTTCAGTTTTTGGGATAACCTACAAAAAAAGTCAAGTCACTATAATTGAAACTAACCTTCCACTGAACAAAACTGTCCATCATGGGGAAAATTTATAGTAATGTCAACAAAGTCACATTCTTGGCAGTTTCAATTGGAAATATATATTTACATATTTTCAAATGAATAATGTGACTTTCTAGCCATAAAAAATTATTCTCTGGCAATGACATTCAAAGTTGAGCTAAATAAATAGGTATGCTGTACTGGTATCCACACAACACAGATTTATAGCAAACTGGTGTGCACTTAGTGTATAGATTTCGAAAAGCAAATTCAGTCTTATAAAAGGAGTACTGCTGCATAAATATATTACCTAGATAAAACAAGCTTAAAATGATTACAAATTCTTAACTAACATGGAAACACAAAAAGTTTAATCTATGTTTTTTACAGTTCTAATTGTTTTATATTTTACAATATGGACTGCATAAACCTAAATCAAAAATTGACATACCCATAAAAAAAATTTGATGTACCTACTTAATACCAGTTTTTCAAGTTACAATGATTGAAATAATAAATATAATAATAGGTTTTACTTATACTTAAATTCGTGTTATGTACAATCTAAATAGGCAGAAACGTACAACAGGTATTTTAATTGATTTTCAAAATTATCATACAAAAGTTATTTATTAACTTAAATATTAATCAGTTTGCATTCTTTCCAATATTAGCTGTATGTTGTCCAAAGTCTGATAAATCACTCTGAAGTTTGGGCGGTCACTTGGATGGTGACTCCAACACTGTTTCATTAAATCATAGACACATCTAGGTGTATTGTCGGGACAGGCAAGTACATTTCCATCTTTCAAAAATCTGACAACTTCCTCATGAGTCATCCCGAAATAAGGTTGCAAAGCGAATGAGAATATTTCCCACAGACATACACCATATGCCCAGACGTCAGATTCAAGAGTATACTTGTTGTATAATATACTCTCAAGAGGCATCCATCTTACAGGAATTGCATCATGTTCATCACCTTTGTAATAATCTTGCAAATATATTTTGTGTGATAATCCAAAATCTGCAATTTTCACTACCATGTCATCATTTATCAGACAATTTCTAGTAGCTAAATCACGATGTACAAATTTTCTGTCTGATAGATAAACCATTCCTGAGGCAATTTGCCTTGCAATATGTAATAGATCTAGATGATTTAGAGGTGTAGCAAGTAGTCTCAAGTCCTCTCTGTTTTCCACCCCTGGAGGATAGTTAGGAGCAGTACTGCAAGCTCTTAAATATTCATTTAAATCGCCTTTTCCCATGTATTCAAATAATAAGCACATTGGACGACCAATAGCACAGACTCCCAGTAACTTCACTATGTTGGGATGGTCAAAATCAGCCAGTAAACAAGCTTCTCTTTCAAAATCAAGCTGCAAGTCATGAGATGCTTCATCTTTAAGCATTTTGACAGCTACAAGAGTGAACTCTTCCTCTGGTACAAGTCCAGGAGCTTTAGCTTGAAATACTCTGCCAAATGCCCCTTGACCTAAATCTCGTATATAAATTATATTATTCCTAGGAAACTCAAGCTTTTCCAATTTTGGATTCAACTGAGCTCCTGTTGTATGGTAAGCCATATTACTCGGGAGTTTATCTAGATCTATATCCATATTTGGTGCATTTCTTCTACCTGACGAGTTGCATTTAGAATAATGGTTCTTTAAGAAGTAGTGGCAAAGAAGGGCTACAGAGGCTATTCCTAACACACCACCAAGGCCACCTATAGAGAGCAGTAAGACAAATGAGGGTGTAAAATAGTTCTCCATTTCTATGTTTGGTCCATAAATATTGTCTAATTCTTCAGTTGAATTGGCACAGACAGGTATATCACAATGTTCCCAACGGACTTTCTCATTCATAGTATAGCACCAGGGCATGCGTTCTTCGCCTCCAGCATTTCTACAATAATTTGACGAGTTCTGGACTTCTGGGAAAACTAATGGGGGCCTTGTGTGCTCTTGTGGATACTGTGACTCCCAAGGCTGACAAGCCAATCCACTCTCAGTCACGTTCATGGTGCCCTGGTAGTAGCGGCCATTACCACGGTAGCAAGTAGTAGTTACTTGACTATAATCCATGTCTGTAATACCAGCATTGTTGCATGTAACTTGAGATCCTTTCCCAGAGAATCGCGGGAGATTTTCACATTCAGGAAATCGAAAATGTCCCCTGGACTCAAAGAAGACGCCACGTCTCTTTTGCTCTTCAATGACGATCCAGTCATTATAACAGACCTGCATCTTTACGGCCATGCAGTCTTCGTAGCAAAGAGGCAATGCAGTATAACCTGTTCCATCTTTGCTTATGCACTTCGGGAACGCATATGCACAAAGCAATTTTTCGGCAACACCCCTGCAAGGCTCCTTGAGATTAGATATAAGTTCTTTCCACAATCCCGTGGTAATTCTTTCATTTTCGAGACCTCCAGTGTGGTTGTACCACACATAACCGGTCGAATAATTCTTGCAGATTTGCCCATTGTATGGACCACAATACAAATAGACAGATTTGGAAAGGAGAAGCACAAAAAATATTTTGCTGTATACGTCCATTGTTGTTACGAGAGTCCAAACAAGTCGATGTACGCTGTTTGCGATTGCTGCATCTTATAAATTAATTCTTGATAAATCACTAAACCGAATACACAATGGCGCTAGCATTATTTATTGATTTTAGCTGCTTGAGTTTGAGCGCTGAGCGCTCGCTACGTTCGTGGTTCCGTCTTTTTTGTCTCTTGATGCGCTTTTGAGTTACGATTTTGGCTATGAAATGAATAGTCTACATAGGTGACGTCACATCCTCATGCTGTCCTTTTAACTATTGAACAAACAGATGAAATAACAACACTGATGTTATTTGGATGCGTCTCGTTTCGTGCATCAAAAACAGATACAATGTAATTTTGTTATTGCACTACAAAAACCTAAAAAAATAAATGTAGTAGTAGTAAGACTAAATTTGTTGTTTTAGCGTGGCTTTACTTAGTTTATACTAGCTTCAATTTTGATATAGTAAAATAATTATATCAATGTAAATGGTAAAACTCATTAATTCTATAAAATAAACATAAAAAAACGTTAACAAAACGCATTTAGATTATTTGGTTGGCATAGCTGTATGGCCGGCGGCTGGTGTATATTTTATCTGTGGATAAACGTCAAAAGAAATCAAGAAGTCGTTCCAAAACCAAGGTAGGATGAGGTAGAATTTAACTCGGAGAAATGAAAGAGACGTAGCTATTTTGAGAAAGAGAAAAAAATATGATTTTGGAACGCTTGCGAGTGATTCCAGAGTGACAGGGTAGCAAACGTCATCGAAAATAATTCAGAAAGGTTTCTAGCTTTTTTGGGTAGTATTCTGTCTTATTTATGGCTTTAACACCTTCGCAGATACAAGCAATCGTATTTCAAAACAATTCCGAAGATAAAATGTTTGTATGTCTTAGTCTGTTTGACATTGACTACGAACTTCCCGCCGAATAAACTGTCAGGCGAATTTTAACGGTAATCAAACAGCGTTAAAAATCGCCCTTGTCAGAGTGAAAATCGCATTCACGAAGGCGTTCCAAAATCCCGACGGAGAACTGTCAGGCGATCATTCGGTTACCCTCGGTTTCACTCGGCTCGGTTTTGGAACGATTTAGGGTAAAATTCGCATCACCCCGAGTGAAATCTTTGGTATTGGAACGCAACCCAAAGAGGATTGTGGGATTGTGTTGTTTTACCTGAAAATGGCTGCTATTGAGAAAGTAAAAGTCGTCGTCCTCGGTGATTCTGGTAAATAAATAGTCACTTATTTCACTGATACACTATATTCACTTGTAACGCTGTTGATATCCAAGTAAAACAATTAAAATCACCGTCCAGGTTGTTGTTTGCCAACATGACTTTTGCCGTGACAGTTATTGTCAGTTGACATAAATGAGGGTTGTCCAACATAAAAAAAACTTGATGGGCGTATTTGGCCGTAAAGCGGGAAAATTTGAAACTTTGAAGCTTTTTAATGATTTCTTCCGCATATAGAAATTATTATATTTGTAACCGGCTATAATTAATATTCTAATATTTAGGTATGTTAATTTTCTTGTTTCAGGAGTCGGAAAAACGTCACTCACGTATTTAATAGCGCACAATAAACCACTGCTTTCTCCGGGATGGACGGTCGGTTGCTCTGTTGAAGTAAAACTGCACAAGTACAAAGAAGGAACTCAAGCACAAAATACATTTTTTGTTGAATTATGGGATGTCGGTGGGTCTAATGGACATAGAGATGCCAGAGATGTATTTTATCAACTAACACATGGTGAGTTTTTAATAAATATAATAATAATGTTTATTGAATAAAAAGTGTACGAATTAAACATAAATTACTAGAGATTTAAAACTACAAAAAGTATTATGTGCCTGAACTAGGATAAACCTGTGCTTCAGGCAAAAGGTGCAGACATAGTTTCTTATGGACTAAAAATATCATAATAAACTACAAATATACTTATTATTAGTGAACAGTTTATAATATCACGTTTCTAAACCAAAAATAAATAATTTATTTAATTACCAACAGAATATTTTCAGTATCTTCATAGCTCAAGCTTTGTAAAAAATTCTTCACAATAGTTTTACATTTAAATACAAGTTATGGTCATATGTACTTATTGTTTTATTAATTCTGTTGTATAGGAAAGGTGCAAAAAATGTAAAAAATCTATTTGTAAACACATGTTTTGATGTTAAGGTTGCAAGAGTAGGGCAAACTATGTCTTTTCGCCTCTTACTATTAATAACGTCAGGTCTATATGTTAGTGCTTTGTGTTGTTTTAGTACTGTGTTCAGTATAAAAAGCTGCCGAACAGTCAACACTTTGCAGGAGTCATCGAGTAAGCTTGTAGGAAATAGGAATGGGCGGAAAGTGGATACTTTTAGGATGGCTCTTTGCGCTCGCCCAAGCGTGAGCATTAGTGAGAAGTGATACAGTATGTGATTATTGATTCACACAAAGTCATATATACTAGTCTAATAAGTTTTGGATTTAATATAGCAATGTAGATGTCTACTCACTTGTACACATGCTTAAACCACTGAAAACAGAAACGTGAAACTTTAAATTGCGTAGAATCTGTGTAGAACTAAGACACAATAATTAAGATAAACTAAGAAATTCAATAATGTAACCATCTAGGGTTAAACGTAAAATAGGCTGTTATAGTTTGACTGACTCGGTGGCTAAGTGGTTAGCGATCCTGACCTCTGATCCAAGAGTCGTGGGTTCGATCCCCACACAGGGCAAACTTTTCTGTGATGAGCAGAATTGTTTGCTCTGAGTCTGGGTGTATTATAGGTTATAGGTTATAGGTTATAGGTTAGGGCGGGCTGTTTTCCGCAACCAGGCGACCATTGCGCCCATTTTGCGTGATAGGCCGGCATCACTGCCAGCCCAGCTCCTCTAAGAAGTCCAGTAGCGAGTAGAATCTGTGTAGAACTAAGACACAATAATTAAGATAAACTAAGAAATTCAATAATGTAACCATCTAGGGTTAAACGTAAAATAGGCTGTTATAGTTTGACTGACTCGGTGGCTAAGTGGTTAGCGATCCTGACCTCTGATCCGAGAGTCGTGGATTCGATCCCCACACAGGGCAAACTTTTCTGTGATGAGCAGAATTGTTTGCTCTGAGTCTGGGTGTATTATAGGTTATAGGTTAGGGCGGGCTGTTTTCCGCAACCAGGCGACCATTGCGCCCATTTTGCGTGATAGGCCGGCATCACTGCCAGCCCAGCTCCTCTAAGAAGTCCAGTAGCGAGTAGAATCTGTGTAGAACTAAGACACAATAATTAAGATAAACTAAGAAATTCAATAATGTAACCATCTAGGGTTAAACGTAAAATAGGCTGTTATAGTTTGACTGACTCGGTGGCTAAGTGGTTAGCGATCCTGACCTCTGATCCAAGAGTCGTGGGTTCGATCCCCACACAGGGCAAACTTTTCTGTGATGAGCAGAATTGTTTGCTCTGAGTCTGGGTGTATTATAGGTTATAGGTTATAGGTTATAGGTTAGGGCGGGCTGTTTTCCGCAACCAGGCGACCATTGCGCCCATTTTGCGTGATAGGCCGGCATCACTGCCAGCCCAGCTCCTCTAAGAAGTCCAGTAGCGAGTAGAATCTGTGTAGAACTAAGACACAATAATTAAGATAAACTAAGAAATTCAATAATGTAACCATCTAGGGTTAAACGTAAAATAGGCTGTTATAGTTTGACTGACTCGGTGGCTAAGTGGTTAGCGATCCTGACCTCTGATCCGAGAGTCGTGGATTCGATCCCCACACAGGGCAAACTTTTCTGTGATGAGCAGAATTGTTTGCTCTGAGTCTGGGTGTATTATAGGTTATAGGTTATAGGTTAGGGCGGGCTGTTTTCCGCAACCAGGCGACCATTGCGCCCATTTTGCGTGATAGGCCGGCATCACTGCCAGCCCAGCTCCTCTAAGAAGTCCAGTAGCGACCTGGGGTTGCTGACGACTTCCTGAAGTGACCTCGGGTCACCGAGGTGCGCGAACCTGTACGATGCTACCTCTCCGCATTCCAGCAGGATATGAGCAGCAGTTTCCTCAGCTTCCATGCATGCTCGGCACAGTGGGCTGTCTGTAACACCCAAGGTGAACAAGTGTTTGTTGTAAGGTCCATGTCCAGTGATAGCAGCAACAAGCTTGCGTAGCTGATTTCTCTCAAGTCTTAGAAGCTTTCTGGATAGGCCGGGATTTGTAGCTGGTAAAACCAACCTTGCCTGACGGCAGGTCTCTAGGTTCGACCAGTATTCGTTGTGTCTGTTCCTAGTGCGTTGACGGAGTACGGATCTCGGCCAGTTTGATGGAAGTGGGATGATGGGTTCTGGCCCTACCGCCGCTTGTCCCGACCCCCTCCTGGCTAGCTCGTCCGCCCCGTCATTGCCGCGTGAGTTGCTGTGACCCTTAATCCATTGTAGAGTGATGTCACTGTAGTGACATAGCTCTGACAACTTACGGTGACACTCCAGTATGAGCCCCGACGTAATTGTGCTACTCTGCAGGGCTTGCAGTACTGCCCTGCTGTCGGAGAGGATACGAATCGGGTAGTCACGTACCTTCCTTGCAGCAATCTCATCCACCGCCGTAATGATACCCATGCATTCGGCTTGGAAGACCGTAGTGTGTTCTCCAAGGGGCTTGGCTATGAAGATGTTTAGGTCCTCGGAGAAGACGCCATATCCGGTGCCTGAGCCCGTTTGTCTGGGTGTATTATATCTATATATGTATGTATTTAAAAGTATATGTGTATGTATATCAGTCTCTGGTTCCCAAGATACAGGGAATCCTAGTTTGGGGCCAGATGAACGTGTTTGATTTGTCCTACATATTATTATTATAGTTTGATGTTTAAGACACGTTCACAAGAAGTTCAACTGTTTATGTTTGAAGCCCACTGCACAAAGTTAGAAATCTTCACTGTTTCTGTATAATTTAGTTGGCTATTAATTAAAATCTAGGAATGTATTGCAGGCATTATTTTGGTGCATGATTTGACCAATAGGAAAAGTCAAGTCAATTTGCAGAAGTGGCTATCAGAGATACTGAATCAGGACAGCTCCAACCCTACACTCCAATATGTAGATGTAGATCCAGAGCAATTCCTGGGTTCCACACAGGTAAGGTTTAAGTATTTGTTAAATTATGGTGTTTGATTCTATTCTTAAGAATACTGAAAGAGAGAGAAGAACTTTAGTACTATACACAAATGGTGGAGAAAGCTTCGAATTTTAAATTTCAGTAATAAAATACTAGAACCCTCTTTTACTATGAGCAAAAAGCATCATCAAATACTGTTTTTCAGTAATTTAAAGCAGTTGTTTTTTAGGTAATTTGAACTTATAAATAAATCGACTTTTTTTAGATTCCCATCCTTGTAATCGGCACCAAGATCGACCTGGCAGAAGAAAAGCAGAGGAAGAACCAGTACCGGCGTCTCTCCAGCAGCATAGCCGAGCAATGTGGCGCTGACGAGATTTTCGTTAACTGCCATGAGGCCCGGTCAGTGTTAGGATTACAGATTTTGTACTCCAGGGTCCGATCTCTATGAACCCCTTAAAATTTCAAACTTTTTTTCTGTATTATAGTAGCAGTAAACCTAGCTATGCAGCCTAGCCGCTACTAAAAGTTTTGTGTGTTGCCTGTGTCTACATATACTATTGCATATTTATAAATACAGGCGCCTGTATGTCTAACTATTACTTATTTATTACAGATCACTGGCACCAGGCACAAGCAATTCTGTCAAATTAACCAGGTTTTTTGATAAGGTATGAATATTTTTTATTTTACTGTATACCATCGTCCATCACTTTGTGCAACACTGTCTTTTAATTCGATGCAAAAAAGAAGGAGTTAATTAAAAGAGTACAGGCTGTTGATATTGTTACATTTATTCTTTTAGGTAATAGAGCGACGCTACTATTCCCGAATCAGTCCGTTCGCAGACAAGAGGCGCGCGATCCCGTCCTACATAATGTCGTCAACGCCGGTCTCCGCTACCAAGCCGGCGACAAACTACCTGAGCCCCCGCTTCTACCATATGGACTGATGTCATTGGAGCCCATTTAACTGAAACTCCTACTACTAACAAGCGGTCAGAACAGGACTCATGTTATAATCATCTGTACCCTATCTTTTTAAATTTTTTAATCGTGTTATCATTCCATGTAAATGTTTATTCGACGTGTTTATAAAAGTCTGTTACTTAACTACTCTAGTTTTATTCATTCATTCATAGCAGTTTACAACCAAGCTCGCTTTTTGATTTTTTTAAACATCAAACATTGTATAGAAAATAAGGGACGCGAGGGATAAAGGAATATAACTCGAGAACATCGACACAGGAACTCTCGTATCAATGGTAGGGAATTTTAACAAACTGTTGCGATTAGATAGATGTTTTATTGGTCAAAAATTTTTCAGTCTTTATTACAGTATCAGGTCATTAATTGAGTGCTTAACTTAACACGAGCGAGCCCAACTACGCTGGCCCGTGTAGTGATTCTGCCGTCTGCGCTCGTGCTGTGCATACTTTTAAGTAGGTATTTTAAAAAGTATGGAAATTAAGTTTTTTTAATACAGTTCAACGAATTCATTTAAAATGCCTTGATTGTCGGTGATTTCTTGTGATGTATCTGTATTTACAAAGCCCAGACGCGAACATAGTCCACTTGGAGGGAGGCGTCTGCTCCTTCGTTGACATTCAGGTTCCATGTGGGCAGCCAGTTACCCTGGGCGTGCCAGAAGTCGGTCGCAGCCTGGGACATGAAACAAATTTGATTTGTGATTATAATTTCATGTTTCTTCAATCCAGTATTCGTCCTACTTAATTGACTGAGATATGTGTGATTGGTATTGGTAAGAGGGATACCCAGTCAAGCGTATAGTAAAACACCGACTTTCCATCGTGTAGATGGGCAATACAATCGTAACAATAGCCACTAAACACATTAATAACAACCGGTTTCAATCATAACAACTACAAAATTGCTCTGTTTTGTTTTGTTTTTGTTAATTTCATTAAAAGTTCAGATTTTAATACAATGTATATGGGACCACCTCGGAGTTAATAACTGTTAAATAAAAATATATTAAATTAGGTTCACAAAGGGCCAAGATTTCGCGTAACATACCTACAGTAGAATTGAGAACCTCCTACTTTTTTTGGAAGTCTGTTAAAAAACCCGGTTCAGTTCTGCGAACCAAAAAAGCTTCTTACCGTAGGTGATTGGTTCGACCAAGGCTTAGGTGAAGGGTTGGAGACACCATCTGGGAAGAATCCATTGGTACCGCCGACAGCCACATTCATGATGATGTAGAACTGCAGATTAGAAATACACTCGATTAATGCCAAGTTGGTGATAAAAGAAGGTACTTCTTAGAAATAAGGGTGAAAGTTTATACCTTCTCATCGAAAGGAGCCATCTTTGAGCCATGTCTCCACGGATTCAGGATGTTACGGTTGTGGCTGAAACCACCGAGCTCCCAGAAGCCGCCGTTTCCGGGTGCGATGCGACCCAATTCGACGTCGTCAATGCTGAACTTCAGGTAATCTGTGAAAATTAAGCTTAGTGAATTTCAGATCATGCAGATTTCTGAATTCAAATTCAACTGGTTTCGGCGGGTATTTACGTATATTTGGATATAATTTGATATTGGCAACGCTCAATGCCACCTCGTCAGTTAGTACCTCTATATAAATTGTTTTAAATTAACACAGATGAAAAATATTTTAAAGTAAATACCAGGAGTCCATTCCAACTGGTAGCGATGGAATGCCGAGTTGTATCCAAAACTATTCCTCCTAATCCAGTGAGCGCGTTCCCAACCATTCAGTTCAGGGTAAGGTCCAAAGTGCAGCGTCGAGCCAGCTTCGTGTGTGCCGATGTGGTGGCCGTTACTGTACATGTCTCTGTTGCCCCGAGATTCCACCAGGTCGATTTCACCAGATGATGGCCAAGTTCCGTATACGTTGCGCGCGGGCATCAGCCAAATAGCTAAAAAGATAATGTTTGAAATGAGAAAAACATCTATGAAAAGCATCATAGAAACAAAGCTGTCTGCGCTTGTGCCCAAAAATGGAAACGCTTCTGCCGGAGAAGGGAAAAAGCAAGTCTGCATCCAGCGCGTCAGGACTTCCAATTCTATGTTGGATGAACACTGACTGATTAAAAAAAGGAGCTTCTGTATTCGGCCGTTACGTACGACGGTATTTATGTCCGCGGTTTTGTCGAAAACTACTAGACGGATTACAGTGAAACAATCTAAACAAGGTGTGGTCTTATGCCGAAAAGTCAATATCAACACGTCTCGTTGATGTCTTTTGTATAGCCAAATTATAATTAATATGCTCATAAATTAACAACATTGAAAAGTTTTTTTTATGTCATAGGTGGCAGACGGATCACCTGAAGGTAAGTGATTAAAAATTTGCGGTGACATGACCATAGAAGACGGATAAAAAGACAGTTGACCAAAAAGAGAGGCGTGACCAGTCGTCACGGGCGGACAGGACAGAACACCTTATTTGGCGTAATCCTGAAGTTACTCGCGTGAGATAAAAACAACTTTTGAGGACTTTACTATGATTGACTAAAAATAAGTTCCGTTTGAGTCCTTACCAGGCCACAGCCAGTCTCCGGCGGGCATCTTCGCGCGTACTTCCAGTTTCCCATAGCGGAAGTTGAAGGATTCTACAGTGCGTACGCGCGCGCTCTTGATCGGATTTAGGATGTTGCTGAGTGAACCAGTACGCTCGCAACCGTACCATTGCGGGTTTGTGCATCTGTTGAAGTAATTTGTATGAGAAATACCCTAATGAGTGCGTCAAATTCGTACATAAATATTTTTGTTTCGCGGTAATGGTGCGCACTTGGACTGTGGCGGAAAAGTCCAGTAAACAACTGTCACTGTAGTGTGACTAAACCGTGAACTCAGTTTAATGATGACTCCCATTATGATTCAAAAACGTATTTATTGTAAAGTACTTAGGTTTTCATCTTCTGATGAAGTGAATGGCATGAAGTGGTGCAAAGCAGACAAATGTAGCGTCATTACTTTTCGATGGCCCTGATTGTCTTTCAGTTACTGGACTAACCAAGTAATTTATGATGTCAATTGTCGTTGTCCCCCCCGCTTCTTGTCCACCACTGGCGGACTTCGGGAAAAAAGGTTGCGACGTCCAACGGTAGAGGAATTCCCCCGTTGTCGGTGACAGAATTTGATATTGAGCCATATCAAAATAAATGTCCGTTATTATGTATACTGTGACTAACTTACGGCTTCGTATCATACACATGATACCCAAAGTGTTGGCGACGCAAATTGTTTTTGCCAATTATGTACTTCTTACGTTCTGTAAAATAGTTTCTTCTGCTTACCTGTCGGCAGGCGCTCCTCCTTCAATGTTGAGGTGTCCGTGGTAGATAAAATCGTTCCCCAAGTGGTCGGATGTCAAGGAGGGCCTGATGTGCAAGGCTCCGTCCTTGGTGAAGGAGTTGGTGCGGTTGTTGCTATACCATTGGAATTCCCAGTTCTGTAAATCAATATAATATATACAGGTACTGTTTTTAAGGTTCCGAACCCTCAAAAGTCAAAAGAAAAAAAAGAACCCTTATAGGATCACTCGTGTGTCTGTATGTCCATCTGTCACAGCCAATTAACTCGGAATCTACTGGACCGATTAAGTTGAAATTTAGTAGAGATGAAAAATTTAAACGCATGTTCCAATTTTAATTTTTCGTCACCTGATTGCTTATTTGTTCAATGTCCTTAACCAAAATTTTATACAACAAAGTTTTTACTGATTATTTCACGTAAATTAAATGATTTCTTACAGATTGCGTTTTCAACAGGTAATTATATTTTTAATGTTCTTAAGGTCTAAATAATAAAAATCATATATTAATCGACAGGAAATTTAAACTTTATGATAACTGCATTTAAAAGTAGTTTTCGTTAATATGGTCGATTGGACAAATAAGCACTCAGGTGACGGTTTCTATTTTACATTGTTTATTATTCGGTGCTATGTATATTAGTCACGGCCCTGTTTTATAGGTAGAATAAAAATACATAACTTGGATCATTGTACCTCAAACACATCTTTATACAACTTATGAACTTTGTGTTACTTACCCCACCACCGCCGAGCGTGTTCTCATGCTGCCACTTCTCGAGGTCGAAGTAATCGAAGTCATCAGCGAAGATGAGTGCGCCTGAGCACACGGTGACGGGCGCATGTGTCCCACTGACCGTCGTCACGCTAGGGGTGCACGCGTGACTTAGAACCACTAGCGCCCCCACTCCTAGGACTATTGCCAGCATCATGCTGAGAACAATAATATTTTGTAAAAAAAAAACTCATAGTACATTGTACTAAAATTAGAAGCAGTATATTGTGTTGATTAACACGTTACGTGCCATCTAAAACATTACTTATTGCCATACCATCTTGCTTGTGAAGTATGCCGTACGACGCATATTTGCGGGCAAGTTATGCTCCTGTCTGTATGCCGTTCGACGCACCTGCGCGTTTCCGCGTCTATGTAGCGTGCCGCACGACGCACCTGCGCGTTTGTAACTAAAATCACATACACGCACATACGTGTCGGGCGGCATACTACCTAGTAGCCATACAAATGTATGAAAACGCATATTTGCGTTGGAGGCATACACTTAAGGAGTTGTAAACGCACAGGTGCGCCCAATGGCAGTTAACGTGTTAAACACATGCCAAAATGTTATAAAAACTGGTGCCTACATAATTATGAGATCGTGTTTTCCTTAAAGGATAGTCGCAATATAAAGTACATACCTAAATAATTAAAATATAATAATTTAAATAACTTACTGGTTGTTCAGCATATGACGACACTTCAACTGATCCAATTTGCGCAAATCTCATCATTTATAGTTCGTTTTAAGATCTCTATTATGATATCGTTTGATAAAAACAATATACCGAACGTACTCATATTAATCAGCGCTAAATCTCAGGTTTAAAGATAATAATAATGTAGTCGGTAATACTTATATCAAGTAGTGGGGGGTCGCAAATTGTGTATACTTAAGATGTAAATAGCCGCTATATATTCAATTTTCTATACAAACAAAAATTCTTAGTACTCCTGTACAAACTTTAAGGAATATAGATTCCTTAGTTACGTACGTACGTACGTTTTCAAGCTTCTATCTATTTAGGCTGTCCGTTGGGTGTCATTCATGCACAGTACCTACATTTTTATCAATGATCTTGTCGGTACAACACTATACAGGGTTACAGGAAAAGTCGTACTGAATATTAAAACACGTTATTATTCAGGTGATTTCTGATGGATTTGATTAGACCGTTATAGAGATATTTAACTTTAAAGATTTTTTTAAAAATCCTCAATTTTTTGGCTTTTTTGTCGATTTTTTTGGGATTAGCGCTTCTGGGGTACGTTTTTTTGATGTAACTAGTTAGAAAGCATGTCAATTAATAAAAATGATAAACCTAAACTGCACCTACTACTAACAGCTTAAAAATACTGCTTGACAATGGATAGAATTAAATAATTTTCAATAAGAGTTTTTAAATTTGAAGCTCTCTGTTTTAAAAAAAATGTATGGAACTTATTCTACAAATAGTTTTAAAAACTTCTACGTCTCTTTAGCTATTCAAAAAGGTATAACACTTACTATTAAATAGGCAAAATATTGACCAAACAACAGTTAAGTTAGCAGAGGTTACATTTTTTTGATAACTCCTTAGTCCTTTTCAGCTCCAAACGAAGAGCAGTTTTCTTCTCAAGACTTTGTTTAAGGCCTTAATTCTTGTTAATCGACTCTTTAATTTACAGATTCTCATCGATTAATAAGACTAAAGGCCTTAGGGTGCATTTCCACTGATGCGGAGCGGGGCTGAGCAGGGCGGAGAAGATCAGCGAATAGTAGCAAGTGTTTCCACTGAAGCGGGGCGGAGCAGAGTAGAGCAGAGCGAGTGGAGCGAAGTAGGGCGGATCAGAGTAGAGCAGAGTGGAGCGAATTAGGGCGGAATGGAGTGGAGCAGAGCAGAGCAGACCTAGAAAATGGTCACATGCAGCTCCAGACCACTCAGCTTCGCTTCCCTTCGCTCTGTCCCGCTCAGCTCCGCCCCGCTCCGCTCCGCCCTACTTCGCTCCACTCTGCCCTACTTTGCTCCACTCTGCTCTACTCAGCTCCGTCCCGCTTCAGTGGAAACACTTGCTACTATTCTCTGATCTGCCCTGCTCAGCCCCGCTCCGCATCAGTGGAAATGCACCCTAAGGCCTTTAGTCTTATTAATTGATGAGAATCTGTAAATTAAAGAGTCGATTAACAAGAATTAAGGTCTTAAACAAAGTTTTGAGAAGAAAACCGCTCTTCGTTTGGAGCTGAAAAGGACTAAAGAGTTGTCAAAAAAATTTAGCCTCTGCTAACTTAACTGTTACTTGGTCAATATTTTGCCTATTTAATAGTAAGTATTATACCTTTTTGAATAGCTAAAGAGACGTAGAAGTTTTTGAAACTATTTGCAGAATAAGTTTTATACATTTTTTTTTAAACAGAGAGCTTCAAATTTAAAAACACTTAATGAAAATTATTTAATTCTAACCGTTGTCAAGCAGTATTTTTAAGCTGTTAGTAGTAGGTTCAGTTTTGGTTGATCATTTTTATTAATTGACATGCCTTCTAACTAGTTACTTCAAAAAAATGGACCCTAGAAGCACTCATCCCAAAAAAATCGATAAAAAAGCCAAAAAATTAAGGATTTTTTAAAAAATCTTTTAAAGTTCAATATCTCCATAACGGTTAAGTTTAGGACACTATATCATAGAATCAAATCCATCAGAAATTACCTGAATAATAACGTGTTTTAATATTCAGTACGACTTTTCCTGTAACCCTGTATAATATTATAGCTGAGGGATCGTCCATTAATCACGTGATGTTTTTAACAACTTTTTTTTTGTTTCATTTCAGTATATTTTGCTTTGTCTTTTTATCTTTGATATGTAGTGTTTTAATGTCCAAGCGTCATATCCATACAAACGAGTCTAACAGATCTTTTGTGTATGCGGATTTTGATCTTTCTTTATAAAAGTTTGCATCTCAAGATGCTATGACACGAACAAGTTTCTATCTCATTTTACGTACATTGATGTCTGTTACTGTATAGATAACAGTACTACGTATTATTACCCTATATTCTGTTCATCAGAATATAGAGGTTCTCTAGATAGAATCGATTAGCTAGCGAGCGACCTAGCAAGTTTGTATGAAAAATCCTTCAATTTTTCAACAAAATAGAACAAAGTTGTTCAGTCTCTTAAACAGAGTCGCCAGTTACGTTTGCAGGTAACAGTCACCTTGTATATTCAGAATATAGTAAAGTTGCTCCCAAAGGCATAGATAAGTACAAGATTTTCTGTGAACAACGCAGCCGATTGGAACTAATCAAAACTTTTCTTCTCCATTAGCTATCAGTTTTGCGAGCTTTATGGCCTGCCCATTGCCACATCAACTTGTTTATTCTATTGTATTATGAACTATATATGTCGGTTGGTTCTTCTACGAATTTTCTTTCCTTGGCCTCCCGTTGACCGACTTTGAGCTGGGAGGTGGATGAGGCCAATAGACCGCGATGTTTCAGTATACGTAACAGCAAATGCCATGGAAGTATCACACTTTAGTAAATGTTAGGTAAGTGAAATTGGCTTACTCAGTGATTGGGACTTTTTGCTTCCATCTAAAACTTTGTGCAAAAAAATATAAAATATCAATAACGTCATTTGATTTGACATACAAACATTAATATTTTTAAATGATTTGATAAAAATGGATAAATTTATAAGTGGGAATACATCCAGCAAAAATTGAATCATAAAAGTCTTTGCAATGGAATCGGGGATATGGTGAGTATATATTTTTACTAAATAAACGTTACGATCACAATAATATTTTGTTTATCTTCACACAACCTGTAAATTATAAGGCACTTTATGAGGAATGATATTTTCCATATTAACATACAAGTTCAACAACTTAAAATGATTATTTTTGCAGATGGCGGGAGCTGTTAAATTATTTCTACCGTTGCAAGTGACTTCAACCTTGAAATGTTTGGGTTTGGTCAGCCAGAGCTACTGCACGATAGCCAGAAACTACTTGGCCACGCCCTCACAAACTATTTGCCTCCCGCGATGCAACCAACTCCCGGCATACTTCCCTGTACAATTCCGTCAGCTCGATAATCGAAAAAGTCAACGGGACCAAAAGCTACTGTCCTCAAACACCCCCTCCGAAATACTCAATGGTCTCTCCAGAACTTTCTTCTTTCGCAGAAAAGACTCTCCGAAAAATAAAAAGCGAAGAGTTCCAAAATTAATATTAGTGCAAAATCCATTGACGTGGTTGATGATAAAAATAGATTTTCGCGTATTGAGAACTGTCTGGGATCCTGCATTTGAAGAGAAGGATTTCAGATTTGGTACTAAACAGGTAAGAATTGGCAATGACGGCAATTAATTTCTGGATATAGAGATAAAAATAGATTTTCGCGATATAAAAATAGATTTTCGCGTATTGAGAACTGTTTGGGATCCTGCATTAGAAGAGAAGGATTTCAGATTTGGTACTAAACAGGTAAGAATTGGCAATGACGGCAATTAATTTCTGAATATAGAGATAAAAATAGATTTTCGCGATATAAAAATAGATTTTCGCGTATTGAGAACTGTTTGGGATCCTGCATTAGAAGAGAAGGATTTCAGATTTGGTACTAAACAGGTAAGACTTGACAATGATGGCAATTAATTTCTGGATATAGAGATAAAAATAGATTTTCGTGATATAAAAATAGATTTTCGCGTATTGAGAACTGTTTGGGATCCTGCATTAGAAGAGAAGGATTTCAGATTTGGTACTAAACAGGTAAGACTTGACAATGACGGCAATTAATCTGGATATTTAGCTCTGATTGTCGAGTTAGAGCGAATACAAAATACACCTGTTCTAATAATATTTTATAAATACTTTCTTAACTACTGAGAAATGTATACCTTTTTCCCCATAGGAAGGTTTAGTTATACTGCGCAGTGCGCACAGAGTGACCAAGTCCGTAGGAAGTTATATAGGAGTAATAACCAACCTCCTATCAAAGCTTTCAACCCTCTTCATATTCTGCATATATTTCATTTGTTTAATTCAGAACCAGGACCTCATTGAGCGTCTCCAATAAATCTGTACCAAGTTTGTCGTCACCTGGCGTCACCAAAAATCTGTGCTACATTAGGTCTGCGTTTGCAGGCGATATCCCGAGTGACGCAGGTGATCAGCGCCGGGCAGTACGGGGACCTGAACGGCCTGCTGACGAAGGCCGCCAAGCTTAGCTTGATGCGCGAGCTGGAGCGCAACTGGAGCGACCGCCAGCGCAACCTGCTGGCGCTCCAACGCGATGACATACAGATATCCTCGCCGCGGAAAGTGTATTTCATCAGAATTGCTGGTAACTGTTTATTGTGTGGTACTACTGAACGTGATGCCTAGAGCCCAACTTGGGGTACCATGCCATGCCATGCCACCTTAATCATAATTGTTACCTTAACGAGTTGATTTTGGTAGCGATGACGTGACGCTTTCTCAGAGGATATTTTTTTTAAATTAAAAGTAATCAGTTTACTTTCTATCCCCAAAACAATGCATAGCCTGTCCTGAGGCAATCGAAGACGTCCGTGAACATTGAATTTGTTTGATTATGTAACTTTATAAATTACCTATTATTTTTATGTTTAATCATTGCTTAGATGTTAACAGTTGCTTTATATCGATGGATAAGTAGTAATTAATGACTAAATAATGGCACCGCAAAAAGATATCTTACCTCCAACGATTGATAAACCTTCGGTTTCGGTAATTTCTATCCAATATTATTCTGTATAACCGATAACAGAAGCTGTCGTGGCTTGCGTGGTCGTATCAATGACGTAGGTTAACTGACTACAGACACGGTCATAACCTGGATGGGTTTGGTTAGTAGAATTTATCTCGACCGTTTCCGTTTCCTAAACGGCTTAACGTGCCTTGCGAAGCACGTTAAGCCGTTTATGCCGGCTGCTATCGCCAGATGGCCGTCGTTAAGCTATGTCAGAGGCCTTAAGGCGCCTTGAAAACTTCTAATACTGCCGGGGCACGGGTTCTTCCCATACCTCGGGAAGGTAAGGCCTTATTCCACACATGGGTGCCAAGTCCAGATTGATGGAGGTTCTGGGACAAGTGGCCAACCCAAGTGTCCGATGAACATAAAGTCTCCAAATATCACAATAGATAGAAAGTATCGTCGTGAGAGTAAGTTTTTGCTACTATATGGTTACACACGGTGGTTACTTTTTGGTTACGAATCAGAATTCGCACTCAATAAAATATGTATAGGTAGAAGGATAGGATGTAGAATGTAGATCTTTAAGTAAACTCATTGTTTCAGACAAGAAATATTGCGATGTGGATATGGCGTTTCTGGCGCTCAAGTGGGCCCCTATAAACAGCTTCGAAGCGCTTCTTTTCACGGAGATCTTCGCCCGGTTTCACCGCGAGTACACTCCGCATTGTATCCCCGAGTGGACCATTGCTTACTTCAAAGTGACACGGTTTGAGGTGCTGCGACGTAATGCAGCTAAGACGTAATATATTTTTAATAGGCTGCAATTTTCTTGAGCAACTGTACACTCCCCCTAGACTCAATGGCTTAACTTTTGTGAAAAAAAAAACTGTAGGTCACAATTACTATGGATATTGCACGAGCGCAAAAAGTGGTACCTACAAAAATAATTGCTTAGAACACTGAATAAGCAATTTCATCAATCAGTCACACTTGAACAGGCGACTCGCGAGCATGTCGTAGTGCGCGGTAAAAAGGGCAAAAATAATAGCTCAACATGGTTAAAAAGGATGGAGTTCCGTATCATTAGTAATTAGATAATTTTTGGTAATATTATCATGTATAAAAAAAGAGGAATATAACAAACAAATAAAATCTTGCGTGATTCAAAGTCCTACTAAAATATATATTTTTTGTTTAAAATACGTCAAAGTGGATTCGCATAGGTTGTTTTGTTTTGGTCAGATTTTTTAAATTATTGTTTTTAAATATGTAAGCGTATGTTTTATGTTATGATTTTCTTATAGTTCCGTGGAAATGAAATTGTAAAAAACAAGAATTGCGTAAAATACATAATAGCAAGGGAAATAAACGATCCCTAATAAATACATCGTGGTAGGGTAAAGTAATTTCATGAAATCTGACTTTTCTAAAAATATATATTTTCTAAAAGAAAATAAAAAAAGAAATAAGTAAATTAAAAAAGTCAGCAATTTCTCGATTGCATGTAGATTTAATGTATTTAGAATACATAGGTAAAAAAAAACAAACGCTAATGGGTTTCTTTGTCCTCAGAATTGTAATTACTAGAACTTTTGTTGATTATTAAAAAGTGGTAGAACCAAAGTTGTTCCAAAAAATCATCTTATAACAGGAATTCCAATAAAATCAAATGTATTTCAGAATACATTAAGAATGGCAGTTTTTGAAGCAATCTTTTTAATTTCCAATACAATTGAATCAGCAATTCACGCGCTCCATTTGTAAGAAAGAGATAAGCTGCGTTTCGTTTATTTCCACGGCATTTGAGTATCGTGTTATTGATGTATAGCTACGTATATGTGTTCTTGTGCCGCGCTTCAATGCTGTTTTCCTATAGCGTGCAATATCCATAGAAATATCATTGGTAGGTCAGGAATAGGAGACAAGAAAGGCCTGTGCATAAAATTTTAAATTTCCAATAATGTGGAATATTTCTTAAAAAATGTAAAATAAAACAAAATTAAATCGATTACAAGATTAATGTATGAAACTTCTGTGACGAATATTGAAAGTGTTGAGTCTGGACTGGATACTGACGTGAATGAGATAAATTCTTAAACTTGATAAGCATAAGCAGGCACTATGTAAAAGTATGAGGAGTACATATCATCAAGGCTCGGAACACATGCAGTTTCCCCCGGTTTGTTACAGATAAGAGCATGGAGTGATGCTGAATAGTCGGTGCCATTTTCTAACCTAACTGGCTGGATGACAACGATTAACTGAGCTTTTTAAACGCATTTATTTTTTGTATCTTTATTTATCAGGAAAGTATACATGTACAACGGTTACAAATACATTTATTTATAAGAAGAGCTTTTTATATTTCATATATTACTGATTAATAATAAATAAGGCTTAAAACCATCATAAATATTATTTTATTTATTACTTTATAGGTCTAATAGTAAAGTGTTGGGATTTTCGAGGTATTGTTTGAGGTCATTGGAGAATCTCGCCATAGTCACTCCGTCTATGACGCGGTGGTCGGCCGACCAGCTTACGGTCAGGATATGGGTTTTAGCCACGTTGCCTTCTGCGTCGAATCGTGGGAGTACCTGAAAACATTTTACGGTTTTGGTGTTTTGACCATGACGTTACGATATGGATCGTGCTATCGTACAATTTATGATCCAAATTCTATTGGAGAAACCGTACATTTAATACTGGGTGGGTACATAGCATAATTTCTTACTACATATTTGCCAGGGCTGTTTTTAGGCCCAATTTGTGGCCTACAATACTCCTGATTTTCATAATAAGAAAGCTTTCTACCGCACTTATACTTAATTTTTATTACTTTTACTTGATATGATAAAACGTTCCTACCTGAATTTTGCCCAATGCTCCTATTGACACTTGTGGTGGGAATATAACTGGCTTGGTGTAGGTACCACCAACCTGTAAAAATTAATACACATTTTTAAAAAGTTTGCAGCCGTTTATGCTTGTTATATTTTGGAATTTTTCAAAAATGAGTTTTTTTTTAAATAGAAAGCGTGTAGCCTAAATGAAATTTTTTGGTTATAGGTGCGTTATCTAAAAGTTGGAACATTGCCTTTTAATATTTTCGGTACTTATTACGCAGTTTTTTTGCGGAAAATGAAGTACTCGTTGATGTATTTTATATGGATGACATATTGCACTAGATTTAATTAAATGTGCCACACGATAAGAATAAGAATTCAATATCTATTCTAACAAATACGACAAAGACTAAAAAAAAAAACAAAAATTAAAAAGCTATTTCAATGGATGTCACGTTCTCTACAACCTAATTCCAATTAATCTATCTGTATCTAATTTCGTTAGCAACACATATCGGCCTGACCGCAGGGGCACGGGTCTCTTCCCATAGGGAAGGTTAGGCCATACTCCACACACGGGGGCCAAGTCCGGATTGGTGGAGCTTGTGGGGCTAGTTGCCAACCCCAGTATCAGAAGTTTTCAAGCCGCCTATAAGGCCTCCAACATGGCTTAACGACTGCCATCTAGTGATAGCAGCCGGCACCAACGGATTAACGTGCCTTGCGAAGCACGGAAATGGTCGAGATAAATGCCACTAATAGTCAAACCCATCCTGGTTGTGACCATGTCTATAGTAAGTTAACCTGTGTTATCGACGTGACCACGCAAGCCGCACTGAGCTACGACCGCTTCGCCAGAGATATCTTATTTAAGCCATGAAACTAGATGCCACGAAATCCTTAAAGCTCTTCGGTTTATATTTAATTATTTTTATTATTTGTAATTTAATATAATATCTATGAATTTCAAAATTACTTACGATGCCTATGTTTGAAAGTGTAAATGTTCCTCCACTCAGATCGCTTAGTCCCAACTGGCCTTTTAAGCCCTTGTCCTGAAGACTATTCAGGTCGCGAGCTATCTCCAGTATGCTCTTGTTTTGTACGTTCTGAAATAACAATGATGTTTGCAACAGATTGAATATAGCAATACTCTACTCTTATGTTAATGTTTGTGTTTTTTTAAGGTTACCTTTATGACAGGAACAACTAAACCGTTAGGTGTGTCCATAGCTACGCCAATGTTGTGGCTAGCTTTGTATATGATGTTTTGGCATGTATCATCTAGGCTACTGTTAATGATAGGATGAGCTGCAAGACTGAGTGACGCGGCTTTAATGATTATCGGCATATATGTCAACTTTATTCCTTTCTTCTGTGCGAGCGATTTTAAATTTTCTCGGGCTTGGATCAGTTTTGTGACGTCGTACTCATCACAGAATCCAAAGTGAGGTATTTTCTGTAAATTGGTTAAATCAGATTAGTACTTATTAATTATGCAAGATTCTTTATCTTCAACATTTTAACAACTAAATATAGGCATTGTTACTAGTGATTGTTTCTTCATACTTTATCAGGTAAATAGTCTAGATTTTGAAGCATCCGTATTATTGCTATTATCTTATTACCACTAATAGAATATTCATCTTCGTAGTATCACAATGGCTAATCGGCTATGCCATTTACACTGAATTTTCCTTATCATCTGTAATTTTATTGAACCAAACCCCAGGTGATTTGCTTTCAACAGTGTGATTTGTCCCGGATATTTATTATTTATTTATCGATCCAGTTTTTAAAGAATAAATCATAAACACTCGATTTAAATCTTACCATTGCTTCGGTCATGGACTTCACCATCGCTCTCGTGAATCCACCGATTGGCACCACTTTGTCCTCCAATAAAATTTCTGTCTTTGCCTGCGCAACCGCAACCGGAATGTTCATAGCTTGAACCGATGTCAGGTCTGGCAGTTCGTTGGACTTCTCTGCAGTTATGTTTAGATGCGAAAGTACATCTTCTTTAAGAACTCTACCATTTTTGCCGGTTGCTTTTACCTTGCTCAGGTCTACCTTAAAATAATTATATTTATTATTATTTATTACTAGCATTTGCTCGTGACTTTGACTTTGTCCGCCTAGGTATAAGGTAGAATTCTTATGACTATTTTTATAAGCTGTACGACCCGAAAACATTTTTCTTCTAGATCTCTCACTTCGTTAGGAGTCTCGGGCAGCGGTCGAGAGCGGACGCAGCCGCGCCGTTGACGCCGCGCGGTCCGTCCGGCGCGGGTGCGCTTTTGTTTAGAAGCTCCTTTGTTTTCATTTATTGCAGGATCCTTGCGAGCGCTTGCTTTACAATAACTTGTGACAATGGCCCTTGCGCCCGAGCGCTTGTGCATCCTAATCGCGGTGTGACGTAAATTAAGTTCGAGGTGAAAATTAAGATTTATTGACAATAACTTGTGATAATATCGTATAAACACCGCCGCAGTGCATACGCGAAAATTCAAAGGTGTTTTGCAGAGGAGAAGAAAACAACCATATGGAACCCGGTGAGACCGTTCTGATTTTGCAATGCATGATTTGTACTGACAACATTTGCAATCTATAAAACTTTTTAAAACATACGATTACCTCCTAGGTTAATGATGCAATCAGAGTTTTTGAATGATGATGATGGATTTAAATACCACTTTCTGCGCCTTTTGAATTGTATAATATTGCGCCGCGTGCAACTTTCAAAAGAATCGCCACATCTGGTCTAGCATGGTTGGTAATAACGTTAAAGTTGTAACAAAAACCAAGAAACCATTAGAGTGGATAGTATAACTACGAGAACAAAGCTTTGGGCCCGATTTAATAACATCAAAATTACGAGACATTCGACGAAACACGGAAGATACAACTCCGAAAAAAGGATAAACTGTAACACCGATGCAGGACAAAGAATAAAGCATCAAGTCGCAACGGATTAAAGAGCACAGCTCATCGATCCGATAACTTGATACATGAAACATCTCCGCAAAATACCTACTGATAAAGCATAGAACATAATAATTGACCACGCTGAATACGTTAAAAACAACAGACTTTAATCGCAACAACTCCAATTTTTATGTTTTTGTTGATTTTCTCAAAAACCGCTGAATCGATTTCGATTAAATTTATTACACTCTGTATACTAATAATTGACCACGCTGAATACGTTAAAAACAACCGACTTCAATCGTAACAACTCCAATTTTGCTGTTTTTTTGTTTTTGTTGATTTTCTCAAAAACCGCTGAATCGATTTCGATTAAATTTATATGGGACCACCTGGGAAGTATACCCTTTTAAACAAAAAAAGAATTTTCCAAATCGGTTCAGGCGTCTTCGAGTAATCGGTGAACGAATTGAGAACCTCCTCCTTTTTTTGAAGTCGGTTAAAAAGGTAGTACAATGGAATCTGAAGACACCCTTCTACTGCAACTACTTCAAAACAAGCAGTCATACTTTCTTCCCTGTAAATGTTACACACCAAGTATAGTATCTATCTTCCACATGCTGACTAATTGCTGGTATACTTGTCGGCCCTATCCATCCCCCCGCCCCCATCCCGACTGCAAAAGCCACCTACACTCCTGATCCTATCTACGTGGCCAGGCCACTGGTGTCTTGGGTAGATCTCAGCTGCACAGAGGCACAAGGACGAGAGTTTGATACGTCCCCAGGTGAACGGTCTCCTGTGCTGCCGGTAGGATTCAGTAAATGACCTTAAATGACCTCGGAACCTGAGGCTGTGTCACCCACGTACCCTCAGGATCCGGTTGGATGCTGGATACCGTCACGGTGCTCGAGTCACTCACTTAGGGTGTTACAACTTCGCCCATGATCCCTTATGCTCTGACCTCAACGCCCCTGCAGAAGAACTTCTGGTTAGTGAGCCACCGGAATGGAACGGAACGGAACCGGAACGGAACGGAGATCTCTCACTTAATTCGTTAGGTTAGATTACAGACAATTTTTTTAATAAATCGGTTTCTTACTTTGTACTGTGATGCTATTCTTCTAACTGACGGTGTTGTCAGCACTTTAACCCTTTGGCTTACGCTTGCTTTAGACAAAGGAGTTTCTTCGCCTTTTATTTTTTCGGGTTCAGTAGATTCTGCAAGAGGATAACAAAACGGTGTGATTATATTTAGCACAGTATAATTATTTGAAATATATGATCCTATTTTCGTATGTACATTAAGGTCTATTAGCCTTTCCTTAAGTGACTTTCTGATAACCTGGGGTAATATTTTTAAATTATAGCTGTCATACCTTCACCTTCACCATTAGGTACATCAATATCCACCAATGGTTGACCAACGAATGCTGTTTGATCCACCTGGTGATAAAGCTTTGTGACCACGCCATCGTACCGACTGGTGATAGTAACAGCTGCCTTGTCACTTTGCACCTCGCATATGTTATCGAATTGTGCTACCTTGTCACCTTCTTTCACGAACCTGGAATTGACAGTAACATTTAGTTGATTTGGTTTCTCTAAATAGGGCTGTGCTTCAAAATCTTTACATGTTGCATGTGTTAAATGCTTCGCATTATATCTTTTTTTTATTCTTAATCGGTAAGCCCTTTGCATCATCTCACCTGATGGTAAGTGATGATAATGCTGTGATATTATAACATATCTGTCTGTTGTTGTCATATTATGACCTGAAGGTAAAGTTGTGCAAAAATACGTAAAGATGTATTGTTGTACCTTTTTCTGGTTAGGTTGTAGGTTAGGTCCATTGGTTGTACTTAATTTAACGTTATCAATATGTCGAAGCTCTACTTACCATTCTTTGATGACAACTTCTCGTATACCCTCACCAATATCAGACAGTTTAAACGCTACTATTTTGTTTACTATATCACTTGTATGAAATCCTCTTCTTTGCAAATTAATTTCTTTTGCTAAATGTGAGTTAAGTTCTGTATGAGGGTCCTTAATTTTAAAACTTTCCTGGAATCAGTGTCAAAAAATATGGTTTAAAGTTGAGTAGATATTTTATTGGTATGTAAATCAAAGCGGCTTGCATAGTTTGTCGATCATACAAAGTAACTAACACCGTAACGATCATAACCTGGATGGTTGGGTATGACTGCTTTGTACTGCTGCTGTCATTTATTGGGCTTCTCTTCCAATAGGAATTTTCTCTCGTTTGTGGATAGCATGCCCGATATGCAATTAGAGGAATTATTAAGAAATCAAGGAACACTTTAAATAATATTATATTTTGTGGTAAATACTTAATTTGCTCATTATGCTATCAGGGTTACCAAAATGAAGTTAACATCATTAACATTAGCATATCTGTTTTCATTACCACTGACTTGTTTGCCTACGTTTTGATAAGAAGTTATTTCATCAACTATCTTATCTATTACTGGGGACAAATGAATTTTTTGTTTTGATTTAAAAAATGGACCTTGTATAATTTGCCACATTTTGTATTATTTCTATTATTAATTTTTATTTCGAATTTATTTTCCACTAGCAGTCCCATCAATTTTGCCTCTACCTATTTTTCAGCATAAAAATTATCATACGTTTTACTCCAGGTTATAAAGTATAGTCGTAGTACAATATTGAATTCAAATCGGTTCAGCCATTATGGAGATTAGTTAGTATGCACAAAGTTATACACAAAAAGTATATTAAGGAAGCACAATTATTTACAAGTAAGTCTACTAAACACCAATCTATAAATTAGAGATCAGCACTACATAAACACAAAAACACAATTCTTGAATACGAAAAGAATCAAAAATACACTTACACATTGCATTAAAGCGCATAACTTTCGACACTTTTCCACATGTTTTATCTTCAAGACACAGTTCCTCATAAGAAACGCCATAGCTACCACTTGCACTTTGCATAAAATTACTTAACTCGACAACGCATGAAAGTAAGTTTAACTATCTACTTATTAAATTAATATATAAAAAGTAAATAATGTTTTTAAAGCGGGCAGCACCGAACGGGTGCTGCCTGCATCGGTAGTGAGCCGAACTAACTGTTATCGCTCCACTATCACTGAGGCACATTAACATAACAAAATCACTAGTGTGTTTGTACTCGTATCGTAGTTAGTGACTTAGCGAGTGACGTTGTAGACCCGCCACCCGGAGGTCAACCGGCGTTTTAGTAATCGACTTATCGGTTACGCAATTTGACTTAATTTTGAGACTGGCTGTGACTGGTTTCTTATATTTTATACTACACCTACTTAGAAAGTACCTTAATACTTTATCGAATTTGAGGCAGAATGTACGTCATTACTATCGTACAAATATGCGGGAAGAAAACGCGCTAAGCGGGAGGGAAAAGTGTAGGTATGAAAATCCATTACTAACGTGCTTTTTTTATTTTGGGTAACACTATGTCGGTAAACTAAATGTAAAATGCCAAAAAGTTTTTATCTCCAAGTACGCAAAATGATTCTGGCCACTAGCTTTTTCCAAACATTATTTTAAAAAAAGAACATGTAGGTGTAGTATAAGAACTATGTATCACTCGGAAGAAAGTACGATTCCCAACTCGAGTGTATTTCAAACTACATCTCTCGTTGGTAATCGGTCACTTTCTCGCCTTGATGAATGTACTATTACTTTTTCGTTGTACTTACTTACCTTTTAATTTTGACATGTGGACCTTCTCATGTGGACAGCCAGTGCAAGAATGAAACTTGCCTGGGTCAGTTTATTCTCAATATACAATACTTTGCCCAAGGAATCTATACGCAAGTTGCAAAATTAAAAATTTACCGAATTAGTTGATAGATTGGTATGAAAAGTTAATTTTTTTGCGATTTGTATATAGGTTGTGTGTTTATTTGTGAAAATTGCTCAGTTTTATGAGAAGAAGTCCCGTTTTTTTCTTGAGGTTTTTCAGAAGGACCCTATCTTTAAAGTTATTTGGGGATCTTAGAATGCACCGTATTCGATCAGGTTAGGTTAGACACACTAGGAAATTTAAATTGTCAGACTGTCATCTTTTTTGATGTGTTTACCAAAGTGACAATAGATACAACAGATAGTAGTGTTTAAAAATAAATTAGAACAAATAAGCAATTCGTTTTATTAAAGACATAATAAACATGTTAATAAAGTGAATAAATACAATAATCGATAACTGCTATGTGTGATGATAATGATGCATGACGAAAGGCGGCAACCCATGTAAGAGTATCATCAGATTGCAAGTACGTTCAATATTGAAAACTAGATTTGCTTCAACTGTTAAGTCATAAAAAGTTCATCAAATAGGCTACTATTATAGCCCCTTTGTAGCCACACTTGTTGTTGTTTGACCATAAATACGATAGCTATAATGAAATAAGTAATACTTTAAGCTATAATTCTCGCAATGAAATGCTTTAGTGTAAGTATCTAGTGTGTGTTAGTATTTTTTTTGATAAAGTTACCTTTCATGACTTCTCAGTTGATGTTGCCATGCCCGTGTCATCCAGCGACTCGTAATCTAAGCTAAGTTGTATCACAGGGGCGCTCTGTCAGTGTATGCTATGGCTACGTCACCGCATGTCTCCAAGTCAATTTTACAGTGATTATATGAATCGTTATTTAAAGAAATAGCATTTTATGGTATTGTATTAGGAAGCAATCTGTTACACCAAAACGTTCTATATGTAAAGCCGTATAAAATTTTGCTGTTACATTGTATTGTATTTTTTTTTTAGCTAAAGGTTGCCTTTGTGCTGGACGTATGCCATCTTATTACAAGCATACAATTATTTTGTTGGAATTAAACGAGACGCTAAAATTATTCAGTACAATAAATTATAATGACAACAAAACTAAATACGCTTCAAAACATTGTATGTGCATGTTCAACTAGCGCTTTCACAATAATTTCTATGTATCGCATATGCCGATAATTATCACAACATAACTGACTATACACATATCTAAGTAATCAAGAATATAATGTCAATAAATTACACGAATTGAGCTTCAAAATGAATATGCGCGTTTAATAACTTATTAATAGTGTCGTAATAAAATAGGTATAAATCTTAACGATAATGTAAACTGCCACATTTTCATTTTGAAGTATCCCTATCTAGATACGATAGTTTGGGTAAGTCAGGCTTTACATTTGTACAGGTTTAGACAGTCGACTATGTAGCTAGAATATGGTCATTTTATGTATCTTGACATAAAATGACCATTTAAACTTTAGAATAGCAATTGAAAATAATTGTTTGCTCCCAATTTTAAAAGCTTGAAAAGGCTTTTTATGAATATTTCATAATTATACGGCCTTGCTCATATTTGATTTGTTTTATGATTTTTTTTAGTAATGTATATCTACTATACACGAAACATGAAAACAGGTCTAGAGGGAGTTAAATGGAAGTTCGGAATGAGATAGATAATTTCAGCGGTAAGAAATCACAACGATTTGAAACACAACACAGGTACTATGGAGCAATGGAAGACAATAATTAAAAATAGATCGATGTAGTTTATATTTGTAGTTCATTGGATTCAATTCCTAACACTGTTTCAATTTTCGTTTAGAAAAGTTATTATGCCCTTATTGAAAACTTCATGAATAAATTGATCATACAAAATTGTATACAAAGCCTTATGTAATAAATGACAATCAAGCAGTAAGTTGAAAATTGTTAGTTAAAGTGTAATTACATCTTATCAATTTAATTTTCAAGTCTAGTTGTTATTTATCAAAATTTCACTAGCCTTTTATAACGTTTATTTTTTATTTTATACACCATAGGTATAACAGCAAGGCCATTTTTAATAGAACTTTTGTCAGAAATACTTTACGCGTTCATTGAATTGAAATCTGTTTTCCGTTTCATCGTTAATTGGAATAACTTAAACCAATGAGTTATTATTGTTTATATGTTTACTGAATACGTTACGCACTACCCATAAAACAATGCACTGAACATGTTAGTACATCACTACATCATTAGAAGGAAGTCACTAACGAGACGAGACAAGATGAAAAACGATATGTATTCGTTCGGAACATCGTACAATTATGTCAAAAGGTTTACTTTTCCGCAGGTTGCACGTACCTAGGTATATATCACACCTTTTTGAATGGGTAGGTCTTAGAGTCCTCTATTTTTTATTTGGAAAACGATTTTTTGTCATTACAGATTACCACTAATAGTTGAAAATTAAAATGTTTTTATTTAAGTAGATACTTTACAAATTCTTCTAAATCGTTTTATTCTACCTTCTACAAAGTTCCTTCCACGCAGAACTTGTACACTCAACGTATCAGCTGCTTATGGTGTAAAAAATGTAGTTAACAGATGTAGGTACAGCAAGTATCGTTCTCGTTTTGGGCATATTTTGACGTATTGCACGATCTTCGCGATTCACGTTTTGGGCATCTGCCGAAGCTACACACCGCTCGACACGGCTCAGGAATTAAATACGAACTATTCGCTTCTCTAGTGAACACTTACAGTAACAAAGCGACGACATCAACTAAACACCGACGTGATTTACCATTTACCGACACGCTTAAGTGAGACACCTAATTAGGAATAACTACCAATCTAAACCTTTGGAGGTCTGGATTTTTAGAAATACACGTACTAAAAGCACGGAGCTTAGCTTTTTTATACAGATTTTGTGAGAAACATTATGAAATGAGTGCATACGTTAAGTAAATTTTTAATGACAAAGACTTAGATTTTATTGTGCTGTTACGCCTTTTTGTAAACTTATAAAAACAGTCAATTTATAGTTTATTAGTCTAATCTTCACAGACATTCTCGTCACTTATTATAAGAAAGTTATAGAATTACAAAGATTATGGTGTCACAGACAGACTGGATTTTTAAATTTAACCCAAGTCCGATCATAATATTCGTTGTCATTACCCCCTTTATATTTTTGACTCAATATTAACTACATTAAATTGCTTGCCAGTTGCTTTTTCAACTGTTCTATATTTGCTGTTAAATGAATGGAGTTGCAAATTTCGTTATGTATCATCTACATAAAATATAACATCAGCACGTATTGAGCAAGCATCGTTCTTTGAAACATTTTAGGTGTAAAGCTTTAAATATTAAACCAGCGAGCGTCTCTAGAAATAGTTGAAGTAGACATCCGCCCTACATGACAGGAGTAAAGTACCAGATTATCGACACTCAATAGGTAGGTAAACTATGGAACAAACGGCAAGAAAATAGATACATCTTTGCAGAACATTATTATGAATATAAAATATCGCAGTAACTTTTATAATTTTATCACGAATTTAACACATCTTAACACTAGAAACAGTTAGATAATTTGTAACATTATTTTTAGATAGGTATTCACATTTTAAACTGTCCTGTTTGTGAAGATAAAAAATATTGCAATTCCTCAATTATCAGTGTTGTGGTATCTCTAAATTACTTGAAACCAGTATAGTTTTGCAGTTTATGCAGTTCATCATATAGTTTCTTCGTCCTTTCACAAGGCAATATAAATTGTAAACATACACTCTACACTTTCACGCTTAATTACGTTAATTGTTTATTGCTAACACTTTGTCACTTTCGTTTGCCACGTCACGTCATTCACCACAACCCTTGTCCTACTCACTGTCACCTGTCTCTGTGTTATGCTACTCCCTAACTGCAACACTGAGCGAACGAGCTTTTCATCATGAAAAATATGCATTTTCTATATTTATAACAGGAAGCTCGGTATTCTATTAAATTAATAAGTCAATAGTTACCGTCTCTCTCTTTTACAGTGTTCTAAAACACTGAGTATTTTGTACGCTAGTTTTTATTTTTTAAATAGACAAAATATGAAATTAGAAATCAGTGGTGTGAGGCATCGTTCGCTCAGGTGGTGGTCAGGGAGCGGCGGGGGCGGCGGGGGCGGCGGGGGCGGTGGGGGCGCGCGGGGGCGGCGTTAGGGGCGAGAGGGAGCGCGGCACGAGCGGCACCAGCTCGGGCTGGGGCCGCGGCCCGCGTCACACGGCCGGCTCGGGGCTGCGGCTGCGCGCCGTCAGCTCCGCGAACTTCACCTCGCGCGTGCGCCGGAACGACGCCGTCCGCCGCGGCGGGCTGCGCTTGCGGCTCGTCGGCGGCTGCAGGCTCGCAGACGACGCCTGCGGCACTAGCCGCGGCGGCTGCGTGACGCTTCGGCTGAACGGTGATTGCCGGAGGAACTGTCTGGCTATCATCGGTTGCCAGTATGAGTTCCCTGTAGTGAGAGAATTGCATTAAGAAGAGAAGCAAGTAAATATCCATTTTGTTTTACAATTCTGCGAGAATTCCACTCATCAATTCTAATCGCACTGGTTAAAAACGTTATCCTCTGTCAGGGACGTATTCTCCATAGGGTCATTCGGGCGAACGCCCGGGGCGGCCCGTCCCAAGGGGCGGCCCACCCAGTTCATCAACAACTCTTATTTTTTCATTAGCTGACTGTGATAGCGAGTGGCGAATGCAATGTCGTGACAAACAACTGAGTTTAGCGGCATTTTATAAATAAGGCATAAAATGTATTGTATATTATTTTAAAAATAATAATAATAAATAAAAAATGTAGGTAATGTATAAATTACACGGGTGCGGGAGTCTCGATGAGTACTCGTATTGATCTCTTCTCGAAGTTGAACCTAGCTAGCTGGACTATTTGTCCCAGGTATACATATTTCTCAACTACTTCGAGTGTAGAGTCTCCAACATTCAGAGGAGTGGGCGGATATTTTACATAATTTTCGTCTTGTCCCTGTTCATTTTGAGACCCACTTGTTGGGAGGCTCTAGTTCATCGGGCATTGAATTGTACCTAAGTCCTCTAAGGTCTCAGCCATGATTACGACATCATCAGCGAATCAAAGGTGAGTGATATACTCGGCGTTGATACTAATGCCGAGTCCTCTCCAGTCCGCACAGTCCGCTTGAAAACGTCTTCCAGGTCCAGAGCAGCGGTGAAGAATTTCGGAGATATATGTAACGTCTCCCTGTCTCACCCCACGATGCACCCAGTTTCGAATTCTGATCCTGGAGGCAGACCAACATGGTGGCGTTTTCATACAGCCACTCCAATACTTCGATATATTGATAGTCGATTTGGCACCGCTGGAGAGTGTAACCATTTGTCTCTGGTGTAACCACACTTCTGTGCCATGCTGTAGGCGTTCGTGAGCATGACGGAATTAAACAGCTTCTGAAGAGCTATAAGTACCGGTACTCCACCTGCTTTCAGAAGCTCAGTCGTAATTCCATCATTACCCGGTGTCTTGTTGTTCTTAAGCTTTTTGAGAGCCATTCTAATCTCGCACAGGCTGACGTTTGGGATATCTTATGTATGTGTCAGGTCAACCTGGCTCTCCGGTCTTCAGCTAGCTTACTGAAGCGTGTGGTCGTGTATAAGTGTCCGTAGAATTTCTCGACCTCTTCTAACACCTCAGGGTTGTACGACACGATTCTGCCATCTACAGTCTTCAGCTTTGTTAGTTGGCTTTGACCAGCAGACAGGTCTCTTGCGAGTACTATTGACCCTTTATTGCGCTCGATAGCCTCTTTTATACGATTAGTATTAAATTGGAGTATATCGCGAGTCAAGGACTTGGAGACGTCTGTTTATTTGCCGATACTGACAAGCATCTTCAGAGGTTTTCATAATCAGGCTCCATCGTTCATTTATGAGCTTGCTGATGTGATCAGAGAAGTTCTTTTTGAACGGCTGGTTTTGAAAGCCTTATTTATTTCCAGCCGTTTGGACAATTTCCTCGAACCTGTCGTAGTAATCGTCCACATTTTTGCAGTCTCCTACCCATTCGAAGCGGTTTTGCAAATCGAGCTGTAAGTTATCGAGGTTTAGGAGCTGGATAAACGCTGGTCGGAGCGTGGGCTTCATTAGTCGACATCTTTCCAGCTTGGTTTGTAGATTCAATGTGCCTTTCTCGGAGTGCTCGGTGATTGCTTCCTTTCTTCATCGAGTTGATCAAAGCTCATTTTCAGTGTTGAAAAGAATTTAAAATTATATGCGCTCTCGCATGAATAAAAAACGACTCAATTATTCAGCAATTCTCAACATTGAGGCTGATTTAACGAAAGCACTTGATTTTGTCAATTTTTCATAACAAATGTCGCATCGTCGCTCATCGTAATCATTTAATAAATTCGTTTAACTATGTATTACTATATGTAATTCTGTTTTACTGTTGTTTCCTTTGGCTGCGGAGAGTGAGGGGCGGCCCGATAGTATTCGCCCAGGGCGTGAAAATCTAAAATACGTCCCTGTCCTCTGTGTAGTATTTGGGTATAAAATACTGCTTCTCTACAACAAAGTTCAAAAAGCAATCGTGTGTCGAGTTTTGCGTTACTAGTCATAGTCATAACTCTTATAGCCCAAATAAGATGATTATGAGGGACCTTGCCTTTAGTGGTAGTAGACCGGGACCGCCAGTCGGCGCTGCGCAGGCGGCCGCGCGTGCCCTCGTGCACGGCGTCCACGCTGGCGGAGCGCGTGAGGTGCGCGGGATTCGTGTCGCGCTCGGCGGTAGACACGCCTAGCCCTTCGCTCACTGAGTACAGCTTGTGTGTTATGTCTTTACCTGAAAAACCGTGATTTGAAAAAAAAAATGATTCAAAGTATTGTATCATTGCATTTAATACATTTCTCAATCAACGGAACCCCTTTAGGATTTAATGATCTCGTATTTAAACTAACGCTATGAAATTAAACTGTAAAACTCTTAGGCTTTGAAATAGTTATTTTTTTTTACTAAAATAGTTTTATCTTTAAAAAACATAGTGTCGTAGTAAATTATTAATAACAATTATAAGAGATATTAATGTAAGGTCTAAGGCTTGCGAGTACGCAGGAATTTTACTTCGCAGTGACTTTTCGTCATAAAACTCAAGATAAGATAAGATAAGATAAGATAAGATGAGATGAGATGAGATGAGATGAGATGAGATGAGATGAGATGAGACGAGACGAGACGAGACGAGACGAGACGAGACGAGACGAGACGAGACGAGACGAGACGAGACGAGACGAGACGAGACGAGACGAGACAAGATAAGATAAGATAGATAAGATAAATACTCTTTATTGCACACAAATAAAGAAAATATTAAAGCATTCATAAAAGTCATAATAGTTCTCGCTGTAACAATTTTCGCTCTTGTGTTTTTCACAACTATGTACGTAAGCAAGTCCTGAGATGACTGTGGTGTGCAATAAGTAGTTAATAAATAGCAAACCAATTTGGTGTTGTAATTAACTCCCTGATTGTTTACATAAACTATCAAATCAAATGTCTGTGAAATTCCGTCGTCTTTAAAACATTGGTAAATACAGAAAAGTAAATAAAAATAATTTAATTAATTTAAAATAGGTATAAGTATAACTTTTCCAAAAACGAAAAGAGTACTGAATTTATACAGCTATCTGTCATTTAAAATAGTTGTGATTTTGCTGAGCATTTATTGGAGTAGATACACGCGAGATGAGAGTGTTGAGCGGACATGAAAATTCCAGCTGCAAATCATTTAGAAGTGGTTGTTTATTGCGAAACTGGCTGCACACTTCCACGCAAGTGCCATTTAAACATTTTCCACCAGCATACAGGTTACATTTGCATATGATTTCGATATCATCGAAATTGTAACAGCTTTTATGTTCTGATAAAGGATGGAAAAGCATTGCAATTGCTTTTCCATTTCGATAAATGCAAATTTAAACATTCGTCTGTGTTTTTATACCTACAACTTGTTAGCTATCTATCAGTGAACTCTTCTTCCATTGACCCGGTGGTACTACTTCGTATTTAAGTCGTAGCCAAATTTTAAAGCTGATTAGCTGCTTTGTAAAATGCTGGATAGAAAAACTCCGTATAAAACTGAGTTTGGCGGAGCTCCATTGTGAGCACTTGAGACATGCTAATCTAAATGTCCGGTCATCCATCTAAATTAGCTTGTAGTTTTTATCCAGTAGAGAGCAGTTAGCTTATTTGTAAAATGGCTTATATTAAAATTTTGCTACGACAAGTTTACGACATACATATATTTTTTGTTAGACCAGTACTCTGCAACGGAAACATAATTATCAATTACTCTCAACTTGTCCTTAGTGCGCTTTCGAGAAGCTGACAAAAAGCTTAAAGCAATTAACAATTTCCACCCTATTAAGTGGGTACGTCTGTCGTGTGTGTGTGTGTCAAGTGAAAATATGTGAAGATTTTACATGAGACCCTATGAGACATTATTAGTTTTCTTACAACGAACTGTGTTTATTCAACAAAGTTCCTGACTGCTTGAAAGAGATTGCCATGTTGAGCACAGGGTTGCGAACTTTCCTAAAACCTTGCCCCCGCAAAGGGTCAAATCTATAAATTAAATACAGGTGTCTCAGAGTTAAATTTAAAATTTTGTTTTATCAATAACTTGTGAACGCGTGGGTAAAGAGAGCCGTATAAATGTAGATCGCTGCTTGATTCCGTCAATGCATACAACATGAGAATGGAATGTAATTTGAGATAAAACTTCCATGACGTACATTATTGCATGTGGTATCGTTTATATTTTGGTAACACTAACACTTTCCTTCAATTTATGTTGAGAAAGGACCTGCTAAACCCGTAGCGAAGAAATTTAAATTATTTTTTATTTATTTATTTTAATCAGGTAGCAAAGACCCATAGTATAAATACAAACTAATATTTTTTTTATAAAATAGATACTATAAATAGAATACAATTATAAAGGTAAACTTAAAATTATTGAGCACGCTGTGGTTATTTCGGTGGCAGAGGTCGGCAAACTCCCACGGAATTTCCGAAACACCACACCCTTCGGCCAGAAGTCCTCCTGGGTGAAAGACTCCAGCTGCTGTGTCTATGCAAGTGTTATTTAGCGAGAAACCATAGGTAATTCATTTGGGAAACAAATATGTTTTTGAGAAAAGTAGGTCTCGAAACTCTGATTATCAGTGAAACCTATCGTGATTTATATGGATTTGATAATACTATCTCGTGAGGCAGTTATCCATAGACGAAATTTTGACCCCTCACTTGTCACCTTTCATTCTGTTTCCAAACTAAAATTTAAAATTGCCACAGGTGTAAGCCAAACAGTAAATTGTAGGTTAATTAAGACGGTGTCTCAAATTAGGTTAATATTATGTCTCCTAAACACAAGCTTATTTAAGTCCCAAAATATACCCACTGTCTCAAATTCAAGTTTTTTATTTGTTTTCTTTTTATATAATAATTATTAGAAGATATAGTGTTTTGTTTTTGTAGTTGATTGTATTTTTTTCAAGTTTAAGAAGCATTTAAAATTATACAATAAATTATGTTTTATAAGATGAAAATTTGTTTTAGGTACTTTATTTCGCGAATTGTATATGAATTGAAAAAAAATCTTTGTGGAAATTAACAATATCGCTTATTTCTATTGTCTCACGTTAGTAGCAGTGAAACACAATATAGGAATGTATGCATTGACGGTTCTTATGTAACGGAATTCTTATTTGCGCATTTTTTTTAAAACAGCGGGTAGGGGAATAAATAAACCGTCTGAGAGCAGTATAATGCAGCGGAACGTTTGTAAGACTTGGACTAGTAAGTACGTATTTATTTATTTGCAGTACATATCAAGGTTCGGAACCGGTTAACAAATACCGGTTAATTTCGTTCGAATTTCGGTTAACGATTCCGTTCAGGTTAAAACCGGTTTCCAGCTTAACCGGTAAATTTGAATAAAATATCGGTTAATCAGGAAGCGGTTTTCTAACCGAAATAAGAACTAAATTAACCGGTTAAAACCAAACTTAGTCAAGTACAGGCGCGTCGCGCGGGTGCCACTGCCCGAGTCTTCTGATCACTTTCTCGCACGCTTTCAATTGATTGCACGCGGCAAACATGCCTACAAAGTCGCATATTCTTCAAATTAACCGGTTAATTCCGTTCGAACGAAAAAATATCGGTTTTGGTTAAACCGGTTAAATATACCGGTAACCGAAACCTGAACGAAACCTTAACCGAAATTATTTCGATATAGGGGTCAATGACCGAAACCGGTATTTTCAAAAAACCGGTTTCCGAACCCTGGTACATATACACTTTCAAAACAGAAAATCTATCGTATCTCATTGTTTCGTAGTGCACGTTAAGTTGATGCTGGTTGCTATTATTAGATGACAAACGTTAGGCGTTCTTAGAGGTTAATAAGCCGCTTGCATACTTCTGATACCGTAGTTGGCTTTATAGTCCACCAATCCGGACTTGACGTCCGTGTATGGAATATGGCTCAGCCTTACAATAATTACGCGTAACTTTCCCGATGTTTGGGAAGAGACCCGTGCCCCAGTAGTGGGGACAATACTGGTTGTTAACGAACACTTTATTTATTTTCGCACAGTCTTTTCTATGACTTTTATCCATGCTAATCAAAGAGTTATTTGTACGCTGTGTGGTACTGCGTACTTAGCATTCGACTATGAATGAAACGCCCTGTTTTCCTGTGAAGTGAGAGTCATGGTTACCCAAATTGTAAGAATCAGGCTAGCGATCGATACTACCTCCCTCCCCTCTTCGTCCACGCGTTCACAAATTATTTTTTTCTCAGGGCCACCTCATAGAAGAAGGGAAGTACGAAAAAAATAACCTATCAATTTGTTTAAAAACCCTACTGCTGCATTATGTAAGTATTCTACGTCACTCAAGAAACCAAGAAAAATATACAACGACTTCAAAAATCCGTCGAGCCGCTTTGGCGACAGACTGTAACAATGATAATTGACCACGCTGAATACGTTAAAAACAACCGACTTCAATCGCAACATCTCCAATTTTGCTATGTTTTTGTTGATTTTCTCAAAAACAGCTGAATCGATTTCGATAAGTATACCCTTTTAAATAACTAAGAATTTTCCAAATCGTTTCAGGCGTCTTCGAGAAATCGGTGAACATACATTAAAAAAAAAGATTCCAACGAATTGAGAACCTCCTCCTTTTTTTGAAGTCGGTTAAAAAGACAGTCGGTTCGGTGATGTAGTCTTAAACAACTTACTTTGTCAAAGTGCCAAGAAAAGCACGAATTATGTTGGTAAGTAAGTTAATGTGACCGAGCAAAAGTTCACAACATTCACAAATTTAGCAAGTTCATTCCGATCGTGGGGAAAATTAGGAGGGTTATTTAAATAAGCGTTTTAAATTGGATATTTCGAGTCCATTATTAACATTAGCCCCGTCACAATAGGAACAGGCAGAAGTGCACCGTCATCGGGGTGTAATCTTCAGAACAAGTGGCTGCCTTTCGATCAGTAAATGCGTTTAGGATACTATTATTTTCATGTTTCCGGTTCCAGTCACACCTTTTTTAATTAAACTGTTTTTTATATATGTATAATTGTATATATATTTTTAAAATAACTGGTTGATTTGGTAAAATAACTGAAAAACTTACATTATATCATAGAGAAAATAAAAATTACGACAAGGTATCGTATTTCCAAAGAACTGCCTACCCATAAGCACAAAGTGTTGAATCTAGGCTAGGTTACTGATTGATTGATTGATATATGGCGAAATGGTAAACTTTACATTTAGGAAAATCTTATATAGTTACCTTAAATTCGTCACAGCTTTAAACTGATAAGACTGATAACAGTCAGAACGATTAAAGATGGCGGTGCAAATACATTATTATTGTAGTATAGTGTGATAAAAAGGTGATTAATATTTAATTATTTCCTGCCGTAGTAACCTATCATGTTGATTTCTCATGTAACCTTAAGTGTGGATCGACGATTTTATTAAGTAAAAATAATTCACTATAAGAAGTCCTGAATGGCATATCTTTATCATTAACGTAGAAGCCATACTGTTCCTCTTATGGTTAGACATGATGATTTATAAGTCAATCAATCAATCAATCCAGGCCGATTTCGGCCTCGGCGTCTGCAATCACTTATTAGAGCGACGTTCGTGTGCTCTAATGTGACTGACGTAGCCAATTTTAGCTGAGAACGTGCGGCCACACTCACAACACGTCAGCACTAAGTAACTTGCCAATGAAACATTACAATACAACCACATGGACATAAAAAAACTGATTAAATAAAGGTCGTCTAGGTATGATAAGTCGAGCACAACTTTGTGCGCGGCCAGCGCGGCACAGTGGCTAGCTTGAGCCCACCACCCCGCTTTCACTGCATGTATCCAGTATGCTCAGTAATTAAATAAGTTAAACCTCAGTAAGTAACCTGTGCCTAGGTGGCTTAGTAAGGGCTCACCTATGAGAGAGTCGAGCACGACTTTGAGCATGGGCCGGTGGCGCAGCACTCGCTCTAGGCGCATGCGCGGCCAGCACACACACGTGCACACCTCCTCCGCTATCACCGTCACCTGCGCACACGCATTTAAATGTAAATTTTATTAACCTTCTTTAAAATTACTTTAAAAAGTACATCTTAGTGTAGAAATGAGATATTGAAAATGCTTATTAACTAACATTTTATAAACGTCAGAAACAAAAAAAGAAATACTTATGTCAATAATTTCAAGTGATCAAGTGTTTCAGTCCAAATAAAAATGCTACAATTCGGTACTTCTTACTGTCGTGACTGAAAAGAATACTCTCAATACCTCAATTTGAAATATCTTAATCAATCAGCAATCTATACTTGTTATGAGGGTCCTGCCGAATATTGCGAAAACTTAGTCTGTAGATATTGAAGACTCACCGGCGTATTTTAATAATTTTATATCTATCTAAAATCGGATTAGTTAGGGTTTCTTGAATCGGTCCTCAAGAATGTCATATTTTTATTGCAAGAGTCGAAACTTACGTTATAAAAAATGTTATTTCTGCAGTAAGAAACAAATTTAAGACCTCAGAGTATCTTGGCGCAAAAAATATCCAATTCTTTTTTTCCGTGTGTGCACAAAAGAGCCACATTTCTCAGTTTTAAGGTTTTTTAGACAAACTAATGATCTCTTTCGATGGGTTAAATATTTTCCATTAAATAACATCCAGAAATGATTTCAAAAGCTAACATAACTCATTCAAAAATGTCTCGATTTGGATTTTTCAAACTTGAAAGTAATGGCTTATACAGGCTGTTAAAAGAAGTGCGTCTAAAATTTTAAGGGGTTACTCAGAATCAAGTATTCTACAGGAAGATATTGATAAAATCCGATCCACAATTTTTTTTTCAGTTTCCCATACTAAATCTGAATAGTGGATCAAGGAGGGAAATTAAAAAAAAATTGTAGACCGGATTTTTGCTTGATTTTGAGTAAGCCTTTAAAATTTCAAATGCACTTTTTTAACAACCTGTATAACACGTTCCTGAAATTTTGTTAGTTTCATCCTGGACACACTGTATTTATATATATATATTTTATCCGTTTAATTTTTTACAAACCGATTTTTTATATGTATGTTAAAACGGTATGACATTTTAAATTCCATAACTGTATCTAAAGTTATTTGATGAATTTTATTTTCGTATTCTTAAAAATTTAGAAAATATTTGGAAATGTGAGGAAAAATGTAAAACTGAAATATGCATGCAAACAGCTTGCATACCAATCCCAGTGGCATAATAACTTGTTACAATAAATCTGAATTTTTGAACTACCAGTGAGTATATGGAGCTTGGACTCGGTAGATGGTATTTTTGCGTTTAAAAAGTTTATGCATGTAATGGAAAGAAGTAATTTTTTATTTAGTGATCTCTAAAACGAGGCTGAATAGGCTGATTCAGAATTTGAGTTCCGTGTGAAATCTTCGTCTGCATCGCCTCTTTTCACTAGTTAAGTTTTAGCCGAAGGCATATATTTTTTTAATAAAAAGAAGAATGGAGTCTTGTAATGCAGCTGAGACCTCATATCAAGAATAGAGTTGCGCATAATTTATTTAGATGATTCGTGTGTCGCGTCTAAATATCCACATACCTCAAAGATTTTTATATGCCTCTTTCAGAGATATAAAAAAACATATTTTTTGGCCGTCATCATTTCTAAAGTTATTTACCGATAAAAAAAGCCTTTTTTCTACAAAACTGTAAAGTGTATTTAGGTCAAGAACTTACATATTATACAGGGTGTAAGGGACAGGTTTCCTAAAACTTTAAGGGCTTGCTCAGTAGACGAAACTGAACAACTTTCCCTTACACCTGTATATAATACCCCGTTAAATGGAGCTTAAATAAATCTTCATATTTGAGCTCATTAGATGAAAATGGGCTATTCCTCCGACCCCTAGTATTACGTAAATATAACTTTTCTTTTGAGTTGAAAAAACTGAGGACAGATTACAGGTGTCAAGTTCATAATAAGTTAAATTAAATTTTTCGTTGAAATAAAAATAACAACATTACGATTTTGATTTTGTGATCAGCGCCTCCATTTTCATCTAACGTCTACTTTATATTTTTTAGAACCTGTATATGGTTGTCATAGAGAATTGTACATTCTTGTTCAATGGTTGGTTTTTAATCAAACTATATATCTACAATTAAAAAATACGATGTAATTAATTGTGTATGGGTATAAGCGTGGTATAATTATATGATGCAAAAGATAAAAGCTATTCTTAAGCTCCTTTTTACGTGAATGAATTTAATAAAACGTTGAAGAATTTAAATAGTGAATTGGCTTAACTGGCCAAAGTGTCGTTTAGTCACAAACTGCGGCTTTCATGAATATGCTAATTAGGAGCCGGGTGACTGTTTTGCAATTTCACCAGGTCACCTGTATTGAGCTAAGACCTAAAAGTTTCTTTTAAAACTTCGTGAATTTACTTACAATTTACTTTTCAGTAAGTCTAAAAATAGAAGGTGTAATATACGGTAGTTTCCTATATGTATAAAGTGAAAAGAATTCAGAAATCTATTGATTAACATGTAAGGTTGTAAGTTGTGATTATATCGTTAGCTTCACCCCTTAAACCTAATTTACCCGACTACGGTTAAGTTAAGGAATGGTTATTAACTTAACAGTGATTTATACAGGCTGAAATTTAAATCGTTAGATATATTTTAAACTACAGCTCTACTTTGATCACTGATCAACTTTCCTCACAAGGAATTCTAAGCTCACAATATCTATAGTTCGAAGTTAAAAAAAATCTTTTGCGATTAAAGTATAGGCTCTATGACAGTTTATCAGTTATCACCATACCCGACTACGCCAAGGAGAGCAGTTACCTGGAAGACATCGTCGGACTGCTCGCGATTGGCCTCCCACTCCGGCGAGTCCACGAACTGGTACGGCTGGATGTAATGCAGGTGCGTCTCGTCGCAACTCACGCGCATCCTGGAAACAACCGCGTTCTCCATATCTACTGGTAGGCATATGTACGGCCCTCATAAATAATTGACAACGCTGAACACGTTAAAAACCGACTTCAATCGTAACAACTACAATTATGCTATATATTTTTTAGTTTTTGTTGATTTTTTCAAAAAGTGCTATATATGGAACCACCTCTGAAGTATTGCCTACCAAACAAAAAATAATCATAAAAATCAACCCATAATTGGCGGAGTAATCGCGTAACATACATACAAAAAAAAACAACATACAGTCGAATTGAGAACCTCCTCCTTTTTTGAAGTCGGTTAAAAAGAAGGCCGCAATGTATACGGAAACTCCATATACTTTGCGGTCTTCTTTCTTATGAGGGTAGTGTATTTAGATTGTAATCCCCATCTAGTCCGTTTTATACCGGTAAAAATATGTAAAATAATAGAGCTACTTAAATCGACAAGTTTCAAGATGCAAGAGTTGGTAGGACAACGATAGATTACCACTTCCTATCACGTGAGCCGTGCGCCTTTATGCCAGTTTCTACATATGCTGGTAGATATCATCATAATACTAGATCTCATTTTATTGATAACAAGATCGCCTTCCTGTATTGACCAAGCGGGTGATTGATCAATTTTTCGGATGTATGTATGAAAGCAAGCCTATAAGTACCTCTGTATGTATGTTCATTTCAGTGTCATCACCTGTAGCCTAGATGGGTCGCGATATTTCAGACAGCGAGGTGTTGTTCGATTTGTCTTGAGCCTCAGATTGACATAAGACACATTGTTTGCAGTCGACATTTTAATTTTAGATAAATTGGTTAGATTATCTATGTAGGTATGTCTCTTTTATATTTTCGTCTTTTATGTTGTACAGTAGTGTTTATAATTTAATTCAATAAAATAAAATACTTGTATATCAAAAAGCCTCTACGTGGAGGACATGACAGGACCCATATCTTTCGCGCAGATCTCTAATAGACCCTCGGGAACAGTATGATATTAGGGGTTTAACCCCTCCACCCACATAGTTAATCTTATCCTTATAATTAGAGTTATTTTCTGACATACTACGAGTATACCTATTTGTTTAATTTCACCCTATTCGTTTAGCAAACAGAAAACAAGCCAAATAAATAAGAAATTAAAACATAATTAATTGAGAGAAAATTAACATTTGAAACAGGAGTTATTAATAGAAGTTAAACACTACAAAAGCTGTAATTTTGGGTTAATTCACTATCTGAATTAACTAGTTTATTACATTGAATGAGATTGCTATTTATGAAATATTGTTTCATGTCGTAGTAAATTAAACAAGCAATTTATATTATAAATTTTGGAACGATGTCGGTGTTAGCCAAAATTTTGTCTCAATATGATAAATGCCTGTAGCACTAGCCAAAGCTGGCTTAGTTCATTCGTCTGGATATAACAAATTGTGCAAAATTTCTAATTTTGCGAAGCGGCTCTCGGTCTGTTTTTATGTAGTATTAGTATGTATTATCGAGTGTCGACCTCAAATGATTGGAACAACAAGGCTAGGAAAATCATAATAGTAATACATTTTGTTGATGGGATCACAATAGAAATGACAGAATTGACAGAACAGTGCGCGAAAACATTATTTGTAGTTTTTCAAATAATTACAAAGAATTGACTGTTCTAGGTACTTGTGCTGAAGTTTTAATTCAAGGTTTATGACAGAAATTAAATTGTTTGTCTACAGTGTTAACAATCTTATACAATCGTCCACAATATATGGACATTATACAGTATGGACACTCCCTGCCGCTCTCTAAAGGCTACCTCATCCCCCCCTGTGTGACCGATCTGTGACCATTTGTGAAGAGGCTGGCACAGTTCCAAAACGGTTCCAAAGCACAGTATTATTACCAAAGACAATTTTATTTTTTAAAGAAAGAGCTAAGTCTTCTAAGGCTATACAGCCTTGTCTGGTGTATACAGCCTTTATTTTATTTGTAAAAGTCTAGCTAATAATAAAGAACAATGAGGGCTAATTGAATCTCGATTTAACCCTAGTACATCACATACACATTTACATGTGTACAAACATGAATGTATTTGTAGTAAAGAATGGCGCGAAATTTGTATGAAGTGTCCAGGGTGTGACAGTCGTCGTTCAGCTTCTAATTAACAATAGCCAACTAATCTAGTTTATCAAACTAGTAATGGTTTTAAGTGTGCTGGGATTCTCAGATTCGTGTACACAAAAATATACATAGATTTTGTGTCGCAAAATTTTCTGAGTACTCAGAATGTAGATTTGTCCCTTTTTAAAGAACAGGACACACGTTCACCTCCACCTCTCAAAATTTAGTCATGAAAACATGTGAGCAAATACTGATACACTTATCTCAAAAAGTAACCCAAAGAGGATCTTGAGCTCGGGCACATAGTAAGACACTTATTTCTTTAGGTCTTTGAGTCAACGAAGTCTAAATAACATCTTCGTTGATTACTTCGTCCAAAATAACTTTTATTACTTATAACGCGTAGCATATTTGTTGTACTGGACATTTATACCATAAAATGTGTGTACTTTTGTATATAACTACATAACTACAGCCATTTTCACAAGCTATTATTGTTCTATGTTAATTTTCCAGAACTGATTTCTCATCTTAAATAACTTGGATAAGATAGCGTCTGCAAATTATGATGGCGTCAGAATTATTCGCGAATTTGAATCACGAGGTAAGTGAGGCGGAAAATATTAAGTGTTGCTCCTGGCAGGCTGTGCTCCTCCCACTGGCTTGGGAATGATAAAGCCATTAATATCCATAAACTGGCAGGCGCGGTGCGATACATAACGGAGACAGGTGAAAATCGACCTGCGAGAAGCTACGGTGATTTCGCGTACTTGATATGACATATCTGCGCATTTATAGGAGTAGTGCCCTTGATAGTACTTACACGTGCCTCGGAATTTGCTTTTGTAAGAATGTAACATCTAGCAAACTTAGAATAGGAAAAAGAATTTTAGACGCAAATTGAGTTACCTACTATGAATTAGCGTATTTGTGTGACTTATTTCAAGGAGTATTTAGAAGCCATAGTTAGACAATACCTACATATGCTTCGGTTTTCTTAGTTAAGAAAAATAAACTTAGAACTGACTTATTCTAGAAAAATACTATTAACTGTAGAAGTGAACTCAAACTAATTCTCTGGTTTCTGAAACTTACTTTCCTTTTAGAAGTATGGATAATCTCTCATCAGCAGGCGTGACATCTTCCACCGCGTAAGCCTCGCCCGGCTCCAGTCTTATTATCCGCGCTTCCCTCGTCAGTTCTTGGAAGTGCTTCTTGTTGACTTTCAGCGGCTTGAACAGCTTCAGGTATAAGTCCGTTAACTCGAGCGACAACGCTGGCGGTAGAAACCTGCGCAGAAGTGACAGTGTTACTGGTTGTTTCGTCTCGCAGGAATATACACTTATAACGAAAATGTAAGTAGATAAGGAAAAGACCCCCAAAGATCTAATTTTATACTTACAAACTTAAAGGTACAAAGTTAGCGAAGAGGCGCCGACCGAGGCGTCAAGCGAGCAAAAGACAACACAGTGTGCAGTTAGTTACTCCGATTTAATGAAGCTTTTACTTTTTACCCTTATGATCAAGAAGACAGTATGGACTCTATCCATATCTTTATAACGTAGACTAGTGTCAAGTTCCAAGCGCCCAGAAAAATATACTAATAGACACATGTCAAGTAAAAAAAATATTACCAACGCTTTTCTTGAAACTCTGCAGGTCTCCCCATTGACCTTATGATCAAGAAGACATGACTGGCACAGAGATGATTTAGACTAGCACTAAGCTCCTAGCGCCCAGGCAAACATACTAAAAACTAAATAAAAGTTAGTAACACTTCACTTGAAGCTCTGTAGGTTTTCCTACTAATCTTATGACCAAGAAGACAGTATGCACAGAGATTACTTAGACTAGCTCCAAGCTCCAAGTGCCCAGGCTAACATACTAAATAGATACATGTCAAGTCAAACGAATTATTACCAACTGTTCTCTTGAAGCTCTACAGGTCCCCACTAACCTTATGATCAAGAAGATAGCGTGCACAGAGTTGGCTTATATCGTACTAGCGCCAAGCTCCAAGCGCCCAGGCAACATACTAAATAGGGAGATGTCAAGTCAAACGAATTTTTACCAACGTTTTTCTTGGGGCATGTGCAGACGAGGGCCTACCTGCGGGGTACTTTTTTGTCCATCCCTTATAAAGTGTATCGACAACAACACCTAACGCAGTGGAACAACCACAGTAGTGCAACATATTTCTCTGACGAACTTTTTTATGGTCTAGAATCTAGATTCTAGACTGGGTATATTTACTGTATATGTTACACTGTGAACAAAAGTCCCTCGTCTGCGCAGTCCCGTGAAGCTCTGCAGCTCTTCCCACTGACCTTATGATCAAGAAGACAGTATGCACAGAGTTAACGAAGACGAGCGCGAGACTCCAGCCGAGCACGTCGGGCGCGCACACCTCGGCGCCGGCCCACATGGCCATCAGCACGGCGCCCGCCGCCGCGAACGCGCGCAGCACCAGGATGCTCTGCTTGAAGCTCTTCGGTGCTAGGAACGCGAGCGCGAAGCAGAGGTTCGCCGCCTGGATAAAGGTATTGCAATTAGAAGACTTGAAAATGTTATTTGCCAAGAGATTTATCTCAGCAGCATACATACTATGATTTGTTAGTTAGTCAACAATTTAGGATCATACACAAAAAGGATAAACGGAGAAAACTTACCAATAGATACAGTACGTTTCCTTGAAAAACAAGACGAATCAGACGAAACCTCAAGCTAAAATCCATCAAGCCGTTTAGGCTATACAGAGCATGCCAAAAATATACATGCATACATACACTCGAAAAACATAACCCTGCGTCTGGCGCAGTCGGGTAAAAACGGAGTTTCTCGTTGAGATCTTTTATGTACATTACAACAATATTTTTGAACCATCAGCGTGCTATCATATCGATCTTGCGAACAAAAGAGTTCAACGAGAGACACAGTATGCTCAAGTTTACGTTTTTAATGTTGGTAAGCTTAATTAGAACCACCAAAAAAATTTCTGATTAACTTATCTAAAAATATTAACTTTGACAACAAGACTTTATACAACGAGCTCACCTGAAAGAGGTCCTGCTGCGCACTAGTCCACTTGGCACAGAACCAGTGGTTGTCATGTTCATCGGTGGAGCTGGCGTTGAGCAGCTCGTAGTCCGAGTCGAAGGTGAGGTTAAACCGCGTTGCGTTGAGGATGGCTGCGCTGGCGTTGAGCCAGGGCGCTGCGGTGGCGCGGGGCGCGCCGCCTGCCGCGGGGGGCGCCATGCTGCTAGCGCGCCCCGCTCTCGGCCGCGCGCCCGCGACCGCTCCGCCGCCGCCTGCGCCTGCGCCCCGCCCCCCGCCCCGCTTTTCACCCGACAGGAGACGATTCAGTTGGGCTTTGGCTTTCAGTATTACCAACTCCATCACCGCAGCCTGCTGGCCACTTCGCGTACGAGCTGCTGCGTCTCCCTATCTGCAACAAACAAATTAATCCATATCAGCATTTATAGTCAGTTTTACTTGAGGCACCCGCCATCTATCTCCTGTGATAACTCGATAAACTGGTCCGTTGGATAAGAAGAAAAACATTCCAAAATCTGTTAGTCGAGAAAAACTTCACTTATTACTGTGATTTCTTGAATTGTCTGATACCATTTACTGCCATCAATTTGACCAGACATAGCGTCTTAAAATTCCAACGCACTCATTTTTCTAGATTGCTAAAATTAATCTCAATATTTAAAAAAAAATATGTGAATTTGAAAGAAATACTCTAGTTATAAATAGTTACAACCAAAAGACTATAACTATATTATACCCTCTTCTACGTATATAAGTCAGTTAAATTAGTTAAGTGTTTTACGTTACAATCGCTAACTAACTCTTTAAGTGAATTCCTATATACTCCGCAAGAAACTGGCGGCGGAAAGCGTTCAGAATGAATTTGTTCTGGAGGTCTCATCTGCCAAGTTCCGCCTTGCGTCCGTATTGCAAGTCCGTGAAATTGTGAGCCATAAATTCGACGCTAAATTTAGCTCAGAACCGAAAGCTATTTGTATCGATACTAAGGTACCCGCTCCGAGGGTGTAGGCTGAAACGTAGCGTGTAACTTCGGAGCCCACCTCGTTGTTATTACTTAGCTACTCAATAATAGTAATGTAAGTTGGTAAAATAAAAACTTTCGAAGTACAGATAATAAATGTTCCTTGTGGTTCAGTAATCGATTTAAAACTTGCGTTTTAGGCTAAAAATGTGGATAATATTTGCGACTGCGCTAGGAGGAGGGTTACGTTTTTTTTTATATGTATGTTGAGTCTGTATAGTAAAAGACATGAAAGACTTTGTAGTGCGATGTCTTAATATTGTATTTTTGTATTAATTAATAATAGATTATATTTATTACATTACTTTAGTTTCTTAGGTTGTTCACACTTAAGTGAACATCGTAATACTCTTCATCAATATCTATATACAATTTCACTCATTTCATTGTTAACAGTTAGCAGTTTGCATGCTTCACTCGGAAAACATGTAGGTACTGTAATTACGTGTGAATGTGTGAATTCGTATAAAACCGTAATCATATATCAATATCAAACACAAATAGAAGTGACTATTTCCACAGCATTGAAAAAAGGAAAAGAAAGGTAAGATTTCCTTTCCTTTTTGGCGCCCCTGTACACTTTTTGACTCGGTACGATGCAGCAGGTTTATAGCTTCTTCGATTTTCACCGATTTCTCTTTTTTTGTGGTTTTTGTTTGGTTGCAAAAATAAATTCAATTGGGTTAACTAAAAATAAATTGCTTAAAGTACAATACCAGTTTAAATCCGATATTAACTGCCGACTACGACTACATGCAAGATTGCAAGGCTTCAGGGAAGGCTTATCGCGTCATCGCTGCATTTGCATAAAATTGCATCACCCGGAATTATAGTGCGGCTCCGGCCAACGAACATTAAGTATACAGTCAGTTTGATGAAACGCCCGCCGTGTTTATTACTAGCTAACGAGTAATAAACGTCTGGTCCAATATGCTCATTTTATAGCATGACCTGCGGGTTTATGTATCGCAATGTTTACGTACTTGAATTTTTGTATCCATTATCTTTTGCATCGATAGTGATGTTGAATTCAAGGTAGAAACAGATTTTACTGAAAACCTTCAACGTCATACAAAACGTATTTTATATTTATATTGTATAGTATAGGGTCTCTTAAAATTATGTATTATATAAAAGGCTAGGGCTTAAAACAGGTTCCTACGCATGTGCCTGAATAATTTTTTTCAAGGATAAGATAGTTCAGTCGTAAAAAAACTGTTTTTTAAGAAAGTCAAAAAGTGAGAAAAAAAGATTAATGAAGTTCATGAGTAGAAATTAAAGTCAGTTTAGTCCTGGCCGATAATAAAAGCAGCGTAGATGGTACTTTTAATAAGTAAACAATACTAAACAGCAAATGTACTCTTTAAATGTCCACAATTCTTTCGAAGGAACCTATGTAAATTAGTAAAAGCTAAGTAAAGTAAGTAAAGCTAGTATAGGTTGTACGAAAAATATTTTGCAGTTTTATGAGTAATCGAGTATATTCTTTTTAGTACTGTTCAATAGTTAAAAGTTATCCTAAAATAATACAACCGTATAAAATAATCTCAGTCGAGTCTGTTTAATTTTAATGTTTAAACGTTGGACTAGCTAAATAGAGACACATCATGTGCATTCGCATATGCAACATTTGCATACGAATGCATAGCATTAAACATTTCCATTTGGGTTCAACTCGACACTTTGTTAAACAGTATTTGATGGTTTTGATGGAACTCCATATCTTTCACTACACCATGTTTATAATAATAACAAGTAATAATGTCAAAGTCGATAATGTGGTATGGACGACTGGAGACTATCGTATTACGCTAGGTCACGACATGTCTCTAGGTACATAAATAATACTTACGACGTTACGCTGTGTTTCTATGAACATAACGAACATGTTTGTTTAATTCCTTGGGATATAATGTGTCATATTCTCTGGTGGATATAGTTACTAAAAAAAGGTGGTCCTCATACAATACGTGTTCTTTTTAACGTTTTAGTCTATGTTATATCATTATTAGATGTACATGCTTGATGACGCAATTATAGTGCAAGCTTTTTCATAATACAACAAATAATAATAACCTGCCAGGCGTGACATGGACTTACGCAAACGATTACAAAGTGAATGAAAATTAACAGTTGTTTTACGTAAATAAATAACACAAATACATAATACGATACTTGTGTGGTACGGATCCCTCGGCATAGATGCGAAAATTCTCGCATCTTGTTGTTTTTTGTCTTATATCAGACACGGATGACTCATTTCGACTTATGGTCGCAGTAAAAAAGACAAATCTTTTCTTGTTTCAACAAAAACGTTAAATGAGAGACATCGAGATCGCTTTGGTCTATTGATCTCCGGGCTTCAGTCAACTCTTAATAAATTGCCTTCGGAGATACAGCGAACAAAATGTTTTTATATAACGTCCTTTTTCTGATGTTTGAACATTAAGTTGTACTGCGAAAACGTTTTTAAAATATTTATGTGCAGTTTAGAACTGCTGGACAAAGGTATTCTATTTTAATAGAATGGTACTGGCAATATCGTAAAGCGTGCTCCAATGTCGTTCCCAATATACAGTAGCAAAGTGAGAATTGAATTAAATATCTAGCCTAAATAATATATAAAATACAATATGGTCGCCATATTTTCGCATTGTTCATAAGTTACGATCTATTGAGCGGTCAAATGTTCTCTGTTCAATATATATTACATTAAGCGGGTATAGTATACATAGACAATTTTTCAAAAACCCTATCGATCTCCACTGAGTTATAAACGAAAGAACTGGGTAATATCCATAAAAAATACCGATATACGAATACGAGTAGCTCAATAATAATGAGTACTTTATTTTTATTTATCAATGGAGAAAAAAGCTTTTCAAATTCGACGATCCGTTTAACTATGTTGTGAGCCTTGACTCGAGGACATTAACCGCACAGTGGTACGATACGCTAACGTATCGCTTTCGTTTCATCAGATAAGCCAGATTCCTCCGAAACAACGATAAGAAAAAAGCCATCCAATTTCACAACATGGGTTCTGCCGCAGAGTTTTGGAATGACTTCACTTTTTTTTCTGTTTATAGCCTTTCCACGTTTTCATGGTTCGTGGTCTTTAACTCCTGATACCTCAACAATGGAAAGTTTATTTGTTAACTTTTATAGGTACCAGAATTTTCAAAATTATTGTTTTGAAATCGAAAAAAATTAAAACTTTTGCGATCCCATTTACAAGAAGAATATCTGCATATATTTTGAAATATTTCGACATTAAAAACTGGCAATAATAAAGTTAGATTATTAAGAGCTTTATTAATTTGCCTTTGCCAATGTTAAATCAATATTTTTTTATTGTTCGTTACTAACCACGCCACCCCAACGTTATCAAAGTGTTTAGGCGTCGTCGTCGTGTCCAACGTGATCTGTATACACTTCGAGTAATATAGTATTAAATTTTCCTTACGATGTTTTCCTTCATCGCTAAAGCTATCAGTACACAAAAATATGTCGGAAACCTTTCAGCACAAGGATTTTCTGCAAAATGTCTTAAACATACATAAGACGAGTAGCTACCTACATTAACCCCTGAATGCTTCTCCAGGGAATTCCAGGCTAAAGATATTCCGGGAACGGTAAACCTTAATTATTAGTGCCCGCTAACGGCATGGCACTCGAGATTTAGTGAACATCAAACACATAGGAACTCCTTGTTATTATTCCCTTAATTAAAGTTTGGCTGTGATGCAGTCGCCGGCAGAGAATGCTTTATCAAAGTTACCATCAACAACTCCCTCATCTCCTAAAATGAAAAAGTACCTAGACCTAGAAAATACAGTTGTTGAAACTCGATCTAGTTGGCTCTATTGACTGAATTTACCGGTATGTTGGAATATTCTTTCGAATTCAATAGAACTTTTAATTACTTAAAATGGGATTCTATACAAATATTTTATGCTACACACTTGTTGGACTTTGTATACACTATTTCAAAATACTTTATCAGGGGGAATGTTTTTAGTAAATAGTTTTCAAATAAAATAAACAATCGTGATTTTACAACATTCTAAATAAAATTAAGGTAAGAAACGATAGAAGTTATAATTACAGAACCCTCTACTATTTATGGTCGGACACACACTTGGTGTTTAATTCATATCTGTTTTGAGTTTGTATACAGGTGTTAAAAAAGTGCGTTTGAAATTTTAAAGGTTTACTCAGAATCAAGTTTAGAATCCAGGAAAAATATTGAAAAAATCCGCTCCTCAATTTTTTTTTCAGTTTTTCATACAAATTCTTAATTCACTATTCAGATTTAGTATGAGAATCTGAAAAAAAATTTGAAGAGCGGATTTTTTCAATATATTTCCTGGGTTCTATACTTGATTCTGAGTAACCCCTTGAAATTTCAAACACTCTTTTTTAACACCCTGTATAGCGTTGATGTCTTTCTATGATTCAATTTCGCAACATGGTATGCAAAACTTTATTTTGACGTACAGCAAATCTATAAAAAAAACATTAAAAATGTATTCGTAAACACGCAAGTACCTACTTATATCTATGGAAGTCGGCACATGCATAGTGGATGTTTGTACGTGCACTGACTACGGCGCCGGCGCCGGTGCTACGACGCTACGAACAGAGGCGTAAGCTGGTAGCATAAACACGTAGCAGACCAAATGATAAATGATTCCAGGGGATGAAAGTTTAACTTCTGTTTTTTTTGTTATGCTTAAACATGAGAAGATTAATTATCTGTACCTTATTGAGTTGGTATAAATGACCATTATTTTAATGGAATTAAACCAGTAAAATGCCAGCAAAATGCTTTTTACAAGTATCATTTTTGTATGAAAATTATCAATCGCTAAAATAAAAGAATATCTAAGCATTGTTTATTAATAAAATATGGGAATAAAAACTGAACAAAAGTGAGTCGTATCTACCCACTTTACTGTCATGGTAGTGGCTATAGTTATAGTAAACCATAGTCTGTGGAAATTTCCACTTGCTACATATTACGGTTAAAAATAGGTACAAAAAGCACTGTGACACCCTGCCACAGAGGCGGACAGCGCAGCGATAGACACAGGGTCCCGCAATCCCGTTGACACCCGCAGTTCGTTAGCGTCAACATCACCCGCGGTCACGTGGTCGACATTTTTCGCAGGGTATACATAGTATACAAGGCCTCATACTGTTCCGAGAATCTTAAAAATATAAGTCCACAGTGTTGGGACAGTTTCAGGATAACGAGGACTCGTGGGTTTCCAGTTATTAAAAACACTTTAGCACTATTTTAGTTTTATCACTTTTAATACTTTAAGTATAAACACAACGTTTCACTTTCGAAGATTTGAACAGAATCACAGGCGCCCCGTGCGTGCAGGCCCTTTTATTAACTACCGCCCTTCCACAAAATATAATCAACAGTAAACAACATCAATTGAGCTACTCTGTAAATGTATGCATGTTACAAATTAAAAGGCGCCATCTATTTTATGGGCTTAGAAATACATTAACTCCTGCTAAAATTAAAGGATAAGCAATAAATATTGCAAATATACATTTAAATACCTTACAGCTCGGCCGTCCTGTTTTCAGCGAGTCCCTTCGCTGAGGTTTTGATACATTATTGCCTATGCAATACATTTATTTCTTAAATTAAATTAATATAATCTTCAATTATTAACATTATGGTGGGCCATTGCATTGAAAATAAGTTAATTTTATTAAAGATAATTTGTTTTGTTTTTTATTTAAATATACCTATATAAAAATAAACCTTATTACCAGATTAACTTTATATAATCTAATATTATATTAAAAATCAAAATTCCACAAAATGTTGGTAAAAATAATAATATTACTTCAACAAAACAAAACAATAACTCAGCTGACTGACAGTCAACTACATAATTAAACTTATTTTACAATATTTTATTTTAAAGTTAGTTTTCAACATGTTTATTGAAATATTTTAAGATTAATATGAAAAAGAAATCAACAGTAAGAAAAATATAAAATCTAAGTATGTACTTGATAATAAATTGTAAATGCACTTTTACACATAATAATATTTCAAGGACAAAATTATTATAACCTATGTTAGTGATAATTTAAATATAGGTTCATTAATATTAATAATTAAATACTTATTATATACCTATACTTGACATAATAATCATATCATACAATAATCATATGGCCGGTGCCAAATATAAAATACTTTACATATTGTATATTTATATAACTATTTATTCATTCTTCCTGACTACTAGAATCATCCTTATCATCACTACTATCTAATATTCGATCAAAACTTAACCAGGGTTGTATTTTATCTATTGCCACTATATTTTCATAACGCCGACCATTTTTGCGAGTTAACGGTGTGTCTTTTATAACAAACCGGTCATTTGGAAGCACTTTTACTATGGAATATGGACCTTGATATTTCGCAACTAGTTTTTTAGATTTTCCGTCATGTGGAACTTGCCTTTCTACCCGAACTAAATCTCCTTGCATGTATTGTTTTGCCACTTTCCTTCGATTATTAAATCTTTCGCGATCTTTTATTTGTTGCAATTTAATTTTTTTGCTAGCTTCATTTCTTATTGTTTCTAATGACTGAGAAGACGCGATAGTCATGGTATCGTTTAGTATTGAACTAATTTTGCCTTCCGATCTGCACGTTATATTGAAACCAAAAAGTAACTCTGATGGGGATTTTTTTGTTGTTTTATTGGTCATAGTGTTTAAACCCATTTGTATGTCAGGGATGTTATCATCCCAAGATTTGTCATCTTTGCCGTGGGTAGTAGTGGATAAAGCATCAAGGATGGTTCGATTAAACCTTTCGACTTGTCCATTTGCCCGAGGGGTTGAAACTGCATTTTCGATATGTTTAATGCCATAAGTAGCTACAAAATCTTTAAAGACTTTGCTTGTAAAACTTGTTCCTTTATCGGTTACTAGTCGCGCAGGTACTCCGAAGTAACTAATGTGTTCCTTTAAAACTTTAGTTGTGGTTATACTTTTTGTGTTTCTTACAGGTTTAAGATTAATAAATTTTGTAAAACCATCTACGATTACAAGCAAATAGCTATTTCCTTTTTTACTTTTTACAAACGGGCCTAAATGATCGGCATGTACCGTGTGAAATGGTATACTTGGTTTATCTATTGGGTGGAGTTCCCCTTCTCGTTTACCTCCGGAAGCTTTATGATGCGCACATTCTAGACACGAAGAAACATATTTCTGTACAAAGCGACGCATCTTTGCGAACCAGAAGTGTTTGCGCAAACGTTGAAGTGTTTTGTCAAAACCACAGTGACCGACATCGTCATGATTCATTTTTACTAATTGCCAGCGGACTCCTTTTGGGACAAGCCATTTGATTTCATCTCCAACAACTCTATAAACGCGATCATTTTTGATTTTATAATTTGTTTTTATATCCATAGGTTTGTCCGATTCTTTATCACTTAATATCTTTTTAATTTTTCTTATCTCTTCATCAGCGCACTGCACGGTAGTGATCCAGTCCTGTTCCAAGTTTTGAATTGATAATACTTCTACGCAAGTTGAAGTTTTGTTTTCATAATTTTTTATTGGGTTTCTGCTTAATGCGTCGACATGAGACATCCGTGATCCGGGTCGATATTCAATCGTGCAATCATATTCTTGGATCTGGATCCACCACCGCGCAACGCGGTGAAGAAGATCACGTTTTATGAATGTTAACCTCAGTGCATTGCAATCTGTATATATTTTGAAGGAGATTCCAATTAAATAAACCCTAAACCGCTCTAGAGATTCCACAACCGCTAAAGTTTCCAGATCATAGGAATGAAATTTCTGTTCATCAAGTGTGGTTCTGCGACTAAAATATGATACAGGATGAAATTCATCGTCAGAGCCACGTTGAAGAAGAATTCCTGCTAAACCATCTTTACTCGCATCAGTGTGTAACTGTGTCTCAGCCAGTGGGTTATATAATGCCAGTATTGGACGTTGTACTAGGAGTGTTTTTATTTCATTAAAAGCGCGATTCTGGCTATCACCCCAAACCCATTTGGCATCTTTTTTTAAAAGATCATTTAAGGGTGCCGCAATGGAAGCATAACCTTTAATGAACCGCCTGAAAAACCCTGATAACCCAAGAAACTGACGGACTTCATGCTGGTTAGTTGGTTTGGGAAATTTAGATACTGCTTCAGTTTTTCTGCATCCAGGTCTTATACCTTTCGAACTCACTTCATAGCCGAGAAAATCTATGGTACTTTCAAAAAAATGACATTTATTTAACTTTAACGTCAGTCCGCCGTTTTTTAGAAGCTGAAGTACTTCTTCCAGCCTTTGTAACCCTTCAGCGACATCTTTAGATGGAATTAAAATATCATCCATGTAGACAATAGCGTATTTTATTTTGGCCTCTGATAAAATTTTATTAATAGTTCTTTGGAACACAGACGGTGCATTAGCCAAACCGAATGGCATCCGATTATATTCAAATTGGCCGTCGGGAGTTACAAATCTGGTAATAACCGGATGCTAAATCCAGCGATGTAAAAACCGTGTTTCCCGATAACTGGTCTAACTGGTCCTCGATTCTTGGTAAAGGATAATGGTCCTTTTTTGTTTTCCGATTTAAGGCTCGGTAATCTACGCATAATCGTTTTTCACCCGTTTTCTTTTGAACTAAAACGATCGGACTAGCGTATGGCGATGAAGACTCTCTTACTATATCGTTATCAATCATCTCTTGAACCATATCCCTTACCAAGACTCTATCAGAGAAGGACATACGGTATGGCCGATAAACAACTGGTTCGGAATCTTCAAGCTCTATTGTCATTTCGGTTACATTAGTATAACCCAGATCTTTGAGTCCACTAGAAAAACATTCATTATATTTTGTTAGCAGTTCTTTTAATTTTAGTTGTTCATCATCAGTTAAATTATGATTACCAGTTATATTATATTCATTTGTTTTGTCGTTATTCAAAACTAGATTGTATGAATTAAGAATCTGTGAATCATTCGATTGTTGGGCTCTAGTTAGCAGAAATCCTTTATTTATTGTAATTGTGTCTGAAGACAAATTGTGGATAAAAACGGCACCTTTTCCGTTTTTGAGTTCATAGTTACCTGGTAGTAAATAATATTCTTTACCAACAGGGCCCCTAATTGATCCGCATACAAAAACGTTTCCATCAAAGTTATGTTTTGCATTTACTTGAACTGCTCTAAACGTTTCAGGAGGGATTGAAACCTCGTTCGAAGATATCAAATGAATTTTTACATTTGATATTTTTTTTAATATTATTTCATTTGGGGTTTTTGTTATTATGATATCTGGTTTCTCGGTAAATGAATGACCCAATAGGACAGGGTGACTAATAACATAATCATCAACAACGTACAAATCAATTGTTTCTTTTATCCCTTGAACCTCAACCGAAGCAGTTGTTTTACCTAAAGGTGGAATAAGGTTAGCACCTATACCTCGCAACATTGGTAAGTCATTAGTTACAGTGATATCAAGTTTTAATTTTTTGGCGGTTGTTAAACTAATTAGCGTGCATTGGCTACCTAAATCTAAATGACATGTCGTCCCTCGCACCACTAAGTCAAGTATCTCAGTTTTTTGATGATTTGAGTTAGGACTGCCACTGACTTCCTTGGGTCGTTCTCTATGTTTTCCTTTAACTCACGCTTCTGTATGAATAGTGGTTCTCATGATATTGGTATTTACATAGTTAACGTATCTCATAAAAATCCAGGAAAAAATTCAACTAAGTGACGTAACTCACTTAGGGTTTTTAGTCAAAACCTGTTTTAAGACTTTGATAAAATATTATATCGTATCTCATATAGGATTTTTAGTGAAATGTTATTTACTTAGGCAATGAGATACGATACGATATTATTATACTGTTCTTTATTTTGGCGAGAGATAGATGGTTGATATGCTGTTAGGCCGCGGGTGCACTCATCTGATCCGGTCAGATCCGTCAGCCTGGCGGTCCTCTTAAAAACTGTTAGATGTACGCGGATGCACTGGTCCGGTAAACTGTCGGACGGAAACAGTCATTCCACCGTTTTACAGCGCTGCTGCACTCATCCGATCCGGTCAGATTCGACAGCCAAGCCACGCCTACCTATCGGTTCTGTAAAAACCTGTCGGATGTACGCTGCTGCACTGGTCCGATAACTGTCTGATGAAAACAGATATTCCACAGCTCCGCCCGCTCCGCATAGCAAGCGTCGTCGTCGCTTTGAATAGTGTTGTCTATTGTACGATAGAAAATGTGCTCGACTTTTACACCAACTATTATAATATTATGTAATAATTTTTACTCGTATGTTTAGTTATATTTATAGCCCATAGGCATATTGTATGAATCTATACGTAAGTATTTATTTTTCACTATCTTCCGCCCGCGTGGACTTCAGAATTGTGTCCAAAAAGAAAGAAAATATTAAGATAGTGCCATCTAGTGACGAACTGAAAATTTTGAGTTTTTAAGCATTCCTACGGGAACTCTTAAGTTACCTACCAAATTTCATCCAAATCCGTTTCAGTAGTTTCGGCGTGAAAGCGGAACAAACAAACAAACAAACTGACAAACATACAAATAAATTGACAAACAAACAAACATCCATACTTTCGCATTTATAATATTAGTGAGATGAGATTAGTGAGATTAAAAATGCATTACGCTTAAATACTTGGGTGGTAACAGAACCTAAACAAGTAAATATTAAAAACTGAAAATCTAAATATTCTACATAAGTAGATGCTTTACACATTTTCTTAAATAGTATTTTTCACTTAGTACAAAATACTATAATATATTCATACATACATATGCATTTGCATAATCAATAACTATACATTAAACCTTAATATAGTAAGTAAAAACATGTCGATAAATTATGCACAACACTTCTTTTCGTCCGGTAAGAATGTCAGCATCGGACTGCGTCGGATGAGTGCATCATCGTTCATAGAAAATGTACAGCGACTAGTAAGAGCCGATAAAATAAGAGCCGCTTTGAAAGTCATCGGTCCTGTAAACTGTCGATGTCGGATAAGTGCAGTAGTACTCATACCAAATGTACAGTGACTGAATCAGACTGTGACGTCATCTTCTGTCAGATCTGACCAGATCGGATGAGTGCAGCAGCGCTGTTAACCACAAAGTAAGTGTCGTCGCGTCGTTGTTATTGAATAGTGTTGTGCCCAGTACATGTGTGCTTTGGGCTTTTAGCCAACACCAATTATTGAAGTTGTTGTTGTTAATACAGCGTAAAAGTATAAGTATACCTATGCTCGATTTATGATGTATTAAAACACTTGGTTACCTAGGTAGGTAACCAAGTGTTTTAAGACATCTAAAATTGTGGTTTTCTCATAGAACTTTTCATATTAAAAATATCATATCATTACATGAAACTGCATATCGTCGGTGAGCAAACAACACCGCACAAGTTGATTTTTGCGTTTCCGATGTGAGAGCCTTTGGATGCAGGTTTTAAACGCACTCCTATGTACCTATAAGATTTAGGTAAACATATCGGCCGATAAGAAGCCATTATTAAAAAAAATAACACTACCTAAGTATTTTTTCTGTGCCACCACTAATCAAATAGTTTTTTTGGGTGACTTGTAAAGTAGGTAAAAATGACATACGCGGTGTTGTTTACTCACCGACGATATTCTAAAAGTGTATGTTAATAGGTCCAAAGATAAAAACGAACCTTTTATTTTTTATTCAAAACGCATTACATTAAAATAAGAAGAGGCTTGGGTAGCTACAGTACAGAACCTAAATATGTAAATATTATTGAAAATCAAAGTATTTTTATCTGAGTAGATGCTTTACACATTTTCCTAAATCGTATTTTTTTTCTATTAATACAAAATACCATAATAAACATACAAACATATGCATTTGAATATTCTATAAATTTATATTGATTTCTGTAGGTACCTATAAAACATTATCATATTAATATATATGTAAATCGATAACTAAAATCTAAATGTCGATGAAATATGCATAACACTTCATCTCGTCCTGTAAGGATGTCAGTGTCAGACTGTGTCGGATGAGTGCAGCACATTCATAGAAAATGTACAGCGAATAGTGAGACCGATAAAATAAGATCCGTTTTATAAGTCCGGTAAACTGTCGGAGTCGGATGAGTACACCCGCCCTCATACAAAATGTACAGCGACTGGAACGGACTGTGACATCATCTGTCGGATCTGATCGGATTGGATGAGTGCGCCCGCGCCTTTAGGATGTTTGCGGGGGGTGAACGACGGTGGCGCAGGGAAGTTCTGGCTAATTAAACTATAGGACTTGGTGATAAGTAGTTCTTTAATGATTTGTTATATTTTATTACATATAGGTTGAAAACATATATATTATATATATTATGTAACAAACCTTTTATGTCGGATATTTTCCTATTTTCATAATAAAACTAGTGTAACTGTAGGATCGTAAGTGGAAAATTATTCGGATATTGAAAAACAAAGTTTTCACAAAGTCTCGTATCTGTTTTCAAAAATCAAAAAAAATATTACAAATACAATTAAATGAGTAGGTAATATATCAAATGAAAGCAGAAACTTTACTCTATATATAGGTATATTAGATTTATTTCAGCATGTCCCTGGAATTAAAATATAATAGAAGTTTGAAATTCCCTAACTGAAAAACGGTTGTTTTGAAGAACTTGCAAAAATGAGATACGTGAGTTAGTGGTGCGAGGGACGATGTCACATCGACGTCATTTACTTTTATATCAATAATGTATTTGTTACTTAAATTATTCGATAAATTTAATTGCGACACATGTTTTTCGTTTTTGTTATTTATGTTTTCTAATAAATTTAGCTCTGACACTTGTTTTTCATTTTTATCTAGTTTTTGATCCTTATTATTATCCTTGTTTTTATTTTTATAGCAGTGTAACGACATATGTCCCGATCTGTTACAAGTTGTACACTTTACTGCGGGCTTCTCACATTTAAAACTAGGATGTCCTATTTCATCGCAATTAAAACATCTCATGTTAGTATTTGATGATTTCGATGTACTTGGCTTAGGAGAATATGCTACATTTCTACGATCATTTTTATTTCTAGATGGGTCAAAACTTTCTTTATTTGTAATAACTTTGACGTTTCTAAAGTATTTTAAAACTTGTTCTGTTTCTGTAAACTGGGCTGCTTGAGCTCCCACTCTTACGGCACGGTCTTCAACCCCATATAAAATACAATCTACAGCACGCTTTCCGTATATTTCGCATCTATTGAGAAGATTCTTTTTGGCGTAATAATAATGCTCCAATGACTCACCGTACTTTACCCGTTTAGCAAGCATTTCCGTCAAAAGCTCAGCAAAATTTTCGCGGCAAGGGAATGATTCAATCAATTTTTTTTTCCATTCGGACCAAGAAAACAACAAAGATGGTAAACCTTGGTACCAGGTCTTAGCGACACCTGTTAATTTAGGCAGAGCGTAATGTATAATTTCTTTATCACTCCATCCATATATTTCTGCACATTCTTCAACTTTCGTTAACCAAGTCAGCACATTTTGTTCTTTGGACATAGGGTCGAATTCGGGAATTACGTTAGTATTAAATGATAATTTTGGTTTGTCTGAGCTTTTGATGGCATGCAAGATTGATATAAACTTATCTAACATATTATTAGTACTATCCTCATTTAATTTTTGCTTTTTTGGGGAGTAATTACAAGTAACGGACTCACCAACGTCAGCAGAGGGAATACGCCTTCGTTTTCTCGTCGGGTTAGGATACTTTTCACTGCTGTCAGTGTATATTTCATCACCATACTCTCGCTGATGCACATCAACATTGTGTTGCCTGGTAACTTGAAGAATTGGAGAAATGACAGTTCCATCTCGTTCCGTCATTTGTGTCAAACGCCGTGATTGCCCTTCTATCCTGGGTACAGTTGAACGACCATGGCCCTCAGACATGGGTACACATGGGTGAGATTGTCCCTCGAACATGGGTACATGTAAACGACCTTGGCCCTCAAACGTGGGCTCTGATCTTTGCCTGGTATGTGTCAAATCCAATGCCTCTAGACCCTGACCCTCATACATGGGTGCTCCTGGGTCAATGTTGCGTCGATTTCTCATTTGCCATTGTTGTCCAGTATCGTTGGCCATGTTTCCTGGAACTTAGAAATATCTTTGGTTAATAAAAGCAGTTTAAAATATAATAATTTACGTTATTTTTATCCAATAATACAACAAGCAAATGTAAGTAATTTGTACACTCAATTTATAATGAAAAGAATACCTGCTATTATTTAAAAAATAAACATTAAAACTGTATTATACATAAGGACTAAACGATGGAAATAAAAACCTGTCTTTATATTTTCATGTGTTTTTTTTTGTTCCCATGAAATTTGTGGAAAAAAACAAGCCCAAATTGTAGTAAAATATGTATAATAAAAGAATATAAGTATGTCTTGAAGTTATTTTTACGAACTGTTCCTTAAATATGAGAACAAGAAGAAAAAAAAATACACGTCAGGATAACAATCGCAAATTATTTAAGCAGTATTTTCGCTTATCAATAATGATGGATAATGAAAGTGGTGACGTAATTCATGTGCGCTATTTCAAAATTAATAGTACTTACTCCAATTTTAAATTCATATTTCGGTTTGTCGTACAAAACCTTAGCACTTTATACTCGTTAGAAAATACAATATAACTTTCCGACTTATTGCAGAATTCAATAAAGAATAACACTTACGTTTTTGTTTCCTTCTTAAATCGGTGGCGTGAGCAAAGAATATTAATAATTCTCCTTGATCCCACTTCTGAAACTGTTGGGACAGTTTCAGGATAACGAGGACTCGTGGGTTTCCAGTTATTAAAAACACTTTAGCACTATTTTAGTTTTATCACTTTTAATACTTTAAGTATAAACACAACGTTTCACTTTCGAAGATTTGAACAGAATCACAGGCGCCCCGTGCGTGCAGGCCCTTTTATTAACTACCGCCCTTCCACAAAATATAATCAACAGTAAACAACATCAATTGAGCTACTCTGTAAATGTATGCATGTTACAAATTAAAAGGCGCCATCTATTTTATGGGCTTAGAAATACATTAACTCCTGCTAAAATTAAAGGATAAGCAATAAATATTGCAAATATACATTTAAATACCTTACAACAGTAAATAACAATACTATTTATTAATTTACTCTGTGGTATGACCTAGTTCACCATTGCGTTGGGAAATCTTGGTGAGCCCGCTTCCATCTTCGGCATCATCATCACTTACCATCAGGTGAGATGATGCCAAGGGCTCACCAATTGAGGGTAAAAAAAATGTGTTATAGGGAGTTTCTTTGGACCCGTCGTTTCTTCTCACTTCGCAAACACTTCCCAAAACGGTGGGTATACGAGTTCTGAGTAGTAGGAACCTCGTAGAGTGAACGGAACGTTGGAGAACCTAAACGTGTCGGCGCGTTTCTCGCATATTTTAATCATTAAAATGGCTAAATCTACAATAGAATCGCTTGAAAAAGTGTTAAAAAAATATTTAGCTCCCTTAGAATTAAAGATCGACTGCGTAGTTAGTGAATTAAAGAAGCTGGAGAACAAAATATCGACAATGGAATCAAACGCTAAGGCACCGCCGCGTATGACATATGCCAAAACTGCCCAGTTAAGTAAAAATAAACATAAGATAACTAATGACGAAGTTAAAAATAAAGTGACACTGACCCAATGTGAACGAAAATCGTTGCCACCACGCCCAGACGCCACAATGCAAGAAATAACGAGGGTGGGACTATCATCCCCATCTCAATCTCCAATACTGCCGCCGCAAGCAGGCACCGGGGTCCCAGATTCACCACATAACAATACAGTTCAAAAGATCACTAACACGAAACAACAAGGCACTGAATTTAGCCCTATAACATCGTCGCAGACTTGCAGTAACGGCAGCACAACTACCCAAAATAACCTTGCGAACGTCAACAGCATCGATGAAACTACTCCATGTGTAACAACATTAGACACGAGCGCATCATTGCATGCAAATCACGACACTGACGGGTCTGACGAATGGAATACCGTAAGGAGCAAACGCAGCAAAAAAATCCAGTCAGCTCGCCCTCGCCGCGTAGTTATAACAGGCACGGGCTCAGAGGACTGCGATCTACAAACAGTCGAACGTGCTCGAAAAATCCACATTTGCTTCCTCAAAACTGAGACAACACCAGAAACTATTAAGGCGTACATGGTTAAAAAAAACCCGTGTACCAACTACCTAGTAAATAAATTGACTCTCAAGCATAATCACTACTCTTCATTCTCAGTATCTGTGCCGAATAGTAAATTCGAATATTTTATGTCAGCGGAAAACTGGCCCCCCGGAGTAGAAGTGAGCGAGTGGTTTCGAGCAAGCACCGGGCGTAGAAAGTCTACGCCAGCCCCAGCAAGTCCCACCAGAACGGCTTCAGGTAACTCGTCGCCTAACTCCGGCCCTGGCAAAGTCGCCGGCCACCCAGTGTGCTGACAAACAAACTAATCAACATCACATCGAGAAAACGGTGACAATATGTCACCAAAACATCAGATCACTTCAAAATAAAACCCGTAATTTGGAAGTATTACTGTGTAATGAACTAAGGTGCGACTTGTTAGTCATTACTGAACACTGGTTGCGAGCAGATCAAATAAAATGTATAACTTTAAGTAATTACGATTTAATTTCGCACAGCTGTAGGCAATATACAGAACATGGTGGAAGTTGCATCTTTGCGCGGACGGGTGTAAGGGTGATTGAAAAGCAGGAGTACTGCGACCTCGCAAGGGAACAAATATTTGAGGTTTGTGCTAGTTTTTGTCCCGATCAACAATTGCTTATTGTCGGTATATACCACTCAAATCTCACGAGTCACATAGAATACTTAGATATGTTTAGTAAACTATTATCAAAAATTAACAACGACAACTTAAGCGCTATAATTTTAGGCGATATAAATATCAACTACTTAAGCAGATCCCAACTTAAAAAAAAGTTGGTTGATATACTAAATATTAATAATTTCACACAATTAGTTGATTTTGCTACTAGGATCGATGGCGAAAGCTCAACACTTATAGACCATGTCTATACTAACTTGCCACAAGAACGAACAGCCACGTCGATGGTAACAACTCACCTGAGTGACCACTCTGCCCAGAAGGTAGTGATTAGGGAGCACACCCAAAAGTTACCACCTATTGTTATGAAAAGATCCTTCAACAAAACAAACACCCTTAATTTTCAGTCAGCCATAGAATCCATCGACTGGCCGTGTTATTTTTATCAACATAACCACAATTGTGATATATTAGCCGAGAAAATTATAAACTGTCTAGTAAATAAACTTAATATATGTTTTCCCATAAAACGTTGCCTTATGAAAAACTGTGATAACCAGTGGGTGGATAACGAGGTAATAAATTTAAAAGCATTATTATTCGAAATTTTGAATTTAAAAAGCAAATATCCTAACAATGACATAGTCGTAAACGCAGCCGATAGGTTTTCAGAATTATATCGGAATAAACTTAAAACAAAACGAAAAGACTTCTATAGCAGGCTGGTTAGCAGTAGCTCCAACAAGAGTAAAAGCATGTGGTCGATTATTAACACAGAGACGGGCCGCCGTCGCAGGGAAAGAGTGGACTTTACAGATCTAGTGAAGGATGACAATGGGCATGAATTCCTCTCGAAGTTAGACCTTGTCAACGCTATGAACCGCGAATTTGTATCGGCAGCGGCCGGGTGCGGCGCCCCGCGCGCGAGCATACCGGACGCGCTGAGGGCGCTCGCGGCCCGCACACCGCCGGCAGACCGCTGCCTGCGCATCAAACCTTTCACGGCCGAAGAAGTGCATAAAATACTAACCTTCCATATTGCTTCTAAGAGTAGCGTTGACACGTATGGACTGTCAACAAAATTAATACGGCAAATAAGCCCATCTTTATCTGAAATTTTGTCCAACCTATTTAATGCGTGCATTAGGAATAAGTCGTATCCCTTACCTCTAAAAAAAGTTAAGATAAGCCCGCTATATAAGGGAAAGGGCAAAAAATCCGCGATAAAATCATATAGACCAATATCTTTGATCCCTTGTCTGAGTAAGGTCTTCGAAGTAGGTCTGAATAATAGAATATTGTGTTTTATGACCGACCTTAGCATTATTTCCGAACGCCAGTACGCATACAGGGCAGGCAGATCAACAGTGGACCTGGTGCGCGAGGTGGTGAGGCGCGTGCTGGAGGCGCGCGAGGCGGGCCGTCGCGTCGCGCTGCTGTGCTGCGACCTGTCGCGCGCCTTCGACACCGCCGACCACGCCCTGGTCTCGAACAAACTGTCTCACAATGGCATACAAGGCCCTGCCCTCAAATTACTAACATCTTTTATGTCCGATCGAATACAGGTAGTCGTTGGCGACCAGGGACGCGTACGGTCTACTGAGAGCGAGAACACGATAGGCGTGCCACAGGGGTCATGCCTTTCGAACACGCTTTTCAGCTTGTTGCTGAACGACCTCCCTTTGGCCCTAGAAAATGTTGCCGAAATTTACATGTACGCCGATGACGTAGCGGCGGTCGTAACTGCTACATCCCAAATAGACCTGGAGACACAGCTAAACTCCGTCGCACTTAAACTGTCTAACTGGTTCCAGACTAACGGCCTAGCACTAAACCTAGAAAAAACATGCTACATGCAGTTTCAGTTAAGCGGCAAACCTCCACCACCATTGAACATCCGGATAAGTAATAAGAACCTGGAACAAGTGAACGACACCCGTCTCCTGGGGTTCCAGCTCGACAGTTCTCTGGAGTGGGAGTTGCACATCGACGGAGTCTGCGCTCGCCTCGGCCGCGCTTGCTACGCGCTGCGAAGACTCGCCGCCACAACCACCCTGGACGCCGCCCTCGCGTGCTACTATGCCACAGTCCACTCACTGCTCACTTACGGCACAGAGCTATGGGGGCGGGCCGCCGATAGGGACAGAGCGTTCCGGATGCAGAAGCGCGCTATCCGGGCCGTAGCGGGGATGCCCGATGACGTTTCTGCCAAAGAACTATTTACAAAATACAAAATACTAACTCTCCCTTGCGTATTCATATACCAGATGGCTGTTTTCGTGCACAGTAACTTGGACACCTTCCCTAACCAGGGGAGCAAGCACACTTACTCCACAAGGCACGGAAGCAGACTCCAGGCTGTACCACACAAACTATCCAAATCCGAGCGGTCAGTGTATGTAATGGGCCCCTCAGTGTATAATCGCTTGCCATATAGTATCAGAGATGCACCTTCCACATGTTCATATAAACATAAATTAAAAGCGTGGCTCTTGGAGCAGCGTTTCTATGACGTCAAAGACTTTCTGGAACTGCCACTCCAAACCAACAATGCTTGTTAGCTGCTCATTGTGTACCTACTATTATATAATAAATAAACATTAAAATATGTGATGTAATCAATATTAATATTATTTTGTAACAATATAACGTAAGAATGGAATAATTATTTTAACTAAGTATTTGATGTTATATATATATTTATGTTATATACATTGACTTGTAACATGTGTTACTAAATAAATTTGTATCTTTTGTATCTTGTATCTTTTGTATTAGGTAGATAAAAGAATGTCGTTCGAAAAGTGTACACTGCTACCTACTTGGAATAAAAATATTTTCATTTGAAAGAAAGAAAGAAAACCATTTAACCATTTCATTTCATAATGGCGCTTGGAAGTCGCCTCGTCCCAGACAGGCCATGTGAGTGTAATACTTTAATATTTATCAAAATAAATATTTTCCGTTTAGGTATCTGTGTTTCCAATAAGCAGTAGTTATTATACAATAATTTTACTTATGTACTTAATGAACTTTTAGCGTTAAGTGCTTAAATAAAATTATTATACATTAAATTAAATTATTAAAACCTTCTGATCAATACAGATAAATAATCCGTAAATAAAATTTTACAAAATGAGACTGCAAACAAAGATACCTTCGTGAACAGTAAATTATCTCTCAATTAAGCAAACAAAACTATTTCATCCATGATAGGGCTCTCACCGCCCAATTATCATTAACTGCGCAGGCGTTTCATTTAAATCATTTACAAATTGGCGCTCGACACGACATAAATCACGAGTGAATTTGTCGTAAATCTTTTGGAGGACGCTTTAATTTGATTGTTCGAATTGGATAGCGCTATACAACTACTATACGTATTGTAGTAGTTAATCTATGGCAGTGACTTCGCGATTACTTAAGGCTCCTGTCTAAACATAGTTTTCAGAGACTGATGAATCGTCTTTAAGGTTCTAGTGGTTACCAACTAAATTGGTGACTTATGGACATTCCAAAACTTCACTATGTTTTACAATAATAAATTTAAAAAATACTTAATACAACGAAGATGATAAAAAAAGCTATGACGTTCACACTTTACTATTTTGTAAAATAATAGTTTTTGAAAGATATTTATAAACACTAATTGAAGAGCAAGAACAGAGGAAGAGTGGTGAAGCCTGGTCCAACAGATAGGTTATAAAAGGTTAAGGATTTGCTATTACAGATTTATTAGAATTAAGGTTACTATCAAGCTATGGGGTCCTTCAAAGAGGTTGCAATTTTCTGTTATGGTCCTAAGCTTCTGAAAAGGTTACAAATTGAGTGCTCCTGTTGAATCTACTCCGGGAGATATGAGAGATCAGCTGTCAAACCCAGCATTAAAGTCGCGTCCCACCCCGAATACTTCATGCATAAGTCAGAGCGGAGCAGTGCTTGATCTGACATAACCTGACTTTTTTACGTAACTATGAAGAATTTATCCACGTTAAAAACGATTATGATAAATAAATCGCGTGGCTTGCTTTCGTAGTTATTATATTCTGTTTGGTTTACACATCCTTGAAGACCGTCACCAGATGTTACCGACACCAGGGGGTGAGGTAGCCATTGGAGAGGGGCAGGGAGTGTTCATACTGTATGACGTTACTAAGACATAGACTATAAATTTTCACTTACTTTTTTATTTTATTTACTTACTTTTTTGTTCTATTTAATATTTAAATATCTCGGCCATACAAAAGACATCAACGAGTACTACATACATTGCTGTTTCGACTTTACTACGTAATACCGAAAATATTGAAAACCTCTATCAAAATTTTGAGAATCATAACCTAGCTAAGATTCTTTCTCCAATTACAAGATTTCTATTTTTAACTGTCATCAACAAAAAGGAGGAGGTTCTCAATTCATTGGAATCTTTTTTTTTATGTATGTTCACCGATTACTCGAAGACGCCTGAACCGATTTGGAAAATTATTTTTTTATTTAAAAGGGTATACTTCCCAGGTGGTTATATATAAATTTAATCGAAATCGATTCAGCTGTTTTTGAGAAATCAACAAAAACAAAAAAACAGCAAAATTGGAGTTGTTACGATTGAAGTCGGTTGTTTTTAACGTATTCTGCGTGGTCAATTATTAGTATACATGTAATAAAATAGGTGTAGGACCCGTTAACTGAAACATCTAATTCAACACTTTCAACGACTTTGTTGAATTCACAAAAAAAAAAAAGTTGGATGCTTCGGACAAATCGATTAGCTGTTTGGCCAACTTTATATGAAGAGTTCATAAAATTTCATGCGAATTCAGCAAAGTCGTGAAGCAAAAGTTATTTACTATGATGAGTAGAATCTTCAGTTTAGGCGATTATCACACGGGAGGCGCCGCTACCGCCGCGGTCAGAAACCGCCTCAGTGTGTGCGATTCGCCTTACGGTCCACATATATTTTGTTACACTCTGTATAATATTTTTGCTGGTAACCTGTATATAGGGTGACTATAAATTAGTTCTTGATACGAAAGGCTATGTATGTGCTCATGATAACAAACAACCTTCCCTAAGAAACCCATAGTCAATTCGCAAAAATAATATTGGACTTTTCATACAAATCGATCAACTGATCGGCCTTCAAAGAGTCCACATTTTTTTTTGCGAATTGACTATGGGTTCCGTAAGGAAGGTTGTTTGTTATCATGAGCACTTGCATGAATTTAATATTTGTTATTTGTACATAATTTTGGTTTTATTTTAATTAATATATTCAAATGTAAAACATTGACGTTATTAAAATTTTAATATTCAACAATAAATAAATTATCATGCATGTGCTCATGATAACAAACAATTTTCTCAAAGAAATCCATAGTTAAATCGCAAAAAAAATTTTGGACTCTTTATACTGAGGCCGGTCAGTTGATTGATTTGTATGGAGAGTCCAATTTTTGTTTTGTAAATCGACCATGGGTTCCTTAGGGAAGGTTATTTGTTATCTTGAGCACTGCACACCCTTTGGTATCAAGAACTAATTTAAAGTCGTCCTATATAGGCTATGCCTGTGCCTAGTTTGGAACCCGGTTCTCTACAAATTACTGTTAATTAGCTATACTTGAATTTTTGTTTCTATTCATTCACATACGGTTGCCAAACCTGGGCCCTTACCAAAGCTCACACACGAAAATTAGAGGTTTGTCAAAACGCAATAGAGAGGAGCATGTTAGGGAAGACAAAATCGGACAGAATAAGAACAACTACAATAAAGGAACACACCAGACTAAAATGTGTCACAATAACAGTTAGGAAGCTAAAGTGGAAACGGACAGGACACATAATCAGAGGATCAGACAAATGGAGTAAGACAATTATTCATTGGTATCCAAAGAGTAAAATAAGGAAACGAGGCAGACCATCCAAACGCTGGGCCGCGGTCGATGAGATCAAGGCAATGGCAGGCAGTTTGTGGACTAGGACAGCTGGGAATAGGATCTGGTGGAGACAGTTGGGAGAGGACTTTGCCAAAGGACAAACATACTATTATAGTGAAGATATACTATTAGGGTAAATATATATTTTTAAAGAAATTCTGAATAAAGTCTATTATTATTATTATCTACTCAAGCAGTTGCCCTTCCAATCGTTAAAGAATTTTTCGAGAGTTAGTTAAAATCTGAAAGAACTATATAACAAGTTAAAAAAATTAAGTTAATTTAACTAAAGTCGTATTCGGTCCGAAAATTAGAATTTTCCGATGTCTTTTTTAACTTTTGGCTGTTTATCAGCAAAGTGCAAAGTTACGTCACCTAATTTGAACAAAAGCTAATTTGGAAGTTTATTTAGGCTACGAAAATCTGGTTTTGTTTTTACCTCTCAGGAGTTTTTCGTTCTCCTGATATGATAAACGGCTTAACTTCCAGCTTTGGGTGACACGTTGGTAAAAAGAAAACATTTACATATTTGATTTACACACGTACATCAAAAAGTCCAAGGAACACGTATTTAATTTTAATACTATTCATTATCTGTTTCTTATTCTATATTTATTTATTTATATTCAACAGATAGTGTCTGTGGAGAGTATATCTGTGGCACTGACTGAATCGTCTGTTATAGATGTACTAAAAGTCCTATGGTGATTTATTTATTGTCAAATATTAAAATTTTAATAATGTCAATGTTTTATATTTGAAACCATTAATATTAATTAAAATAAAAGAAAATAAAATCAAAATTATGTACGAATAATAAATATTAAATTCGCATTGCTTAGATTTTTGGATATTATTGTTTTTCATAAATCAATACCATGGATTTCGATGGTAAAAGTAATACAGCATAATAAATGTGGAAACCTTACTTAACTACCAAATTATTAAACTTTTAATACCGGGGCGTGGGTTTTGTCCGATGTTCCCATATAATAGAAGGGTGTATCACCAATCCTGGGCCATCCTTATAATCATTTAAATATCCATTCCAAAATCGAATCGATATGTACCTAATCCCTGGCATAAGCGGCGCGGCGACGGCCAGTTGTGGTGGCGGCGGCGGCGGCGGCGTGGCGACAGACTGGCACTCTCAATATCCCCCTTGTCGTCAAATGATACTCCACCCCACTCTCAATAATATCCACTAGGAATATTAATAGTCTACTTAATTGAGGGATCGATGGATCTGTTTGAATAATTTTGTTTCGGAGGATACATGATGTATAAGCAGGCTTAGTCATGGACAATAAGTGGTAAGGTATATATACTGTATTTATTCTTGAATTAATAGGTCCACTGATACACCGTCCTAATTCAACAATTTAGTTTATATTGAAGTTTTCCAAGAAACGTTTATCAATCGATTGTCTCGTTCGTACTTACCAATCACTCAGTAATTTATAACTTTTTATGTTTCAATGTAATCACAATCAATAGAAATGCTTCACCTCTATACCTTAGAGATCAAAGTAGTATTCGTGTATCGAAAACTTTCGCTTAACTTTTTCGGTCGTAAGATAATTCCGATAGATCAAAGCTTCGACATCGCGTGACGGGCTCAGTCGCGAGCAGCTGTCGTTGTCAGACTCGTAACCCTCGAGCGACTCGCATTTTATTGACCTGAACACGCTGCCCAAATTCGTCACTGCCGTCGAAAACAAAAGGTCTCATCAATAAAGGACCTTTATTTATTACAGATTCATGAAAAGAAAAAAGTTCTTGCCTTGATAGTTTTGTAGATGTAGAATGCATGTACTCGTAGTGCAATATTAAGACCGTTGGAACCAATTTAAATCATTTTCTTCATAAAGATTATTTTATGACTAAAACCTCATAAACATGGAGTTCATTTATGGGTGCAACATATCCACCGACTGCCACATTTATTGTTTTTGTTATTAATATAAATAAGCGTTATATAACTTCAAATTACTATTTTCTAATATCTAATATTTCAGCCTGCGACTCCGCCCAAATGAAAAACCTATCATCAAAAATAAAACCTTTCGTATGGATGACAAACAACCTGCTTGTGCCGAGTCAGTATTACATCGATTCTGGCCGTGTCTGCACCCAATTTGACGGATTTGGCAAAAAAAAGGGTCCAATATTAAACTCCACGGCCGTCCGTCCATACAAATCCACTGTAAGTAACTTAACTATAGATAAATTCGATAGGCAACACTTTGCCTTGAACCGAAGTTTAATCTGAATTTATTAAAAGTCACGCGTGCTTTGTTTATTCATGTCTGTGATTAAAATGTGATGTAAAATGTTTTTACGCTAATCCTGTTTCACAGAGTCAGTAGGTAATATTTTGACATTCAGTGTGTTTATAGCTATCAGCCGACTGTCTGTTGCATTTGCTATATCGTTAAAACCAGAGCTGTTATTACTGCCTGTTTATAGATACTATTATAGATCTCTAAAGGTCTGCAACCTGCAGGTACCTACATAAAATAATAAACAGGTTCAAATATCATCACCAATACATTTCAGTAGATAACTTATTATAATTTAAAGTCTAAATGACGTATTATATAGCATTTGTAGCAATAAATTTGATTTCATTATTGGTTATAAACTTAATCAGCGTCTACGAATTTACAAGGTGACTTTAGCATTTGTGACCGTTGTCAAACATGTAACTATACAGGGTGTAAGGGACAGGTTTCCGAAAATTTTAAGGGCTTGCTCAGTAGACGAAACTAAACAACTTTCCACAAGAATTTTTTTCAGGAAACGAAAAAAAAACGGCTTCTCCATACAAACTGTCCAATCAAGTTTATAATTTTGTATGGAGAAGCTGATTTCTATATACTGAGCAAACCCTTAAAGTTTTCGGAAACCTGTCCCTTACACCCTGTATACTTAAACTTTTGGATTCAAGAACGTTCCAAGCTTTCTAGCCCAACCTACAAATAGTGTAAATATTGTAACTCTGAGTGACAACAGCCTAATCTCGCCGTAGCGAATCACGCACAGCGCGATCGTGGTCCGATCTCTACGTGACGTAGCAATCTCGTGGCGCTTCGCAGCAGACGTGATACGAATTTTAATATACTTACACTGGCCTAACAGATAGATGTTACTTTAAACGTTTGGCACAAATGTTCGTGTGGGTAAAGATTCCTATCGACCACGGGATCGCAGGGTCTTGAGTGGCGCGAGATGCGAGGGCGCTCACCTGAGCAGCGCGCCGACGGCACGCCCGCGAGCAGCGGCGGCGGCGGCGGCGGCGAGGTCCTCTGCACAGCGGTCACGGAACGTCCGCATATCTCGCACTCTCATGCCGCACCATCATAAAGCACCACAACACGCGCCAGCGACTCGCGCGAGAGGCATCAGGCGAAGCGTGCGGTTGCAGGGCGGTTAGCGCGGCGCCGCGCGGCTACTGACGGCTGCTCTCGGGCGCGGCAAGCCGGCACGCACGCGCGCGCCACCCCGCTCGCACCCCATCCCGCTCCTACTCCCATCTCGCTACTACCTCTGTACTTAGATATTATCAATAAAATTATTGTACGACACGAACTCGTCCGATAGACGTAGCCTGCTGAAAAATCATTCAGCTATCGACCGTGAAATGAATGATTCCGACAACAGACCTTCGTAAACAACTGTGTAACTATTTTACAGATAACGAATTTCGTATCGAGTATCATCACGATTTTGGTAGAAATCTCTAGATTTAGTTCTTGACGTCAACTTCTTATGGAAGAGTTGGAAGTGGCACACTGTTTTCGCCGGAAAGTAATGTAGCTAATTGATGCGGATGATTTGCAGAATCGACACGGACATGAGCCGGCACTGGTCCAGAATTTTTCAGCAGCGTTCGTCATAAATCATTGAAGCGGGAGAGGACACTAGAAATTGGAAAACATGAAAATAATTTATACATATCTGTTCTAAATCATAATATGTACTGGCAATAATACTGGTAGAATAAAATAGAAATACTTAATAAAATATATTTTTTATGACGACTACATTTTCAAAACGGATGTTTACGTTGACGTAGCGACACATCTTAATTACAAAATACTTGCTTGAAGAGCATATGAACTTGTGCTTTATAAGTCTTGCAAATACGCTGCAAACTTGCCCGAGGCCCATAAAATACAAGGTGTTCTGAGAGCTTACTTTGAATTAATAAGGTTTTGGCAAAATCACGTCAACGCGTGTCGTAAGTCGCAGTTCATGTTGTACACGTGTTTTTATAAAGTTTATAAATTGTTAAAACAATCAAAACCTCTGTGTTCCGAAAGAACCTGTGTGTATTTGTTATTATCTTTATTACATTGCCCATTTGATGCGGCCATTGTGAAAATGTCTGTTTATAGCCATTATTCGTAATAACCGGGATAATCAATTTGCCCGTAAAATTTATAATTTGACCCAGCGAAGCAAACTAGGGGGGGGGTAGGACCTTGTGCGAGGTCCGTCCGGATCGCTACCACCATCTTACTCGCTAATCCTGCCGCTAAGCAGCAGTGCTTACACTGTTGTGTTCCGGTGTGGAGAGTAAGACAGCCGAGGAAATTACAGGCACAAGAGGCATTTCATCTTAGCCCTCTAGGTTGGCAACGCATCTGCAATCCCCTCCGGGGTTGCAGGTGTCTATGGGCAGTGGTGATCACTTACCATCAGGTGACCCACTTGCTCGTTTGCCTTCCTTATCACATAAAAAAAAAAAAAAAAAAAACTTCTTCAATTGTGAGTGTAGCAGGCGCAGAAACCCAAATTTGGTTAATTTATTTCAAGTCTGATTAGCATTTACTGACTTGGTATATTATTGTGCTCATTTGTGTTGAGCAATGACAACCATATTATTTTCTGAACATCACAAATAGATAAATATTTGCTATTATATTTTTTCATTGTCATCGTTAATCAAGCTATACAGGGGGTGTAACAAAGTAAGTAAAGGATCTGTTAACGAGCTCGTGAAATTGAACATGTTTAGATGTCCGACTTTTCTGTAATACCTATAGCAAAATTGTTTTAGACCTTTCATACAACTCGATCATCTGTTTGGAAAATTTCGTATGTAGAAAATATGTAAAATATTTTATTTTATTTTATGTAGATTTAGCTATGATTTTATTGGAGAAAGCTTTTCAGAATAGTGAGTGTCAGTTAAAGAATCATATGACTATTTTTTACATTCTAATATATCGGTTATTTGTTTGAAATAATTAATCTTCAGTTATCAACCACTTCTTCTGGAATCCTTTTCTACCCTGACAAACATGAATGCAAAATATATTTCTGTCTATTTTAATACCAATATTTAGAAGGAAAGGCGACCGACCCCGGCGGCGATTGAATGCGTGACGATTAGCATTTGGCGTAACTCCAACTCTCAGCCTTTGAGAACTATGCAGCCTCCCCGTCGTCACTCCCCGGAGATTGTCCAAAATTCCATATTATTTTCTGAAGATTTTCTGTGGTGCTGCATTTCACTAGACAAACCTATTTTATATTCAGTTTGTGGTCGTACCTACGTTAAACTACTAGCAGCTAAGTGAATTTTATGATGATTACATTGACAGCCGCAATAAACAACGGGCAAGTAGGTTAGAGTAACATAAGAATGGATATGATAAACATTGTTGTTTTCGTAAAGACGTTACACAAAACAGTTATTGTGAAAAAAGGGACACTGTGATACGGATGTCGAAAACTCCACGTTTTTTCTCGCTTCGCCAACGCTTCCCAAAAAAACGTTGAGTGTATAAGTTCCAGGTGGTACGAACTTTGTAGGTACTAGGTAGAAAGCAAGATTTGTTTACATACAAAGTTAGTTACAAGTGAAGCTAATGAAAGCGTGTTAAAAAAAACGATTTAAAACAATATTTACAGCATCTATAATACTTAAATAAAAAAACATTTCGATTTTGAAATTTTTGAATTTTGATTTAAAAAAAAATAGTTCCTATTACCCCAGTTGATAGTTTATGTTGTAGTGTAATGTGTGTGTATAGTGTTGTTGTGTTTGTTGTTAGTGTATTGATTTGAAAGCTGTAACTGTAATTATTATACGATTCATGTGATTATTTAGCTATAATAAAATCGTTGCTACACAAGTGTGTATAAGTATTTGACGAATGAAAATGAACCTATGTGAACGCTTAACGAATTTAAAGATAAGTAGATCGAATAAAAGTTTAATTTGTAGCAAAGCTTAAAAAAATCTTTACAGCTCAGAACTTGACACAATTTATTTAACATTTTTAGAATCCTACTAATAAAATACAGAGTTCGTACCGTATTAGGAACCTAGGAAAATTGATGAACTTTTGGTCGAAACGTTAGGTAAACAATAGAATATTTTGAGTGTACGTAATGGTGTCAATGGTAAAAGTTTTCAAAGAAACACGTAGGAGCTAGCCAGAAAATCGATCGATAATTCCGCTTTATTTAGAGCACCTAATAAAGAAATCAGATAACGGAGTAAATGGTAAATCGCACGTAATGCTCAAAAGCAGTGAAGTGGTTGGTTGGAGTTCGGATAAGGACCTGTATATAGGAGGTATAAGAACTTTAAGCACTGACTGACCACACTAATAACTTAAACGAAGTTTGCAATCAGATCAAAGTCGCTATCGGTGATTAAATAAAGATATAGAGGAAATGATGTATTAATTAAGCGAATGCCTTTTACACTTAAGAGTTCTGACGTCAATGTAAACTAGCCTTAAAGAAGAGGTACATAGCTGGCAGTGCGGTGAACCTTGACCACTCTGATCCGATAGTATCTCCCTCCACTATCGCTCTGTCAAGCCGACCTCAAGCCGTAAGCTCGCCAGCTTGTTACTTTAGATAACAGCAAAGCGGGGTGTGACGAATAAGAAAGCGAATGCATTCTACTTTCTGATAACTTGCGACCGATTGTGTCGACTGGAATGAGATTGGTTTTTCACAAAAAAGGAATAGTGAACCAAGACTGTTTGAATGGGAATTAGTTACTTAAGGTGTGGCAGGCACGATTCATATCCTGGGTGGGTTCTGTTCAAAGGTGCCGAAACTCTTTCAATGGGAACTTTCCATACGGATTTAATTTTATTCATAGCCCTACACTTGCTGACTTTTATACCTATACAAGGTGTTTTATCAGAAATGGCGGATATGAACATATCCACGCTTTTCCAGGTTAAAATTGGACATTCTTTGTTCTACCACTACCTACCTTTTTAGTAAGCGATAAAACAAATAAACACTCCATACAAAAATGGCCAAACCGATGCTCGATTTCTATGGACATTTTTATTATTTATTTAAATTGTTATGTAATAATAGATATGTTCGCATCCGCCATTAAAAAACCTTGTTTAACCCATTGACCGCTACACTACTCTGACAAATCGTGCCCCCCAGTGTAACGCTAATGTCAGCTCCAGTCGACAAAAATATACGAAAATCTCAAATCCTGGCGCCGCCTGTGGCACGAAAACCGATTGATGGTCCTAGACGACTGTGGCGGTCAAGGTAGCTATATGTTTTTTAATCTTCTTCTTAAGTTCCAATAATTTTTCAACGCTTGTATCACAACTTCAGGTGCCGTTTTTTAACCGACTTCAAAAAAAGGAGGAGGTTCTCAATTCGTCGGAATCTTTTTTTTAATGTATGTTCACCGATTACTCGAAGACGCCTGAACCGATTTGGAAAATTCTTTTTTTGTTTAAAAGGGTTATACTTCACGGTGGTCCCATATAAATTTTATCGAAATCGATTCAGCGGTTTTTGAGAAAATTAACAAAAACATACCAAAATTGGAGTTGTTGCGATTGAAGTCGGTTGTTTTTAACGTATTCAGCGTGGTCAATTATAGAAATTAAAACTAATGCAGTACAGCACTCTGATTAAAATTAATATTAGGTAGATACATCCATCTAGTCTTCTAACAGATTCGATAACAGAACAGACAGGTGAAAAACAGTGCAGTTGCTTTTGAATTCCTTGGTAGGTATTATCTTGATTGGCAAACTTCTGATCTAGGCCATCTGTGTGGTAAATGTAAAATCGATTGGTCTGGAACCTAAGCCCAAGTTTGCACACTTTTAACGCGATTACTTTGCCCACTTTTGGCAAATACATATCAATGAGTTTTAACTGTACTGTTTATTAAGCCACTTGTATTAAGTTGTATTATTACTCTATGAAGTTCAAAACTCTTTCAATGAGTTTTTTTTTTGTAATTGAGTTCAAGTCTATAGTTAGGTAAATGGACAATCAATGGACTTGTTTGTTATTTTCATGAGTTAATATAGCATGTCTAGAGACTTTGTTTACCTTTAACAGTGTGCTAATTAAGGCTACTCTAACTAATTAGTTCCCCCTTTGTTTACGAGAAGTAGCTTATAAATAAGTGTTCTGCTTTATTTAAAAGATGAATAATTGTTCTTCCACTTCCTACCTACCTACATATACAGGGTATAACAAAATAGATATACATAGGACCCCTTAACTGGAGCTTCTTATTATTCTGAAAAACTTTATCCAAGAGATCCAGTTTTATCTGGACGAGAGGGAAATTCAATGAATTCGATTCAAGAAATTGGCCGTAGTAGATCATTACGATCTAAAAAGATCTGTTCTGACCCGTATGTCAGCCCTTGTTTTAGTTCAGCCCTTCAATTTTCCATATAAAATTAGCCAAATAGCTGATCGTTTTTTATGAAAGCTCAAATATGTTTTTCCGTATAGCTATAGAATTTTTTGTTCAGTTTATGAAGATAAATTTTCAGTTTATACGTAAATACAGTTAATACGGAATAACCTGTCATTCCGTAACAAAAGACGATCAGAAAGAAAGAAAAATACTTACGTAGTAGTAAAAATCATTTTAAAAAAAAGATCAACGAAAAGTTTTTTGTTATTTGCATATTTTTAGAGATTAAGATCAGCCACAAATAGTCGACATTTTTCAACATTTCCCGCAGCAGCCTGCGAGGGACGTGCTCGCATAGTTTTTTTATTTATTTACTTTGTAAGGCGACAATGCTCTGGAGTGACGTCCATTTTAATAAAAAGTTAGTTTCCGTGTAATTTTGTCACTGAATGTAAACCGCCAGTCGCGCCGGAGAGGAACATAAAACTATAACTTTTCAACGGGACTAGGCACCTGTATGTGGTTGGGAATACAAACAATTTGTGTCGTCTATTTCTGTATCTTAAAGACTTTGTTCTTCTAGACGTTGAATTGGAATATACTTGTATGAGTTTCCTTGTCTGGAAGCAAAATGACAGGTAGAATGACATTAAGTACATTCGATTAAAAGTATTTTAGTAGGCAGTACATAACTAATAGCGAAAGGAAGTAATGGAGTCATTGCAAGAAACAAAGCTCTGTGTGTATAAGGTGTACCTATATTTAAATGTTAAGGGCTATGGATGAAGCTGAGCAATTTTTATTCAAATACTTTGCTGAAATCGGAAAAACGTTGACTTTCCATACAAATTTGCCAATCTGAAAGGTTTAGTTTTATTTCTGCGTTTCTGCAAAGTCGTGGAGAAAAAGTTTATCTGTTACATGAGTAAACGCTCACCTCAAAGTATAGCTGTACGTTTTTAATTACACTCTGTATAACCACAATCTCGCCCCGTCTATCGCGAAAGATAAAAAATCGCCCATCAACTCCTTCAGCAATGTTAATCTGGTGAATTCTGGTGTAGTATGTTAGAAAAGTGGAAAATGGAGAAGGAAAATGGAAAATTCTTGTCAGAAACTACAAAGGTAACTTATTTTTGTCCGTTACCGACACCCACGTCCAAACAGCCGCCAAAAACCGTCGCGCCAAACACTCCTCTATTTAGCTAAGTTAGATGGGCTTCATTTGGCTGTGGTCTGGCCACGGCAGCAGGCTTGGCAGGCCGGCTGGCACCGCCCCGCGGCGTCGCGCCAAACGACCGCCCGCCCGCGTCCGTGTCGGTTCGACACACGCTGGGGATTAGAAAACGCTAATGCAATTGTAGATAAGGCTAGCTTAGAAATGTAGATGTATGTAATACTGTAGGTACTGTACGTACTAGCGATATTTAAGTTTACACGGTTATGCTACTGAATCTGCTGTTATACTACAGAACAACTATATATGTATATCTATAATACTACATATCTGTTACATTTGGCTGATATCATAATCCAGTTTTTTTGGTTTACAATTTCCATTATATGTATAATGTATCATTTCTAACACAATGTATATTTTTAATGGGATAAATGAAATAAAAAGCTTCCACATATTGCGCACTTTACTTTTTTTTTCTAAGTCTATGATATATTTAGGATACTTATTGTTTATTTACTTTCTTCTGTAAAAGTTGTAATACCGTTTAATGCCTGATACTTAAAACCAATTTACTCGTTATTAGCCCTACCTAACTCAAGCGACGGCGGTGAAAGTTGAAATTAGAGCTATTAAGAGTTGTAAGTTAATTGGATTCAAGCGCACTTTGAAACAACATGCCATATTTAAGGCGGATTTTATGATGTGAAAAACACAAAATTATAAACTGGTAAAATTTTTGTTCATTTCTAGTTATTCAGAGTCGTCTGTTTAACCTAACCAATGCCAATGAAAATAATAATTAATTAATTTAATAAATTTATTCGACTGCATAAAATGTATTCACTTTTTGGATTGAGACGAATCTAACACATAGCACTCCAAGATCCATCTAGCTGTGTAGACTTCAGACGGTGTATCAACTTACATACAGTATCCGAAATCATTAATCTTCGCTTGGGCAATCGGGTAACAAGTAGGCTTTTACAAAATGCCTATCACCGAAACTTATTATTTTTTTAATAAATTGAATTCAAGAAACGCTGAATCTATTTTTTATGGCTTTGAAAAGCTTTTAATTTTCACGAATTCTCGTTTGCGACACTTATCAATATATTTTGTGCGTCAATGATTGAACCACCAGCTCTCAATCAATGCGAAGCACCTGGTTTCATAATAAAATCTACACCTGAAACCTGTACCTAGAGTTGGTAAATAAATAAATTATCCCATCTGATTGATTGATCCGCCGTCCGCTGGACGACGTACATCCTGTCCACTGAGGCATGGCTTTATAGCCGGCTCAGCCATCATTAATATCGGAATAGAAAACATCGGTTATTAGTTATTACTTACGAGACCCCTATTATATGTACTCCGGGGGACAGGTAATGGAATAGTGTGACTGTGTGTCCGGGCAGAACGTGACGAACGCCATTTTATGGGAAATAGGTAGACTTGTTGATGTTCCCCTAAAATCGATAGCTAATAGTAGGATAGAAGAAAATGGTGGTTTTCAAATAATTGGGTCGCAAATTAGTAAGAAGTAGTTATACGAGTATAAAAACATTTGTTATTCAACGGTATTTATTTATTTAAAAAAATAAACCATATTTACTTTAATTTGTCACAATATTGCTTTATTTAAACATTAAAAAAAATGTTTCCAATAGGTAAAGGTGTTAAATGATTTAATGATGGTGTTACATGACGGATGTTTTATAAAAAATACTTCTTATTTTACACACCTAAATATGATAAAAGCTCTCTCATATATCCAAGTAGGTACGCGGTAAGCCAAAGCACCGACACTTCAACAATGAAAAGCCATGGTTCATAGAAATAGGTCATTGGAATGGGGTCGCCGAGAAAATGTCAAGACTGCTATATATTAAGAAAACGCTTTCATTGCTTCAAGTAGAACCGCATTCACTCACACGCGTTCTTAATAATCGGGGCATATAATGTTGGATTTTCTTCATTTTTATGCGTATACTTTCTAACATAAATCTTCAATACTGGGAATCTAGAACAAATATTTAAGCATCTATCAGGCTTCCATCCAAAGCTGAACTTGAGTTTAAGCGATATTTGGTTCATCTTCTTTACTGAACTGTAACAACAACAGCACCTGGCAAAATGTCAACTAAGATCGATATTTCGGCCCTTGATCTATCCATCATAAACCGGTCGCTACATAGGCGCGCTATTTAATATTCTAAATAAGCTTGTCTTCAGAATAACTCAAGCCACCCATAGCATCCCCAGTTCTGGTGCATGGGTCTCTTCCACTACCTTGGGAAGGTTAGGCCATACTCCACAAACAGGGGCCAGGCATATTCAATGCTTAAGTTCATCGTCAGTCTCCACCGCTTCACAGCTGTGGTACTTGGAAGACGTATCGGGGCACGAGTCAGCAACAGACAGGTCATCGGAAGAGGCTGCGGGCGCTTCATGGGCCGCGAGTGGCATAAGTTCTTCGTCCGCATTGTAAGGAGACGAGAGGCCATTGCGTTTGGTGGTTACTGGCACGGATGGTTTCTCGATCTCTCTGTTCCAACAATCTGTAAAAGATATTAAATTCAAAACATAATTGAGAAAAGTACAGGCGCAGGAGAATTCAAATACTTTTAGATATGTCGTCATTTGCAACTGCAAAGTAATTATTACTTATATTGATTCACTAACGCCTTTTTATTCTCGTCTTGTATAATTCCAAGGCAAGTGGAACTGGGACACGCGCCCTATAGTTCCGTACAACTTAACTCGCGTGAAGCGCATCAATTTTTTTAATTGTTCGGTTTTCACGGTAGGCATTACATAGTAATACGTGTTCACTGTGGTTAAAAATATACAGTTCCGTGACGAAATAATAAAATATGTAAATAAAATGAAATAAAAGAAAATTGAAAGCATAAAAATTTTTTTTCGAAATAAAGGGCTATTTTTTGGACCCCCGCCAAAACTTCACAGTGGCTTTTATTCATAAAACTGAACAATTTTCCCCATGAAACCTATGGTCTATTCAGCCTATGGGCAAAAAGTTGCTAAGTTTTATGAATATATAAAATGTTGGCCAAAAATAACCTATATAGTATATATAAAAAAAAAAAAAACTTATTATGAACTGTATATTTTTAATCACAGCGAAAACATGTTACCAAAAATAACCCTGTATAATTATGACCTATTCTCTATTCTCGTCAAACTTTCATTATAATAGGTCGCCTTGAAAGTCTGAAACAAGACGCCCAGTCTGGAATAACTTAGCACTTCACTACGTTAGGTATTTGAATTTTAACTTAATTGCTTTCAAGGGTGTAAGAAGTTTGGTGATACTTCAAGTTAAAACTTAGTTACCGCTGGTCGATCTAATTTTTAACTTATTACAAACAAACATAAGTAAACCAAGATAGCTAGACTCTATGACAGTAAGGCAATTCAAAGAAATTTAAACTTTTACTGAACACTGAAAGACTTTTCCAGTTGCTTTCAAGGGTTTAAGAAGTTTGCCGATTCTTAAAGTTAAAACTTAATTACCGTTGGTCAAACAATTTTTTTGCCCTATTACCAACAAACATAAGAACACCAGGATAGCTAGAGATATTCATTCTATGACAGTAAGGCAATTAAAAGAAATTTTAACTTTTACTGAACATTGAAAGAATTTTCCAGTTGGCGTATCGAAACCAGAGTTTTCAACTTTTAAAACTGTTTTGAAACAGCAAAGTTGTCGAATCAAATTACAGTATACTCACTGGGTCGTTTTTCCGGCGGAACTGGCTGCACCGTCGTCGGTGGTGGAGCTTTTACAGGTCGCAATCTCCTTGGACTCTTTGCCAGTGCGTGCGAAATACTCGGAAGCCTTATGTCCAGGTGTGATCCTCTCTCTGTGACGATTTTGTTGTTCATAGCGTAAAGTTTAGTCGTAATGTCTCGTGCTATGAGGGTAGTGACTACTGAAGCCAAGTACTGCTCTTTAACGAAGAGGTATTCAAGAGAAGTGCGCTGCCAATACACGTAGCGACAGGATGATGCTGCGACTATCGACACCTAGTAAAATATATGAAAACTGTTATCATCTCTAAAACTAGCTTAAGAAACATAGGTAAATATAAGGCTTTTCTAATTTCCTGAAGTAGCTACGACTTCCATTAAAAATATTTCTATTTCTTCATTCGGCGAACTACGTCTGTCGCCAGTTTTCTCCATTCGGCATTATATTTTTCACTGGGAGTTTAAACCGGGGTGGAAGTAGTTTAGTGAACTCGTCAATATTTAACCCCGTTTCTTGATTTTATAGCCACTTCGGCTGCTGAAAAGTCGTATCAGACTACAATTAGGTCACCGAAATGGTATATATATTGCCAAACATGTGAACCTTACGTAAAATACATTAACCTTACCAATATTGGTATATTTGCGAAACAGGCTGTTTTAAAATTCAGTCTATAAAGGCTGCCAACAATTTTGTAGTTTTCGTTCAAAGACCTGCACTGCTAAATAAAGTCAAAGCTCATAATTTCATTGAAATCTTTTCAGTCTGTGTCTTAAAAGTTTGTGATTAAACTATCGATCTGATCTGCAGAAAAGAAAGGAAAAAGCTCTCATTTAAAACGTGGCACTTAATAACTTTTGTTCGGCTTAATATCGTACAAGATTACAAGAATTTTTAGGTTAGAGATACAGAAAGCTTTTCACCTGAATTCAAAGTTCAAAGCATTTCACCTGAATAATGAACCCATTATCTGCACCCTCCTGTGTTAGTTAGGCTCATTACCTTGCTTAAAAAGGTGACTGCGAGGCTATACCAACGCCCCTCCATGTCAAATAAGGTGGCCTTGTAAGGGGATATTTTGTCGTAAATGTGACGACATTTATTTTATAGCATTGTAAACGGTCCCAATCTTCTATTTGCATGCGCATGGAATATTAATCCAATCAATCCTACAAAAAAACGAGTGCATCAAATTTTATCGATACTTCTGTGCTCAAAGGGCGTATACGCCTAAGTTCTATTTAGCGTATACGCTCTTTGAGCCCAGAAATATCGATATGTTAATCCGGCGATTAAAGTTAGGATTGTTATCGACTCAATAAGACGAAGCGAATCTTATGACCCCTACATGTATTGTATCTATGGGAAGACGTTGTTACATGTCAAGTCTCGTCAATTTCAATAATTTCATAATTTGCAGTTTGTTAGTCTCCAAAAACTTTAATTTGATTTATACATTTTTTACTCGACTGCCCAGTAGAGGGTAAGCTTTTTCGATTGTTGGATATATGTAACACATACATATGCCTGATTCATTATTGCTGCTTATAACCAAAACGCTATTCAAGTGCGAGGTGTTCTTAGATTTGTCATGGTTCCAGATTTTCTTAATAAACATTTTATGCCATTGAGTTTTTTAATTGGTTAAATATTATTTTTGTATCTATTTTATTATAACGAACCAAGATTATCTGCTACACCCATAGACGCAGATTATGTCTATATTTTTAGCTGAAGATATTATCATTGTTAATGACCCGCCTTAATGGGAAAGTTCTTGGTGAGTTGTTTATGAATTTCAGGAGAGTTGATTAATTTTTAATCCAATGTTGGGGTGAGGTTAAAACTTAGTATAAACGTATGCGTATATATCGTAACAAAAGTCTTTGAATTTTTTTCCGTAGCTGACGTTTGCGTACGTTATGCGTCAGAACCTCTTAAATATAGGTATATTCGTCCTACAGGGTGAAATTTTGTTGGGGTCGTTCCCGTTAACTGTGGCTCTTACCCATAAAATTTTTCAAAGGAGCCCCTATAATCGGAGTATAAAAAATATTATTGGACTCCTCATTCAAATTGATCACGTTACCAATTTCTAAGGACATCATTTTTTTTGTTTCGATGGTAAGGTTTCCTAGGGGAAAAATGTTTCAGTTTCTTTAGTAGAAGCTATAGCTAACGGGAACCAAACAATTATTTAATAGTTATAAAGAAGAACAAAGAGACAAACTCATTTAGCATTTATAGTATGAGTAACCATTTTCATTCTACAAAAAAGAGCAGTCCGAGCTATATACCAACTAACGATTCCGAGAATCACTTCGAGATAGATGCTAACAGTTGCCGGTCAGTTTATTTACGAAAATGCATGTACGATCGTAAAAATTTAAAAATGTTTTTTAAAAACAGTGACAGGCATAACCGTAATTTGAGAAGTGAAAATAGTCTTGACATTGCTTAAAAATCATTTGTGTGCACACTTTTATAACAAAAATTCCGAATGACGTGTGTGAAGTAAACGTTGTTTATTATGTTCAAGACTGTGGATTATTTGAATGATAAAGACATTTGGAATATTTCTCCAACAAAATGATATGACGTTTAGGTATAAGAGTGCTTAAGTGCCTACGTAAAGAAATAAATTATTTTAATTTTTTTTAAATGTATTTAATTAACCTTATAAATTTTATTGTACTCACCTTAAATTTTTCGTCAATAGTCGCTCTGCTGGACTCGAACTCTGGTGAATCGAGGAATTCGCAAGGCAAGATCGGATGCAGGAACTGATGGCCGCTCATTACGTTCACCTATAGACAATAATAGTGTAGTTTCCACTATAAAAATAAATATTCTTTAAACGGAATGTGTGAAGAAAGAGAATATCTTACTTATTTGCATTTTATAAAATAATATAAAAAATATACCCGCCTCTTAACAGGAAGTCCTTGATTCGATTCTCGGCGTGATCTTAGTCGTTTAAATCATTTAATTTCTACCATCTTGCATCTAAGTATATCTTCATTTATTTTGCGATACACGAACAATTATTTACAGTGATAAGAACTACCTATATTAATTAGGTGGGAAATACCGGATAGAATATGTATATTTTGCCAAGTTTCATAAAGCTTGAAATATTTTTGAGATACCAAAAATATTGATTTGGAATAATCCGTTGAAGACGTAACTGATTTCGAACCTTAAGCAAACTATCTTGATATACACGTACGGTACTATAATAATAATAATTAATAAGGTCAAAAAGTTTAAATATTATGTTTTAAACGGCCGTAAGAACCACAGAGCAGACGAAGACGGTTACACTGGTACCTATTTCTTATACGGTGATACGGTATAGGTATAAAATCAGTAATAGCAGTACTAGCTCAGTAATAGTTCTTGTTGGCTCCTTCCTTATCAGGATGGAACGTGGAACCCTAAAATAAAGCAAATACAAAATTCAACGCAAACAATCTTAACTGTTTATTTATAATGTATTAAAATACATTTTTCTTCTGTTTTAGTAAAATATTTGAAAATATCAAATATCTTGGGTAAAATTTAGTTAAAGTAGGATTGCTTTTATTTATACAGAATCGATAGTTTTTCGCTACGCGCTGCTATCGTGCTACGTTAAGGCGTAGTAGTTTATTGCCGTAGACGCTCCACTTGCATGCTGACTGGCTGTATTTAAATGTTGTGTTTTTCCTATTTGCAGGAAATATAGTGAAACGTTAAATTTTGTGGGTACAGTAAATATAATATTTCCCTAGTGCATAATTTGTCGAGTGTGGAAACCGAATATACCTATCCCAATTCAATACTAGATATTCATTGCAAACATTGGCACGCGCGGAGGCAAAAATTGTTTTAAACCCCAGTGCGACGAGGCGCGGCATTTAAACTTTCCATTTACATATTTTGATAATATTTGGAATATTTTTACAATATTTACGTGATCCAATTTTAAAATGCGTTTTGTACACGATCATTCAGGGACTAAATGTATGCGCACGCACGTACTGTTACGAGAGGTAAAGGGAGGTGATGAATCACTGACGACGATAAAGAGAAGTGAAAGTAGACATCGTGTCGTACCAGGACGTCAAAGAGTAGGAATAAATGGCGCTTACTCCATTGATATCCTGGACATCAACGAGACATTTAGGTACACGTCAAAACACTGAAAACTAAATATTGTCCAGATGGTAAGTATACCAACATAATTAAAAACATTCAAATACCTATGTTAAATTTAAATGTTAAATAAGAGAAAAATGACAATTCTCACTTACTAATATTTTTTTTACAAAGCGTTACTTTATTGGCATAATGGACAAGAATTCATTGTAAGTATAATGTAAAGTCGATGAGCCATTTTAATGTAGCTCGGAGCGTCAGTGACATCTGGGGGCACTTGATTGTACATGTAAGTGTTATCTTAATATAAAAGACATCAACGAGACGTGCAACTGATCATCATATCATACACGTAGAATCTGAAATGTAATTCGCGAAAAACAAAGAAGCCTAGGGTAGAACCATTCCTCTAGTCTACTTACAATACGTGAGGTGTCTCCTATTTAAGGGACACTATTGTCTTCATGCTTCAACTGATGACAGTATAAGAGTCGTTCTTAGAAGGGAACCCTAAATAATTACCTTTCCTGACAGTAAGAGCCCCAGCCGATCCGTCTTGGTGAGGTTCTGCATCGCGTACGCCTCCCCCGCGTGCAGCGACATTATGACCGCGAAGTCGGGCGACACCATCCGCTTGAACTGCAGCCGCGACACCTGGTGGCAAAGCTACCTACTGTTAATACCCAAAGACATTTACATTAGGGTTAGGGTATGAGTGACGCTAGCCAGATCATAGAAATTGCCCAGATCATGTAATTGTAATGGCTAGCCATATCGTTGAGGGGTCTCCATTGACTCTGTTTTGTCAGATCTCCTCGACGATATGACCAAGGCATATATATTGTTATTAAATATATTTTAAGCTGGGGCATTAAAGTTCTCGAGTGGCAACCGCGCATCGGAAAACGCAGTATAGGCAGGCCTCTCACTCGGTGGACCGATGACCTGGTTAAGGATGCGGGAAGTCGCTTGATGCGGGCAGCGCAGGACCGGTCGGTGTGGAAATCCTTGGGGGAGGCCTTTATCTAGCAGTGGACGTCTTTCGGCTGATAATGATGATATTTTAAGCTGAACGCTAACTGTTGCCGCCCCCATTAATATTATTGCAACATTAAAATAAAGAAATTATAATTATTACTCCATCACATTTATTTACGATACAAAGTAAAAAAATATTGCGAATACATTAATAAGACACGTTTCTGCAGATCGTCAAACTAACTGGATGCCTCTTAACAGTGGTAATCAGTCGCTTCGACGAAAAGTTATTCAAATCCGTCTCACCTTAAAAGGCTCGAACAGGGTGTGGTAGACCTCCTCGAGCTCCGGGTCGAACTTGACCGGCCTCATCTCGTACACCAGGTAGACCACCTGCGCCAAGTTCAGAAACACGAAGCCGAAGTTCCACGAGAACGCGTCTGGCGAGCAAATCACGTGCCACGCCCATATGGAGTACAGCATGAAAGCTAAAGATAAAATTACTATTATAGTATTACTATTATAGTATTATGGAGTTTACTCAGAATCAAGTATAGAATACAGGAAAAATATTTAAAATATCCGATCTACATTTAGTTTTCCATAGGTACTAATTCTGAATAGTGAATTTAATTACTTACATTATTTCTTAGAATTTGTATGAAAAAAAATGGCAGATCGGATTTTTTCAATATTTTTCCTGCATCCTATATTTGATTCTGAGTAACCCTTTAAAATTTTAAACGCTCTTTTTTACTCTGTATATTTTGTTTTGATCTTAAAACGGACAGGTATCGAGGAGGAGAGGATTTTATTTAATGAATTCTTTTCTATTTATCATCATGAATATCATACGTCTATTGCAATGTGCGTTGCAATTTAATGATCTTTATTTTTATGGCTGTATTCGATACCGGATCGACACACTTTTCTGCTTTGTTTGGAGGAGGATGTTTTGGAGGGAGTTTCTTGTTGACCTTTGGACCCGATGTTTCTTCTTTCTCCGCAAACACTTCCGAAACGTTGGGTATACGAGTTTCAAATGCATAGTGGTCGATTATTTCACTATGCATTTAAGAATTAAATCAATAATACATATTTATTCTACAAAAAAATTAAAGATGCCATCAGAAATACAAACTTGTTCAATGCGTCGTGTCTCCACGTACCAGGCTTCATTTGTAATAAAATAACAAGTTCAATTCTTAGTACTATACGTTTAGAATTTATTTGAATAGGAGTCAGGGGTTAACATTTACGTAGTTCTACGTTTTCCGCTTTTCAAGCGACTTCAAAAAAAGGAGGAGGTTCTCAATTCGTCGGAATCTTTTTTTTTTTTATGTATGTTCACCGATTACTCGAAGACGCCTGAACCGATTTCGAATTTTTTTTGTTTGAAAGGGTATACTTCACAGGTAGTCCCATATAAATTTTATCGAAATCGATTCAGCGGTTATTGAGAAAATCAACAAAACATAGTAAAATTGGAGTTGTTGCGATTGAAGTCGGTTGTTTTTAACGTATTCAGCGTGGTCAATTATCACTGTTAAACGTGACAGTATACAGGATGTTAAAATAGTGCGTTTGAGATTTTAAGGGGTTACTCAGAATCAAGTATAGAATACACGAAAAATATTAAAAAATACGGTCTTCAATTTTTTTTTTTCAGTTTCCCATACAAATTCTTGATTCACTATTCAGTTTTAGTATGGGAAACTGAACATCAATATTTTTCCTGTATTCTATACTAGATTCTGAGTAACCCCTTAAAATCTCAAACACACTTTTTAACACCCTGTATGACCTGCATAAAAGGTAATATTTTTAAATACTTGCCAAATATAAGAATAGTGTGCATCCAAAGTTGACCTTTTTTCGTGCTGGGAGCGCAATACGAGGCGACGAACAACATGTTCGAAAGCTAAAAACAAAATACTGCATGTAGATTGCAAAATAGTTTTTAGTAGGTAGCTTATGTTTATGAAATACAGTGGTGTTCGCCTACCTGAAACAGAGGATGCTGGGGTATTCGCCACAGTGGACACCATGGCCAATACCATGGACCTGAAAATATATTTTTTTATAGGAGTCGTTTTAGTTACCTACCTACATTCAGTAAGGTAACAACATGTCAATAAGGCCTCGCCTCGAATGCTAGGCACTGAATATTAACCTACGACTACGATTAACATATACTTAATATTTATGAATCTTAATAAACACAAACAAACCTGAAGGCAGAGTATAATTCACAGAACCAAAATCATGAAAAGTCCCGTTTACTCCAGGCCACGAGAAATTATATTCGCCGATTTCCATAAATTCGCTTTTTACTCCAGATAAACCACCTTGATGGGACATCTTGTTTTATTTTGGATGAATTATGAATTAAAGGAATCAATTAACACCTTAACTACGTTTTCTAGTTTATTTATTATCTTTACGTCAAGTAAAGCACACTCGACGTGCACTCTTCGCGCCAAATCGATATTTTCCGCTTTTCCGACATTTCCGCTTTACAGCACCATCTAGGTTACTTACGTACGAACTACGAACAAATTCAGCTTTAGTGTCTGTCTATGGTAGTTTTTGGACGCACGTGCGTAATTTAAGTTTTAACAATTATTACATGATAACTAGGTGGATGAGTGTATTTTAAAATACAAATTATATCTAAATAAAATGTAAGTTCAATAGTTTCTTTTTGTTTTATCTACCTTCTCAAAAACACCTGATTCCTAAATCAGTAAAAAAAAGTTTGACTCCTTCTGACATTGATCACTCCACTCTATCTTGTCTTTGCTCACGTTCATTCATAGGAAGGTATGCGATTTGTGTGATTTCGTAAGTTTTATTAAATCAATTTTAATTGCGATGAGGTAGCATCGTTTAACGTGAAACATATAAATAATACCCTAGTAATATGCCTTAACAGTTTTGAGTTGTAAGTGATATATCAACTTTAGCGGGAATGCCGAGCTCAGCAAGTGCCAGCGTTGCGAATGGTGAGTACGATCTTGAACACTTGACTAAATACAGCGTGACTAATTTATTAAGACCAAGTATATACTGCGATTTCTTGATTTCAATCCTACAATCTTCCCCAAATTTCAAGTCACTACTCAAAGTTTCGCTGAGCATTAACCTATGGACGAAGTGTCTCGGATTTCTCAGAATTTGTTCTAGAAATCAATAAGTACAGTGAGATATCAAAGCAAAATAATCTTCTTAAGTGACTTCTATTGAGGTGCATACAAAACCAATATTTATTATTCTCTTCAATGAACAACCATGTTCTTATAACTATGTAAGTTCATACATACATACAGTACTTGGGTATTATCTATACTCTGTACCTACCCAAAATAAATAGCCTTAAAATATTTTCTTTTTACATTTTCAAATGGTATATTATAGTTCAGTTAATATCTTTCTGTTTATTTGTATCTGCTTTGCTTTAATTGGAAGAGTTTTGTTCATTAAACAGGAACATTCAAGAATGCCCTTGTAATTGTCATATAACATTGGGGTCATATCAATTCTAGGGGTGAAACAATATGGCTATTAGGATATCAACACAAATTACTAATACATCATAATTTTTATTTCAGTAATAAGTTATCATACAAATGCATTATGACTTTCGTTTAAATACCCACCTATGTCATTAATGGGGGCATTGTATGTAATTTTATCTTTTTTATGTATTTTGTTGATGCACATTAAAAAAGGAAATTATAATGATAACAAAAGTTTCAAAAGTGTATAATTATTATTGATCGGAAATTCGGATGCAATTTCGTTTTTAGAAAGAATAGTATGGATATGCCTTTCCCAATAAATTTATAGATTTTCATAGAAAAAATTGCTGGGATACTGGGATCGTAAAAAACATTGGAATTCTTAATTGATGATCTGATTGTAGTGAATTTTGATTTTATTGAAAATTGTATGTATGCTATTATGTGTTTATATCCACAACTTATTTTATATACCCAGGGTTACTGGTAAGTAATCCTTGTAGGAGGTGATAGGGGGGCTAAAATGTGAAAAATTTAACACTACATATGTATGGGCAATAGTTTCCAATTCTATTCAAAACGGCATGCCCATATTATGCTAGCTCTCCAATTTTATAACTTAATTTTATCTAAAAACTGCAGAAATATTTTGAATATGATATCACATACTTACTGCATTATACATACAGGGTGTTAAAAAAAGTGCGTTTGAAATTTTAAGGGGTTACATATTGAAAATTTTTTTTTCAGATTCTCATACTAACTCTGAATAATGAATCAATAATTTGTAGGAAAAACTGAAAAAAAAATTTAAGATGAGATTTTTTCAATATTTTTCCTGGATTCCATACTTGATTCTGAGTAACCCGATGAAATTTCAAATGCACTTTTTTTAATAACCTATATATGTATAATGTAACACAATTGCTTGACAGTACTTAGGAACTTCGTATTAAGTAGACAAAAAATAAAGCGTAAACTGCTACCTATTTCAAACTTATTTATTAGACTTAATTTAATGGACCTTGTCCGTGTCCAGTGTTCCTAAATCTATACATATAATAGTTTGAGCCTATTTTGTACAGTTATAACTTAGATTTTTTCTCCTGAATTAAAATGATTATTTGTTTACGTAATAACATCTTTTTAAAATATGTAATGCTTAAATGTATTAATTGACTAATATTTCTCATATAATAAATTTCTTAAAAAAGAAAAAGCTAAATCTAATGAAGCTTTATGTGAGTAAACAAAACTCGAAGTAAATTTAAAATATACTTGAAAAATAAATAAAAAACATCAATAAATGACAACCACAATTTCTGGAGGATATATATTACTTACATGTATAAAGTTTTGTTAGAATCGTAAAATCTTAAAAAAAGATTGTTGACAATGTATTTATAATGAATATTGAGCACCAATCCTGAAAAATAACAATAACTATATTACTACAGTTTCATCCTAATCACTTCATTCTTCTCCACTACTTAAGTTCTGTTATCAATAATTACTTTATATTATGTATATTAATATTATAGTTTGTGGTAACTTTGTCATGGTACCTAATATGAATGTTAATATTTTCACTACTGCACGCAAATATTATTACTTCTCTCATCCTCCTGTGTTCATGAACATTTACTCACAATGCTTTGCTGGGGATACTGTTGGGATAAGTGTAAACACACACTTTTTATTTATACCTTGTTCCAATCAAGAAAAAGTAAAAGGTAAACAAACTTACTATGGTTCTGACACATGTCAATGCCAGTCGCCTAATAAGTTTGTTTACCTTTTGTTTTTTTTTATTGGAATGAACTATTGAACTTATGTGGTCAACACATTTGAGTTAATATTTATTTTGGACCATAAGTGAGTGTGTTTGCATTTGTCTAGTGTGATGTTAGCATGTGTTTGCACTTAAATTATTGCCCTTTACAATATTTGTTTTAACTGTGTTTTATGGTTAATAATAATATTCGGGATTAATCAGGGATGATCAGTGATACTCAAAATCAAAAAAATATATAGATTTTTTATGTTTACATAAAATCTGTATTATGTATGTGTGTAAACTTGTCTAACTTATTCTTAACCTGTAGTTTTAAGTTGGTCTTAAAAGTCAGGTCAGTAGTAACCATTTACATATTTAGTTTGCTTCTTGTAAAAAACTTACAAGCAAGAAATGTTTACAATTGGAACCGATTAATGTTTTTCAGCTCTTAATTTTATTCCATCTTGTTTGTGAAAGCTGATAATATAATATGTACATTTTATGTTTCATTCAAGGTTAATTCATGCATCACCATCAGCTCACAAATGTCACCTAATATTGGTTCATACTTTTCTATGACATGCCTATAATATCGTATAACCTCAATACTGTACCTAGTTACACAAGTGAAAAGCCTCTTGCAAAAGCATATTATACTATATTACTATGCAAGATAATCTTAAGTACTTATTTTATTTGACCTAGTTTAAATTCATGTTTTTGTCATCCACAACCACTAAAAACCAAAACCAAGTAAAGTAGTAAAGTGGTTATAGGAATATGCCTTAATCACGCTACGATCACGCCCGTTAACTATCTATAAACACCATCTTAACCTGGAAGGATTACATTTTTTGTGGCATTTTCTCGACCATTTTCATGTTTCTCAGACAAAATTCAAGGCATGTTAAACTACAGCAGTATAAGCGACATAGGCCTCTTGAACATTTTTGGCACTAGGGTTCATCACTAATCACTACCATACACCCACAACCTGCAATCATATGGACTTAGCCCTGTGTGTGGAGTGTTTACTAAGGCCTCCAGCACCAGTGGGGATGCTATGGATTGTTAACAAACTAAAAACATGTTTTAACATTATTTGCAATTAATTAACTGGAAAATCTTATTATTTGAAAAACTAAAGAATTAATATTTTGTAGTACTCTGTAATTGCATATCGTCAAAATTCTAAAAGGCAAATATCGTTGATTAATATGATACCTACCCAACATGAATTCTTGTTGTGTCAATTAACAGGTATTAAAGTAGGTAGGTATGATCAAAAAGTATTTTATTTATGAGAGATAGCTTCTTAGTGGGCAGTGCAAACACGGTGTTATCATCAACAGCCAACAGCTATCCCCGGTCGGGAATGCAGACCGTTTGCTCATTGTTTCAGACGAATACGAAGTGATTGGCGAGGCACAATGGCAGATCCTAGAGAATACCGTAGACGATCAAGTCATCAAAATTATTGGCTTAAAATATTCCAAATTGCGAGCGGCAATATTCCACACAATATGCATATTACTCTGTGGTCTGCCTTACTTTGCTTTTGTGTATTACAAATGGATCAACCGATACAAATACGTAAGATGCAGTTTGAAAACGGCTAATGAAATATGTGGTAAGGAAAGTTTAAATATTTTTGTAATTGTATAAAATATAAGCAAGTACCTATTAATTTGGCAAGTTGATATATTTTAAACTTTTATTTCAGTTACTGACTCCTCTGAAAAGTTGTTCAATCTGGAAAAAGTACACGAAGTGGATCTTAACCTGTCGAACCACCGAGACAACAAGTTGCGCTACTTTATTTACCAACATAGCCGCTATATCTGGCTTCACGAGCAGGGCGCCTACGTCAATGTTTTAGCACTAAACGAGAAGCTTACTCTAAACCTGCTCATGGACAATATGTCTGGTATCAATAAACGACAGCAAACCGAACTGTGAGTGATGTCAATTTGTCTGTTTTGTGTCTTCTTTTTCTGTTATCTTTATGTCTTAACTAACAACAACCATTTTCTTTGTAGCGTAAAGCTTTACGGACCTAATTCCGTGGATGTTGAAGTTAAAAGCTATTGGACGTTGTTTGTGGAGGAAGTTTTCAATCCATTCTACTTATTCCAAGTGTTCTCCATAATTCTCTGGTCCTTGGACGAGTACTACCAATATGCGACGTGCGTCTTCATTCTCTCCGCTGGCTCTTGCATGTTGGCTCTGTACCAGACTAAGCAGGTAATTTGTTAAAGCGTGTAGATTGAACATTCTTACCTTAGATTTTTTGGCAATCTGCCTAATTCTATCTGGAAATTATATCCGAAATGTAAAGTTTGTGCTCTTAACTTTGCTTTTAACGTAACACTAAATTATTTTTAATGAAACAAACAAATTTGGGAAGTTTGTAAGCTTTAAGCAATTAGTCTTCACTAAAAACAATGATTGTGATAATAATCAGTTTGCGTCACATAAGACATAGTTAAACGAAGTTCCATCGCCCTATTCATCAGTCTATGAGTCATGGCCGTTTTAATAGTACGCTTCGACAGTCTTGAAAGACACATACATACATATAGTTTATTTTACGAATACGAAATGATGACAGTCATCTTTTATCGAGTTGGAAGGTTACAAGCACATGTCTATTCCATTAATTCATAATTTTATTATTCCTCACGCCTGTACAAAACTATTTAATGCCATACCTTTACAACTTTATATATTATTATTATTATTAATTTTAGGAAGACTACCAGCTTAACGTTTACATTGGAAGTGATATGTTTAAATACATACAATGCTATTAATAAGTCTCCATCGATAGATGAACAGATAAGAGCAGGTGCACACTTGTAACCTACCTTCCAGATGAGTATAAACCTGCACAAGATGGCCGGCTCCACCAGTGCGTTCACGGTGACCGTGCTGAGGCCGTCGCGCACGGGCCGCGAGGAGTGCGTCGTGAATGCCGGCCGCCTGGTGCCCGGCGACGTGCTCGTGCTGCCGCCGGACGGCTGCGTGATGCCCTGCGACGCCATGCTGCTTACCGGGACTTGCATTGTCAACGAGAGCATGCTCACGGGTAAGATTGCTTTCAATAGGTTAGTGCGTCGTGAACGCCGACGTGCTCGTGCTGCCGCCGGACGGCTGGGTGATGCCGTTCGACGCCATGCTGCTCACCGGGACTTGCACTGTTAATTAGAGCATGCTTACAGGTAACATTGTGTTCAACAGGTTATAGTTGATTGATAGTCGTCATCTGAGTTTCTTTTTAACAAATGTCAATTGCGCATGAAATTCACTGTACGTTTTTCTGCTGAGGATGTAGCTATTAGAACTGACTCGATACGAGTGTGCGAGACTTGGTAGCTCGGAAAGGAGAATAATTTTATCATTAACATATGGTTTTTATGAGAAGTCTCGCAATTCATTAGATATTTTGTTGCAGGTGAAAGTGTCCCAGTGATGAAAGGTCCTCCATGCCCGTCCGGGGAGATATATTCCACTGACACACACAAGAGACATACACTGTTTGCTGGCACCCACGTTATTCAGACAAGATTTTACGGAAATAATCAGGTAATTAATTTATATTTCACAAGCAACTCATTACAATTTTACAATGCAACATGCAAATCTGATTTTGTTCATCAAATTAACTTTGTTGTTTAATACTTTTGATTGTAGGTTCTTGGCGGAACATTATATCTTACTCATTTTGGCAAGGATTTTTCACTAATTCCACAAAAAAAAAGTGGAATTAGTGAAAAATCCTTGCCAAAATGAGTGAAATGAACTTTGGTTTTCAGGTCTTAGCAAAAGTAGTGCGGACTGGTTTCTACACTGCAAAAGGAGAGTTGATCAAGAGTATACTCTTCCCCAAAGAGTTTGAGTTCCAGTTCTACAAAGATGCCATAAAGTTCATGATATTTATGGCTATTATAGCTGGTATAGGCATGGCGTACTCAATCCACCTTTATGTGCTGAGAGGGGTAAGTTTAACAGCCTTTTTAATATTCCATGTTATCGGTTTTCCTGCACCTAGATTTTATTTATTTATTTATTTTTATTTTATTTATTTATTTATAAACAGATACAATTTTACAATTATGTAACTTATTATATAACAGTTTACTTAATGTACTTATATAACGACATAAAGGATTACATTGGTAACCAAACTAGGATAACCTGTGCTATGGAACCAATGTTCACCGTACGAATAGTTGTCATGCATACAAAAATATATAGGGTGACTTTAAATTAGTTCTTGATACGAAAGGCTATGCATGTGCTCATGATAACAAACAACTTTCCCTAAGGAACCTATAGTCAAATCGCAAAAAAAAATGTTGGACCCTCCATACAAATCCAGCAACTGACCGGCCAAATTAGTATGAAGAGTCCAACATTTTTTTTGCGATTTGACTATGGTTTCCTTAGGGAAAGTTGTTCGTTATCATGAGCACATGCATAGTCTTTCGTATCAAGAACTAATTTAAAGTCACCCTATATATTCAGGTGACAACAAAATATAACCTAATCAGAAATAATTGGAGCATAAAGAAAGTGTTAGGAAAACAGAAACTGTACTTATTTGTGTATGTGCATGCGAGCAAGTATGTACGTGTGCGTGGGTGTGTATGTGTATGTGTTTGTGTTTGTGTGTGTGTGTGTGTGTGTGTGTGTGTGTGTGTGTGTGTGTGTGTGTGTGTGTGTGTGTGTGTGTGCGCGTGCGTGCGTGCGTGCGTGCGTGCGTGCGTGTGTGTGTGTGTGTGTGTGTGTGTGTGTGTGAGTGTGTGTGTGATTACATTTTTTAAACTAGTTCCCGCAGATAAGACGGTCCGTTTTAGTACTTTAATTAAATTAAATTATAGTATACGACAATTCACTTGGTATACAAAAGTATTCAATCAACTTTCATACTGCAGACCTTCTTCGGCTTCTGAGTTTAGACCTATAACAGTTACTCATTTGTGACGTTCCAGCTGCAAAGGTACCTTATGGTGGGTATTGAGTTATGCATATTCCTGAAATCTGTGACTAATAAGCTATTTATTCTGATAATGCAAAGTGCAAAGTAAAAAAAACGAGTTTTTTTGCGAAATATGACTAAAAAATGTTGATTAAGTAATATTTACTTAAAGAAAAGGGTCTAAATGGAGCATTTAGATAGATTAAAGATGTTACTGTTCTAAACGCACCTCTCTGTCCGCGCCTCAGCCCCCCGCACCCCGCGCCTCACCCCCTCATCCCTTTCCCTGGGCCTCACTCTCCCCCGCGCTTAACACACTCCGCGGTCCCCGCGCCCCCCTGCACCCCACTCCTCACCCCCTCGCACTCCTCTGCCCACGCCTCAGCCCCCTGCTCGCACCTCACCCCCCGCACCCCGCTCTTCATCCCCCGCATCTCACCCCCTCATCCTATTCCCTGGGCCTCACCCTCCCCCGCGCCTCCTTGCTCCTCACCCCCCCGCATCCCAGGCCTCACATTCCCCGCGCTTCTCTCCCCCCGCACCCCACTCCTCATCCCCACGCCTCACCGGCCCCCTTATCCCATACCCTGGGCCTCACCCTCCCCTGCGCTTCACACGCTCCGTGCTCCCCGCGCCTCACCCCGCAACCACTCCCCGCCTCCAACCCCCCGCACCCAACCCCCCGCACTCCAGGCCTCACATTTCCCGTGTTTCTCTCCCCCCCGCGTCCCGCTTCCAAGCCTCACCCCACTCCCGCGCTTCACCCGCTTCGCGCTCTCCGCGCCTTATCCCCACCCACATCTCACCCCAAACAAATACAAAGACAACTGGCACGGCGGCGATGATTGTGCGAAAAGGACGAAAGATGCTAAAAACCAAAGAAGAACGTGTTAAATTATTTTTATAGTTAAATTATTTCCATCTAAGACACGGCCATAAGCTACCTTTTCTATTAAACTTTGAGATCATATTTTGAGCTAGTGGTTTACATAAAATAAAAAATAAAAATATGAAAAGAAAGGAAAAATGATGTAGTTTAATAATAAGAAATAAATAAAAAAAACGTATTTTTGACTCATTTTCACAAAACATTAAATATCTCCGAAACTAAAAACCTCCATAAGGTACCTTTTCCCGTGGAACGTCACATTGACATTGACGTATCAACATAGGGACAATTGCATTGTAGTCATTCCCTTAACACTATAAAAGCTTTAATTCCAAGCTTTTAAACATATTCAATAACTGTTCCAGAGTGCAGTAAGCACTATAATCCTTCGAACACTGGACATCATCACTATAGTGGTGCCCCCGGCGCTGCCGGCCGCTATGACAGCGGGTATCGTGTACAGTCAGCAACGTTTGCGCAGCCACAAGATCTTCTGCGTGTCTCCGCCGCGCATTATCATCTGTGGGAAGCTGCAAGTCATGTGTTTTGACAAGGTAAATCTGGCTAAAGGTTTTTTGACAGTAATATTCTTGACAGTGGTGTCGATCCGGTGTTTACGATTAAATTTATTTGACAGGACTAAACTTCCTGTCCTGTACTTGTCTTTTCGATATAGAAAGAAAAAGACACACCATTTTAATTAAGTTTAATCCTGTCAAATAAGTTTAATCGTGAAAACCGAATCGACACCAGTGTCAGCCTAGAAACTATGATAGCTTTACAACCAATCCCAACTTTCCTCTTACGTATGGATATCTATTTCGCCATATCTCGCGCTGTGGCAATACAGGAATCCACATCTCACCTTTTGAACTCTGCGCATCTGGTAGCCTGGTAAAATCCGCATATGGACTGTTCATTATGAATAATGCTAGTAAAAGAAATCAAAATTCACTATTATTCACTTCACTGGTGACTTAATTCACTCCTGATTTTTCCCCCTGTTCCTGTTGGTTTAACTATGTACTAACTAAACTAACGTATTATTATTCTTTTTAACTCATACGCAAAATGTTATTTTCCAGACAGGTACTCTAACGGAAGACGGGCTTGATTTCTATGCTGTGATCCCGTACTACCCAGGCGAGGGTTTCGGCCGCTGCATTGTTGACGTATCGATGTTGCCATTAAAGAGTCCCCTCACACAGGCGCTTGCCTCGTGTCACTCGCTAACCAGCATCCAAGGGCAGCTCAAAGGAGATCCGTTGGACTTGAAGATGTTTGAATTTACGCAATGGGTGAGCAAGTTTTTCTATTAGCAGTTACAAAAATTATGCGGCTACTTTGTACGTTCTTATTTTTAGTACGATTAAAAATAATCGTAATATTTGTTTATTATTGACTCTATAACTTCGAGAATTTTCAACATACATATCGTATTTTTAGTGAACACACCTACTTCTGTGTTATCACAAGCGTCGCTTATCTAATCGCGGATCGTAGCTTCCTGCATTCATTTTTGATATCAAACGTGATTCAATATTTTTGCGTAAAACTCGTTGTGACGCCTTATTCAAATATTCTATCTGTCATTCTACAGATACTTGAGGAGCCAGGGACGGAAAATACGCGATACGATAATTTGACACCTGCAATAGTGAAACCCTCTCCCAAACACGATGACGATGATTTGCAGAACTTGGAGAATTATGATCCGTACACAATGGAGATGCCTTATGAGGTAAACTGGGCGAATCAAGTTTCATTGTATAATATTGTTTAAGAAATAAAAAAAACCTACGCCGCAGTGATTTCCCAATTAAATAGCTGCATTTTCCTTCTAGATTGGTCTGTTACGGCGATTCCACTTCTCTTCGTCCCAACAGTCTATGGGAGTTATCGCGAGAGTGCTCGGACAACAACAAATGGTTTATTTTGTCAAGGGAGCCCCTGAAAAGGTTGGTTGATTGTTTGTAACTTACATACAATAAATCACGTCTTTCCCGCTAAAGTAACATTAGCAGAATGATTTTTTCAATCTATATATTAAGCTAAACTTTTACGTGATTGACCTTGTATTAACCTAGACCTAGAAAAGCAAACGCTAGCTCAGGCCCAGATAAACCTAGCTAACATAAAATTGACCGTATATTAACACCACTAACAGACTTTTCATTTAAAATTAATACCACATTTAAGGTTGCAGGTATGTGCAACCCGGAAACGCTGCCAGAAAACTTCAGCACAGTCCTTCACGAGTACACTTCAAACGGGTTCCGTGTTATCGGTTTCGCCTACAAAAAGCTGGACCGCAAGATGAAGTGGATGGACGCGCAGAGGATCAAACGGGAGACGCTTGAGTGCGACATGACCTTCCTGGGCTTTCTAGTCATGCAAAACAGCCTGAAGCCGGAGACCACTCAAGTGATCAAGGAGTTGCACGCGGCTAATCTGAGACAAGTTATGGTGACAGGTTAGTGAATCTTTCGTTTTTTTCTGTTTGATTTCGTCTCTCTCAGTTGCTCGGATTCTCTTTGCTAAGGTTAAAAAGATTGCTGGTATGAGTGAGTGTTAACCGTGTTTCTTTATTTCACAAGAGGCAGCTCCCAATTCCGTAGGGAGTCTTGGTAAGCCTGCTTATATCTTTCATCGTCATCTTATATCTTTCTTCTTCTATCATCATCATCACTTATCATCAGGTGAGATAATGTGTCACTCAGATAATCACTCCACATGTCACAGAATATTGCGAAAAGACCCCGCTTGGACAAAACCACACTAACGGCATAAATGTTTACTGCAAAATTTAAAAAAAACTCTCAATTACCTAGCCGTGTTTTATGTTCACTAGCCGTACTAAAAGGCGGTCGCATTGTCAGGTGACAAAATAACGACGGCGAAGTTTACTCACCTTTTCCTCGTAAAAAATTAAAAACACTCTGTTAACTAGCTGTGTTGAAGGTAAACTAGCCGTGTTTTATGTTCACTAGCCGTACTAAAAGGCGGTCGCATTGTCAGGTGACAAAATAACGACGGCGAAGTTTACTCACCTTTTCCTCGTAAAAAATTAAAAACACTCTGTTAACTAGCTGTGTTGAAGGTAAACTAGCCGTGTTTTATGTTCACTAGCCGTACTAAAAGGCGGTCGCATTGTCAGGTGACAACATAATGATGGCGATGTTTACTCACCTATTCCTCGTGCAAAACTAAAGACACTCTCTATTTACTAGACGTTTTAAAAGGCGTTAAACTACTACTGATCTATTCCTCGGGCTAATTTAAAACACTCTGTTAACTAGCCGCGTTAAAGGTACACTAGCCGTACTAAAAGGCGGTCGCATTGGCAGGTGATAACATAATGACGGCGATGTTTACTCACCTATTCCTTGTGCAAAATGAAAAAACTCTGTTAATTAGACATACTAAAAGGAGTTAAACTAATCTGTTCCTCTTGCAAAATTAAAGACACTCTCTGTTAACTAGCCGTGTTAAAGGTGCACTAGCCGTTCTAAATGTGCACTAGCCGTACTAAAAGGCACTAAACTGCTCATCTATTCCTCGTGCAAAATCAAAGACACTCTTCTAACTAGTCGTACTAAAAGGCGGTCGCATTACCAGGTGACAACATAATGACGGCGATGTCGGTGGCGCGCGGCTGTTTCATGGTGCAGCCGCACCAGAAGCTGCTGCTGGTGACGGCCGGCCCGCACCAGACGCTCGACACCCGCCCGCAGCTGCGGATGGAGGTCAGTTCGAGACACGTTTACCCTTATCAGTATAATATTTTACTCTTCTAGTTCAGATATAAGGTTATTTCTAACATATACAAATTAGTGTAGGACCCGTTAAACTGGAGATTAAAAAGAGGGGCGTTATAAGTTTGACGTGGGTATATGTGTCTGTCTGTGGCATCGTAGCTCCTAAACGGATGAACCGAATTTGATTTACTTTTTGTTTCGTTTAAAAGGTGACTTGATCGACAGATCGATAAATTATTTCATTTCAGTGTTCAGATTCAAGAATATCGGTTCAGTGGATTCCGAGTTATATTTTACTGTTGGAGGTGCTATAATTTTGGTTATTGAATAGAGAGTCCATTTTTTTTTGCTATTTGAGCAAATTCAAAGAACAAAAGTTGTTCAGAATGTTGAGTAGAAGCCCCAGTTGACCCTAATTTTATTACAACCTGTATACTGTATATTTAGAATTTCTTAACAGACGGTGAGGGCGAAAGTAAAACCAGTACAAACCGAACCGCTATCCTCTCATTTGATTAATTATATTGATGTGATGATAGATTATAATATTGTAATGATTTTCAGGTCGTTGGAGATGGCGGTGCTCCTAAGCTGTCAGTTGACTCTTACGTGGTAGCCCTTGAAGGGAAGACGTGGTCCGTACTGCGGACGTACTACCCGGAGCTGATGCCTACTATCCTTAGCAAAGGTGAGTCGATCATATAAGCAGCATTTTAGGTATCGTTTGATGGGTATTCTTTATAATTGTGTAACGTTCATATCCTACGCCAGCTCTTGTTTTGACTTTCATTAGGAATCGGATAGCCATTTGTGCGATATACTCGTATTTATCTTATTTATTTTGAGACGGATTAGAGCCATAGATAGATAGATACAACATTTAAAAAAAATGCTAAAAAGGGTCTTGACAGACAGACAGACAGACGGACGGACAACGAAGTGATCCCTATAAGAATTCCTTTTTTCATTTAGAGGTACAAATACACAACCTTTCCCATTAAACGCATAAATCTCCCTTCCATCATGAATCCATCAAAAAATAAACGGTATCGGTTCCCCAGGCATGATATTCGGGCGCTTCGGTCCCGACCAGAAGACGCAGCTGATCACGTCGCTCCAAAACGAGGGTCTCATCGTGGGCATGTGCGGCGACGGCGCCAACGACTGCGGCGCCCTCAAAGCGGCCCACGTCGGCATCTCGCTCTCCGAGGCCGACGCTTCTGGTGAGGTTCCTTTACACTTTCTAGCATAGATATTATGAAATAAAGACTTATTTAGTCTGAGCTTTCTAGCCAGCCGTAAGTATCTGACATGCTGTCGTATGTTGGCGGTATTCACAGCCAATATTGCGTGTTACGTTAAGAATGAAGTGAATAATTATGAAATCTTTTTCAGTAAACAGTTCTTTTTTTTAATGAAACAGTATAAAAACTTACTGGCTTAGAATTTCATTACATGTGCATTTTTTATTTATAAAAATGTCGTAATGAGTTTAGGAATGACTATACTAAATTATGACGTCATAGTTCGCTATTTCAATCATTTTTTCAGAAATAATTGCCGTTTTTGTCATTTTGCACGTCGCAGAAGAACTTTGGCGGAACCGTTGTTTATAATAGCTGTCGGCTGTTGCAGTGGCCGCGCCGTTCACGTCGCAGGAGCAGAACATCCGCTGCGTGGTGCAGTTGGCGCTCGAGGGCCGGTGCGCGCTGAGCACCTCCTTCGCCATCTTCAAGTACATGGCTCTCTACTCCTTCATACAGTTCTTCTCCATACTAATCCTGTACAATGTGAGTGGTTTGATAGACAATACAAGTATCTACAGTTTATTTATTTATTATAACGTTTATACGTATTTCAGGCAACTTTATAAAATATTACAGGCCATAGATAAATACGGATAGTATTAAATCGCGCATCAGAAAAATAATAATTGCAAACCTAACCTAACCTTTAGATGGTGAAACAGATTTTTTGATGGGTGATTAAATATTTCCCGATAAATACAAACTTATACAATAAAAGTAAATACAAGTTTTGTCCCTTAGATCAGCAGTCAGGATCTCTAAACACTGAGCCACCGAGTCTGTAAAGTGATATATATGTTTATTTTTCAGTTCTACTCCATCCTCGGAAACAACCAGTTCCTATATATCGACTTGGTGTTGACAACGCTGCTGGCGCTGTCGCTGGGCCGCGCCTGCCCCGGCCCGACGCTGACCAAGCAGTCGCCGCCGGTCTCCTTGGTGGCGCTGGCCAGTATCCTCCCGCTCGTCATGCAAGTCTCTTTGGTGCTGCTCGTGCAAATAGCCTCCATATACCTGCTGTACGCGCAGCCGTGGTGAGTGAACAAAAAGTCTTGTATAGTGCAACTTAAATCTATTTGGTCTGTGATCTATGGTTTGTTTGTACTGATCGATCGCTGACAAAGGTGATTTATACAGCTGTACAGCTTTTAACTCCAATAGCTAATAGTCCTACTGTACTGCGATGGTATTTTTTTTATTTACAGATTTTGATTTTTTTTCATGCTTCGACAAATCACACACGGTCATCTGGCCCCAAACTAGGATTCCCCGTATCCTGGGACTGATATACATACACATATACTTTTAAATACATACATATATAGATATAATACACCCAGACTCAGACCAAACAATTCTGTTCATCATAGAAAAGTTTGCTCTGTCTGGGGATCGAACCCACGACTCTCGGATCAGAGGTCAGGATCGCTAACCACTTAGCCACCGAGTCAGTCGATTGTATTGTCTCTCGTTGCTTCTTTAGAACCGATATCGTCCCGCCACTGCTGGGGCGCGAGTCTCTTACCATAACCATACTCCACACAAGGGGACCAAGTCCGGATTAGTGGAGGTTATGGGGCTAGTGGCCAACCCCATTGTTGTCAAAATTTATTAAGCTACCCATAAGACTTGACATAGCTTGCCATCCAGATCCTGACCGTGTCTGCAATAACTTTAGCTGCATGATCGACGCACACGACTTGCACGATCGACACGGTTAGTGTCGAACCGTTACAATGGCAGAGCTTACCTCTAAATATTGTTGTGTGCTTGCAGGTTTAGAGGCGTGGTGGGCGGTCCAGACGTGGAACAGATCCTGTGCTGGGAGAACACGGTCATCTTTATCGTGTCTGCGTTCCAGTACCTCATCATGGCTTGCGTCTACGCCAAAGGGTGGCCGTTCCGACAGCCGTTTTGTGCTAATTGTGAGTATTTGTGTCGAGAATGTTGTCGAATTTTTTTCTACTTTACATTACCAACGCCGTCAATATGTCGCCTATCTATATTAAACTACACTGGCTTCTAATAAAATATATGAAAAAGCTACAAAGAAGATCGTCAATAGCATTAAGAAAGTACTTACCGCTTAAAACTTTCGCCCGCTCCGCACCTCTGAAGAGGAAAATAAGAACATTACCAGAACCAATTATTCAGGTGAGGCCAGTGCTCCCTTTCCTTAAAATTCTCTCCACCAGTGTTTTGGTAGCGCGACAAATCCTTCACCAACCTCCTTTAAAAATAATAAAATTTCCTTACAGATTACATGGTGATTACGCTGGTCACACAGGCCGTATTTGTCATAGTCGTCCTGCTGGCGCCGTGGCGGTGGCTCGCAGACTTTATGGAAGTAGAGGTCATGAACCCCGAGAACAGAGACGAGATCATATTCCGGTTCTACGTGCTCCTCATTCCTGTTTTGCACTTGATCCTGGCTATAGCTATTGAGGTGAGTTTTGAACATATTTGTATGAACAATTAATTTTTATAACCCGAGAAACGAGTTTGTATTTTATTTATATATATAAATGGCGCACGACGCACGGGCATTTTTTTTGACTCGCCTCTACCTTTTTCGTTGCTTTCGTTATGGGATATCTGCAAGTTTAGCTATCATGCCGTTAACTTTTCTTTCTTACAGTGTTATTCCTTTTTTTGCAGGCAACACTGTCGGACATCGAGAAGTTCTGTTCGATATTTAAATTGGCGCGGCGGCGCTGCTCGGACAAAGAGCCGGACGCGGCCTGCCCGCTGTGGCCGCCACGCTCGCCCGCGCACGTCTGCTGACGCCCCGCCCGCGCAGGCCATAGACAACCCTCCCAGGTCTACCATAGACAACTGCGTGAGGTCTGTATGAAGTTCAGTTTGTGCTGACCGCTCGCCTTCCAGGTCAACCACAGACAACTGCGTGAGATCTGTATGAAGTTCAGTTTGTGCTGACCGCTCGTATTGTGTTGTTTGAAGGACATTAGCTCGGTGTTCAAAATTGAATTAAAGTTGCTAGACTCCGCGTGTCAAAAGGGCTTTATAGCCGCCGCGCCGTGCTGGCGCTATGCCCAGATATGCGAGGGCAGTTTGAATTTGTTTTGCACTGGCCACTCGGATTATGTGTGTGTTCACTTATAGTAAAAGTGATTAGTTAGTGAAGTGACTTGATTTACCGGTGATGTTAAGCTCAGTTTACACGTCTTGATGTGTGTTAGATTACTCCGAGCAAATACAGCCGAATTTGCTGGCTAGTGAAACTGCGCTTTGTATGCTTTTTTATATCCTTTTATAATTTTCTTTGTCTTCCTGAATATTTATCGAATCCGTATGAATAGTAAGACAGTTCCATGTCTGATTTGTATGTCAGTTTGTTGGCGAAATACTCGTGAATCGAAAGCATACATAGCGCAGGGTAGTAGGACTGAAAATAGGCCTCGAGGCTCGCCATAGGTAAAATTATAGAATAATTAATAAATGTACTATTTTGTTTTAAAAGTAGTCCTATATCAACGGTAGTTTAATACGTAAATCATGACTTAATCAGATATGTAACAGAAATATTTCACAATTATAGTTACCTTTTGAAACATTTATTTATGATGAATTTTGTAGTTATTATATTTTTGTAACTTATTTATATATTAGCCAATATTTTTGTTATTCCCCCTAAATTATAATAGGTAAAATAGGGAAGTGTAATGCTACTTAAAATGTATTGTAAATAGTTGATAATTTGCGTAGAATAGGCGAAATTAGTGTGGATTTTATCCATGGCTTTGCATTTGAGAATCAGCATCCAATACAATATACTTATACTTTACTGATGTACTTATTGTGTTGCTCATGCGCTTGTGATTTTTATTCATTTTAGATTCCCTTTAAAATAACTATTCTGATTATTCGATTTTTAAATTTAGTTCTAAGATCAATTTGAATCATTTTTGTCGAAAATTATAATTCATCAAAACATATGATGTGCACAAAATATAGTTACGAATTTTGTTTCTATGTTTTTATTTAAAATATATAGAAGTCGTAATTAGTTATCGTTGGCAAGTATAAAGTATTAGCCAGGGTCTTTCGTATTAACTGTATGAACAGTGCTGTTTTCTACACTGTTCAGTTGAGCAGTTGGTAAGAGAGACCATTAATTGGACTTTATTCTGGGAAATCATGTTTACTCTATAAACATATTAAAAGTAGTAAGGAAATACAAAAACAATTTAAAAATGTAACATCATAATATCAAAACTCGTATTAGCCTGCCAAAGTTGTAGCGAGATAGGTAAACCATGTGAAACATGTGGCGTCACTTGTTTATACTTTATTTATTATTATGATATTTTGTTAGAGGTTCCTATAATTTTAGTGGTCTCTTAGTAGAAAAGTGAGGTTGACGTTTGGCATTCCTGTTTAAGTTGTACTTACACAATATTGGTGCTTTATCATAAATAGTCTGGGATAAATGATCCATTACTCGTTTTCAAGGACTTTGTACTTTACAGATATTGTTACTTATTGAACTGCATTATTGTGATGAACTTCGACTACACGTTGGGTTTGTACTTACGTATCAATTGTAGATATACCTTTTAGTTTTTTCGAATATTTGGAACTTGTTGGCTGTTTCGTGTCCAATATTCACAATAGTGTCGTTCGATACATTTATAAATACGTATGACAATTTTAGATGAATGGATGTGACCAAAATAAAAATCATTTGATTCTAAAAGTGTACTTTTATTTGGAAAAAACTTAATAATCGACAAAAGATACAGAAAAACTGCTTAATAAATACAAATAACTGAAAACTAAACCAAAATACCGGACCAGATAACTGTGATTGTGTCCGATTTTTTTTTGTATTTGACCTTCTTTCTATAGGTACCTTAGTTTTGACTCGCAATAAAATCTTTTTGTGTCAGTATCCTATTGTAAGTAGGCGTCGATCTTCTTTTTTGACTCGCAATGAAATCTTTTTGTCAGTATCCTATGGTAAGTAGGCGGAGTAGACTGGCGGCGGGGAGTACTGCGGGGGCTCTTTAGGACGCACCACGAGCGGCCGCGGCGGCGCGCCACGCGGCACTGGCGGCCTCTTCCACCTATACCAATGAGACAAATGAATGGTCTTAAGAAATACAACACAACTCTAAGGGCCTGCGTAGACGAGAGACTATCCGCGGGCTTCTTTTTGATCTCTTGTCAACTGTATCAAAATACAGTTTACAAGGGATCAAAAAGTACCTTGCAAGTACCAGGCCGAAATAGTGATGAGATGATGTTTATTGTCCCTGCTTTATCAAACACTTGTATAGTTGAAAAGAATTACATGTCCAGGTTGCAATAGGTACAACCGACGCGATGTCGCAGCTTAATCTAGAGATACACTGAAACGGACCGATTGTGCTATTCAGCAAACTTACCATGGCACCAAGCTAAGGTCATGCGGCGGTTTGGGGCGCGCCAGCCGCTCTTCCCTCTCTGTTTCAAGTATATCGCGGTCCCTCACCGCCGCACAGCACGCGCGAAGAGTGAAATAGTAGACCAACTCTACTCCAGACAGCAAGGAGAAGCCGAGGAAAAGGCCTGCTATCCCGCCGAATGAAACTGCACAACAAAAAAAAAAGAAATGAAAACCTAGGACAAATTAACAAATCGTAAAGGTTGGTGTAGTATGTTTCAGTACTTCGCAAAAATAAATGTATTTTTATGCAAATCAATCAGCTAATTGGCCATGACCAACTTTGTATTGTATTTACATTATTTATTTATTTATGTGTAATTATTTGCGTTTCATGGGAAGTCGCCACAGAGTGTAAAAAGACCGCTCCCGGAAAGTTTAAAAGGTGTTTTATTCATGAACAACTTCAGAAAAATCCCATACAGACTTCTCAAAAAAACTTTCTATACAAAGTTGCTCATTGGCCGATCAATTTATATAAATAGTTCTTTTTGAGAATTCAGCGTTGTTTCCGTATGAAAAGTCGTAGAACCCATACCATACAGTAACAGCTACAAAATAAAAGAAAAAAAATAGTAAAAGTAAAAAAAAGGAAAAGTTTGATTGCTCTTTTTCAACCTGTATAGCAACGACAATCACTTTCAGTTAAAAAAATAGACCTTACCTAACAAGTCCACCCAGCCGAAGAGCACTTCTCGTTTGTAGCGTACCATAGGCCACGACACGAACTCAGTTTCCAGAGATGTGGTGGCGCCTGTACCTTTGATTGCACTAAAACAGTAAAATGATTAGCACGAAGCTTGTTTCATACAAGCTACAACTAATTAGCACGAAGCTTGTATGAAATGAGTGCAAATACGACTGCGTATATTCATTAAAAAAATACATAGATAATACCCAACAATCTGTTAGGTGGGCGAGAGATTTTAATCAACATAATTGAACTTCAGAGCTGTTGCCAGAACTTTAATGCAACCATACTGCAACCTACATAATCATATATTGGTTTTTAATAGTCTTTGTTACATGGTCAGAACAAAATAGTTATTGCATTTGTATGGTTGATATGCTCCGATTTTTATAGGGATGTGAATTTTTATAATCCTTAGATGTATTTTCTAACGATCTGGCTAACAGTCTGTGTAACCTGGGGGGATAATGGTGCAACATGGTTCAAATATTCTTAGAAGCAGCTATTTCTGTCTTCACTTATGCCTCACTTACTCGATTTCCGTAAGCTTTTCGACTTCGTAGACGGTGTGAGAGCAGCCAAGCTCGCAGGGGCACCGCGTGACGTCAGTGATCACTGGCTCGTTCTTCGCTATACATTCCAATTCGTGAATAGTGCAGTATCTGTAGCCCTCTATATAAAACAATAATATTGCAGTTAATCATATCGATGGTTTCCGCTACAAAGGTCGTAACTCCAAAATGCATAGTTTTGGCAATAGCCAAAAAACTATGTCAAAAATACTTTAAAAATATACAAAAAAGATTCTTAAAGGTCTAAATAAAAAAGAACCATTAGAAGCAAATTTTTATAACTTTAAAAACAAAAAAAATGTTATTGCCAATTGCAAATTATGCATTTTGGAGTTACGACCTTTGTAACGGAAACCATCGATATTTTTTGTGGCAATCGCTATCTTGATATTTTTGTTATCATGTTTGTATGAAGATTTCTTGTGATTATAGTAAAATAGTTGTACAAAAAGTAGGAATCCGATCTAAAGGATCTTACGCCTTTTTGATACACCTGTACATGTAAGTATTGAACGTTCGTTTATATGCCTGTATGTCAGCCTCCAGTTCTCACAAAACCTACATCCTCGTCTGGGGCGACATGACCGATATAATAATGATGTGATATAATCCAGGTTTAATAAACCATTTACATGAGTATACTATACTTACTAATCTGCGGGTAGAAGTGAGGCACGCACTTGCAGAGCGACCGACACCTCTGCATACGACATTGCCGCATGCAAGCCGAATAAGTATAAATATTTGACGTTTCTAACGCTAACTCATCCGCAAAAACACATCGTCTTTGACGTATAGACAGCTGACGAGCATCCTCCGTGGTGTATGTGTGCTTCACGGAGAAAGATACCTTCTCCACCCGGCGATCCCACGAGTGCTGGGCGCTGAGTTCCAAACCTGCCATTTCCTCTGTTGAATGTATGTAGATCTACAACAAAAGTGGACGCAGTTTAGTTAATTGCACAAGTGTTCAAAAGAGATGGTAGTGGGGAAATATGCTTCTTACGTCAATAATGGTGTCGTTTCTATAAGAGTTAAAAAGGAATGACCATTTCGCATCTGTTTCGTGGATAAACGCCTCAGTGAACTGGTCCATTTGCTGTTGCCTGCAAACAGTTGTTAATTACTTTCAAAAATCGCATTATAGTTAATCAAAGTTTTATAGAACTCTCATTAAGTCTGCTTATGCTTGCAGTAATGTGGCTTTATATATGTTATTTCTGACATTCTTCTGATTATGAATAATAAACTAATTTATCTGATAATCGTTTCGTATATGTATGAGAAACCTCATCTTTGCAACAATTGCTATCGTGTTAAATAAAATTTTTCAGTTTCATATGCAGAAGCCACACAGCACTAGTAATAATCCCACGGAATCCCGCATATAAATCATATACATGTAGAAAAACAGAAAGTTTGAAGAAAAAAAAAACATTACCATGGCCAGTTTTTTTCCGCGTGTTTGGAATTGAAAGCGTAACAGAAGCCCATTTCAGTGAATGCCGGTGCCAGCAGATCGCAACACTCCTCAGAGTCTCCTTTCCATTCACAGTCGTAGAAGAGGGAGTCGCAATGTCTGACGATCTAGTTCATACAAAATCACGATAAAACATGTAGATAATACCCAAGTATTTATATATAAACTTGAGGCAAATGTTAGGAAGGGCTATTAGTGATCATACGACAAAACATTGTAGAACACACAAATAGGTATACAGGCTGTAAATCTAGCCGTGCGTAAAACTAATCAGTGCTTCTTCTCCTAATTCTGATCAAATTTTCCCAAGGAACCCATAGTCAAATCGCAAAAAATTTTTTGGACTCTTCACACAAATCGATCAGCCGAGCGATCAAATTAGAAGAGTCCAAATTTATTTTTTCGATTTGACTATGGCTATCCTTGGAGAAAGTTGATCAGAATCAGGAGTAGAAGCACTGATTAAAATATGACGCACGACTAGATTTACATCCTGTATAACTAAACAGCTAATGTGAAGCGAGCGGACTAACCACTAGACCACGGAGGCGGTCCAACTGCCTGCACTTCAACTTGCTTATTCTATGAGATGTACCTCGTACGAGTACTTACGTCCAAAACAGCATCCTTAGGGTTCGCAGCGGGGGCGGTTGCGACATCTTCCGCGCGGCCGACGAGCGCCGGATCATTCGCGAACTCCGAGACGCGTTCCACAATGCTTTCGTAGCTCAGCGAGGCCAACCAACGCAGCATTTCCGCCGCCTTCTCAGGAGGCTCTGATCCGTACGTACTGTTACAAAATATATCAAAGTACTAATACACCTCAAAGAAGCCAACTAATATTTGTGATTACAAGGATAAATTAAGGCTGTGTTGCGACAACAGAACGTCGTCGTTGCCTGTACGACATCATACAGAATGCCTGTACTAAACGACTGCCCGATTGAAAGTTTGTAATACATCGTATTTGAATTTACTTTTTGTCATTTAAGCAATTCAGTAACAATATATCCAAGGCATTGAAAGGATATAAAGACATGACACAACATGATGTGTCAGTCGAGGAAAACATCCTACAAACTTACTTTTCAATATACTGTTGCAACAACTCATCGTCAACAGGATCCACGTCACAAATCGTAACAGCTGGAAACGGAACATCCCAGTTATGGAAGTCTGTATCAAGACCTGCAAATCAATTAGCGTTAATACCGATGTAACTTGGAACGTATTACGTACCTATTTGACTCTGCAAAAATCGTACTTTTAGTGCAAAACCACAGTTATCTGCATCAAATTTGAGATAAACAGTATTTTTTAAGAATAGATTGATAAAGGTACAATATTTCACTTAATTTCAGTAAAAATGTGCAGATAATCGATTTTGGCAATAAGGGTACAAAATATACTTACCAGTGATCGTAGGATTTGTCTGAAACTTCTCCCATAAGCTCACGATAATTATGCATGTAGTGACCGCACCGATAGCGGTGAAACTGAACCACATAAACCTTCAAATAAAAGTATAATTTTAGCTCTTAGTAACCAATATATCTACGGTAAACAGCAATTCTCCAAGACAAAGAAAATACCGAGAAAAAAACGTAATAAAGTAAAAATGAAACACGAACTTTTCACAAAACGGTCGCTCCTTCTCGGCGATGTATCGAACTCCATGCAATGTTGACTTGTTAAAGAACTCTGTTGTCTGATGACGCAAACTGGCCGCAAACAACGCGCAGTGATCCGGAGACTTCGTATTTACAGCCCTTCGGCGCAAATCTTTCACGGGTGGCTCGGGATACACCCTCATTTTCACTTCACCATTTTGAACGTTCCTGTCTTTGTCCACACTCCGGTAACCGCCATCGACATAGGTAATGGGGCACCAAATCACACAAGTGAAGATAACATCGAAATTATCGATCACAGGTTGCGTGATTTGTATGATACATAACGTGGTAGGTAATGGGTATAATTAAATGTTTACTTGTAGGTCAATATTGAAACAATTAAGGGAATTGAAACAAAAAGGTTTCACTCTAATGGAAGACTAGGTATCTACAGATTAATGTTACTATAAAAAATAAATTCGGTGTCTTCACGGTATAGTGACTCAGAATTCCTGGCCAGAGGTTACAGGTTCAAATCCTGGCCAATGTATCAATGAGTTTTTCGAAACTTACGCATATTTTCATAGCGATTGCTTTATCGGTGAAGAAAAACCGGTACAGCCGATAAGATCGCATAATACACGTAGGTTGGTAGGTTGTAAATCTAAATCGCCCTACATGTGACCACGTGTGAAGCTATAAGTGCAATACCAGGCCACCGCCATCTATCTATCTTTGTGGCACTCAATAAGATGAATGCAACTATCAGTATCTCACGTAAGAGAACGTGTATATTAAAACAAATAATAATTAAACAAAAATTAAATAGTCTTGTAATATACTCAAGTAACAATAACAAATGATAAATAGGAATAACCACTCCTTTTTGAATAACATAAATATCTACATACGAGACATGTCTTGTATAGTAAACTTAGCTCTTCCCTTTTCCTCGTAGTCAGCTTCAGAGGGCAGCAGCGGGTCTACCTTGATGTCGAGTTCCTTTATGGCGTCATCTAGGATCTTTATCTTGCCCATTAGTCGCTCCGCTTGCAAGTTGTACCCAGGCTCTAGCATCTTACCCGAAGGGTTCAGCTTGAACAAATATTCCGCCTGAAAACAAAGTATGCATTCATTCTATTGAGGACCACCTGTGGGCTTTGTTTTTGTGTAACTGCGCTGCTTGAAATATGTTAATCTTCCTTGGACAATTAAAGCGTCCACTATTTTACAGGGATTAAATAAACTTGTCATATCGATATCAACAGTTCCTTTTCACGTCTTCACCACCGCCGAGACTTTTTTAACTGCTAGGTTTTCATTGCTGTAATATTTTTGCCCGACCACCTGCGGCCATACAATAAAATTCGTCGGAGGAGTACTGACATGCTGTAAGTGTGGCTGTACATTCACAGCAAAAATAGGCTATGTCAGTCTGCAGTCGCTGAGGCCGAAATCGGTCCGAATTAATTGATTAATTAATCTTAGCCTCAATAACGCTTACCTGTGCTCCCAACCGTAACAGGTATCTTCCCATATTTCTCAAAGATTATGCCAAACTCCATACACGATCGTCTACCTAAACTGCTACCTATTTTCTTGATAGCAATCGGCATCCACCTCATACCTACATAGGTAACATCAAGTCCCTTACCAAAAACGAAAATTCGAACAAGATATAATAAATGCCACAAACACATTCAGGTCAACTAAACAAAGCCACATCGCCTAGAAAATGATGACGATACTTTAGCCCACTTCAGTCACTAACCAAGAAATCGATAGGGTCGTCGGGACGCAACTTTGCGACCTCGAGCAGCGCGGGAGTGAGCGTGGGGAAGATGTGGTGCACCAGGTAGTTGCGCATCGGCTCGCCGGCCGCCGCCAACGCCGCCTCCTCCTCCTCGCGGAGCATCGAGTACAGCTCCGACTGGGCGACGCGGTAGAAAACATAGATAGGTAGTTAAATATGAAGGGGTCCAGCTATTTATAGAATTCGATGAAATTAATAACAAAATCAATGTATCACCTAGCCTCAAAATAGGATGTAATATGATAACCAGAATGATGTCACACACACTTAAAAGTTTAAATATTATTTCTCAGAGGTGTTTTTTGTGGCACGCACGGCTAAATCTCATTTTAATTCTGCACCAGAATTGATGATTCAGAAATCTTTTAAAAGCTTATATATTTCCCGTTATTGACTAATATGTTAAAAAAATATTTTTGTTTAAAACGATAACCGTACATAATCCCGAGCAACTTGCTGCTCGCGCACTGCGCACGCTCAACGTCAATCATAAAAACGATACCCACGCGGGCAGAGCCGCGAGCAAAAGCTAGTAAATACATAATTGCAATATATTTATGTTCAATTGTACAAGGCGACATAACAACATGTGCGTTGTGTTACAATCATATTCTTACCCAGTATTCCATCTTTTCCTCACGTTCCTCTCTCATCTTCTTCTCAAGCTCTTGTATAGCTTTTTCTTCCTTCATACGCAAACTTTCCAGTTCTTGTTTTTCTTTCTTCTCTGCAGCTTCGATCAGCGCTTTATAAGAACAAGAAGAAGCACTTTTATTACGTATAAATCTATATAATCTAGTTGACAGCGGACATAAAGTAGCTACGTTTACTGGAATGACTTCTAGACTACAGTGTGTAAATTCCAAACAGTACGCTTGGATTAAACTCTAAAATTGATTTGGCATATATATACTTCATAGTAAAAACCCAGTTCTCTAAAGGGATCTAATATAACACCTGGCGCTCTAAAACCGATGTGGTTAGATTAGCTATCCAGACTCAGCCAAACAGACATACCACATAACCTGAAACAACATTACCGTCATCCTTGGGCCGGCTTCGTAATTAATTCTGTTCTTACCGATAAGTTTTCCGTAGCGGCAAGGCCTTCCCATACGAAGAGAGACTGCATTATACGCTTGCTTCATTGCGTAGTCCAAATGATCCTTCACCGCCACGACCAATGGGTGTATGTCCAATTCGTCGAAGAAATTCAGCGGAGTGATGTCGCGGGTATCACCAGACCTGAACTCGCTCAGGCGTTTGAGAACTGTCTCCTCATCCATTCGAGTTTCAGATTCGGGCTGTCGCATCGCCTTCTCGCAAATAAACTCGTCTGTCGCTTCCAGGGAAACTACGATATCTGTGGAGGGAAAATGACGTCTAGCGACCTAACAAATTGTGAATTAAAATAAAAAGAAACACTAACAAATTGTGAAACTTCCTACTGAAATCATTGCAGTAATCAAAGAAGTTTTATATCGTCGCTCCGGGGGGGAGCGGGGTGCAGGTCTGTGGCAGTAATATTGTGCGACAAACCTGGCAGTAGTTTCTTCAACACATTACTGTAGAGGTCAGCATCCTCATCGAACTGTTCCTCTTCGGTTTCCTCTTCTGCAGCTTCATCTTCTTCCTCGCCCTTTTCAAACACTTCAAAGAAATATTAGGTCCTTCTTACCAAAATAAAATTTTACCGTCTCTTCTAATCATGAAACTGAACTTTTCTCAAGAAACCAATAATCATACTTTTATATGGATAAACTATAATTATACCTACATACGATAAAAGTACAGTAATAAAGAAGACGGAAGACCCAGAAGGAAAAAAATAAAGTAATCAATATTTACATAGAGTGCATTGCGCCATTGACAACGGGAAGCCGTCTAGCACCCAGCCTCTGTTCATAGCTTCTCTAGACAAAAGTCTTTGTCGCAAATACCTGTGAAATAATATATTTTTTAGTTTTAATCTACATAATGGCACGTCTCCAAGTCCTATATCATGCCTCTGGCCTTTGAAAATATAAGAGCGACCGTATTTTATCTACAGTCTGTTGACAGCCTGTAACAAAATCTTGATCTAGTAATAATATAAGATCATTTTGAAACGTGAAAATGTTTTTTTACGACTATTGAAATCGCTAAAAATGTTGAGCTTCCTTTACAACTGCTGTTTTTTTTTCGTTTTTAACAAAGTCGAACGAGTTGTTCAGTTTTTTATGGTAGAATTCCACTTGTATTGCTTGCTACTCGTTTTAGTTGTACCTACCCTGTTTATACAATACATATGTACTGTGTACAAACAGTTGTATCATTATGATAATGATCATTTCAGGCGGAAGATGTCCACATTAAATATACTCCTCCCCTTAAATTTCCATTCAAATCTATCCGAATCATATCCAGCACCTTCTTACTAGCTTCACCGTCAGTCCACCTAGCTGGAGCACCCTCTCCAATACCCTATTTTCTTTCTGATTAACCGTAAATACCCCATAATTTCTTCTTCGGTGGGCAACTTCCCTGACTGCAGCAGCGCTAAAGTGGTCTTGGCTGTCTCCTGAACGGCCTCTTCGTCAGCGGCGTCGTCATCTCCGGCTGTGTCTTCGTCATCTTCCGCCCCCACCGGCATGGACAGGGCGGCCGTCTCACCCACTTCCCACTGGTGGACTCGCCACTCCTGCAAGTGTGGGAGCGACGATGATAATGGCATCCGAAGCGACGATGATAATGACATCCGATCTGATTTACTATGTTTTTTTTTTATTTGATTGAATTTATAATCCGGTATCTTCGTAAGTGCAAATGTAAGGATACGAGAATACGAAACATACATTGGTTTGGTTATTTATCGGTTACAGCCGAAGAAATGAAGAAGAGGGGTTGTTCCGTCTATACTTATTAGGTACTTATTAATGCCCTACACGTGACTGCGGGTTATGTTAAGTGCAACACCAGGCAACCACCGTTAATACCATGTGGATAGAACGGTTAAATATGCCACACCATATTTAAAAGGTACTTATTACCTGTAGCAAGGATTGGTGATGACAAAATTTATACTGTGGATGAACTACTCTGTTTCACTACTGCTAACGAAAACACGAAAGCATAACAAAATGTGTAAAACCAGCGACTAACTTCTTAGATATATTTTTTTCACATAATTAATTGCTTCTCTCGCTCTCTTGATTGTGGAAAAGTTAACACTTAATAAAAGATGTGCATCAGATTAGCAGCATTTTTTTGAAATTTCAGGTCAATTTGGGGATCTCCTTGGCTCTCTCCAGTAATATATTTAAGGAAGTAGTACAACGAATGGTAATGCTTATAAATAAAGCGTGAGAGCGTAGCGTCCAAGAAAATTTTATCTATAGAAATGCCTCTAAACAGTACAATAAATAAATCAATTATTGTTTGTATGTAAAAGTTAATTCGTTATTGTGCTCCTAAATGGAGTCTGTTAATTAGGTACTACAAAGAAATGCTTATATTTAAAACTTAATTTCGATTATTGCTTATATTTAAAACTTAATTTGTTATATTGTGCTCCCAAATCGAGTCTACTTAAAATTATTGACAGTTTCCTTATCTACTACTGCTTATGAAATGCGGTGGATCATTCAAAGAGCCCATCTATTTTCTAGCCTAACCGAGGAATATATGAGTATCCAACTATGGTATGTACTAACCAAATCTTCCATGATGTCTTGTGCAACGGTTTCAGGAGAAACGTATATTAGTCCATATGTTTCGCATATTTGTTTTGCCAGTGTAGTTTTTCCTACTATTGGTGGACCGTATATGATAACCTGTACGTACAAAATTGTTGGTATCAGTTAACTATACAGGGTGTAAAAATACAATTCCCGAAAACAAAAACGGTAGATTCCACTCTTTATAATTGAACAACATTTCTCATGGAACTCTTAATAAATTCAGAAAAATGATTTTTTGGACTTTCCGTACACTTAATTACTTACTGATTGGCCGATCATTTTTTATACTAAGTCCAAAAATGTTTTGCGAATTAAAGGTTCCAAAGGTATTTTTTTTCTGTTTAATGAGTAGAATACCCTGTTAAAATTTCCGGGAGTGGTTTTCTTACTCAATTACGTTTGTTTTCGGATTACTATTTTAATTCTATAAATACCAATATTAGACGTAGTACCTTAAATTGTTTTAGATTTCTCTCCTTTTTGAACTGTTTTATAAGGACAGGAACATTTTCTCCAAATGGCGCTTCTGAGGTCCACTGAATGCCCATTGTTTCCACGATAAACGTGGGTTCCATACTTAGATTAACAGTCATTAAATCGTATATTCTTTGCTGTAAGTTTATTTATACAATTATAAATGCAATAGAGGTTCACGAGAAAATGGAGCGTAAAACAATAAATACAAATAAAGTTCTTACATCTATTTCAGAAATCAAAAAAGCGTCTTCAGGAGGTATACATTTGAACATGCCAGAGCCGACAATTTTTCCAAGAGATTTTACAATCTGTAACACATCCATTACCCAAATAACTGGTAGAGAATATATTTTTTTAATTGTATCTACTTTTATTATAAGAAATGTACAGTAAGAATTACTCAGTGTTATTTATAAACAAACACTACATTGTCAGTAACAGGATTAGAATTTACCTCTCTTTGCTTCGTAATGTTTTGCTCAACAGCCAATATGTAGAGCTTCTTTGGAAAATCTACTACTAAGTTGTATACGATTCTGAAAATAAATCATGAAGGTAGGAAGGTAGGTACTTCATAGATTATCTTTGAGGAAAAGCTTTAAGTAGGCAGTAAATTATCAAAGTACTAAAATTTCAGTAGGTAAACTACCCACGTAGGTACTGACATAAAAATACCTAAGAATAAAACCTACTGTGGTTTTACATTCGTTGGTATTCCTTAAATTACTTTGTAATTCAACTACACCAAAGAATACACATTGAATAACAGACAATACTAACTGAGCAATATCGAGTACATTTATCAGAGGAATGACGTTGTTCCCGCGACCCAAAATGGGTAGCAGTCGTTCACCCTCCCATGCCTTCTGGAACCAGTAGAACAGAATTTCCTCTCTCCCACCGTAAGTCACCCCTATCGCCACCACCAGTGCTCTACGACAGATAACATAAAACTTAAGTTAAAGTGATGTCAGTAAAACCCAAGCAGGCGGGGATAAACAGGAACAACCCGTCATATCCGAAGACCTTTTGGTCTTTCTCTTTAAATTCATGATCTGTTGAGGCTTTAAAAATGGGTCAGAAGAATTATGTGCTGAATAAAAATCTATGGAGGGCATTCAAAGGTGGATTTGCGGCTGCGAAGATGTCATGTGAGATTTTAGAATACGTTATTATAATATTATAATGAAAAGGTTTTAATTTTAATAGTCATTTTAGTCAGGTGGAAGATACTGGAGTCCCCTAAGGCAGTGTTTTTCAACCTGTGGGCCGCGACCCCCTAGGAGGTCGCGAAGCCTTTCTAAAGGGGTCACGGGAAAAGAAAAAGTAAGTGATTATAGGTCCTACACTGCAATGAAAAAATGCGATACCAGTAAGAAGGCTGGTCCTGTTTATTTTTTAACAATTTGTCAAAACGTGGTTCTATTTTGGAGACGTTTATAAGTAAATCATTTTCTAATTGAAGAAAATTATAAAGGGAGTCTTTCAAATCACTAACATTTTTTTTATTTTTATGGCCCTAAGGGGGTCGCAAGAATTTTTTTATTTGTAAAGGGGTCGGGTATTAAAAAAGGTTGAAAAACACTGCCCTAATAGCTCAGGACTATTAGGTTTTAAACATAAAATCTTTTATGACTAGCTGATTTTTTGCATACGGACTCAGAATACTGACCAGAATAACGTGCTAAAACTCCCCGCCTCTCCTCCGCTTGCGTTTTGAGATATAGCCCCCTCACCCCCTACCCCGTTATTAGACTAAGGAATTTTGTATAGGATGTGTTTTATTTTGAATAAAGCTCTCAAACTTGGCTCAGTGGTTCCTTAGGTGGTCTTGAGTGCATTCAGACCGAGAGGCATCGGGAGGCACCATGGGGGTGGCGAGGGGAGGCGGGGAAAGTTTGATTCTGTCGCGCTCCCCTTTGAGGCTTATATTTTCAGAGTTATAGGTACTAGGGCAAGTGTAATATAATTTTCGGATAATTCAAAGATGACGGATTCATTTATAGATTTTAAAAAAATACTTTCGCTGGACAGAAATTTTACTATTTAATAAAATCCGAAACACGTGATTTCTTTTTTCTCATACAAACGTCAATATTTCTTTTACAACGAAAGATATCAGCACGAAAAAATATATGTGAAAGCCACACTTACTAGGGTTATTGATATATAATTTTATTTGAGGGAGGAACATAGTAAATGTTGACAAAAAAAAAATTCAGTGCGCGGCAGCGTAGCATAAAATGTGTTGTTCTAACTTTTATCACATATTTATTCGTAAATAAATTTATTTTCTGGTACCTAGGTAATTTTTTTTTTCTGTGGGGAATGTTTAATTATTATTGGAACAAAATCTTTCCATATATTTATTAAATCAAAATTTGTAATTTAGTAAAATTCGCACAACAGGAACAAGATTTATTCACATAATGATCGGTTACTTTTTAACCACTAGAGATATACATTATATAGGGTGCTACTTTATTAGTGCCCGATATTTTAGTCAGTGCTTCTACTCTTGATTCCGATCAACTTTCCCCAAGGAACCCATAGTCAAATCGCAAAAAAAATTATGGTCTCTTCATGCAAATCGATCAGCCGAGCGGCCAAATTAGTATGAAGAGTCCAAAAATTTTTTTGCGATTTGACTATGGGTTCCTTGGGGAAAGTTGATCAGAATCAGGAGTAGAAGCACTGACTAAAATATCGGGCACTAATAAAGTAGCACCTTATATATTGCATACATTATATGAAAGCTACACTTACTGGGATCTGAAAAAAAATTAATTTAACAATTCTGTGCTAAATACTGAGCGAAAAAAGAAATACAATTAAATGCGAGACATAAAACGCATAGTTTAACTTTAATCGCTTATTTCTCGACAAATTATTTTTTTACAATGTCAGTATACTATAGGTTATATAGTTCTAGTAGTTTTGTTGTTACATTGATGTGTCAGTAATTTATATCAATTTGTATTGACAAAAACGACGGTTGTCGAGGGCAAATTGGTAAACTGCAAGCGACGCAATTTCCCCGCTGCCTGGATTGTTCAAGAAGACTTTCGTCTCGGTTCCCCATTAATGGTTAAAATGGTTTAATAGAGTTAAAGAACTGTACAACATTGACAGTACAGTTAGACACTTCCTCGATGCACGTATGAGGCAAAGGAGTTCGATCCTTAGTCTCTATGATCAGCAGTTATCGAATGCGGCAGACCGGATATGGATAAAGACATGTAAAACCCTAGGCGATTATCTCAGTCCACTTTGATTTTGCCTATCCCTGGGATAGGCAAAACCATATGGAAATCATCTGGGAAGGGATTTTAGTTTTAGAGGCCTGCATATGACTCACCTTTTCTACACGAAAGATCCCAAGCTTTATACGAAGAGCTGCTGAAAACTTGTGATTATCATTCCGTACTTATGATCAAAATGAAGCTGGTGTATATAAGTGCGGTATATAGTTTTGAATAATATTTTTTGTCCACTTACATTCATTCATTATACCAGATTTCAGCTAGTTATAGTCCATTTGGTGTTTTTCATCAAATTTAGACTTATAATCCTGAGTTAAATTTGTCGCCATTATCTTGGCTAATCATGTGAAAATTGTCATGTTATTGTTATACATGACTATGATTGATAATATATTTTTTTTTATTACAAATCAGTGTTGTTTTAGTCTTCTTTTACTGTTTGAAGTTTCTTTAATAAAGATATCGGTCACAAAAATATTTAAAAAAATATATATTTTATATTTTCAGAGCTCGTTTAGTCTTATTTTACCGTCTGAAGTTCCTTTAATAAAGTTTGCGGTGTAAAAAAAATATTTAAAATTTTATTTTTATATAGAACCCAAACACCCTGTATATCTCAGGACGCAAGCGGAGGAGGAATGGGGAGTTTTGAGTAATTATTTACTACCACTTACAGAGTCAGTATACAAAATTTCAGCTAGTCCTGAAACATTTTATGTTTTTGATCAAATTTAGCCTAGTACCCCTGAGCTATAAGGCCTCAGTCGCAATCATGCAACAGCGTCCCCTGTAAATGAATGCTGTCCACCTCATAGGGGACAACAGTAATCTTATTATTATTATTTATTATATTAGTTACCGTTTACTTACCCGATGAGAGCTTTGTACTTCCTCGCGATACCTATAACTTCGTTTTCAGCGTCATAATGCATTTTGTAGTTTGGGTGTGGTTTCCTTTTACGAAAATCTGTTTCGATGAAAGGCATGTCTGGTGTTTCCTAATAAAAACACAAACTGATCATAAACGTATAAGTAGGTTAGATAGGTACCAATAATACCTACTTGTAGGTACTGTCAGATCTAATAAGCATCGACAATTAGTGAGTATAGATAGGGTATATGTCGGGTTAAGAGATTTAAATATAATATTTGTTTGTTTGTTTGTTTGTAAACTCTTTATTGCACGAATATGACAAAAATACATAAGCATAAGTAACAAAACATGTACAAAGGCGGACTTATCCCATAAAGGGATCTCTTCCAGCCAACCTTTTGATCAATCGAAAGGAGAATAAGCAAAGAAAGCACAAAGAAGAATCTGTACAAAGAAGAATTTGTGACATAACTAAACTACTTCTAATATTTTCAGGGGTGGAAACGGTATACTTGATTGAAAATACTGATTTTACTGACATCTGATCTCGAAATTACTGACCTACTAAATTACTGACTGACTTTTATTGAAGACTAAAATTCGTATAGTCTATAATAAGAAAAATACACAGTTTTTTGTAGCAAGTAGCAGCTTGGGGAATCCGTGGTCGCGTAACCGTATACTTATAATCTCAATTATTCGCCAAAGTAATGGAGATTATAGGCACCCCCTGGATGGCTACAAAGGTTTTTATGTGTTTTGAACTGACCAAAGATTTTTGAGCGGTGGAAAGTTTATACTTGGATGTTTAAAAAATATATGTATACATATGTATATTATTTTTATAGATTTGTGTAATGCATCTATTTTAAAAAATATTTTTTTGCTCCTACCTTAAAAATAATTTATTTAGTATTTGGGTACCGTTATTGTTTGTCGCACTCAAACAAATTTTTTTTGGGGCAGAAAAATCTTAAAATGGCGGGAAATACTGACTTTACTAACCATTTCCTGGGAAATACTGACTTTACTAACCATTTCCTGGGAAATATATTATAATAACAAAATTGACTTTGGAAATTATTATTATTGTATTGACGTTGATATTTAACAAAACCAGGCGACTATATTGCTGTGCCTATGAAGGTATCACAATGGGACTGTATTTCATAAATGTAACAACAATTTGTACTTGTGATTGCAATAAATAATTATGAATTATGAATACTGACTTTACTCACCATTTTCTGAAAAAACTGACTTTTACTGACAAAAGCTAACAAAAATGACTTTACAGACTCTTCTGACTAGTTTCTACCCCTGTATTTTTTATACAATATTTGAATATTTATGCTAAACTAGCTTCTACCGGGACTGCGTCTGCGTTGACTTCAGAATTGGTTCTAGAGAGAAATAAATGGTCATTTCAGTTTTTAGCAATTCCTCCTGGAACCCTCGAGTTTTCCGGGATAAAAAGTATCCTACGTGCTATCAGAGTGTTTTATCTATAATATTTACCCACGAAACTTCATCCAAAGTGAGATGTAATGTATTACTAAGTGTGAATTAAAAAACGTATTATTCCTAGAGTAAATCAAGTTGAGATAGACACACCCGCGACCGTGTTCTCCATTCGTTAACGGGTTATTGAGATAACTTTAAAATTTACTTTAAGCCACCCTGTCGTTAAAAAAGTAAGATAAGATTACCGGATCTAAAGGTTTGGTCAAAGCCCACGTCATCACTGTAGAGATAAGAATCAAGTGTCTCTTCTTAGCGTCGCCAGCTTCATCGTCGGAGGGCGAAGCGTGCTTTGTATTCGCCGTTTCTTTCTCTAACAGCAATTTTAACACTGAAAAATTTCTTCCAATTATCAAAAGAAATATAACGAAAGAGTACGCAGCATAACTATTGTAAGCTTGGCAAATAATATTTTGGAGTGGAAACCATGTTATGGCAAACCAATAGTAGAAAGTCTTCTGTCTAGATGGACTGATGTTTGCACAAGTTTAATGAGGCAGCTAGATGCAGTTGCAGAGCACAACTATGTAAAATCGGAAAAAGTGGCACAGCGTTGTACGGAACCCTTTATGTCCAATGACCACTACTAAGGAACGAGGCTGACGAGTATGATACAAAAATAATTGCCTTGTCTGTGAAGGATATGCGTACCTTACAGGTAAGTAACTAATAACATTCAAACTTACACTTAAAATATTCTAATGCAGTGTTCAGTTCATTTCTGTCGTAGCTTATATCAAAAATAACAGTGCCGCACGTCAGCATTTGAGTCAGACATTCTTCTTTCGTCACAATGCGAGCGACGTTCTCCAGATGTTTGATCTTCGGGTCCGTGACAGTACCTAAACAGTTTGCAAAATAGTATTAAAAATACTATGGATCACTCACAAGTAAGGTAATAGATATACATATTTTTGATACATTATCTTTAATTCATCCAGATTTTTGTAATGATAAGGCTTTTCTAATTATATTGCGTGCGACATGCAGGCAACCTTCCCTGTCGCTATTACAAGTGTACATTGTTATCGATAGTGTACCAAGTTGCGTCATCAGCTATAACAATAGCTGTTTTTTGCCTGCAGAACTTTACTATCACTATCATTCGTCACACTTACCGACATCGACATACATTTATTTCCCACGCAGTTACAATAACCAACACTTGTAGGGGTGCTCTTACTATCACATATTCACCAGTCTGTACCTCTACGATACGAGTACTCGTCCAAATCTTCCCTGACCTATACGAAATCAATGGAGTTTCCAGGACTCCTTTGTATTCTTCTCATTTGAAGAGACAAATTATCGATCCGGAATTGGCTCAAGTCTGTAGCGTTTAAACTTTTTACTTCCCGAGTTTGACGAGACGGGATCTCTGTGATTAGCGCAGATCTCGTTAGAATTTGTAACTAAAAATATTTACCGATAATTTCATAGGGCTCCGGTGGCGGCGGCGGTGGTAAAGGCTCCATATCTTCAGCCACCACGGTCTCAGACGTGTGCCTCGACTGCATGGCGTTCCTCTCCAGAATCTTCGACATCTCCGCCAATATGTATTGGCCATGATAAGAATCTAGATTATTGATGAAATATCGCTTGAAAGAGAAATGGTTCGTCAAATCGGTACTTGATTTATCTGTAGCAGACATTTTAATTTTTATTTTGATATTTTATTTAGAGTGTTTGACACTTTGTAACAGTTTGACGTATATTTGCAACAATAAAGTAAAACAAAAACATTTATAGCAACAATAGTTCAATTGGACCTCCTTGGATACAAAAAAGTCCAGGAATCTCTAGTCTTTAGCCTAAATCCTCTGATTTGCCCATGATCTGTCTCAAGGATTAAGGGCCAGGAGTAAGGACTTTCCTCCACAGTTTCATAGTTGTGCTGCAAAAGAGAACAACCAAACTCCATAGAAAATTACCCAAGGCCAGCGCACGGCGCAGAAGAGAAGTATCTCAGTTATTAGTGTATTATATTTTTTGATAGGTGTGCTGTGTTTGCCGCAAGAACTGGCAAAGATAAAAAAAATGCTTTTAGAATATTTTCAGGCATAAATTGAAAATTACATTTCGTTGAACATATCGACTCCAAAATGTTTCAGAACGGTAGTAAACCACATTTTCATAAGAATTATACTGATCTTATATACAGGGTGTCCCAAAATTAGCACGCCAAACTGACAATGGAGGTAGATGGACCCAAGACGCATTGAACAAGCCAAACATGTCTATAGAAAAGTTTCGTGAGTTTTGAGTTATGACCAATTTTAGTTTTTTTTTTTAAATCCCCATTTTTTTATAATCTTTCTATCAAAGTTTTTTAACGAGTTTAAGTTTTTTCATAATAAGTAACTATTATTGAGGGCGTAGACATAAAAAAAAGTAAAATAAACAGCTCTTTAAAAAATCTCTGATAAAAACATTATAAAAAAATGGTGATTATTATAAAAATACTAAAACTGGCCATAACTCAAAACTCACGAAACTTTTCTATGGACATGTTTGGCTTGTTCAATGCGTCTTGGGTCCATCTACCTCCGGTGTCAGTTTGGCGTGCTAATTTTGGGACACCCTGTATGTATATTTAGTGAAAATATGTATATAAAAGTATGTTTTATAAAACTAGCTTTCTGTTTTTTACGCACATGATTCAGGAATAAAACAATATTAGCATTAATCATTTATCATTAATTTACCATATTTTTTTCGTATTTTTTGTGTAGTTTTTTATTACAAAAAAGATATACAAGTATATTACTGTGACGTATGTACTTAGCCTAAGCTAGCCTAGTTTTAAGTCTATATTATCTTGTGACTCTACCAATAAAAGTCAGTATTAATCACGCAGTCAGATCTATCATTCATCTCCCAACACACGTCCTCACATGGCGACCCTTGCCATGTTTACGATATTTTGTATGTTTTACGATAGTTTATAACATTTTATATAAGTAATTAAAGTTCAAAATATTACATCTTTAAAACTATGCCTGAAAATAATAAGATAGCATTTTTTTACGTTAGCCACTTTTCTAAATTTCTTTTACTATTAATAAAATACACAAAACTCTGAAATATCTTTGTTGTGCGCCGGGCTTTTTTGGGTGTTCACCTTTTGATTTGTATTTGGTTGGTTATGGCTTTTCTGGGCCAAATGCGAGATTTGGGGGGCTCTTTACTAACAATGAGTATAACAAACTTCGTAATTATTTTAGGTTTCGAAAGAATAAACGCAATTTGGGTTAAATAAGTATTTATTGAATTGTCCAGCAAATAAAAACTATCCTATAATATTATAATAAAATACGTGTAAAGTACATAACACAAACATTCATATAATTAATATTGATCACACCCGTGGATGGAGTTGGCGAAAATTCAGTTTCGTTATCTAAAATGTAATAAGAGCTTACGCAGCTGCTCAAAACAGATACAATAAAATATTTTTTTATAAAATTGTTTTAAAATCGTTGGAATGGTTTTGTGGAATGTACCTATGATAGTTTTTTAATGCCATAAAATTGATGTCGTATCTATTTTGAGCAACGTTACTTGGTTCCCTTCCCAGTCACCTTGTACATAATGTATTATATTATATGTATAATATAACGTCTATATCTTATGGAAGTTACCATTAATAAATATAAATAATTTACTTCAAAAATCCACAGTTAAAACGACACAAAATAATTGTATTTATAAATTGGATTGTTCCCGCTGGTTCCATAAGACAGTTCCATGATGGAACTAGTGCAACTTTTCCTCTTATCAGTTGGGACTGTCCCATGAAACTAGTGGGAACACTCACAAATAGTATAAAAATATTGGCACTATAATAAGTACCTTCTTTAAGTGTGTTCAAAATTGTCATAAATATCGTATTTTGCTAAGTACCTATTACATAAACTTTTATCATTTGAGCTCTCATACCTTGAGAACTTCTGTTGCTATAATGACAATCTGCTTATATTGTAAAATATGTATTACAATGTTAGGATGTACTTTTCACTGGTCACTTCCTACTCAGTACCTAATTTTCCAATAATTGTACTGTAAATACTTATATTTTTAAAATACGTGGATAAAATATAGGTACTATGGCACTTTACACATTCCGATGTGTAATACTGTGAAATACGATAATTGTACTAAATGCCTGATCAATGATTATAATAAGTCATGTTTAAATTTAACGGACGGTTTCATCATAAATATCACATATTTAATACTTAGTTTCTCATTAAGTACACGATTTTTAAAATTATATTAGCAATACTTATGTAAGTGACATAGGTAAGTACTAAATCAGATACCCGACACCCTCTCGCTTTGGGTTTCTTTCGAAACTTTAAAAGCGAAAAGAATCTTCTTTAGGAAAGCTAATTCGAAATTTCGTCAAAAAATAAAAGAGATATAGATATATCTTGTTAGCACCTTTTGTAAAAAATAATTTGTCAGCACTATTGCCTTGCAACCATTTTGTACTATCGTAGTACTAAATAATGATGGTAAACTTAATCCTAGCGAGAACTGATTCATAAAGTCTTTTTTTCTGTTATTTGTTGCTCTTAATTATCTTATAACTTAATAGTTTGTTGTTAATAATTGTATAGATTCATAATTAGGCAATAAAACATTTTCATTTCGTATAAAGCCCACTCGGTCGTTACAACTGCGTTGTAATTACTGATTTTCTATGTATTATTGTTATTTCCTTCTCTGCTATACCAGAAGGCGAGCTGGGTTCCGATGACACCAACCACGGAGAGAGCGACGATATCGGCTGAGATTTTGGCGTAACATCTTCCTTTCGTTCAGGTGGTTTTGGAGATGCAGCCTTAGCCTGAGTGTGAGGCGGCTCCACGACTACAATCGACACGTACTGAGAATTGTTAGGATTAACACTGTGTGCTTCATTTAGGATTTTGGGAGATGGTGTCGACGGTATAGAAACATTTATATTTGTAGATTCATTAATTATTTTCACTTCATTCTCTCGAGCTTTCAAGATATTGTTGCACTTTTGACCAGGAGGAAGCGTTTTCGTGGAAGGCAAATAGCATTTGGCCTGATTGTTAGGCACTTCCTTCTCTGCCGAATCCAACTGGTCTCTCTTAACTTCATTCTTTGAATCATCACTGTTCAATTTTTCTTTTACAAGACTCAGAAGTAGGTCATTTAGTGGGTTAGAATCTGTCACAGGAGAACAATTACAAGATGTTTTATTAACGACAAGTTGAGTGAGATTGTTTTTCTTCTCTTCCAATAATGACTTCTCAGCTTTGTTAAACAAAACTTTGTTACTGATCGCGTCATCCTTGGAAATTAGAAAATCTTCAGGTGGTTCTTCATTAACAACATTTTTCGTCGATGGCTCACCTACTTCAACAGATTTCGTATCTTCGAGAATAGAAGACTTCTGCGATTTAGCACTGCTCTTTCTCGATAGTGTATCAAGTGTAGTTTCAGGAATAAGCGTGGCCATTTCACTAGAAGTACTAGGAATTTCAGTGCTTGTTTCAGCTGCATTAGTAGTATCTGCTTTAGCGGCATTGTTTTGTTTTTCACGTTCCCGCAATACATGACTTTGCCTACGAGCAAAACGTTGACTAGGGCGTCTTTCGAATTGCACAGTTCGACGAGCGCGATTTTGTTGTGTTGTCTGATACTCAGTTTTTCCAGAATATTGAAATCTGGAGCCCATTCTGAAGAAGTTTTGACGAGCTGAAGGCCCTTTGACTGGCGCTCTCAAGCGGAAGAAAGTGTGATGTTCAACAGCACATTTCCAAAGATGTTTACAGGCCTTCTCATTATGCAAACGAAACACGAATGTGTGTTCTTGTTCACGACCTTGATCGTCATCTTCAACTACGACAAGAGTTAGTTTCTTCTTCTTGAAATCAAGTTTGCTGATTTTAGGCCAGAAGAACAAACCAATTTTTTGTGGTCCTTCAAAAACGAGTATGCCTGTTGGTGTCAGACCAAGATGATATTCACACCCATCTTTCCCCAAAACAATATGCATATCAACACCATACATTTCGAGCCACTTTGCTTTATTGAGATAGTTAACTTCAGCCTGAGCTGGGGTGAGACCTTTGTATTTCTTGTATTCCTCCAATATTTCTATTTCCATTTCTTCAGTTTGGTTAGGTACAAATCTAAATTCAGAAACAGTAGCAGGAGTGTGTAAATTCTCATCATAATCACCCAATTCAGACTGCAGAGCCAATGCAGCCAACTCAACAGCAGTAGGATGCGGACACTCCAATTTGCTTTCCAGAATATCTTTCTTTAGTTGCAAGAAGAACTGATACCTGGTCAACTCTTCTCTCAAGTTGTTGGGCTCAGAGGAGTAAAATTTTACTTTCAACCTGAGAGTATAGGGTGGACCGATTTTGACTTGCTTCTTGATACTTTTGGTGGGGTCCAGCCAATGTTTAACATTATTGGTGTCAGTGAATTGCAAGCCAAAGTAATCTTTTTCAATCAAGTCCAAAGAGTAAAAAACTTGTTCGTAGAGTTCAGCAGCACTGGCCTTTTTCGGTAAATTAATAGAGAGATCTGTGTCATCAAGTAACATTACCTTGCACTGTATGTAGTTTTTGAGGACGGAGGACTTTTGGCCCTGCTTGTTGCGGGTCTGGCTGGAGGAGCGCCCCCGCCGGCTTAGGAAGCGCAGCATTGTCACCAGATATTACCTGCACGATAATCAATTTCAGTTTATCAATACAGTTTTCATAATAAATTTAAGTACTTCAAATATCGTAAATAAACTTAAGATAATATAAGATGTTACTGTAAAATATTGTGGCCCAACTTTTCATTTGTACCTATATTCTTCAAAGACCATTAGATCAAATAATTAAAACATACTGAAAAACTGTTTAGCTAATGTCTTACAAAAGGACCTAGGTATAAAATGTATTGGCCATTGTTTGAATGGACCAAAAAAGCTTTGGAAACTTAGCCCTAGGGACCGTCATAACAGGTGAATGGAACATGAAAATGCGGCAAGATTTCGGGAGCACTTAATATTTTCCATACCACAAAATATTTTACTCCACAATGCACCTAGCTTCAGTCGTGTCGTAACAACAAATGCCATTAGACAGTACATAATCTAATTATGTATGATAGTAAACGTGGACTTATCTGTGCAGACTTCATACAACAGGCATTCAAGGGGTCAGCCAGCCACAAAAACTTGATTGTGGATTGTGCAAGCTTGACGACTCGACGTGGTAGTTACAATCGAGTTATAAGAAGTGTCTTATCTAAAGTCCGGAGAATTATAAAGTCACTTACCAAAACAATAGTTAATACGTCCACTGTAAATATTTTTATTTTATTATTTTTATATGACGAAAAAACAACGCAACATCCCCTTACATATTCGCTCGAGCAAAATTCAGAGGAGATCACTTCACTCATTTCATTCATTCATTCGTTCTTTTCATTCATTCATTCGTTCAATTTCAAGGTCACGATACTAACCATTCAGTCATTCATTCAATTCTTATTCATTCATTCAATAATCGTTCAATCTGCTGTCAATGTCAATAATTTTCAGAGCACTTCACTTCACTCATATTTCCGTTCCGTTCCAAAAACAAGAGTTACCTGACCAGAGTCTGTCCCTTTCACACTTAAAAGATTTATAATTGACTATCCTCCTGAATAAGTATCACGAAAGTAATTTGGAACATCTTGATCTTGACATTGACGAGTTGGTTCTATGATGGCAGTTTAGTTTCTGCAAAGTAAATAAACGTAATATTTGGTATCCGTGATCAGTTTCTACGATATTATTATACAATTTATCCACATTTGCGTCAAGATGAGCTCTGCGTTTCGAGATAGGACTCCTGTCCTGCAGGCTACTGTCATTTCGTAGTGTTTAGATCCTTTCAGTACTTTATCGCTGAAATGGGTGATAAAGAACGTTTGAAGTAAATGTTTTAAATGTGGCAGTCCTATAAGGCAGCCCTCCTATGTGCACGCCAACCCATAGGCCGAATACCATGTCACACTATAACTATTCACGAAATCTGGGAATGCGCAATCTTCTTCTGTAAGTATAAAGTTACTGGTTGTTCGGAAGTTGCTGAGTGGGATTAACGAGGGACCGAGGCAAATGGAGTGCACAAGTAGCTACTTGTCCACGCCTATGTAGCAGGGAGCTAATGTGGGTTGATTATATAGATAAAAGTACCTAAAAGCTCATTTATATTCAAAGGGACTTTGTAAAGGTGGGACTTTGATAGGTTGTGGTGTTGAGTAAGTGAAGCAAGCGTATGCCACAACAGCGGCTGGCGAACCACTAGAAAAAATTGGTCAGCTTGAGCTGGTTGACCACCACATTCCAACGATTGCTGCAAATATTTCATAAAGGTATAGGTTCTTTATAATATAACTTTTTATTCTAAACTTAAAGAAAAATGCAAATTGAATGTGTTTTTCACTAAAAAATATCCCATGGTTCAGCATGCCTCTTAGTATAAGCCTTCTCTAACATTTTCCACTGGGTTCTGTCTCTGGTTCTTTAATCTTCATCAACTAAAACTTCAGACTCACACTTAATAAGTATTTCTTTCTTCCAGATGTCAATATAGGCAAAGTAGATTACCCATGACAACTTTCCAAGAAACGCTATGAAAAAAAGCTACACAGTGAGCACCAGATGTACTGAACAATCATTTTAAAGATATATGTAGACTTCTATGATATTGCATAAAAACTATTAAGAAATACCAAATGATGTAAGTATGGAAAATGTACTATAGAGTCTGCATTTGTTAACCCTTTGAGCACCACAGTCGGCTAGGGCCAACAACCGGTTTCCATGCCATAGGCACCAGCATTTGAGATTTTCATACATTTTTGTCGGCTGTATGGCAACAATGGCTTGTTGGCGCTGGGGGCACAATTTGTCAGATAATACTAAATCGTTATTATTATACCTATTATTTTAATTTCTGATTGTGACAAATGTTCATCAGGAACAGACAGATATTCATTGTTGAGCAATGTCTGATTAATTACAGTGGTTAGTATTCCGCTTGTTGATCGATTGAGCCCTGGTTGAGACAGCTATTGCCAAGTTATAGAAGTTTTTGCCCAGCATTGGGATCTATCTAAGATCTAAAATATCCTTACATTCATACTACCTGAGTTAAATTCAAAGAAAAATATATTCGAAAAAGAAATGTGCTCTATTTGACCTTTTAATTTTTTTTTTCTAGATGAGTTCAGATTCCAACATTACCAGTTTTGCATCAGGAAGCTCAGGCTGGTCCTTCAACACAATTTCGCCGTCCCCTAAATCATACGTTCTTTGTGAAGAACCTGCTTATAAAACAATTAAAGAAGAACTTGATATAGCTGTAGATCTAGATACCAACAACGTCCATAATGGAGAAATGCAGGTGTGTGCCTCTATATGGTGAACAACATTAATTGGGACTGTAAAAATTGTTCAAATATACAGCTAGATAAAAATTGATTGTTAAGGGGTTACTGAAAATCAAGTAAAGAATACAGGAAACATATTGAAAACATTCAGTCTACAATACAGTTTATTGTATTTTTAGTAATTATATTCTAAACATTTTTTTTTAAATAAATCATAAAAATCATAAATAATTTATTTTTGGCAGTGTTGGGCGAATTTTAATTGCAATTATCAATTAATAATAATAATATCTGTGACAAATCACACACGGTCATCTGGCCCCAAACTAGGATTCCCTGTATCTTGGGAACCAGAGACTGATATACATACACATATACTTTTAGATACATACATATATAGATATAATGCACCCAGACTCAGAGCAAACAATTCTGCTCATCACAGAAAAGTTTGCCCTATGTGGGGATCGAACCCACAACTCTCGGATCAGAGATCACTAACCACTTAGCCACCGAGTCAGTCACAATTAAAGATTAACAATTGATTAATTGGAAAATATACAAATTTGATCAACTGTAATTGTGAAAAATTACAATTAACAATTAATTCATTGTTAATTGTAGTAGTAGCAGCAGTTAACAATTAATAAATTTTCAATTGTTTTATGAATTCTAATTAAAACTAACAATTAAATGGCGCCAAGGGGGTACCAAGGGGATGTTAAGGGGGCGCCCTAGGCCCGACAAGGGGGCGTTAAGGGGATGTTAAAGGGGCGCCCCAGGAGCGCCAAGAGGATGAGAAGGGGCGCCCTAGGAGCGCCATGGGGGCGTCCGGGGGCATAATGGTAGCGCCATGCGCCAAGGGTATGTTAAGGGGGCGCCCCGAGAGCGCCAAGGGAATGTTAAGGCGGCGCCCTAGGCGCGCCAAGGGGAAGTTAACGGAGCGCCAAGAGGATGTTAAGAGGGCACCCTAGGGGCGCCAAGGGGGAGTTAAGGGGGTGCCAAGGGGAAGATGAGGGGGCGCTTAGGGGTTGTTAAGGAGGCGTCAAGAGGTGCCAAGGGGGAGTTAGGGGGCGCACCGGAGACACCGAGGGGGACCAAGGGGATGTTAAAGGGGCGCAAAGGTGGTGCCAAGGAGGAGTTACGGGAGCACCAAGAGGGCGTTAACGCCTCCCCCCTTGCGGGGGCGCTCCGGAGGCAAGGGGGGCCAAGGGCAACAGCTAGTTATGAAATTAAAATATCCAAGTACTTATGCACAAATCCAATATTTACCTATTATACTCTGAATAAAGTTCCGCTAGATTTTCAAAACAACACTCTGTGCGCCCGCGCCCGCCGCGCCCGTTTTCATTGAAAATTCTTATCTGGCAACACCGCTTCTAAAAGTTTGCAGAGTACTATAGGTACCTGCTTCTAACTTTTTGTTTTTCCATACAGTTGCAGTAACGGAAAATCAGTTCCTTTTCTTTTTCTTTCTGGGCGCTTGGCATCTTTGGTAGCAATTGTTGAAGCAGGAACGCGTAGAAGATGGAAGAAGTAAGTACTTTTGCACTCGTGCTTTTCTCACACACGTACGCCGGCGGCGTCCCGCCAGCCGCCACCGCAGCGGCGCACGAAAAAACCTGCTTTGAACTTGTACTCGATGACTTGTCCCGGCAGCAACTGTGCCCTCACAGGGTGAGGCGTTCCCAGCAACACCTGTGCCCTCACAGAGTCAGGCATTCCCGGCAGCAACTGTGCCCTCACAGGGTCAGGTGTTTCCGGCAGCAACTGTGCCCTCACAGGGTCAGGCGTTCCCAGCAACACCTGTGCCCTCACAGAGTCAGGCATTCCCGGCAGCAACTGTGCCCTCACAGGGTCAGCTGTTCCCGGCAGCACCTGTGCCCTCACAGGGTCAGGGGTTCCCGGCAGCACCTGTGCCCTCACAGGGTCAGGGGTTCCCGGCAGCAACTGTGCCCTCTCAGGGTCAGGCGGTCCCGGCAGCAACTGTGTTCTCACAGGGTAAAGTGTTCTCAGCAGCACCTGTGCCCTCACAGGCTAAGGTGTTCCCGGCAACAACTATGCCCTCACAGGGTCAGGCGTACCCGGCAGCAACTGTGTTCTCACAGGGTAAAGTGTTCTCAGCAGCACCTGTGCCCTCACAGGCTAAGGTGTTCCCGGCAACAACTATGCCCTCACAGGGTCAGGCGTTCCCGGCAGCAACTGTGTTCTCACAGGGTAAAGTGTTCTCAGCAGCACCTGTGCCCTCACAGGCTAAGGTGTTCTGGGCAGCGCCTGTGCCCTCACAGGGTCAGGCGTTCCCAGCAACACCTGTGCCCTCACAGAGTCAGGCATTCCCGGCAGCAACTGTGCCCTCACACGGTCAGGTGTTTCCGGCAACTGTGCCCTCACAGGGTCAGCCGTTTCCGGCAGCAACTGTGCCCTCACAGGGTCAGGTGTTCCCGGCAGCAAGTGTGCCCGCATAGAGTCAGGTGTTCCCGTCAGCACCTGTGCCCTCACAGGTTCAGCTGTTCCCGTCAGCACCTGTGCCCTCACAGGTTCAGCTGTTCCCGTCAGCACCTGTGCCCTCACAGGTTCAGGTTACCTCAATCTTATTATTTTCTGGAATATGATTACCTAATTACGGAACGTCAATTAGTGAAACAAACAATCATATGTCGTAGCCAAATTATATGATGCGGAAATTGCAAAAAATTGATATGACAGTAGATGCAAAAAAAAGGACAAAGATCGAATTTCTGTTTACTAGTTTTTTCTTAGGGTTTCAAAGTGTGATTTCTAAAATGTTGCAACATAAAAAAATATGTTTAGAATTCCATAGTATTTGTGGTATTTTCTTGTTAGATTATATATATTTTTTAATTGACGGCGTAAAATGTATGCAGTGACTTCAAATCGACGCTATTTATTTTATGAAGCGTTCTCGGATCGGCTCCGCGAAATTCTTTTCAAACCTCAATATTTCGGTGAATAATGGTGATAACGATTTTTAAGCAAGTTCCACATTAGCATCAAGGGAATGTTGGCGCCCCCTTAACATCCCCTTGGTCCCTCTCGGTGTGTCCGGTGCGCCCCCTAACTCCCCCTTGGCACCTCTTGACGCCTCCTTAACAACCCCTAAGCGCCCCCTCATCTTCCCCTTGGCACCCCCTTAACTCCCCCTAGGCGCCCCTAGGGTGCCTTCTTAACATCCTCTTGGTGCTCCTAGGGCGCCCCCTTAACCTCCCCTTTGCGCATCCGGGGCGTGCAACTAAAAGTTTAATTACAATTATTTTTTTAATCAATTAATAATTTAATTGCAGAGTGCAACTGAAAGTTTAATTGTGATTAATTTAATTTCAATTATTTTTTTAATCAATTAATTAATTGATTTATACATTAATTGACTAACGCCCAACACTGATTTTTGGTTATAATATAAGTGAATATAAATATGATCTTTAATAGAAAAACATAAGTGCTTTACAAACAGTTACAGTTTTTTTTAAGTCAATCAGTTACAGAATCTTCTAAATATTTGATTTCCAAAAAATCTGCATCTGTATTATCAGCTTGACTTGTGCCTGATGCTTCAGACTTCTTCGGACTCTATCATGCTGTCATCACTGATGGTACTTGTCATCATACAGTGTGCATACTCTTTCATAATATCCTTTTCTAAATCGATGACGAGTTTGCGTGATTTTCTCTAATCAGTCACACTGACTTCTTGGAATGCACATGCAGTTGCTTCCTTAAATTAATAAAGAAAATAAAAACAAGAGTTATAGATTTGAGATCAAAAAAAAGTATATGAGTATTTCTTTCTTTCTTCTCAATACGCAAAAAAGTTTTTGGACCTCTCATACTAATCAATCAACTTATCTGCCAATTTTGTATGGGAAGCCCAAAAACTTTTGCGAATTGAGTATAGGTTCCGTGGGGAAAGTTGTTCAGTTTCATGAGTAGAACCCACTATAATTTTTTTTAGATATTTTAGAAGCACCTATTATCTGTACTTTTATGTCAAAAGAACCCATTTCTTTATTTATTTGCAATTCTCCAAATTAATTAAATGGGGTTAATTAATCTCACAGTGGTAAGGGTAAGGGGCGTAATTCGTTAACAACCCATTACGTCCCCACTACAGGGGCACGGATCTCTTCCCATAACTCGGGAATGTTTAGGCCATACTCTACACACGGGGCCAAGTCCGGAGGTTGTGGGGATAGTGGCCAACCCCAGTGTCAGAAGTTTTCAAGCCGCCTATAAGGCCTCTGAAATGGCTTAATGACTGCTAGCGATAGCAGCCGGCACCAACGGCTTAATCGAGCCTTGCAAAGCACGGAAACGGTCAAGATAAATGCCACTAACAGTCAAACCCATCCATCGAGGGGAGTAATGTTGTATAAAAATAACAAATGAAAAGTATAAATTTACATTAACACACCTGTTTTCTCACAGTGTAAAAGAACTGCACTTTTTGTCAGATTGCACACAGATCAAAATTATCTAATTCTTTCCCGGGGCGACCTTTTTTAATATGCTTTCCAGGATTATGAAAAATTCCATTATTCTGCATTACTTCTTCTGCAATGCGCCTTATGGTGCTGATGGATTTGCCTGAATAAAAAACAAAACACAGTTGTAGTATCGTGAGCGTCAAAAATTATACTATTTCTCCACAAACATAACCCAACATTCGAATTATCTGAGGCGAAATATCACTAAATTACTGCAAATAAGCGCTTTGATAAGTCTCTTAAGAACTATATAACATAATATTTGAGCTAAAAGCATGTTTAACTACAACAAACCTGAAATATCGGCGGTTCTTCGATAAACAACACTGAGTTTAGACAAAATTGTTCCAGCCTCATTTTCTGCGAGACATTGCTTGTAGACGGCAAAAATAACTTCTCTTCCAGAACTTCGTATAGTTTTATTCATTTTATTAACGATTCTGATCAAACAACAAATACAATAGCTTTTTATAAAAAGTTTTTTGACACTCGACAGCCGCCAGCCATTACGAATTACGATGTTGCCAGTAAAAGAAAAGTTTGTTCTATTTCTAGACTTTATTGTGAGCGTTCATTTAGCAGCCTCATCATAGAGTTAGAATAGAAACTGCAAAATACAGTGTTGGTTGGTATTAATTAGTATTTAGTATAAATAAATCAATAATCATTTTTTAATCAATTAATTAATTTGATTAATTTTAATGAGGTTAAATAAAAAATGATTAAAATAATTAGGATTCAATCACTTTGATGTTATATTCCGTACATTTTTCTGACCTTTAAACCTTTTAAATGCTACAATGTGGTATTATTTTTGTCATATCACTAAATCGGTTTGGGGATTTGATCGGGTCACTGGATTTGTTTAGGGATATGACAATGGGGTCGTTTCATTGTTTTAACATATTTCGGGATTTAATCGGCTCCCTTGGAGATTTGATCAAGTCACTGATTTTATCATGTGCCTGCGACACACGCAGGCACATGTCATGTCAAGTAAGTTATATAAGTTAAGTAGGCTATGTCACGGAGGAAGTAACACGTGCCCGTGACACAAGTATTATACTAGCTTCCGCCCGCGACTTCGTCTGCGTGGACTTCAGAATTGGGTCCAAACAAAAATAAAATGGTAAGGAAAGCGCCATCTAGTGTTAAAATTTCAGTTTTTAGCCATTCCTGCGGGAACCCTCAAGTTTTCCGGGATTAAAAGTATCCTGTGTGTTGGCCCAGTGCTTTATCTATCTACGTACCAAATTTCATCCAAATCCGCTCAGCAGTTTGGGCGTGAAAGTGGAACAAACAAACAAACATCCATACTTTCGCATTTATAATATTAGTGAGATGAGATTTTTCTAGTCAGTAAAATTAGGCTTTATTTAGGAAAAGTTTTTTGACATTAGTTTGGTCTTGAAATTCGCTGTAGTTTTGTTGGAACCATGATGAGGCTGCTAAAAGAACGCGTTCATTTAGCAGCCTCACCAACCTACCGTTATATCTGTGTACGTTCACTTGAAATCCTCATGATTGAATATTGATATTCTGATTATGCCAATATTTAGTGCCTAATTAATGTCAATCAGTGCCCAAAGGCCCAAAGAATAAAATTAGTGCTATCGTAGTTTCAAAGAAAATCGGGGTTTTTACTGAGGCTGCCATCATCATCATCATCATCATCATCTCTGGAACCAAGGAACTACTGCCTTTTTGACATTAGTTTGCTTGAAATTTGCTGTAGTTCTGCTGGAACCATGATGAGGCTGCCAAAGGAACGCGTCCCTTTAGCAGTCTCACAAACCTACCGTTATATCTTGGGTGTTACTGAAGCATTTATTCTGAAATTTTTCATGTGGGAGGCACTATTTTAGCACTAATTTTTGACATAAAACACAGCATTTGGTGCAGTAGTGTCTTGGTTCCAGAGATGAGATGAGGCTGCCAGCAGAACGTCCCAATTTTCTCTGAAACTACGATACCACCAATTTTTTCCTTTGGGCACTAATTGGTGCTAATTAGGCACTAAATATTTGCATAATCAGAATATCAAAATTCGACCATGAGGATTCAAAGTAAACGCACACAAAGTTTAAAATCACAGCACCGCACTATGGCGCTCGATGCAGTGTCTGGGCTCTGGACTGGACTGGACCATGCATTGAGAGTCTAACAAATGAAAGCGTAACCTGAGAAAGCGCGGCAAATTCAAAAAATCTTGATGTGGTATCACCAACCTATAGCAGGAAATATATATTTAATACTTGTGTGATAAATCTTTATTAAAATTATTTATACTACTTGAAATTACAATTTACAATTCGCTTTTTACAATTTTATTGACTCCTTGTAAATCTTGTTTATAAATATAAACATAAAAACAGTCTACTTCATAAACTGATTTTGATAATCTGCAGTTTATTTCTGCACTGAAAAATCTGAAATTACAATAAAATCTATCATTTACGAATGGCCATTACAAATAATATCATTATATCATTTCTTACGCTCAACAATACAATAAATAATAAACATGAATATTCAGCCAACAAGTATCAATAATTGGCAGTCATACTAACATTCAACAGTGACAGCCTCTGACAGCTTCTTTTTGTTGCCATGTAAAAACTTTAAATAAAAGGCCAGGTTATGCTTTCATTTGTTAAACTCTAATTGCGAATGCGATATCCGCCGCGCCGCGCCATACCAAACTAGAAGTTGGCAACACTAAAACATGGTACTTTTTTAACTTTTTGCATGTCAACCCTAAATAAATGGTAACACTTACTTATAACTTCAAAGTGAAACGTCAGTAGTCAAAAATGTAAATATTGTCCTACCTAACCTCTACATTTTACAATGGCAATGATCACGTGAAAAATACAAAATATCCATAAGAAAAATCCTGAATGTAGTTGAAAAATTGAAATCAAACTCGCCATGTGATCTCCATTATGAAAATAGAAAACTTCAAATCAAACTCAAATTATGGTTTCCTGCAGGTTAGCTGAGCTCGCTCCATTATTGGCTTGCTTGCAAGGCCTGAATTTCCCTTACTACTATGTCTCAGTACACTGTCTGTAGAGAGGCCACTCTACTCGGCTGCTGCGTGGATGACATGGGTAGTGGTGGCAGTACACTGTTTTTCTCCAAAAGACACTGCACTTTACGCAGAGGTTATTGATATCTGCGTTCTAGCCTATGATAGAGTGTTTCAAATTGACTAATGTTTGTTGTTATAAGTGAATAGAATTGTGTTGTTCCATTTAAGGTTTTGTGTGGTATGAGCTGACCGAGCTCCTTCCTCACGCCCCGTGCCAGCAGCTGACAATAAAGCAATTATAAACTATACAAATATAAATGTGTTTGTTGATTACAACAAATCTCTTATTTATGTCATCTCTTCACTCATTTGATAAAACATAAGTCTCTTCCTACCGCATTTTCCTTTATTTACTGGCCTCAAAAAAAGTTACAAAGAAGACAAAGTCCGTAACATCAAGAAAGTAACTACTGCTTGAACGGCTTGCCCGCTCCGCACATCTGCAGAAGAAAATAAGGGATACCACCAGTATATCAAAGCAGTACAAAAAAGTGCTTCAGTACAAAACATTACTGTTTTTGAAATAGAATGAATAATATAGATTTGTTAGGTACCTAGCAATATTTGGAAAAAAATATGTAGGTACATAAATGAATATAACTCATATACCTAATACTGACTTAAACTTTACATCTGCAGGTCGTTTACGGATTTTATATGTTCCGACACGAAGATAGCCAGTTATCCTCCGGTTGCAAAATATTGGTAAAAACCCACTTCCATCTTTGGCATCATCATCACTTACTATCAAAAATATCTTAGGACCATTGTTTGTCATACACATACTGACTAAAACTGACTACAGAGATAATTTTTGGATAAAATTGGACAAACAAGTGATGAATTTATAATTCAAAAAATTTGGTTAGTATTTCTCGAAGTTTTAACTTTGTGAAATCTTAACCAAATTTTTAGAATGTAAAGACCAAAATTTTTTTAAGTATTGTGAGAAAAACAAAAAAACAGCCTTTCTGACATTAGGATGTCTGGAGCTGGAGCAGTTTAGGTATCTATCGGCACACTGCTTTCAATTCTTTGGTCTAAAAATAACAGGTTACTCTATTACAGTGTTTTTCAACCTTTTTTTAATATCCGACCCCTTTTACAAGTTAAAAAATTCTTGCGACCTCCCGTAGGGCCATAAACATAAAAAATGTTAGTGATTTGAAAGACTACGTTTATATGGTGGGTCGCGACCCGGCACCAGGCCACGAAAATAAAATACTGGATCGCAGCATTGTCTCATTGTTAATCAATCATACTTTATTGTGTCAATGCAAATGGTTGCTCCACTGTTGCACTGAGGAGTGATTGGTGGTCGTCACACGTCCTGTGTAGATCTTGTTTTACACGCCCTGCGCCCCACGCAGTGGCTGGTGGGTCACAATAAATGTTTTGGAAACTCTGTATCACAGCAAGATATACAATAGGAGGTAGACACACTTTAAACTTATTAGTTTTAACTATCTTCTGTCTTGGTCCAATCTCTTGATTGATAACATCTCTGACTAGCTAGTCTACAAACCACTTTGATGCTGATGAGAACACACAGCAACACGCTTGCTCTGCTGAAGATATGGTATAAACGCAGTACCTAACTCTGAGGTCTGTATGGGAATTAGTCGATGAAGTAGTAGAACTAGCAGATTCCACGTATCAAGCACGTAGGTAGGTCCTTTGCAACTTAGAAACTGTTTCGAAAAGCAAGGCATATGAACCCGGCGGCGGTACGCCTTCTCTGTATGTCGATTTATAATTGCTTTTGTATTGGAATATGTTGGTTCACTTCTCGATATTTGATAGCTTTCTCTCTGTTTTGTGGCGCAGGCGTAATTTCTTCGCTTTATCTTAAAATAATTCTCTTTTTATTTGTTTCAAGAAGTAATAGATCGTCAAGCAAGACGTCAATTTGACATGAACGAAGTAAAATGCTCTGTGAACGAACTGATTTGCTGTGAACGAAGTGATCTCCTCTGAAAAAAGCATTTTTGTCATTCACTTTAGGTCACTGCGGTCCTGGTAAAATCACAGAATTTCAAATGGCACGAACTGCATGACCAGGAGGAAAAATTAAATTTACAGAAATGAATAAATAAGGCTTCTAAATGGAATATGATTGGCCCACGAACTGTCAAATAACTGTTTTTGTGTTTTCCACTCAGGTTAACAACGCGGATAACGTTGTGCGCAAAACCTAGTAAACATACATGCCATTTGGTACAACCGTTGACATTCTTTTCGTGCTTATTGACACCTGTTTGGAATGAAGTTTCTCTATGGTTTGATCCACTTCTATAACCGGAAGTGGTGTCTATGGTAACCGGAAGTTGCTCTGAATTTAGACTCTGCCTTACATATTTCCTGGAATGACTGACTGAGTGACTGACACTGAGAATGAATGAATGAAACTGAATAATGAATGACGTGTGATTGTTCATTCCATCTGAGGTTCATTCACAGCCTCTGGAAACTTCATAGTGTAAAAAATATATATGAAACGAGATCTTTTTTTGAGATAACCGTAAATGTGGCTACGTGTAGAGAAAATTCTCTTATTTTAGAAGATAATTAAACATGACTTTATAGGAAAAGAAAATTCAAACAAGATCCTACAAAAAAATAATAGTAACGTCAACATTGATAATGTATAAATATTTATAATAAATTCATCTTTATCATTTTATCGCTATGATTACGCAGTCAAGCTGCTTGAACCGTTGGATTTCAATAATGATTAATGGCAACACCACATAATAAACAAATATGGCTGCATTTGTGAGCGGGAAATGTCGTTCTGAGATTGTGCTTGTGATAATTTTTAAATTATTTGAGATTTTATTTGACTGTTGACATTTATTTTATAATTACTACGAGGCAGGACTCATTATTAATGTAATTGTTACCCTGTTTGCTGTGTTTCGAGGTTCATACGAGATAGTGACTCTTAGTGATTAAGTTCTTTTTGGTGACTCTGCATTTGTTTATGTGAAGTGTTTTGTTTTTGTACGATTAAATTAATTAATCAAACTGTTTAAATGAAACTATAACCATGAGTGAAAGACACAGAGTATGTGAAATTTGTGGCATGCGCGAAAGACACAGTCGTGAAAAACTATTTTTTGCCAGGTTTCCCCTAGATGAGAACAGGCAAGTGTTGGGTTATTTATTAGCTTTGTACAAACCGAAATCCGTTCCATAAACATCAATTGTAAATTGTTGTTAAAATTTCCAGGTGCAGAATGTGGGTGAAGGCAGTTGGCAAAGAAGATCTGGTATACGTACCGATTGAGAAATTGCATGACATAAGATTTGTATGTGAAAATCATTTTGCAAAGCGCGATTTCACAAAAAGTGGAACTCGGTTAAAGAGACGTGCGGTTCCCAAGCTGAATTTGTCAGCAGCACCGCTTTCCAATAGTCAGGTTGCTGACTTTCCTCTACATGTATCAAAGAAAATTAGTAAAGGTAAGAAGTGTCTGTATATATTTTTTTGTCTCAATAAGTAATTAATATGTTAACCATTTACCGTGCCTGATTTACACAATATTATGAATTTTAGGTCAAATGTCAATGGCCTTGGATCATACATATGCAGCCCCTGTAGCAAGCAGCTCAGTTCAAAAGCACCTTGATCAAGCACCAGTATCAACAACAGCATATACTGTACAGGGTAAGTTAATGTTAAAACCAGTTTTTATATTTGTAATTATTCTTTTCTGTACATGTAATAACAACATACAGAATAGACATAGTGGCCTACTGAAATTATATGAGGCTCACCTCATAAAAAGTTCAAGGACACCCAAAATTAACTAAACTGAAGTGGCGGTGGGTGGGGTACATAGTGCATAGAAGACGTAGCTTTGGCAGGCCTCTTACTCTGTGGGTTGACCAATGACGGATGCGGGCAGCGCAAGTCCAGTCAGCGTGGAAAATCTTTGGGGTGGGCATTTGTCAAGCAGTGAATATCTTGTTTGATGATGATGTACAAAATAAAAATGAAAAAAGTTGATCATAGCTTGAAAAGCACTTTTTTTAGTTCTTGACCTAACCAGACTAGTGGTAGAGAATATGAATCCTTTTTGCAAAACTTTTATCTTTTCTTGTTGTTGTTGATTCTCGTTACACATATCAAAGAAAATAAGTAAAGGTAAAAAGTGCCATGCATTGAATGTGTTAATATGTTTACTATTTTATCATGCCTGATTTACATAATATTATGAATTTTAGGTCAAATATCAGTGGCCTTCGATCATACATATGCAGCCCCTGCAGCAAGCAGCTCAGTTCAAAAGCAACTTGAACAAGCACCAGTATCAACAACAGCATCTGCAGCACTTGGCTTAGTTCATACTGAGCGTAAGTTAAATATTAAAACTGATTTTTATATTTGTAATTATTCTTTTCTAAATACATGTGATGAGTTGATAAAATATGAAATAGACATGGTGGCCTACTACCCATAGTATAAGGGCCACCTCATAAAAAAGTTCCAGGTCACCCAACAAAAGTAACTGACAGCTTACAGAACCACTACACTGAAGTGGTAGCTGTGCAGGTACATGAGTTAGTAAAATAGATGTATAACTAAGATTTTGTATTTTTTACTTATTGTAGATTGTTTGCAAATTATCTTCTTTTATTTTTATAATGGAACAAACTTTTTTTTCTGTCTGACAAAATTATTGCAAGCCATCGAAGAGCTTTTATATCTTAATAGGTTACAGCAGAATCATCAGCGTAGTAGATGCCTTGCTTCTGCTACATATGCTGAGCTGGGACCTTTTATATTTCACTAGGCTAGTCTTAATGTTTAATTTATTATACAACAAATTGCATGAAATAGAAGATTGATATTTATAGTTTAATTAAAGTTAAGTTCCTATATATTATGAGATACCCCTAGGTTAATGTTTTAAGTTGTATGTCTTGTTTTTAATGCCTGGTGTACAGGCACAGTCGCATCCAAAAATTTTGGGGGACTTAACTTACTTAACTTAGGGTTTATTACACATTTTGAAAGAAATGAAAATACAAAATAATAAAACAAATGGGAGTTGTCTATTCTTATTGGCAAATATTAGTGTATGGATTTTTCTAGGGGACAAGCAGTAAATTGTATTATCGATTTAAGGCTCCGGCAAACGCGATACAACGCGTTCAACACGCATTTTAGTGCGTACATAGCAAATTTATTGCGTTTGTATGGAAACAAATGAGCTTTTCACGCCGTATAAATAGGCCTCATATGATTATTAGAAGTGCACCCTCGCTATATTTATTTTAAAAATTTTAAGCAGGAGGTTAATTATTTATTAAATATTCGTGAATTTTCTATTTAAAGAAGGTTTAGCAATTTGACGTCCATGATTTTGGGGGGGTCATGACTCCTACGACCCCCCCCCCCTGGGACCGCGCCTGCTGATGTATATAATAAACGTTTATATATACAATATCTATTTATCAGGAAGTGCAAGTCCAGTTGGCACGGAAATCTTTGGGGTAGGTGTTTGACAAGCAGTGGACGTCTGTCTAGGCTGATGATGATGTACAAAATAAAAATTAAAAAAGTTGATCACAAATTGAAAGACGATCGATCACAAATTGAACTTGAGATTTTGATGGGGATTGATTCTCTTGCATTTACAGAGCCCAAAAAACAAAAAAATTAAAAATGTCTCTGTGTGTGTGTGTGTGTGTCCGTCCCGAGCTCTAGCGCCAAGACCACTGGATGGATTTGGATGAAATTTGGGTTTATATATTTTGTTAATATCTCCATGCGTTTTTTTACAGGAGTAAGGAAGTAAGTAAGTAAAGGACTTTGAAGATTTTAGTATGAAGCCTGGCCCACTGACCAGCCGCCATTTTGTTTTATGAATTTTTCAAAATCGCGACGCACGTTAATATAGATATATATTGGGGACACTCATACAAACAAAAAATACTGAGCTATTTGCAGTAAAATATTGTACACAAAAACTTCATTATAGTCATGCAAAAAGTTTTCTATGCAAATAATAATTCTTGATTGACACAACTAAAGAAGCAGTCATGGCCAAGTGTGCATTGTGTGATCGCAATTCGCAACGATCACGCAGGTTAATTGACCACAGACCACACAGTCTGTTAAATCCATCCAGGTTGGGACCACATGGTCCCAACCTGGATGGATTTAACCCTCCGCCAACCGTGTGTTTTTTTGCACACCGCCAACTGTAACGGACGATATCGTCCCAGGCGATAATTTAACCCACTTAAAGGTAGGGAAAAATTCCAAAAAAATTCACGGATTATGTTCTAGGTCTCCTTTTTCTGTTCCCATCGTTTTTGACTTGAATACTTTACCCCTTCGTGAAATAAAATTTCGTAATCGCTGCAAATTTCGAAGGTTTCACAAAAAATCGATATCTTGGTTATAAATTGGTTTTAAGAAGAAATGTTTTGGGATTTATTCATTTATGTAAGGGGCTTTCAAAATATTTCTTGTATCTTACACCGCTCAAAAAATTCTATTTATTTTAACACCCAAAAATGGTATATTTTTAAATGGAACTTTTTCAATAAAAATCAGTATTTTATTGGTAAACATTTGATTATTATTAAGAACGTCATTTTGTTGTTGTCAGTTTGTATGGAATGTTTGATAATGGTGCCATCCCTCATTCTACAGATAAGTTGGTGGCACTATAATGCATTAAAAATATTTATATTTCACATACCTAAAAATTCGTAAAAGTTACGTCGCCATCCACATAGGACGATATCGTCCGCCCGCAAACTTGCACACGTTCGTGCTCACTGATGTTGCAATGGATATTGATGTCCTTGTGCCTGTGAGGTATGCGCGAGTGTAAGTTTTTTACAGAGGGGTTCGAGGCCCCGTCCTCTTCTCCTTCTAAAGATATGCATCAGCTCCAAACTTGGCGCGGACGATATCGTCCTATACGGTTGCCGGAGGGTTAAATATAAGTGGCGTTTATCTCCATTAGTGCCGGCTATTATCACAAGATGGCAAAGCCGGAGACCTAAGTGGCTTGCAAACTTTTGATACTGTTTAAAAAAAACAGCATTGCTATGCTCATCATCATCATTGACCTGTGTCGTCTATGGCAGACGATGCAATCAGTGTTGCGGATGCACTGCTTTTGGTGACTATACAGCCCGATACGAGATTTGCACAGTCTACCACAGCTATGGCAGGGGAAGTTAGTGGTAGTCGACGGATTAGCAGCGGTCTCATGTCTGCGATTCCTCTTGTCGGTCAACACCTCAAAAAAAAGGCTAAGATAAAAACTGCAGTCACAAAAGTAATTGGAAAGCTTTCTTATCTATAAAATCATAACATTTTTATAAAAAAAACTTATTTCATTTATCTTTCCATCTTTGTTGTTGACTTTGGCATTGAGTATTCTTAACCAGGGTTGACAAAAATCATGATATTAAAAAAAAACCATAAAATCGGATTTATTTGATTTAAAATAGAATTTAAAAAAACACACAATTAAAACTGATAAATCAAAAATACTCTCACGGCTCTCCCACGGAATTTTATTTTCTTCATTTGTCAAAAGGTTGTCAAACTTAAGCTCAATATAATAATCAAAGACAATTTTATTTTTTTAAGGAAAGAGCTAAAGGCGTCTAAGGCTATACAGCCTTGTATGGTGTATACAGCGTTCACTTTATTTGTAAATGTCTAGTCTAGCTAGTAATATAGGAGGGCTAATTATTGAATCTCGATTCAACCCTAGTATATTACGCACACATTTACATGTAAGATAAGATAAGATAATAATTTATTCATTTGTAAAAGGTAAATAATTTACATAGGTTTCTAAAAATTAAACAAAGTACAATTTAATGGGTGCCTGAACTAGGATAAACCTGTATCTCAGGCACCAAAATTCTTAAATGTTATACTTATAAGCATAATACAAAGATATCTTAATAATTATTATTCGTTCTGAATAGTCTAAATATTATATGTAATAACAATTTTCCGTGTTAACTGGGTCAACATCAGTATTGCAAAAATTGTGTTTGATGACAGTGACCTAGAGAAATTTTGCTTAGATTGGCTTAATATTAATTAGGGTTATTTGTTAAATAACTAAATAGTGATTATTAAATTACTAAATAACATCTTAAAGATAGGCACAAAAACATTATTGCTTTATTGCACTAAAATATTTTATAATTAACGCTCTTATAGTCTATAATAAAGTGGCACTTTTAGGCACCTTCATAGTCTATTGAGTTGATGTACCTATATTCAGCGTTTTTCTTAGCTGGGCACTCAACGTCGCCTGTTTTGTGCTCACTTGGTTTTTTAAATCGTAGGCATGTTGCACATTTTGGAGACTCGGTTTTCTTTGAGCATTCGGCAATCGAGTGACCTAGTTCGCCACAATGTCCACACATCGATGTCATTTCTCTGCACGACTTGGCCGCATGGCCATACTGATGGCATTTGTAACACCTAGTCACCAAAGTGAAATCTCTTATGTGTATAAACATGAATGTCTATGTAGTAAACAATGGCGCGAAATTCGTATGAAGTGTCTGGGGTGTGGTATATTATACAGGGTGTTAAAAAAGTGCGTTTGGATTTTAAAGGGTTACTCAGAATTAAGAATACAGGAAAAATATTGAAAAAAAAACAGCTCTTCACTTTTTTTTCAGTTTTCCATACAAATTCTTGATCCACAGATAAATGCCACTATCATTCAAACCCATCCAGGTTGGGACTATGTCTATGGTCAGTTTACCTGCGTGATCGTCGCGATCAAGCAATGCGCACTTAGCCACGACTGTCTTTTAAGTTGTATCAATCAAGAATTACTATTTGCATGCAATATAGACGTGGGAGAGCCATGCTTCGGCACGAATGGGCCGGCTCGACCGGAGTGATACCACGGCCTCACAGAAAACCGGCGTGAAGCAACGTTTGTTGTGTTCCGCCGAGTGAGTGAGGGTACCGGAGGCCCGACCCCCCCCCCCTCCCCATCCCCATTCCCCCATCCCCCATCCCATTTCAAAGGTCGGCAACGCACTTGTGACTCCTCCGGTGTTGCGGGTGTCCATGGGCGGCGGTAATCGCTTACCATCAGGTGATCCGTCTGCTCGTTTGCCACCTATCACATAAAAAAAAAATATATATATATAGTGCACAGAAAACTTTTTGCCTGACTAGAATGAAGTTTTTGTTTACAATACATATTTAACTGCATATAACTCAGTAACGTGACGTTTTAGGACATGCGGACCATAGTATTTTTTGTTTGTATGGGTGTCCCCAATCGATATTGTATAGGTTTTAACATGTGCCGCGGTTCAAAAAAATTCAAGATGGCGGCTCGATCAGTGGGCCAAAATCTTCAAACCCCTTTGGGCCAGGGCAATAGTTTGTTAATTTATTTTATTCAGTCCAACCTATTTAATATATTCACTTACCTTCACAACTGGAAAGTTCTTAATTTATTTATGAAATAAGTTATTGTGATTACATTTCAGCAGAAATCACACCAACTTGTCGGCAAATCAGTAAAGCAGCAGCGGTATCGACAACAGTGTCTACAGCAAGTGGCTTAGTGCAGACTGATATGGGTAAGCTGAATGATATTGTGTTTTTGTCATTTAAAATTTTCGTCAATTTCCTTAACATTGACTGGTGGAAGAGCTTCTACTCATTAAACTGAACAGCGTTCTCCAAGAAACCCATAGTAGGAAATTTGAAAAACAAACATTTGGGCTTCCTATACTAAGTTGGTCGATCAGGTGGTTGACTTGTTAAAAAGTAAAAAAATATATAAATATGAATAAGTATAAAAATGGCTGCAGTCACCAACAATTCCAATATAAGAAATATAATATGTTTGATATATATGTATTTTTGATTAAGTAATAAAACAAGTGAACGTGATTACGTTTCAGCACAAATAACACCAACTTGTCGGCAACTCGGACAAGCAGCAGTGATATCAACAACAGTGTCTACAGCAAGTGGCTCAGTTCACATTGAAATGGGTATACTAAATGTTTCACTCAAAGTCACTTTAAATGTCATTGAAATAATTTCAAACAATTTTAATAAAAAGTTGCAATATAATATTTTTAAACAACCAATTGATAATTCTTAAACAGCTCTTATACCAAGAAAAATCTCCCATTTAGAAAGTTCTTTGAGATTTTTTCTTAAGCCTCATTCATTACTTTTTTTTCTTTTCAGAAACAGCTTCAAGAACCTCAGAGCAAAAAGTTTGTTCCAAAGGAGTGAAACGAAAATTAGACAAGGATTTAGGTAATAATAATTCACAGACTGCTTTAAACATTTAAGTTAAAGTTAAAACCCATATTGTCCCCACTGCAGGGACACGGGTCTCTTCCCATCGGTCGAGAAGGTTAGGCCATAGGCCACCTCGTCAACTATATCACATGTTGCTCGGTTGGTTAAATGGGTATTCTATGGGAACCATGCATTTTTCTGGATTAAAAGTTGCCGTTGTGTCAATCGAGTACTTGAGTTATCTACCTATGTAGTTTCGACACAAATAACCACACATCCATACTTTCACATTTATAATATTTTTTTAATTTTATTTATTAAATTTATTTTTTGTATTTACAGATATAACCCCAAGAAAGAAAAAACTGATGGCTCAGTTAAAAAAAACGAAATATACCTTATCTTCACTGAAAAAGAGTGCGAAGCTTATAGAAACAATTTCATCGCCAGTTCTAAAAGAGTTGGTAACATCGGCGATAAAAAATCAAAACCGTAAGCCACGAGGGAAAAGGTGGAGTACAAAAAATAAAATTTCGGCATTGGCTATTTTTAAAAGATCGCCAAAAGCCTACAGATATTTACAACATGTAATGCCCCTCCCTAGCACGAAAACACTCCAAAATATTTTAAAGAAAATCCCCATGGAACCCGGAATTAATTCTGCAGTTATCAATATTTTGAAGAAGAAAGCAAATACAGTATCTGAACAAGATAAATATTGCGTTTTAACATTTGACGAAATGGCTGTAAAACGTAGACTTGTTTATAACGAAGCCACAGACAAGGTAGAGGGGTTTGTTGATTATGGTGGCGAATATGGCAGAACCGGCGATCTCGCTGATCACTGCCTAGTGTTTCAACTTCAAGGAATAAGGAAAAAAATCAAACAACCCTTAGCCTTTTATTTTACAAAAGGCACTGTATCATCTGAAAGATTGGCTGTTCTTATTAAAGAAAATATAAAAGCGGTTCAGTCTACAGGGTACCGAGTACTAGGTACAGTTTGTGACCAGGGTCCCACTAATATGGGAGCTTTAAGCCTCCTACGAGAATGGCACAATGGAGGGGAAAATTACTTCATATACAACGAAGAAAAAATATACAACATCTGTGATGTGCCCCATCTATTAAAATCCATAAGAAATAATTTTATGAAATATGGAAAAATCAGAATGGATAATAAAATAGGGCAATGGAGACACATATTGGAAGTGGAAAAACAAAATAGGGATTTTTTATACATGAGTAAAATAACTCTTAATCATGTGATGCCAAAATACAGAGCAAAAATGAAGGTGAAATACGCAGCCCAAATCCTCAGCCAAACCGTTGCTGCAATTTTAAAACTACTCTCGAGAGGTAGGGAACATGAAGGCAGTAGTGAAGAAATACTACAGACAGCGAGTATTGTAGAAGATCTCAACAGATTGTTTGACTATACAAATGGCCCATCAAACCCCGATGACGTAAAAAAAGGTATAAGAGAAAACGTCTCTTCAAAAACGAAACATTTGTCAGTCTGGGCCGAGTTTCGCCAGAAACTAGAAACTTTAAAATTTTTTGCCTATGACGGCAAGGAAGCAAAAAACATTCGATGTATTAATGGATACATAATGACTTTAAAGTCATTCCGTGACATATGGACGGACCTGAAAGATAAAGGTTTCAAATATTTAAACCTGCGACAGCTTAATCAGGATGCTTTGGAAAACTTGTTTGGCCTTATCAGGCAGCACAGCCCCACAAATAAACATCCGACATGTTCATCATTAATGGCAGCCCTAAAAACTGCCATTGTTTCAGGAATGACTGCACCCCACAGTAGAGGAGCCAACTGCGAAAGGGATTATAAAAATCTGTTAACAGACTTCCATGATTTAGTTTTCCCAGAAAATAAAGCTTGTATAGAGACCGAAGATGCCGTTAATGAAGAAGAATTACCAGAAGAAACATCCACACCTCCATCACCCCCTGTTTTGAGTTTACCTGAAGATTCTATAGAATATGTAGAAATAGAAAGTGATCTGTCCAGCATTCAACAACAACCACTAGTTTATGTTAGTGGTTATATACCATCCGTCGTCCTTAAAAAGTACGGCGAATGTAATTTCTGTAAGAATTGCTTGTCTGTGTCACAGCCACAGGACAACCCAATTTATGATTTAATTAAATTAAAAGAATGGTGGCAAGATAAGATAAGCCTAACATATCCATCCGTGGAGCTGTGTAGAATTGTAGAGGTAGCAGTGAACATTTTTGAAAAGGAAGGGGTTCCTAGTTTTTATCTAGAAAATATTTGTCAGTGGACTATAACAATTTTTCAAGCCAATTGTAACACATCGTGGATGTGCACTGAGCACTCACATTACATAATGAATGACATATTTGTAAGATTGTCATTATTATTCATTAGGCGACAATGCCAAAAAGTTAATTGCAACCTGGCTCTTAAAGAGGAAGATTTGTCAAATGCAAATAAAAAAGGTGAACAATATGGGGCAAGCAAATAATACAAATCTCGTGCTAACCAAAAATTTATTGTACCTAGAAATCAGAAAAGCCAGCTTCAACTTTTTTATAATGTTAACCACTTGCGGCTCCGCCATGGTGTATCTTTTGTATGACTGCTATTTGGTGGTTACGGACTAATTATTGTATATGTAATCTCTACAGGGTGTTAAATTCAAAGGCAAAATCATATTTTATAGTTTACCATACTATATCTGAATAGATGGTGAATCAAGAATTTGTATGGGAAACGGAAAAAAATATTGTAGATCGGATTTTTTCTATATTCTTTACTCGATCCTGAGAAACCCCTTAAAATTTCAAACGCACTAATTAATGTAATCAAATGTAATTATTACTTTAGCCCTAAAATTATTAGGTATTATTATACCGCCGTGAACATAGCCGCCCCATTTCTTGAAACCCGCGTTTTTTAGCTTAAATCGTTAGTTCTTCGTTAGTTCCGATTTGTTCAGGCCAAATTTCGTTTGTTCCGTCACGCGAAATAGCGATTTTTTTAAAATTAATATGGAGGCGGCTATGTTCACGCTAGCCGCCCCATTCCAGCTTTTTTGATTTTTTTTCGCTATAACGATAGGCATTCGTTAGTTCTGATTTGTTCAGAAGGAAAATCGTTTGTTCTAGTAATAGTTTCCGCGAAAAAAAATACCAAAGTGGGGCGGCTATCTTCACGTGAACATAGCCCGCCCCAAAGGATTTTAAAAAAAAAAGTATACCATTCGATAGATATTCGTTAGTTCTGATTTGTTCTGAAGAAATTTTGTTTGTTCTAATAAGCATTTCTGAGAAAACAACAAAAAACCCTCAGTTCATTTGCCAATTGAAATTAAACTCTATACACTGGAGATATGGCTCAAAATACTTATCATATGTGTCGACTCCTAAGATTTTGGTCATAGCAACGAATCAATCGTAGTAACAGTTCATGGACCTGAACATAACGTCAAAAATAACTATGTCATTTTTCTTAAGTAAGTATATTGATTCCTCACCAGATTAACAATGCATAGGACGAAGTTGTAAAAAAATAATATAGGCTGAGGACAATACCCTAACTTTGTACCCACGCTCGATTTAAATAATTAGCAAAAAATTTCGTTTGTTCTGGTATTCCATTATAGTCCAGTGGCGTATTTAGGCTGAAGACGATTTTCAAATACCACACCAAGAGGGGTGCGTTTGCTGTCTAAATTCTATTTGTTCTAGCATTGTGCCCGCTATTTATCTTCAAAAACATGTAGAACTACCTATTGGCTAACTTCAGGCAAAATATTTCGTTTGTTCTATGAATAATTTCATGACCAGAATTTTTTAAACTGAGATACACGGTTTTCATAGAAAATTTCTATAAGGTAGGACTGTAGTCAAATTTATCATTTGTTCTAGCCTTGTGCCCGCATTTGAACCTAATAACCATGAAGGATGGTCTATTGGCTCACGTTAACCAGAATATTTCGTTTGTTCTACTATTCTTATCGTATCCAGAGACGTTTTTAGGCTGATGGCGATTTTCAAATATCACAGCAAGAGGGGTGGTAAGTTTGATGTCTAAATTCTATTTGTTCTAGTATTGTGCCCGCTATTAATCCTCATAAACATGTAGGACTACCTACTGGCTAACGTCAGGCAAAATTTTTCGTTTGTTCTATGAATATTTTCGTGTCCAGAATTTATTTACCGTGACAAACTATTTTCATAGAAAGTTTCTTTAAGGTAAGACTGAAGTTTACTTTATGATTTGTTCTAACCTTGTGCCCGCATTTCAATCTAATAAACATGAAGTATGGTATATTGGCTAACTTCAGGCAGAATATTTCGTTTGTTCTAGCATTCGTTTAGTGTCCAGGACCGTATTTAGGCTGAAGATGATTTTCAAATACCATATCACTAGGGGTAAGTTTGATGTCTAAATTCTATTTGTTCTAGCATTGTGCCCGCTATTGATCCTCATACACATGTAGGACTACCTACTGGCTAACGTCAGGCAAACTTTTTCGTTTGTTCTATGAATATTTTCGTGTCCAGAATTTTTTTACTGTGACTAACTATTTTCATAGAAAATTTCTATAAGGTAGGACTGTAGTTCACTTTATCATTTGTTCTAGCCTTGTGCCCGCATTTGAACCTAATAACCATGAAGGATGGTCTATTGGCTAACGAAAGCCAGAATATTTCGTTTGTTCAAGCATTCGTTTCGTGTCCAGGGACGTATTTAGGCTGAAGATGATTTTTAAATACCATATCAGTAGGGGTAAGTTTGATGTCTAAATTCTATTTGTTCTAGCATTGTGCCCGCTATTGATCCTCATACACATGTAGGACTACCCACTGGCTAACGTCAAGCAAAATTTTTCGTTTGTTCTATGAATATATTCGTATCCAGAAATTTTTTACTGTGAGAAACTATTTTCATAGAAAATTTCTTTAAGGTGAGACTGAAGTTCACTTTTTGATTTGTTCTAGCATTGTGCCCGCATTTCAATATAATAAACATGAAGTATGGTCTATTGGCTAACTTCTGGCGGAATATTTCGTTTGTTCTAGCATTCGTTTCGTGTCCAGGGACTTATATAGGCTGAAGATGATTTTTAAATACCATATCAGTAGGGGTAAGTTCGATGTCTAGATTCTATTTGTTCTAGCATAGTGCCCGCTATTGATCCTCATACACATGTAGGACTACCTACTGGCTAACGTCAGGCAAACTTTTTCGTTTGTTCTATGAATATTATCGTGTCCAGAATTTTTTTACTGTGACAAACTATTTTCATAGAAAATTTCTATAAGGTAGGACTGTAGTTCACTTTATCATTTGTTTTAGCCTTGTGCCCGCATTTGAACCTAATAACCATGAAGGATGGTCTATTGGCTAACGAAAGCCAGAATATTTCGTTTGTTCTAGCATTCATTTCGTATCCAGGGACGTATTTAGGCTGAAGATGATTTTTAAATATCATATCAGTAGGGGTAAGTTTGATGTCTAAATTCTATTTGTTCTAGCATTGTGCCCGCTATTGATCCTCATACACATGGAGGACTACCTACTGGCTAACGTCAAGCAAAATTTTTCGTTTGTTCTATGAATATATTCGTATCCAGAATTTTTTTACTGTGAGAAACTATATTCATAGAAAATTTCTTTAAGGTGAGACTGAAGTTCACTTTTTGATTTGTTCTAGCCTTGTGCCCGCATTTCAATCTAATAAACAGGAAGTATGGTCTATTGGCAAACATCAGGCGGAATATTTCGTTTGTTCTAGCATTCGTTTCGTGTCCAGGGACGTATTTAGGCTGAAGATGATTTTCAAATACCATATCAGTAGGGATAAGTTTGATGTCTAAATTCTGTTTGTTCTAGCATTGTGCCCGCTATTGATCCTCATACACATGTAGGACTACCTACTGGCTAACGTCAGGCAAACTTTTTCGTTTGTTCTATGAATATTTTCGTGTCCAGAATTTTTTTACTGTGACTCACTATTTTCATAGAAAATTTCTATAAGGTAGGACTGTAGTTCATTTTATCATTTGTTCTAGCCTTGTGCCCGCATTTGAGCCTAATAACCATGAAGGATGGTCTATTGGCTAACGAAAGCCAGAATATTTCGTTTGTTCTAGCATTCGTTTCGTGTCCAGGGACGTATTTAGGCTGAAGATGATTTTTAAATACCATATCAGTAGGGGTAAGTTTGATGTCTAAATTCTATTTGTTCTAGCATTGTGCCCGCTATTGATCCTCATACAAATGTAGGACTACCTACTGGCTAACGTCAAGCAAAATTTTTCGTTTGTTCTATGAATATATTCGTGTCCAGATATTTTTTACTGTGAGAAACTATTTTCATAGAAAATATCTTTAAGGTGAGACTGAAGTTCACTTTATGATTTGTTCTAGCCTTGTGCCCGCATTTCAATCTAATAAACATGAAGAAGGGTCTATTCCCTAACTTCAGGCAGAATATTTCGTTTGTTCTAGCATTCATTTCGTGTCCAGGGACGTATTTAGGCTGAAGATGATTTTCAAATACCATATTACTAGGGGTAAGTTTGATGTCTAAATTCTGTTTGTTCTAGCATTGTGCCCGCTATTGATCCTCATACACATGTAGTACTACCTACTGGCTAACGTCAGGCAAACGTTTTCGTTTGTTCTATAAATATTTTCGTGTCCAGAATTTGTTTACTGTGACTAACTATTTTCATAGAAAATTTCTATAAGGTAAGACTGTAGTTCACTTTATCATTTGTTTTAGCCTTGTGCCCGCATTTGAACCTAATAACCATGAAGGATGGTCTATTGGCTAACGAAAGCCAGAATATTTCGTTTGTTCTAGCATTCATTTCGTGTCCAGGGATGTATTTAGGCTGAAGATGATTTTTAAATATCATATCAGTAGGGGTAAGTTTGATGTCTAAATTCTATTTGTTCTAGCATTGTGCCCGCTACTGATCCTCATACACATGGAGGACTACCTACTGGCTAACGTCAAGCAAAATTTTTCGTTTGTTCTATGAATATATTCGTATCCAGAATATTTTTACTGTGAGAAACTATATTCATAGAAAATTTCTTTAAGTTGAGACTGAAGTTCACTTTTTGATTTGTTCTAGCCTTGTGCCCGCATTTTAATCTAATAAACAGAAAGAAAGGTCTATTAGCTAACTTCAGGCGGAATATTTCGTTAGTTCTAGCATTCGTTTCATGTCCAGGGACGTATTTAGGCTGAAGATGATTTTCAAATACCATATCAGTAGGGATAAGTTTGATGTCTAAATTCTATTTGTTCTAGCATTGTGCCCGCTATTGATCCTCACACACATGTAGGACTACCTACTGGCTAACGTCAGGCAAACTTTTTCGTTTGTTCTATGAATATTATCGTGTCCAGAATTTTTTTACTGTGACTAACTATATTCATTGAAAATTTCTATAAGGTAGGACTGTAGTTCACTTTATCATTTGTTCTAGCCTTGTGCCCGCATTTGAACCTAATTACCATGAAGGATGGTCTATTGGCTAACGAAAGCCAGAATATTTCGTTTGTTCTAGCATTCGTTTCGTGTCCAGGGACGTATTTAGGCTGAAGATGATTTTTAAATACCATATCAATAGGGGTAAGTTTGATGTCTAAATTCTATTTGTTCTAGCATTGTGCCCGCTACTGAACCTCATACAAATGTAGGACTACCTACTGGCTAACGTCAAGCAAAATTTTACTTTTGTTCTATGAATATATTCGTATCCAGAAATTTTTTACTGTAAGAAACTATTTTCATAGAAAATTTCTTTAAGGTGAGACTGAAGTTCACTTTTTGATTTGTTCTAGCTTTGTGCCCGCATTTCAATCTAATAAACATGAAGTATGGTCTATTGGCTAACTTCTGGCGGAATATTTCGTTTGTTCTAGCATTCGTTTCGTGTCCAGGGACTTATATAGGCTGAAGATGATTTTTAAATACCATATCAGTAGGGGTAAGTTCGATGTCTAGATTCTATTTGTTCTAGCATAGTGCCCGCTATTGATCCTCATACACATGTAGGAATACCTACTGGCTAACGTCAGGCAAAATTTTTCGTTTGTTCTATGAATATATTCGTGTCCAGATATTTTTTACTGTTAGAAACTATTATCATAGAAAATTTCTTTAAGGTGAGACTGAAGTTCATTTTATGATTTGTTCTAGCCTTGTGCCCGCATTTCAATCTAATAAACATGAAGTAGGGTCTATTAACTAACTTCAGGCAGAATATTTCGTTTGTTCTAGCATTCATTTCGTGTCCAGGGACGTATTTAGGCTGAAGATGATTTTCAAATACCATATCACTAGGGGTAAGTTTGATGTCTAAATTCTATTTGTTCTAGCGTTGTGCCTGCTATTGAACCTCATACACATGTAGGACTACCTACTGGCTAACGTCAGGCAAACTTTTTCGTTTGTTCTATGAATATTTTCGTGTCCAGAATTTTTTTACTGTGACTAACTATTTTCATAGAAAATTTCTATAAGGTAGGACTTTAGTTCACTTTATCATTTGTTTTAGCCTTGTGCCCGCATTTGAACCTAATAACCATGAAGGATGTTCTATTGGCTAACGAAAGCCAGAATATTTCGTTTGTTCTAGCATTCGTTTCGTGTCCAGGGACGTATTTAGGCTGAAGATGATTTTCAAATACCATATCAGTAGGGATAAGTTTGATGTCTAAATTCTATTTGTTCTAGCATTGTGCCCGCTATTGATCCTCATACACATGTAGGACTACCTACTGGCTAACGTCAGGCAAAATTTTTCGTTTGTTTTATGAATATATTCGTGTCCAGAATTTTTTTACTGAGAGAAACTATTTTTATAGAAAGTTCCTTTAAGGTAAGACTGAAGTTCACTTTATGATTTGCTTTAGCCTTGTGCCCGCATTTCAATCTAATAAACATGAAGTATGGTATATTGGCTAACTTCAGGCATAATATTTCGTTTGTTCTAGCATTCGTTTCGTGTCCAGGGACGTATTTAGGCCGAAGATGATTTTTAAACACCATATCAGAAGGGGTAAGTTTGATGTCTAAATTCTATTTGTTCTAGCATTGTGCCCGCTATTGATCCTCATACACATATAGGATTACCTACTGGCTAACGTCAAGCAAAATTTTTCGTTTGTAGAATAGACCCTACTTCATGTTTATTAGATTGAAATGCGGGCACAAGGCTAGAACAAATCATAAAGTGAACTTCAGTCTCACCTTAAAGAAATTTTCTATGAAAATAGTTTCTCACAGTAAAAAATATCTGGACACGAATATATTCACAGAACAAACGAAAAATTTTGCCTGACGTTAGCCAGTAGGTAGTCCTACATGTGTATGAGGATTAATAGCGGGTACTATGCTAGAACAAATAGAATCTAGACATCGAACTTACCCCTACTGATATGGTATTTAAAAATCATCTTCAGCCTAAATACGTCCCTGGACACGAAACGAATGCTAGAACAAACGATATATTCTGGCATTCGTTAACCAATAGACCATTCTTCATGGTTATTAGATTCAAATGCGGGCACAAGGCTAGAACAAATCATAAAGTGAACAACAGTCCTACCTTATAGAAATTTTCTATGAAAATACTTAGTCACAGTAAAAAAATTCTGGACACGAAAATATTCATAGAACAAACGAAAAAGTTTGCCTAACGTTAGCCAGTAGGTAGTCCTACATGTGTATGAGGATCAATAGCGGGCATAATGCTAGAACAAATAGAATTTAGACATCAAACTTATCCCTACTGATATGGTATTTGAAAATCATCTTCAGCCTATATAAGTCCCTGGACACGAAAGGAATGCTAGAACAAACAAAATATTCCTTACCCCTACTGATATGGTATTTAAAAATCATCTTCAGCCTAAATACGTCCCTGGACACGAAACGAATGCTAGAACAAACGATATATTCTGGCATTCGTTAACCAATAGACCATTCTTCATGGTTATTAGATTCAAATGCGGGCACAAGGCTAGAACAAATCATAAAGTGAACAACAGTCCTACCTTATAGAAATTTTCTATGAAAATACTTAGTCACAGTAAAAAAATTCTGGACACGAAAATATTCATAGAACAAACGAAAAAGTTTGCCTAACGTTAGCCAGTAGGTAGTCCTACATGTGTATGAGGATCAATAGCGGGCATAATGCTAGAACAAATAGAATTTAGACATCAAACTTATCCCTACTGATATGGTATTTGAAAATCATCTTCAGCCTATATAAGTCCCTGGACACGAAAGGAATGCTAGAACAAACAAAATATTCCGCCTGCAGTTAGCCAATAGACCATACTTCATGTTTATTAGATTGAAATGCGGGCACAATGCTAGAAAAAATCAAAAAGTGAACTTCAGTCTCACCTTATAGAAATATTCTATGAAAATAGTTTCTCACAGTAAAAAAAATCTGGATACGAATATATTCATAGAACAAACGAAAAATTTTGCTTGAAGTTAGCCAGTAGGTAATCCTATATGTATATGAGGATCAATAGCGGGCACAATGCTAGAACAAATAGAATTTAGACATCAAACTTACCCCTTCTGATATGGTATTTAAAAATCATCTTCAGCCTAAATACTTCCCTGGATACGAAACGAATGCTAGAACAAACGAAATATTCTGGCTTTCCTTAGCCAATAGACCATCCTTCATGGTTTTTAGGTTCAAATGCGGGCACAAGGCTAGAACAAATCATAAAGTTAACTGCAGTCTTATCTTAAAGAAATTTTCTATGAAAATAGTTTCTCACAGTTTAAAAAAAATGTGGACACCAAAGTATTCACAGAACAAACGAAAAATTTTGCCTGACGTTAGCCAGTAGGTAGTTCTACATGTGTATAGGGATCAATAGCGGGCACAGTAATAGAACAAATAGAATTTAGACATCAAACTTACCCCTAGCGATATGGTATTCGAAAATCATCTTCAGCCTAAATACGTCCCTGGACACGAAATGAATGCTAGAACAAACGAAATATTCTGCCTGATGTTAGGCAATAGACCCTACTTCATGTTTATTAGATTGAAATGCGGGCACAAGGCTAGAACAAATCATAAAGTGAACTGCAGTCTCACCTTAAAGAAATTTTCTATGAAGATAGTTTCTCATAGTAAAAAATATCTGGACACGAATATATTCACAGAACAAACGAAAAATTTTGCCTGACGTTAGCCAGTAGGTAGTCCTACATGTGTATGAGGATCAATAGCGGGCACTATGCTAGAACATATAGAATCTAGACATCGAACTTAACCCTACTGATATGGTATTTAAAAATCATCTTCAGCCTAAATACGTCCCTGGACACGAAACGAATGCTAGAACAAACGATATATTCTGGCATTCGTTAACCAATAGACCATTATACATGGTTATTAGATTCAAATGCGGGCACAAGGCTAGAACAAATCATAAAGTGAACAACAGTCCTACCTTATAGAAATTTTCTATGAAAATAGTTAGTCACAGTAAAAAAATTCTGGACACGAAAATATTCATAGAACAAACGAAAAAGTTTGCCTGACGTTAGCCAGTAGGTAGTCCTACATGTGTATGAGGATCAATAGCGGGCACAATGCTAGAACAAATAGAATTTAGACATCAAACTTATCCCTACTGATATGGTATTTGAAAATCATCTTCAGCCTAAATACGTCCCTGGATACGAAACGAATGCTAGAACAAACGAAATATTCCGCCTGAAGTTAGCCAATAGACCATACTTCCTGTTTATTAGATTGAAATGCGGGCACAAGGCTAGAACAAATCAAAAAGTGATTTTCAGTCTCACCTTAAAGAAATTTTCTATGAATATAGTTTCTCATAGTAAAAAAATTCTGGATACGAATATATTCACAGAACAAACGAAAAATTTAACTTGACGTTAGCCAGTAGGTAGTCCTCCGTGTGTATGAGGATCAATAGCGGGCACAATGCTAGAACAAATAGAATTTAGACATCAAACTTACCCCTACTGATATGATATTTAAAAATCATCTTCAGCCTAAATACGTCCCTGGACACGAAATGAATGCTAGAACAAACGAAATATTCCGCCTGAAGTTAGCCAATAGACCATACTTCCTGTTTATTAGATTGAAATGCGGGCACAAGGCTAGAACAAATCAAAAAGTGATTTTCAGTCTCACCTTAAAGAAATTTTCTATGAATATAGTTTCTCACAGTAAAAAAATTCTGGATACGAATATATTCACAGAACAAACGAAAAATTTAACTTGACGTTAGCCAGTAGGTAGTCCTCCGTGTGTATGAGGATCAATAGCGGGCACAATGCTAGAACAAATAGAATTTAGACATCAAACTTACCCCTACTGATATGATATTTAAAAATCATCTTCAGCCTAAATACGTCCCTGGACACGAAATGAATGCTAGAACAAACGAAATATTCTGGCTTTCGTTAGCCAATAGACCATCCTTCATGGTTATCAGGTTCAAATGCGGGCACAAGGCTAAAACAAATGATAAAGTGAACTACAGTCCTACCTTATAGAAATTTTCTATGAAAATAGTTAGTCACAGTAAAAAAAATTCTGGACACGAAAATATTCATAGAACAAACGAAAAAGTTTGCCTGACGTTAGCCAGTAGGTAGTCCTACAGTGTATGAGGTTCAATAGCGGGCACAATGCTAGAACAAATAGAATTTAGACATCAAACTTACCCCTAGTGATATGGTATTTGAAAATCATCTTCAGCTTAAATACGTCCCTGGACACGAAATGAATGCTAGAACAAACGAAACATTCTGCCTGAAGTTAGGCAATAGACCCTACTTCATGTTTATTAGATTGAAATGCGGGCACAAGGCTAGAACAAATCATAAAGTGAACTTCAGTCTCACCTTAAAGAAATTTTCTATGAAAATAGTTTCTCACAGTAAAAAATATCTGGACACGAATATATTCATAGAACAAACGAAAAATTTTGACTGACGTTAGCCAGTAGGTAGTCCTACATGTGTATGAGGATCAATAGCGGGCACTATGCTAGAACAAATAGAATCTAGACATCGAACTTACCCCTACTGATATGGTATTTAAAAATCATCTTCAGCCTATATAAGTCCCTGGACACGAAACGAATGCTAGTACAAACGAAATATTCCGCCAGAAGTTAGCCAATAGACCATACTTCATGTTTATTAGATTGAAATGCGGGCACAATGCTAGAACAAATCAGAAAGTGAACTTCAGTCTCACCTTAAAGAAATTTTCTATGAAAATAGTTTCTCACAGTTAAAAATTTCTGGATACGAATATATACGAATAACAAAAATTTTGCTTGACGTTAGCCAGTAGGTAGTCCTACACGTGTATGAGGATCAATAGCGGGCACAATGCTAGAACAAATAGAATTTAGACATCAAACTTACCCCTACTGATATGGTATTTAAAAATCATCTTCAGCTTAATACGTCCCTGGACACGAAACGAATGCTAGAACAAACGAAATATTCTGGCTTTCGTTAGACAATAGACCATCCTTCATGGTTATTAGGTTCAAATGCGGGCACAAGGCTAGAACAAATGATAAAGTGAACTACAGTCCTACCTTATAGAAATTTTCTATGAAAATAGTTTCTCACAGTAAAAAATATCTGGACACGAATATATTCATAGAACAAACGAAAAATTTTGCCTGACGTTAGCCAGTAGGTAGTCCTACATGTGTATGAGGATCAATAGCGGGCACTATGCTAGAACAAATAGAATCTAGACATCGAACTTACCCCTACTGATATGGTATTTAAAAATCATCTTCAGCCTATATAAGTCCCTGGACACGAAACGAATGCTAGAACAAACGAAATATTCCGCCAGAAGTTAGCCAATAGACCATACTTCATGTTTATTAGATTGAAATGCGGGCACAATGCTAGAACAAATCAGAAAGTGAACTTCAGTCTCACCTTAAAGAAATTTTCTATGAAAATAGTTTCTCACAGTTAAAAATTTCTGGATACGAATATATACGAATAACAAAAATTTTGCTTGACGTTAGCCAGTAGGTAGTCCTACACGTGTATGAGGATCAATAGCGGGCACAATGCTAGAACAAATAGAATTTAGACATCAAACTTACCCCTACTGATATGGTATTTAAAAATCATCTTCAGCTTAATACGTCCCTGGACACGAAACGAATGCTAGAACAAACGAAATATTCTGGCTTTCGTTAGCCAATAGACCATCCTTCATGGTTATTAGGTTCAAATGCGGGCACAAGGCTAGAACAAATGATAAAGTGAACTACAGTCCTACCTTATAGAAATTTTCTATGAAAATAGTTAGTCACAGTAAAAAAATTCTGGACACGAAAATATTCATAGAACAAACGAAAAAGTTTGCCTGACGTTAGCCAGTAGGTAGTCCTACATGTGTATGAGGATCAATAGCGGGCACAATGCTAGAACAAATAGAATTTAGACATCAAACTTACCCCTAGTGATATGGTATTTGAAAATCATCTTCAGCCTAAATACGGTCCTGGACACTAAACGAATGCTAGAACAAACGAAATATTCTGCCTGAAGTTAGCCAATATACCATACTTCATGTTTATTAGATTGAAATGCGGGCACAAGGTTAGAACAAATCATAAAGTAAACTTCAGTCTTACCTTAAAGAAACTTTCTATGAAAATAGTTTGTCACGGTAAATAAATTCTGGACACGAAAATATTCATAGAACAAACGAAAAATTTTGCCTAACGTTAGCCAGTAGGTAGTCTTACATGTTTATGAGGATTAATAGCGGGCACAATTCTAGAACAAATATAATTTAGACATCAAACTTACCCCTCTTGCTGTGATATTTGAAAATCGCCATCAGCCTAAATACGTCTCTGGATACGATAAGAATAGTAGAACAAACGAAATATTCTGGTTAACGTGAGCCAATAGACCATCCTTCATGGTTATTAGGTTCAAATGCGGGCACAAGGCTAGAACAAATGATAAATTTAACTACAGTCCTACCTTATAGAAATTTTCTATGAAAACCGTGTATCTCAGTTTAAAAAATTCTGGTCATGAAATTATTCATAGAACAAACGAAATATTTTGCCTGAAGTTAGCCAATAGGTAGTTCTACATGTTTTTGAAGATAAATAGCGGGCACAATGCTAGAACAAATAGAATTTAGACAGCAAACGCACCCCTCTTGGTGTGGTATTTGAAAATCGTCTTCAGCCTAAATACGCCACTGGACTAGAATGGAATACCAGAACAAACTAAATGTTTTGCTAATTATTTAAATCGAGCGTGGGTACAAAGTTAGGGTATTGTCCTCAGCCTATATTATTTTTTTACAACTTCGTCCTATGCATTGTTAATCTGGTGAGGAATCAATATCCTTACTTAAGCAAAGTGACATAGTTATTTTTGACGTTATGTTCAGATCCATGAACTGTTACTACGATTGATTCGTTGCTATGACCAAAATCTTAGGAGTCGACACATATGATAAGTATTTTGAGCCATATCTCCAGTGTATAGAGTTTAATTTCAATTGGCAAATGAACTGAGGGTTTTTTGTTGTTTTCTCAGAAATGCTTATTAGAACAAACAAAATTTCTTCAGAACAAATCAGAACTAACGAATATCTATCGAATGGTATACTTTTTTTTTTTAAAATCCTTTGGGGCGGGCTATGTTCACGTGAAGATAGCCGCCCCACTTTGGTATTTTTTTTCGCGGAAACTATTACTAGAACAAACGATTTTCCTTCTGAACAAATCAGAACTAACGAATGCCTATCGTTATAGCGAAAAAAAATCAAAAAAGCTGGAATGGGGCGGCTAGCGTGAACATAGCCGCCTCCATATTAATTTTAAAAAAATCGCTATTTCGCGTGACGGAACAAACGAAATTTGGCCTGAACAAATCGGAACTAACGAAGAACTAACGATTTAAGCTAAAAAACGCGGGTTTCAAGAAATGGGGCGGCTATGTTCACGGCGGTTATTATTATAATTAAAACGCCCTTAGGGTCTAATTGTTAAATAACAGTTTTTCCTTATAAAGGACGAAATTGTCCTGTAAATTACTGTTTCGCTGACTATAACATATACAAGCTACTGTTAATGTAACTTTTCATGCTGGTTATTTTATAACATCTGACTTTCTATCATGTCTACATACCGTAAGCTTTCTAGCATAATCATTCACATTATTAATTTGACTTAATTTGTTCTGTACGTAGTTAAAAGAATACCTTTATCTAAAATATGAGACAAGGCAATAAAACTGCTCAACCAAAATTGTTTTTTCTTTTTCCGAAATCTTAATAAATACATGCACAAGCCTGCGCACATCTCTACCAAAAAATATCGATATCGATATGCATTGCGTCTGTTCTAAGCCCACCTCTACTTTTGACAGCTGTCAAAAACGCTTTGGCATATTGGTCATAAAAGAGTTCTGACTTCAAACAAATCTTATCGTTCATATCGTAGTATGAAAGTTACGTCTCTTAAAACCAATGACGTAGGAGATAATGGACATGGCATACCTACAGAAAAAGCGTGCATACCTAAACTTGCTGAGAAACGAAAATGGTCGTTCGGCATAGTGCATACCCATTATATGAGATATGGTTTTATCGATATCACCGGCATGCAGAGAATGAGCGTCTATTTTTTTTGTACTCTACTCGTACATAAATCGCAACTGATGGCGAACTTTCGATTATTTTATTATTATTTGACGATAATGGTCAAAATTGACATATCCTCCTAAACTAGAGATGGGCAATAACAGATTAACGAAATGAAACAAGAAATTAATTATATTGGTTTTATCAGTTAATTAGTATGTAAATGGTCTGTAATCACCAATATAATTACTATCTACTGTGTCTTTTACACTTAAACAATAAAAGGCAAAAAGTAGGAGACAGAAGATGTGAAATGAGTGTAGATGGCTCGTGTCTTGCAGCGCTATAGGTGTAGGTATTCAAAATAAAGATAAATATTCGGAACTGTATTTTAATTTACAGCTTGGCCGTAAAGAGTTGAAAAAAAATTAATGATAGCGCTGTTGGATGCGAGCAGCACAGGACCGGTCGGTGTGGAAATCCTTTGGGGAGGCCTTTGTCCAGCAGTTGACTTCTTTCGGCTGATGATGATAATGGCGCCACTATCGCTTACATTCCAACATTTAATACTACAATCTAAATGAATTTAATACTTGCAGGTTTTTAATATAAAATAAAATTACTTTTCATCATTGTATTCAATAGTTTGTTTTCTGCATCCCTATAACTATATGAATGGGAAAATAAACAAGCCTAGGACATTTAAAGAAAATTTATTTAGTTTTATTCACATAAACATTCTGGTCGAAATAAATAACTTGATGATTTACACCTGATATGGCATCAACATTGTCATCTTCAGAATTTGAGCTGCTGTCACTGCTTTCCTTGGTGCCACTGGGTACGAATCCTTTAGCTGTTCCAGGACGTACAATAATACAATGTTTTCCTCTTAAAACATCATGCTTAATGCCTTTCAGATTTTTCTGTAATCAGAATTTAACATTATATTTAGGAAGAATGCCGTGCCTGACGAAATTGATCAACATTATTAAGTCGCGCTATGTATATGTATCGCGCTTATCCACTTTTTTCCATATTATGTAAACAGAACAACGAAGAGCATTTCGAATCGTCGGCTACCAGGATATTTCAGATCGGCTTGACTCCTTGGCGCTGCGTAGAGATGTAGCCTCATGTAGGGGTGTCTATGGGCGACGGTAATCGTTTACCATCAGGTGATCCATCTGCTCGTTTGCCACCTCTGCCATAAAAAAAATGTAAACAGAAATAACTGAGGGATTATATGACTGACTGTAAATTTGTGAATAAAATTCACCACTGACAACACTCTTAATCATTAAGTACTATTGTGGGTAGGTATACTTACCATTAAAAATCTTAATGGTACAGCTTCATCATGCAATGTTGTTTTGTCCAATGTGCGGTAAACATGATTCATGGAAATGAAGCGAACAGATGTTGATGGCTTTTGATGATGTTTTCTATGCCAATTGCTGCCAACCACTTTTTCTTTTTATATTCACTTCGGGGAAGCCTAAAAAAAATATATGTAAGTAACTTTTTCTAAAATTCATCATCATCCTACATAAATATCGATGTCTAAAAGAGTCCCGAAGAACAACACTAGCCACGTTAGAGCCGAAAAATATTTTAATAAAATAAAGTTAAAAGACAGACTGAAATTATATTGAAAAGCTACTTTCGGTTATTTATATCGCTTATCTTCTGCATTAAGACAAATACGTAATGTAGTTTGTGAAAATAAGGTATATTTCAACAAGATAACAATACGTACCGGTGCAGTGTAATGTTCGGCCGATTTCGGCTCATTTTGATGCCACATCCTGTAACACTACAATTAGGCATCTTAATTACTGTGTTGTTTCACTTAATTTATTATTTTCGGATGCTTTGTTTAACCATATTTAACAATTTTCAATTAAAACACTCGCGAGCGAAGGCACTTTGACAGCTTATGTACCAGTGACACCGAGAAACGAGAATGGCGAATCGGCCGCAAATAGGTATTTTGCCGACGTCACGAAAACAAAGTTGCCATTTTGTAAAGGACAAAAATATTGTTGTCCTTTTTTTACTGAGAAGAATTACATAAGTTAGAAAGAAATAAAAGTATATTTTAGAATTCGCTATCAAAATGGCCCATATTTGTATAACTGATTGTTCATATAGACAAATATTTCATGTCCTCTAGTTTCTTTGGTCTGAGCTTAAAACGGAGTGATTATATTCTCTTTGGTTCATTCAATTCAGTTTTATGTTGCCAGCAGAGTAAAAAGTTACAGTTTTGGATGCTTATCAAAAAAAGTTAAGATTTATGTTAACAAAAAACTTTAACACAATATCTAGTTTTCTTGCGATATATTTATACATCCATCAGCATTAATTGATTTTTTGGTTTAACTTTGGCTTGATGTTGATAGTTTGTTGGCACACCCACACCACACGTGATTGGATTGGATTGGATTGATGATGGTAGCTCGATGGTAGTTCATGCATGTTAGATATAAATTCCATTTTCTAGATCTAGAAACCCCATCTCAGAATGACAGATGGTGGTAATGTTGTGCGTGGATTTTATTAATAATTTAATACGATAAATCCATTAAAATTGTGAATTTCTTTCAAGAAACTATAACAAAATAATAAGGAATCGTAAGTAGATATCATCCTTATAATAATTATAAAGATTTTCTTATGTTAAAGGTTAGATGGATCGTGGTGACGGAGACAGGTTAGGTACCATTCTTCTGGATCTGAAAATGTAAATCACCGTTGACTAGACAAGCTCGTTTTGCATTTTAGTTTCTTATTTCTCAGTAATATCTTATCCCAGAGATATCGTCATTGCATAAATTTAAATATTCTCGATGTATCCAGACGTTTTGTAATTCTGATACTTATTCTGGTCATTGAAGGAAACTGGGCACTGAGGGAACTACCACTATCTCAAATATTGATGTTAACAGTATTGATGTGTTCTGTTTCAGTATTGATGAAGATAAGATAGCAGGTTCCTCAATACTTGCACTTTCGCAAAAAAATGGGACGGTCATGATGAGGGTTGAGTGGAAGTGTTTTTATCACGAAACTTTTTCTTCCAGTGCCCATTTTGCTGGTTTAAAGATTAACCTCGTCCTACATAGATGTTTCTTAATGATAAAATCATATACAAAATAGAACATACAGTAAAACCGAGGTAATTGAAATTATAGCTCACCTTGCAAATGTCTGGCAGCTATGAAGTGCATGCAATTTTTTCATGTTCATTGTCAGTGTCAATTAACCATTACAAAAAAAATAAGTTTATTTTTGGTTGGTTGCCGGGACTTGTACCGTGCACACGTCTGTTAAGTTAATTTTACAATTATTACCGTTTTAGAATAGTTTCAACGTTATTTTTGTGATGGAGAAATAGCTGTGATCCCGATTTGAGATAAGCGATAATAAGAAGAGGATTAACTCAGGAGACAGCTCCGTTTTCCGAGTTCCAGCAGCAAACCACCACGTGGAGCGTCTTTAAGTGCCCATCACCCTTAGAGCCGTCACTTTCACTTGACATTGGCGTTTCGCCATTTTTTTTTATTGAAGATTCTCCCATTTTTCACTAGACATTGGCAAAATCACGCTCGGAATGAGATGTGGAATGCCAAATAGAAAAATAGAATAGAATAGAAGTTTATTTTTATATTTTGTTTAGTACTCTGTGAGAAAAAAACTTATTTTCATAAAATAAATAAATAAAATAATTAAAAATTACATTAATTTTATGGTACCTGATATGAGATTAAGTATAGGTAATTTGGTGTTCTATACTTTTTGATAATTGAACTGAATTATATTTATTAATAATATAAAGAAATATTTTATACTAAAACGAGTCATGGTCATAGTTTGTTCCATATGATAAACTTGCTTTGAAAAAAATGCTTATCAACATCAGTTATACACAGTATAGCCTATTATTAATAAAAAAGGAAATCTCAAATTGCTTGTATATTTGAAAAAATTGCATATACCAATTGACCAATTGGTATATGACCAGATTTAAAAAAAACTGTGTTTGAAGTAACACTTCAACTCTTCCTAAGGTAGTTATGTAAGCCATATCAATTAAAAGGGTACATCATTATGACTGACTTGATGTTATACATACACTGTAAACTCTTTATAATGAAACTCAAGGGACCGAGCATTTTTTTCGTTATAGGGAGTTTTCGTTATGTGGATGTGCCTAATGTATTCAGTAACTGGAGACAACATTCAAGAGTTATGTTATCCAAGAGTCTGTCATCCAAGAGCAGTATCACCTATGTTCTAGCTAGGCAATTAACAATATCAAAAGCAAGCCGGCTGATTATGACCTCAGGTGTCTTCTTAGAATTTCGGCACCTCAAAGTTAAGTTGGAGCCTTTCTTATGTAAACTGATAACATAAACAGTAATGCTGATAAATATGAATGTATTTCTTCGCAATAGAGAATGACTGTTGCGCTATGAAGAGCGACTCAATGTACCAACCAAATTGAACGAATTTCTAGGTTATAGGAAGTTTTACATTGTATCGAAAGACGTTATAAAGAGTTTACTCTGTATTTTATTAGATGCCAGTTGCTGATGCTATCCAGTCCTCATGGGCCGACGAGGTTGAAATTGACCAGGGAGAACTGCCGCCGCCTTCCGAAGTTGTTGAGAATGGCTTGAAAATTGTGACAGAATACAAATATGATAATGACAACAAGAAAGTCAAGATTGTGCGTACGTACAAAATCGAAAAACGTGTTGTTTCAAAGGTATGTTATTTAAATTGTGGTGTCAAAGAATAAATTAATCCAATTTTATTTTGATCTACTTAATCTTAAATTTTTATTTTTAAGAGTATTGCCAAGCGTAAGACCTGGAGCAAATTTGGTGACTCTGGTAACGACAAGCCTGGTCCCAACCCCGCAACCACTAACGTTGCTGAGGATGTGTTCATGCAATTCATCACCAGTAAGGAGGAGAGCCAGCGCCCTGATGATGGGGACCTTGATGGGCTAAAGGTAAATTATATATTTTTTATAATTTTTAAAGGTTCTGTATTCAAGGGGTCTGCCAGTGAAACTTTACCAGGCCTACATGCTTTTAATGGCATCTTTTAACCTGTAATAGGATGTGGATTATTTTCACAGAATGTCTTATTATGGTAATAGCCATATACAAGCTTGCAACAGACTAAAGTTAAACAATTCAATAACTAATGTTATGATAATCTGTATCTTTCTGAGTAATCTAATTATAAATTATTTAACAGCCTCAAACCAGCAGTGTGATCTTCAAGTGTCGTACCTGCCAGGGAGACCACTGGACCCTGAGCTGTCCGTTCAAACATACACAGCTTGCCCAGGCTAAGGCCGGTGACGCCTCCAAGACGGGAACAGGTTTGTAATATTTTACCAATTTTTGAAGAGTTGTTTAAGAACAAAGTCTGACATTATGTATCTTGAATTCTTGATCTGAACAGATTGAATAAGTTACAATAACATTGATAGTAATATTCATAGAAACAGCATTAGTTTTTTCACCAAGGGAGTGATGGACCACACTAAAGAATAGAGTAATAGAATGTAATCATAAGTTCCTTGTCTGAGAAATAAATAAATAAATAAAAAAACAATTTATTTGAGATAGCTATTTGCATAAATAAATGGGGCTTGGTTTTTACGTAACTATGGTAAAGTCTAAAGTTATTTCGCTTCTGGACCTGTGCAATTGTTTACATATGTTATCTGCAAAGTTGCAATTTGTATTTTTTTTACTCTAAAGGTATTCTGTTATTGACTTTTAACACTCTATATATATAAAATAGGAAACTGACTGATAGATCAACGCACAGCCCAAACCGCTGGGTCTAGAAACTTGAAATTTTGCATAGAGATTCCTTATAGAACGGAGGCGAGCACTAAGGAAAGGTTTTTCAAAATTCACCCTCTAAGGGGGTGACACGGGCGTCCAAAGTAGATAGATCAACGCACAGGCCGATCCCCTGGGTCTAGAGATTCCAAATTTGGGAAGTAGGTTCCTTGTGAGGTCTAGGGGTGCACTAAGAAAGGATTTTTTAAAACCCACCCTCTAAGGCAGTGAAACGGGGGTCCAAAGTAGATAGATCAACGCACTAGCCAAACCCCTGGGTCTAGAAACATGAAATTTTGCACAGAGTTTTCTTACAGAACGGAGGCATCCACTAAGGAAGACATTTTCGAAATTTACCCCCTGAAAGGGTGAAAATGGGGGTGGAAATTTGTACAGGCCAAACCCCTGGGTCTAGAAAATTAAATATTGCACAGAGTTTCCTTATATAGGGTGAGTTTAAATTAGTTCTTGATACGAAAGGCTATGCATGTGCTCATGAAAACAAACAACTTTCCCTAAGGAATCGCAAAAAAATTTTGGTCTCTTCATACAAATCGATCAGCCGAGCGGCCAAATTAGTATGAAGAGTCAAAAAATTTTTTTGCGATTTGACTATGGGTTATTTAGGGAAAGTTGTTTGTTGTCATGAGCACATTCATAGCCTTTGGTATCAAGAACTAATTTAAAGTCACCCTGTATAACGGAGATCCACTAAAGAAAAGTTTTTCAAAATTCACCCCTAAAGAGGTTAAAATAGGGGTCGAAGTTTATATGGGAAAGCAAACAAACCCCTGAATCTATAAACTTTAAATTTTGCACAGGGTTTCATATAAAACGGAGGCATCCACTAAGGAAGAGTTTTTCGAAATTCACCCCCTGCAAGGCTTAAAATGGGAGTGGAAGTTTTTATGGAAAAAGTCAAATTTTCTGCGCGTTTCAACTTGAAATTTGGCAAAACTACTCTTAAAAACAATTGATAAAACGTGTGTAAAATTTATTTTCATGTTCGCCCCGAGAGGGGGTGAAAGTGAGGGTTGAAATGAGTAATGTAATTGCACAGGTCAAACCTATAGGTCTAAAAATTTAAAACTTCGACAAAAGGTTCTTCATATAACGCAGGCATCCAAGAAAGGGTTCTTCGAAATTCACCCCCTAAGGGGGTAACACAGGGGACTGAAATGTGTAATATCAATGCACAGGACAATCCCCTGGGTATAGAAAATTGAAATTTTTCATAGGCTTTCCTTATATAACGGAGGCATCCATTAAGAAAGGGTTTTGCAAAATTCACCCCCTAATGGGGTTAAAATGGGGGTGGAACTTTGTATGGGAAAGTCATTTTTTTTGCGCGTATCAACTTATAACTTGGCGTAACTATTCTGAAAAACAAATGATGAATTTATGTTGAATATATTTCATAGTTCGCCTCATGAGGGGGTGAAAGTAAGAGTTGAAAAGGATAATATCAATGCGCACGCCAAACCTATGGGTCAAAGAAGTTTTATATCGTCGCTCCGCTCCTCTATAGAACGCTAATACGTCAGTTTCAATATGAAACCGCGTGGACGAAGTTGAGGGGAAAATCTGAGGTGCGGGAGGGGGAAGCTTCATAACTGTTCGAATTTTTGAATCTAAGAATGTCATATGTTTGAATTACGACCAATCACCGCAAGATGTCTACTGTCTAAGGATTTAAATCGTCGAATAGCAATAGAGTATTTGAAAATGACAAAACTCAAAGTACGACTGAAATATCTAGTGATGGAGGTAATAAGAAAGGTAATTTTCTTTTGTGTTTGTTTTTGTAATATTATATTTTCTTGTGATGCAATAAAGTATATTGAATTGAATTGAAAGGATCACAAATATCGAAAATTCTTACGATAATTTTTAAAATGAGGATAACAAAATAAATTAAGCATATTGTTCCTTGTTAAATCTTAATACATAAACAATACTAATACAAATTCACAAATATAATACAGTAAAAATACATATTAAAACAAAAAATATATACACTCGGCTTCAAAAAAATCGCACGTCCGTAAAAATAGGCTTCAAGCACTGTTAATCCTTAAGACAAGCAGTTATTCGTAGCAATATTGGTATCATTTGAGAGCCCTATAAAAACTCTTTAAAAAAATATCCATTTCATTTGATTAAAGAAAAAGCTTGACACTTTAAGTCACTGTGAATGACAATGGAACTGATTCTCCTCTTCAAATTTTGTTTGTATTGTTTTGTTTTTTGGGTATAAAAGGGTCGATACAGCTTATCGGGGGATAAATTTGCTACCAACAGTCGAAGAAGACACAGAAGAATATCTTTCATCAGAAAAACGTCCTTGAAGATGGACACTACTGCTGCTGAAGCCGCCCAAGTTATCGCACTACTGCAATCAGGACTACGTCAGTGTGATGTTGCTCGGCAATTGCACTTGAGTCGCTTTTCTGTTCGAAGAGTGTACCAGCGGTTCCTGCAGACCGGTGGCTTTGTCCGAAGGCGTGGGTCTGGTAGAAATCGCTGCACTTCTGCGAGAGATGACCGATTCGTCGTATCGAAGTCTTTGAGAAATCGGTTCTCTAATGCTGTTGAGTTGCAACAGCAGCTTCAAGCAGTTCGTAGAAGGGCCGTGAGTGTCTCTACAGTTAGAAGAAGACTAAAGGAGAGAAATATTGTGGCTAGAAGACCTGCCACGGTTCCAAAATTAACCGCAGCGCATCGGCGAGCACGCCTGCAATTTGCTCGCGCCCACTTCAATTGGACCCTGGACCAATGGAGAGCTGTTCTCTTCTCAGACGAAACGAGAGTGTGCCTTTTCTGCAACGATAGACGCAAAAGAGTATACAGAAGACAATGGGAACGTTTTGCCCAAGCCTGCATCCAAGAGACGGTAGAATACGGGGGCGGTTCCTGCATGTTCTGGGGCGGCATATCTGCCGACGGCAAAACTGAACTTTCTTGCGTCTCTCGGACCGGCGGTGCTCGCGGGCAAGGGTCGATGACTGCTCACCGGTACATCACAGAGATCCTGGAAGAACATGTGGTCCCCTATGCTGGATTTATTGGCGACGGGTTCACATTAATGCACGATAACGCTCGCGCGCACACTGCTGGAATTGTGCAGGGCTACCTTCAAGAGGTTGGGATCCCTGTCATGCAGTGGCCAGCGAGAAGTCCAGATCTAAACCCGATAGAGCACCTCTGGGACCAGCTGAAACGCAAGGTTAGATCCCGTGATCCCGCTCCCGCGACTCTTCAGGAGCTCCAAGACGCCGTTATTGAGGAATGGGACAGAATCCCTCAAGAAGAGGTCCTAAAGTAGGTGCGATCCATGAGGGAGCGCATGGAAGACGTCATTAGGGCTAGGGGGGGTAACACTAGGTTTTAGGTTAGTTTTAAGCAACTTTGTTTTGAAAAATTAATCAGATTTCATTTGGGTTTTTTAAGGATTTTTATTGTTTTGTAAATTTTTCTCAGTTCCAATAAAAAACATTGAATGAATTATTGTTTTTGCATTCTCTGTTTCCTTACCTTTCAAATGATACCGAACATTACCAATATTTCATAATACAAATACGATTGAAAGATGTTTAAAATAGATTTCTTTAAAGGTGCGATTTTTTTGAAGACGAGTGTATTTTAAAAATAGAAATCAAACCGAATCATAGTTTTCAAAACATATCTCGACAAACAAAACATAGCTAAGCTGGGCGGAAATGTTAGGAGAAAATTTTCCAGCTGTCATGTCTGCTCATAGTCTTAATTTTCGTTAAATTTTTATTTGGGTTCCTTTGGAAACTGAAAATAATTAGAAAAAAAAAATAAGTCAAATACATTTCATGTCTACTTTAGATAAAACTATGTAAATATGCAGTCAGATATTTTATGTTGCTAAACTTTTTGCTATATCTATCGAAAAGTCGATGAAGTGTTACATCACTACCATATGTTTTGCAACGAAGTTATTTAAATAAAAATTAGTCAATATATGGCTTACTTCTGGTATGAAACCCTGCACATTTGATTTATTGAGATGCCCGGTGCGGTTTCCGCATCAGACAACGATGCAACTTGGCATTTTTATGATAAATTTACACACATTTTGTCCGATGTTATCTCGACGATTGACAGAAATAGACTGAAAGACGAAAATTGAACAAAAATGACATTTCAATTTAACTTGGCCATCTGCCCACCTTGCGGCGAGCGTCCGATGCCCTGTATTGCTAGTCTATAGGGGGGGGAGCGGGGTGCATGTCTGTGCTATGGGTATAGAAACTAGAAACTTGAACCAGTGGTTCTTCATAAATAACAGAATGGAAAACATCGAAACGTTAGTATATGTAATAATGTCGAAATGACGAAACGTCGAAATATTAAATATCGAAATGATAAATTGCGAAATATCGAAAATCAAATGTCGAAATGCCTCAAATGTCAAACTTTAAAGGTCAAAATGTATATCAAAATATCAAAATACAAAGTACAAAAATACCAAAATGTCTAACTGTCGAAATGTCGAACCATCGCACCTCGAAGCGTCACAACGTCGAAGTTTCGTGTCGTCGAAACATCACTGCTTCAAAATTTCGAAAATGGGAAAAGGTCAATACATCAAAAAGTCAACATGTCAAATCTTCTACATAACGTCTAAAATCTCCAGAAAACATCCTTCTCTTTCTGATGCCCCCTTAGTTTCTCAAGTCACTACCCTTGGACAAAACATTTTTAACCGACTTCAAAAAAAGGAGGAGGTTCTCAATTCGTCGGTTTTTTTTTTTGAATAGAATAGAATATTTTTATTTGCAAAGAATACACGTATATACAGATGGTTGCTTATTATAAAGTTTCAGTATATTCCACCACAATATGGCATGCAAACATTTTGGTACCCATTGCGTCAATCACTATATTTGTTCAGAATCCATGAAAAATTCTCCAAGAGAGTAGTAGCATTTGTCAACTAGCCATTTGCGTAATCTATTAATGAAATGTTTTGTTGTTAATTGTCTAAGCCCAACAGGTAGTTTGTTATAAACTTTGATGATCATCATGTGACAATTTTTTTCATAGAGTGCAGTTCTGTGAGGTGGTAATACAATTTTTGTTAGGTCTCTATTTCTCAGCCTTTGATTTGGTAAAGGGTGACTGAAATATCCCGGGTATTTTCTTACAAATATGCCAACCTCCAGGATGTAAAAACCTGTAAGGGTTAAGAGTTTAAGTTCTTGAAAAAGAGGCAGACACGAATCTCTCGGGCCTATCCCGCACACAGCCCTTACACTTACCTTAATGTATGTTCACCGATTACTCGAAGACGCCTGAACCGATTTGGAAAATTCTTTTTTGTTTAAAAGGGTATATTTCACAGGTGGTCCCATATAAATTTTATCGAAATCGATTCAGCGGTTTTTGAGAAAATCAACAAAAACATAGCAAAATTAAAGTTGTTGCGATTAAAGTCGGTTGTTTTTAACGTATTCAGCGTGGTCATTGCTTTTAAACTCTTCTAATTTTCGCTCCGCAGACAGTCCCTTTCCTTCCCCATTTGACGTCTTCTCTAACCCTAGATGGCCCCCTTCGATGCATACTCGTTTCTCTGCTCAGTTACTTGAACCGGATGAACAGACTTTACTATTTCAATATTTTATAGATTATAAGAGGATAGTGTAACCGCTTTTTTAATCCACGCGGGCGAAACCGCGGGCACAAGCTAGTTGTAATATAAGCTGTTGAGTGTTGATTACCTTTAATAAATAAAGAAAAAAAAAGTGTGTTGTCCAAATAAAATTATTCAAAGTTTTTAATTTTTAACTCTGTCTTAGTTACTTATTTGCGTGACCAATTTTGATTATTTTCAGATTCAAAGGCAGCTCCCACGAACAAGTACGTGGCACCTATGATGCGCGAAGGCGCGGTGCGCGGCACAGGCCGCGAGCCGCCGGGCGCGCGCCGAGACGACGTCGCCGCCATCCGCATCTCCAACCTCAGCAACTTTGCCGTTGAAGCCGACCTTGAGGACTTGGTCCGGGGCTTTGGGCCGGTGCAGAAGCTGTACCTTGCTAAGGAGAAGGTAAATTGTGCTAATGATTGATCCATTGCAATCTATTTTAGTTATGAACAAGCAAGATATTGCATTTGATGAATAAGCGTGTTAGTACCCTTGTGAGACCTAAATCAAACTCAATAGTTTACAGTGGAAATGTAAAAACGCTTAAGCATTTTTAAAAGGTTTTTTGTTACAAAAAAATCATCTTTATTTTTCGAGGAAGTCTTTTAATGAAATATGTATATATCATTAAAATGCTCCTTGTTGAAAAATTTTGTTTTTAACAAAACAAAGGAGACGTTTCACGGGACTATGGAGCTTGGACCTGGTCTGTGTACTAAACATCATAAATAAGTCATTAGAAACATAGTCTTTTCTAATTGTACATTTCCTTCGTTGCGAGATTCATCTAGTTTCTCAGATTTAACAATCGCAACACATAAATCAACCAACATGGCGAAGCGAGCGCAATTTTGAGCATTTTACGTTCAGAAACTAGATTTTGTACATACCATTGAAATTAATAATTTAGTTGTCCGACAAGTAACTCGAAAACCAGCTGTTATGCCTGTAAAAGAGGCAAGGCATATCCGCAGATTTTAAAAATCGTACACCAATGTCAAAAGTCAGAACAGAAGGGTGTTCAGTCAATCAGAGTCAGAGAAAGCATCTGAGGAATATGTGGATGAAGCCGTAATTTCTGAACATGACCTACTATTGCAAGCTTCAGTGTTATCATTTATATTGTAAAAAGTGCTGACAAAACATTATGCTTGAACCACGCAACCCAGCTTCTAATATTTTTTTCATTATTTTTCCTAGAAAGCCTATATTTTTCTATATTTTTCGTAGTACGTACATGTCCAGGCACAAAATGAAACGTGTCCTTTGTGTAAATAAATAAATACAAGTATTTTGTTAATCATATTATACACAGTTAGGGGTACTAATGTAACTGTAAGTAAAAAGTAGATTGAAGGGTTATAATTCACAGGAATTTACAGACAGCCTAAACATGGTCATGTTTGTTTCAGAGTACTGGACACTGCAAAGGTTTTGCTTATGTTCACTTCAAGTTCCGTGCTGATGCTGCCAAGGCTATCCAGACCTTGAATGGCCATGGTTATGACCATTTGATTTTGAATGTTGAATGGTCCAAACCTCCAGCAAACAACTGAACATTTCCATTTTAATAATTTTGTAAAATAAAACATATAGTTCACAAAAAACTGGTTTTATTTTTATCTTACTTGTACTGTATAAAAATATAAATGAGGAATAAGTCGAAAAAAACAAGTTATTATAATAATCCATTTATTTGAGAAGCTTTTAGCATGACTGATAGCGATAGGACTAGACAAAAATAAATCACAACATCCATAAGGGTCTCTAAAGTGCAAAAAATTAAATAATAACAAAAAACATAGCTTATTTACTACATTCCCAAAATAGTTGTGCCTCATCCCTTTTACATCAAGACTCAAGAGTATTGTAAAGTTGTTTAAATATCAATATCATACTTCTCATCATCACTGTTAGGACTGAAGGGTTCTTCAGGCACATGTATTTCACCACAAAACATCATTTCAACATAGCTGAAGTAATCTAAAGCAATGTTGGTCAGCACACCTCCTGTTGCCACTCCAAGGATGGTGCCTATAACCGGTTTTTGACCCACAGCGCTTCTCAGTATTGCCCACAAGAAAATGGAACCCAGTGGCCATAGACAACCTCCAAGGAATGCCCAAGAAAAGCGCCTTGATGGTGCAGCAGCTGACATGTGAGGTCTAGACCAAATCCACAATCCAGCTCCACCGCCCGCAGTCAGGAATAGCAAATCTGTTATATCTCTTCGAGGAAATAGTCTGGAAAGGAAATATAGTTATGTATACAAATGTATATTTTTATGAGATTCAGATGCCAAAAATTTAATCTTTGTTTACCATACCTGACCATTAAATGAGGATTCATAACTGTTATTGATAATGTTGTGTAACTGACCAGACCTTGCCTTGGTAAATAATAGTATAGCACATTGTCTTTAGTCATTGGAGGTAGTCTGATTCGGCTCACTGTTTTATTAACACAGTCAATGGTTTTAGGGACTGCGGCCGGTAAATTGTTGATTTGTCTGCAAAGGTTGTTGTAAATTCTCTCCAGAATATCCATTTTTCGTAAGATACAATAAGAATACTTGAGGTTGAATAGAAATTCAATGTTTGTATGCACTTCACAGAGCAATAGTCGCACTGTGCATTATTTGGCAAGGGTTACGATTGCTGTTTATGAATAGTAATAAGTATAGTATAAAAACCAATGCCCTTCAAATTGATTCTGCTTCAGTTCATGCTCTCAAAAAGAAACCAAACAACGAAAATAATTTCTGAACCATCGCGACTAGGTTGCGTTCCAATACCAAAGATTTCACTCGGGGTGATGCGAATTTTACCCTAAATCGGTACAAAACCGAGCCGAGTGAAACCGAGGGTAACCGAATGATCGCCTGACAGTTCTCCGTCGGGATTTCGGAACGCCTTCGTGAATGCGATTTTCACTCTGACAAGTGCGATTTTTAACGCTGTTTGATTACCGTTAAAATTCGCCTGACAGTTTATTCGGCGGGAAGTTCGTAGTCAATGTCAAACAGACTAAGACAAACAAACATTTTATCTTCGGAATTGTTTTGAAATACGATTGTTTGTATCTGCTAAGGTGTTAAAGCCATAAATAAGACAGAACACTACCCAAAAAAGCTAGAAACCTTTCTGAATTATTTTCGATGACGTTTGTTACCCTGTCACTCTGGAATCACTCGCAAGCGTTCCAAAATCGTATTTTTTTCTCTTTCTCAAAATAGCTACGTCTCCTTCATTTCTCCGAGTTAAATTCTACCTCACCCTACCTTGGTTTTGGAACGACTTCTAGGATGGTACAATACTGTCAGTGTCACTACACATTTTTTTTTTTGTTTGGTTCTTTCCTGCTTTTGCAAGGAAAAGGCAAAGGCTTCTCTGGCCATACAGCCTATTCTTACGTAGTTTGCTCTTCTCTAAATATTTTTCTATTTCATTTGAGTTCTCATTTATCAATTTCTGTTTTAACTTTTTCTCTATTCTTCAACAAAATGATAGCACTTTTGATGAAGATTTCATGGACTTCTTGAGAGCACTCGAAACACAGTCTACACACTTTTATTTCATTATCCTACATATTAGACACTTAAATGGCACTTTATTGAACAATACACTATCAATATTATGCATTAAAAACCACGATATCTATTTTTCGGATAATAAAACAAAAATGACCAACTCTTGCCGCGAGTTCCCGCCAAAAAGTCTCACTACACCACGTAGTACGTAATAGTTCCATGCACTCAATGACGTAGGAGATAATGGACATGGCATACCTACAGAAAAAGCGTGCATACCTAAACTTGCTGAGAAACGAAAATGGTCGTTCGGCATAGTGCATACCCATTATATGAGATATGGTTTTATCGATATCACCGGCATGCAGAGAATGAGCGTCTATTTTTTTTGTACTCTACTCGTACATAAATCGCAACTGATGGCGAACTTTCGATTATTTTATTATTATTTGACGATAATGGTCAAAATTGACATATCCTCCTAAACTAGAGATGGGCAATAACAGATTAACGAAATGAAACAAGAAATTAATTATATTATATTGGTTTTATCAGTTAATTAGTATGTAAATGGTCTGTAATCACCAATATAGTTACTATCTACTGTGTCTTTTACACTTAAACAATAAAAGGCAAAAAGTAGGAGACAGAAGATGTGAAATGAGTGTAGATGGCTCGTGTCTTGCAGCGCTATAGGTGTAGGTATTCAAAATAAAGACAAATATTCGGAACTGTATTTTAATTTACAGCTTGGCCGTAACGAGTTGAAAAGAAATTAATGATAGCGCTGTTGGATGCGAGCAGCACAGGACCGGTCGGTGTGGAAATCCTTTGGGGAGGCCTTTGTCCAGCAGTTGACTTCTTTCGGCTGATGATGATAATGGCGCCACTATCGCTTACATTCCAACATTTAATACTACAATCTAAATGAATTTAATACTTGCAGGTTTTTAATATAAAATGAAATTACTTTTCATCATTGTATTCAATAGTTTGTTTTCTGCATCCCTATAACTATATGAATGGGAAAATAAACAAGCCTAGGACATTTAAAGAAAATTTATTTAGTTTTATTCACATAAACATTCTGGTCGAAATAAATAACTTGATGATTTACACCTGATATGGCATCAACATTGTCATCTTCAGAATTTGAGCTGCTGTCACTGCTTTCCTTGGTGCCACTGGGTACGAATCCTTTAGCTGTTCCAGGACGTACAATAATACAATGTTTTCCTCTTAAAACATCATGCTTAATGCCTTTCAGATTTTTCTGTAATCAGAATTTAACATTATATTTAGGAAGAATGCCGTGCCTGAAGAAATTGATCAACATTATTAAGTCGCGCTATGTATATCTATCGCGCTTATCCACTTTTTTCCATATTATGTAAACAGAACAACGAAGAGCATTTCGAATCGTCGGCTACCAGGATATTTCAGATCGGCTTGACTCCTTGGCGCTGCGTAGAGATGTAGCCTCATGTAGGGGTGTCTATGGGCGACGGTAATCGTTTACCATCAGGTGATCCATCTGCTCGTTTGCCACCTCTGCCATAAAAAAAATGTAAACAGAAATAACTGAGGGATTATATGAGTGACTGTAAATTTGTGAATAAAATTCACCACTGACAACACTCTTAATCATTAAGTACTAACGTGGGTAGGTATACTTACCATTAAAAATCTTAATGGTACAGCTTCATCATGCAATGTTTGTTTTAGATGGATTTTATCTAGTAATAAAACCATAAAATATTAGTAAGTGTGTAGCCCACCATTTTCCAGTTACTCACGTCATAGACGATGAGAGCTGTCAAAGAGTCGACTCACAATCTTTTTTATTTTATAAAACAATGGATACAGGTAAGTATTAGAACACGTTTCTTCTTTTGAGAAAAGAATTAAACATTGAAACTGAATAGCGACTTATTATTAAAAATAAATCAAATTACAAAAATATAGTAAGTTCACATATAATAGTACCAGAAATAAATCAACAGTCTGTAGTAAATAGTCATGAACATTAGTTGAGACAATATTACTTGACAATTAAAAACAGCAATATTACCAAAACAAAGAACAAATAGCATTGACTATGAAATAATATAGTCTTTAAGGTACACAGGCTTATTTATAGTTCTCTTAGGTCTAGGGCGCATGCTTGACAAAGGTGTTTGATAATTTTCCTTAACGTTATTTTGCTGCGTTAGCTCAAGACTAGAATTATGATTTTCCTGAGAGAAATCAAAGTTTTCTGTCTCAGGCGAGTTAGGAAGTAACTGATAGTCAATGTCGGTGTGATTGTTAGAGTTTGAATCTTGATGAATTGACAGTGAATTTTTGCCTGAGTTAGGAGGCGAAAATGTTATAGATGATTCTGGCAAGATATTTTCTTTAGAGAACCGAGACTTCTCTGTCCTACCTCCGATACTAGCGAAATCTTCATCATGCATCGTCGAAGATGGGCGAATGTGTGCTACATTTCTACGGTATATGGTATTATCCACATTCACAAGGTAAGATCTATCTGACAAGATATCAGTTATGATTCCGGACGACCAGTTCTTGTTATGAGATGGATGTGCTTGCACCCATACAGGCTGTCCAATTTCCAAGTTTACTAAGTTTCTAGTTTTCTTATCATATGAAGTTTTAACTAATTGTTTTCTTTTGATAATATCCTCTTCAACATCAGTAACAACCTTTGGTTTTAGCAAATCTAGCATAGCATAGCAAATATAGCAAATCTGGAATTACTGGAACACAATTTCTTGTTCTTCTAGAAAACATTCTTTGAGCAGGACTTGAGTTTAATTTATTTGGAGTATTTCTGTGACAAAGTAAGTTATACCAAAAATCCTCTTGTTTTTCTGCAGATTTTAAAAGCAACTTTTTTGCAATTTTTACTGTAGCCTCTGCCTTTCCATTTCCTTGATGAAAATGAGGTGAGGACACAGTATGGTTGAATCCCCATTGTTCAGCAAATTCTAGGAATTCTTTGCTAACGAAATTTGTGCCTCCATCTGATACAACTATTTCAGGTACACCATGTCTAGAAAAGTTTATTTTGCATGTATTTATTACTGATTTAGATGACAGATCTTTAATTTTATCTATTTCAAAAAAATCTGAATAGTGATCAACTGTTATCAGATATTTGACTTGTCTTCCATTCTCCAATATGAAAAATACATCCATTGAGATAACCTGGAATGGATATTCTGGAATTTTATGACTTTGCATTGGCAGCCTTTTTTGACATGGTAAGTATTTATTACAAGCTGTACAGGCTTTTATCATCTCTCTAATATCATTTGACATTGATGGCCAAAAAACTGCTTCCCTTGCAAGTTTTAGTGTATTCTCTATCCCAGAATGACCTTTATGAAGTTTTTTTAGTATTGATATTCTCAATATTTCAGGAATGTAGATAGATTGATTTTTTAAAATAATTCCATTGAAAATGGTAAACTCTTCTTTGAAACTAAAATATGGTTTGAGAATCTCTGGAACATCTCTGATATGATGTGGCCATCCATTTGTTATATATTCTTTCAATTTGATACAGATTAAGTCCTTTTCAGTAGACTGCTGTATGTCTTTTAGGCAAATATCTGAAATAGGTAAGTTTTGTAAAGGATCAACATTCTCAATTATCTTGAATATCTTTAGGTCTCTTGTATTTTCTAAGTCTTTACAGTTTACATAAAATCTTGATAAGGCATCAGCCATAATGTTTTCTTTTCCTGATATGAACTGAAGTTCCAAACAATATCTTTGTAAGATTAATAGCATAGATTGTAATCTTTTTGGAGCGCTTAACAATGGTTTTTTGAAAATATTAAGTAAGGGTTTATGGTCAGTTTTAATTATGGTTTTTGGGTTACCTACTATTAATTGGTCGAATCTAGTGCATGCAAAAACAACTGCCAGGAGTTCTTTTTCAATCTGAGCATATTTCTTCTCTGTGGGTGTCAGAGTCCGCGATGCATATGCAACTGGTTGTTCTTCTTGGAACAATGCTACTCCCAATGCTGCCTCGCTGGAATCACATTCAATGATTAATGGTTTGTTTTTGTCATAATATTTTATCGTGTCAATATTGCTAATGACAGACTTCAAATTGTTAAATTCTTCTTCCGCTGACCTACTCCACTGCCACTCAGTCTTGTCTAGTGTTAAACACCTAAGATATTTCGTTTCTGAACTCAAATTAGGTATAAACCTACTTAAGTATGTTATAACTCCAAGGAATCTCTGTAATTCTTTTTTGTTTCGGGGAACTGGGATATTTTGTATAGCATCAATTTTGGAGGGATCAGGTTTTAAGCCTTCATTTGTGAATATGTGTCCATAATATTTTACTGAAGTTTGTAGTAGATTCATTTTACTCTTATTTAACTTACAGTTGTGTTGAGTTAATCTTTTTAGAACCTTCTCAAGTTTTTTGTTATGGTCACAAATAGCTTCCTCCATTGTATCACCTACCCCAAAGACAAGTAAATCATCTACTAATAGTTCTATCCCAGGTAAATCTTGAACAATTTCCGTCATTTTCATTTGAAAATAATCAGGTGAGGAAGAAATACCGAAAGGGAGTACTTTCCACCTATATTTTCCAAAAGGAGTCCAAAAAGTAGTCAGTTTGCTGCTTTTTTCTGATAATTTTAGATGCCAAAAACCCTTCTTAACATCTAATGTTGAGAATACTTTGGCTTTGCCTAGATCAGGTAGTATTTCTTCTAGAGTTGTAAACTGATAATTCGGTCTCCTAATGGCTTTGTTTAATGGTATTGGGTCTAAACAAATCCTAAAATTATCTTTTTTTTTAATAATTAATATATTGCTCACCCAGTCTGTGTGACTTTCTTCCTTTTCTATTATCCCTTCCCTTACTAATCTTTGTAATTCTTCTTTCAGCGGTGTCCTCAGAGCGACTGGAACTCTTCGTGCTTTCTGAATTACTGGAGTAACGGATTCATCAATTTCAAGCTCTATTTGACCTGAAAATTTTCCATGCCCATGGAAAACCGATTCATATTTGTTTATTATGTTCTCAGCAGAGTCCACATTGCATCGAACCTCTTTGCAGAACTTAATTAACCCCATCTCTACACAAGCCTTGCATGACAACAGTGGAATATGATCGCTGTGCACCACCTGAAATGTGACTTTGTATTTGGCAGAAGTGTTACATAATCTGACTTTCAACAAAATGTCAATTTCACCATGAATAACAATATTATGACCACCAAAACTATACAAAATTTTTTTGGATGGCCTCATTATTTTGGAATATAATCCTTGCCAAACATGCGCTCCAGATTTTTGTAACCTATAACACAGTCATCTGCTGCCGTGTCTAACAAACACTTTGTATTCTTCCATTCTTTTCTATATTTGAACTCAAGGGTACATTCTGCTAGATTTTCCTGAGACTTCTTAAAAATCTTGTTTATTGTTATTTCTTCTCCTGAGTCTGACTCTTCTTCAGTGGTTTGTTCTTCATTGGTCTCTTCTTTAATCTTTTTTATTTTTCTTTTTTTACATACTTTTTCAAGGTGATTTTTCCCTTTACAATGCTTGCATGTTGTACCCCATGCTGGGCATTTTTCTTTTATGAATTCATGCTTGTTGGCACAATACCTACATTTTCCTTTCCGTACTATTTTCTTTTCGATTTGCTTGATTTCTGTAGGTAAACTTACTTCTGTCATGACTTTCATCTGTTTCTCTGTAATTTCATTTGCTCGACAAATATGTACAGCTTCCTCCAAGGACAGGTTTTCTTTTTTTAAGAGGTCTTTCTTTAAATGCAGGTCTTTAATTCCCAGCACAACTTTGTCTCGAAGCATTTCGTTTTTTAAATCTTTGTAATCACACTCCTCGACTAATTTGCATAAGTCAGCAAAATACACATCAAAACCTTCAAACTCTTGATTTCTGCTCCAAAATACATATCTATTATAAATTATGTTTCGTTTTGGTACTAGTTTGTTTTTCATGGTACTGTGAATATCTTCACAATTACATTCGGCTAAGTTTATGCCGAAGTTATTATATTTTTTTAAAGCGACTTCTCCTATAACGCTGCAGAGAATGCTAGCTTTCCTCGGTTCCTCCGATATTTCCCATTTGTCCATCTGGGTTGCCCTTTGGTAGTTGGTCCACGCTAACACAAACATTTTGTAGGCCTCCTCTGGGTCTATTTCCGTGTCGAGAGGGGCCGGCCAAGGGACATTGACCTGTTTACTTGTTCCTCCAGCAGCACCTGATGTTAGCATTTGCTGCATTATGGCCAGTATAGCGTTTTGTTGTCTAAGAACCTCGCCAAGTTGTTCCGCCATTTTGACAAATACTTATTTATGCCGGCCTTTATTATAGAAACTGTACTTTATTGCTCTTCGGTATTATTAATTTCCTATAACCGCACGGTTCTTTTGTTGTTCCGTAACCGCTGCCACCATGTTTTAGATGGATTTTATCTAGTAATAAAACCATAAAATATTAGTAAGTATGTAGCCCACCATTTTCCAGTTACTCACGTCATAGACGATGAGAGCTGTCAAAGAGTCGACTCACAATCTTTTTTATTTTATAAAACAATGGATACAGGTAAGTATTAGAACAATGTTGTTTTGTCCAATGTGCGGTAAACATGATTCATGGAAATGTCGCGAACAGATGTTGATGGCTTTTGTTGATGTTTTCTATGCCAATTGCTGCCAACCACTTTTTCTTTTTATATTCACTTCGGGGAAGCCTAAAAAAATTATATGTAAGTAACTTTTTCTAAAATTCATCATCATCCTACATAAATATCGATGTCTAAAAGAGCCCCGAAGAACAACACTAGCCACGTTAGAGCCGTAAAATATTTTAATAAAATAAAGTTAAAAGACAGACTGAAATTATATTGAAAAGCTACTTTCGGTTATTTATATCGCTTATCTTCTGCATTAAGACAAATACGTAATTTAGTTTGTGAAAATAAGGTATATTTCAACAAGATAACAATACGTACCGGTGCAGTGTAATGTTCGGCCGATTTCGGCTCATTTTGATGCCACATTTTGTAACACTACAATTAGGCATCTTAATTACTGTGTTGTTTCACTTAATTTATTATTTTCGGATGCTTTGTTTAACCATATTTAACAATTTTCAATTAAAACACTCGCGAGCGAAGGCACTTTGACAGCTTATGTACCAGTGACACCGAGAAACGAGAATGGCGAATCGGCCGCAAAGAGGTATTTTGCTGACGTCACGAAAACAAAGTTGCCATTTTGTAAAGGACAAAAATATTGTTGTCCTTTTTTTACTGAGAAGAATTACATAAGTTAGAAAGAAATAAAAGTATATTTTAGAATTCGCTATCAAAATGGCACATATTTGTATAACTGATTGTTCATATAGACAAATATTTCATGTCCTCTAGTTTCTTTGGTCTGAGCATGCACTACACTAATCTATGAGTGTCACTGTCAGTATTTTTTTTGTCCATTTTTTTTTTTTGTTTGGTTCTTTCCTGCTTTTGCAAGGAAAAGGCAAAGGCTTCTCTGGCCATACAGCCTATTCTTACGTAGTTTGCTCTTCTCTAAATATTTTTCTATTTCATTTGAGTTCTCATTTATCAATTTCTGTCGTCTTTAACTTTTTCTCTATTCTTCAACAAAATGATAGCACTTTTGATGAAGATTTCATGGACTTCTTGAGAGCACTCGAAACACAGTTTACACACTTTTATTTCATTATCCTACATATTAGACACTTAAATGGCACTTTATTGAACAATACACTATCAATATTATGCATTAAAAACCACGATATCTATTTTTTCGGATAATAAAACAAAAATGACAAACTCTTGCCGCGAGTTCCCGCCAAAAAGTCTTTTTTTTTTTGTCCAAAGACCAAGGCTGCGTTCAGAGGCTTAGAGCGCAGTTGTTAGGAAGTCGTTCCAAAACCAAGGTAGGATGAGGTAGAATTTAACTCGGAGAAATGAAAGAGACGTAGCTATTTTTAGAAAGAGAAAAAATATGATTTTGAAACGTTTGCGAGTGATTCCAGAGTGAAAGGGTAACAAATGTCATCGAAAATAATTCAGAAAGGTTTCTAGCTTTTTTCGGTATTGTGCATACAAGCAATAGTATTTCAAAACAACTCCGAAGATAAAATGTTTGTTTGTCTTAGTCTGTTTCACTTTGACTACGAACTTCCCGCCAAATAAACTGTCAGGCAGGCGAATTTTAACGGTAATCAAACAGCGTTAAAAATCGCATTTGTCTAAGAGTGAAAATCGCATTCACGTAAGGGTTCCAAAATTCCGACGGAGAACTGTCAGGCGATCATTCGGTTACCCTCGGTTTACTGATGTGCCATGCCCGGGAATATTCCCGCAAGACAGAGTCCCTTGGGAATATTCCCATGGGAATATACCCAATATTCCCAAAGGACGGCGAAATTTTCGGACTTCCAGCTGATCGATTTGTATGAAAAGTCCAAAAATGCGATTTCAACAAAGTTGTATAGAGCGTTTCAACAAATAGTTCCTATGCCGTTATGTTGGCTCCCCTGTCTATCAACGACATCAACACGCGAAGACGCTTCTACCGATTTTGTTAGTGTGTGTCTGCGTTCTATGTAGTGTGTGTGGAAAACATTGCTGCCAACATAACGGCATAGGAACTATTTGTTAAAACGCTGTATAGAACAAAAGTTGTTCAGTTTGATGGGTAAAAGCCAACCTTGAAGTATTATCACACCTTTCTGTTACATCCTGTATATAGTATATCCTCTGATCCGAGAGTCGTGGGTTCGATTAGGGATGGGTAAGGGAGTAAAAACTCAGTCAGAGTAAATACTGAGTTTGAGTAAATACTGAGTATTTACTATATTAACTGAGTATTTACTCTCTAGAGACAGTAAAAACTTTTTATCGGTTATTTTTGCATGACATGGTAATCATGGTATACATATAATAAAATCAAGACCAATGCAATGTGAGGAAAATATATATTAAAAAAAAACATGCGAATTTTTTTTTTTGGGTCTTCGTGTTGGAGTTTATTTTAACCTTTCGCTTGCCTTCCATATTTGAATATCGCTTCAAAGCATCTTGTGCGCACTCATGGTTGAATATGTTTAAATTCTTCAACCACTAACTTTTTTTTTCTAACAATTTTTTTTCTTCTTGAGACCCGTCTAGCTGTGCGGCATCAATCTCAGAGGTAATCTGTCAGGCAATGGAATATTACATCCCGTTCTCTGACATTCCTCTTGAGAATCAAGCTCGCCCGTGGTTCAATGCCGAATACTCAGCTGCCAAGGCAGTAAAACATTCGGCGTACCAAGCTTGGGCTGATGCTCGCAGTCGCAAAGCTCCGGGTACGCAAGATAAGAAAAGAATCTTTAATAGAGCCGCAAACTCCTACGAAAAGACGCTACGCAGGGCACGCCTCGACCACATACGCCGCATCGGATCACAACTGGCCTCCTTTCCCTCTGGGAGTAAGGCTTTTTGGTCCCTGGCTAAATCGGTCGAGGCGAATTTCTGTCGTGCCGTCTCTGCCTCCACTGCTGAAACCTGATGGAACACTGGCTCACATAGCAACTGAAAAGGCAAACTTGTTGCTGAAAATATTCGCGTTTGGATTCTACGAATAGTACACCACCCCACTTACCTCCTTGCGGTACTACAATGACTCCAATCTGTATCCGCCAAAAGGTTCTTAATACACTTTACAATCTAGACGTGAACAAAGCCAGTGTACCTGATGGTATACCAGCCATAGTTCTCAAGAACTGCGCTCCTGAGTTGTCTCCTGTTCTGACACGTCTGTAATGTCTCTCTCTTAAGACAGGTGTAGTCCCAAAGTCCTGGAAGCTTGCCAAAGAGCAACCTGTGCCCAAAAAAGGTAGCCGTGTGGATCCTGCCAACTACCGCCCCATAGCAATCACTTCCACAATCCAAGATTATGGAACGTGTACTGAATAACCTCATTCTTGCATATCTCGAAGACAATGACCTTCTTAGCGATCGACAATACGGGTTTCGCCGAGGAGATCTTCCTGTGTATGCTACGCATGTTTGGGGCGAGGCCATTGAGAAACATGGTGAAGCACTCGTTGTGTCTCTCGACATCTCAAAGGCTTTTGATAGGGTCTGGCACGCCAGCCTTATTGGCAAGCTTCCATCTTACGGGCTCCCTGTGAGCTTGTGCAACTGAGTATTCAATTTCCTGAGGGAACGGTCGATTCGGGTAGTCGTTGATGACTGCTTGTCTGACCTATTGGTTATCGATGCCGGGGTACCTCAGGGTTCGGTTCTTTGTGCAACTCTATTCCTGCTACATATAAGGCCGTGGCCTGGACGCAAGCGACGGCGACAGTGACAGCGACAGCGACAGCGACGGTGACAGCAACAACGACAGCGACAGCGATGACTGTTCACGACGCAAGCGACAAGGTCACTGGGTTTGCGGCGACGTAGTGACGTGACTCTGTCGATGTTGGTCTGTCGCGATGTCGATATTTCGATATTTTCATAATTATTCTTACTAATAACACCTAACACTGACTCAGCGGTTTCCGCTTCTGACTATTGATCCGAGAGTCGTGGGTTCGATCCCCACCCAGGGCGAATATTTCTGTTTTTTAATATTATACTACTAATTTGTTAAAGAGGACGTAGATTTATACAACAAACAAAACAAAAAGGCGATGAGCGGGGTTCAGGGGGAGGAGGGGGAGGTGTGGGGTGCAGGTGGGGGAGGAGCGGGGTGCGGGGGAGGGTGAGTTGCGGGGGGAGAGCCTTTAGGGCCCGCCGTTTCTTCTCACTCCGCAAACACTTCCCGAAACGGTGGGTATACGAGTTACGAGTGGTAGGAACCTCGAATTAGGTAGATAAAAGAATGACGCTCGAAAAGTGTACACTGCTACCTACTTCGAATAAAATATTTTCATTTCATTTCAACAACCTCGTTACAACCTCGGTTCAATGTCTCTAAAATACAGGCGTGTCTTTTTTCTGCCAAAAGGAGTCCTTTCACTTTGACTCCTTCTCTCCGAGATGAATCGATTCCGATAACTGACCACCTTGAGCGCCTAGACGTGACTATAACATCTAACATGAATTTCGGACAATACATAGAGTCCAAGGCTAAAGTAGCTGCAATGGGCCTACGTATCCTATATAAGGTGAGACGGTACTTCACACCTGGACAGCTTCTTACATTATATCAGGCACAAGTCCTGATATAGGTAATGTACGAACCCCGCTACCAGCTTGACGCCTTGGATGCTATCGACCGACGCGTCAGGAGACTAATAGGTGATGACGAGTTTATTTTCAATAAGCTCCAAAGCCTTGAGCATCGCCGCAAAGCCGCCTCTTTATCGTTTTTTATCGAATTCATTTCGGAGAGTGTGCTCAAGAACTTCATGAACTCATTCCCCTAGCTCCATTCCACCTTTGGTTCACTAGGCGCAGGGAGGCGTTTCATCCCTTCGTAGTTGATATACCACCTATTCGCACGAAGTGATATGCTTGTGCATTTATTATGCGGGAGTGGACTTTCATTCCATAAAAAAACCATCTACATAGTGCCAATACTCACCGAGTAAAATGGCTATGATGGACGGACGGACAGGGCGAAATTATACGGGTCCCTTTTTTGCCATTTTGGCTACGGAACCCTAAAAACAAAACAAGTTACACGCATTAGTGGTACATAAAAGTTTCCCGTGTGCGCGGAGCCTAAAGTGATTTTTTAGTTGGTAACACTACGAATAACAACTCTATTGATAAAGATTTTAAGGGGAATCCCCTAAATAAAATGTTAATAATGTTATATCGTCAGACTACTTAGAACTTAGAAAACTTAAAGAACGTAGAAAAACGTAAAAAAGTGTCATACAGATAAATATTAGATAAAATATAATAACTTATTAATTTTTTGTTAGTAAAACATAAATACTCAGTAAAAAGTAAAAAAAGAGTACTTATAATAGTTTTTACTGAGTATTTACTCTGGCACGAGTAAATACTGCAGTACTTACCCATCCCTAGGTTCGATCCATATACGGGGCAAAGTTTTCTGTGATGAGCAGAATTTTGGAGGCTGGGTGTATAATATGTATACACCCAGACTCAGGTGTAACAGAAAGGTGTGATAATACTTCAAGGTTGGCTTTACCCATCAAAATGAACAACTTTTGTTCTATCTGTACGGTATGTACTGAGATATCACGTGTTTTTCGTTGAACGCGCGATTTCTAGAGTAATGTCCAAACGTCGGTTTTGTTATGTTGTTTTTAACTCTTCCCAAGGTTCGAAACGGCTTCAGGCAGTCGGAAACAACCTACAACCTTAATGTTTGTCTGGAAATTTTATCACGGTCCTTAATTTTCCAGAATAAGATAACATTATATATAATATTTTGTACCAAAAAAATACACGTGATTTTGGGAAGGGGTGGGGGGTAGTCTACAACCTCACTACGTATCACCAGGGGGAGGCGGGTTCTAAAAAGTTGCTAAAAACATCACGTGATTAATGGACGGCCCCTAACTCTCCTATCTCAGATTTTTGATGATTTGAGTTTGGACTTTTTCTAATTTAAATATGGTTGTTTTTAAGAACTTGAGAAAAATGAGATAGGATAGGAGTGTTAGTCGTGCGAGGGACGATATGGCGCTTAGTCAACTTTTCTTTTCAAGCATCGTTACATAACTGTCCGGCGGGGGCCAGATATCCAGCCGGACACTATAATATAATACTGCCTGGATACCAGATAGTAATAAAATATCTGTCCCATCTCTACAAACTCTGTGAGCATTTCAAGCATCTACCTGTTGCCATTATTAATGGATGGGTCGGATTGTGTAAAAAGTCAAAGAAACAGGGTTAAATGTTTTCATGTGGATAATTCCCAGCTATCTTGTTGGCTTGATAAAACCAATTGAAAGAAACAAATTATAATCATATCATTTTAACTTTAATTTTATTAATTTTGTTGAAATATTAGAACTTTTAACATCTTCTATAAGTCTTACACCTAACGGGCAAGTTGCTTCTATATCTAAGGTTTTCAAATCTGTAACAATATCAATATTTCGTTTCCATTTCTCTATCCCGTTCCATGCTATCATGATACCATTATCAGTGCATAATTTTGGCAGTGGTCTATATATTCTGTAATTAAATTCATCACACAAAATACTCAAAGCATTAAATATGTAGTTGTTGCAAGCCACACCTCCAGAAACCACTAGTTGCTTCTTGTTTTCTGGTATAAGTTTATTAACATGACAGAATTCTATAGCCCTTTGAGTCCTGTGCACTAAATGTCTCGAAGTGGCCATTAGCATGGCTGCACACAAGTCATTCACTTCCGGTATGAGCTCATCTGCCACTATTTTATGTTCTTTTTCTTTCCTGTGTAAATTGTATAAAACTGAAGTTTTCAAACCATTGAAACTAAAGTTACAGTCCCTATACTCCGCTAAAGGTAGCGGTAATTTAAACATATGAGGGTTAGTTGCCTTTGCTGCTGCTAGTTCTACTGCTTGTCCTCCACTTAGTCTAGAAAATTCAGGGACATTTCTGAGTTTCATCCTCCTAGATACTTTATCAAATATTTCACCAGGTGCACTATCCATGCTTTCGCCAAGTAGCTGAAACTCGTCAATGTCTTGAACAACAGCAAGCAAACAGTGTCCACCGGAGATGAGCAATGTTAAGAATGGGAACTGAATGTCGTTGAGCATTCTAGCAACTAAGGCATGAGCTTCCATATGATGGATTGGTATTATTGGTTTACTGTAACGTCTGGCCAGATGCTTGGCATACTTCATACCAATTGCTAAACTTAAGGGAAGACCAGGTTTCAGGGTTACTGCTATGGCAGAAATATCCTCCATGGACATATTGGCTTTTTGAAGAGTGTCAGATACAGCTGGTTCAATATTTGTGCGGTGGAAGTCTTGAGCCACATCTGGTATTATTCCTCCATTCCTCAAATGGATTAAACTCTGTGAACGCAATGTATCAGCCATCAATTCATTTTCGCTATTGATAATTGCGCACCCTGTGTCATCGGCTGATGTTTCTATTCCTAGAATATTGTATGGTTTTGTAGTTGAATAAAACTTTTTTACACTGCACATCCTTTTAGAATTTCTCAATAATGCACTAGTAAGTTTTATCATTGTAATTAGTTGTATGTATTATTTAAATTACTCAGTTGTTCTATTAAAATTAATAAAAACAGTAGAACTAAGTTTTGTTTTGACTCAAGTATATATTTTTTTTCGCCCTTGTTGATTGTTGAGCAGGCTAAGGCTCCATGGCCATACCGCCTCGTCTTTAGTTATGTTTTTTTCTTTTTAGTTTCAAAGTTTACGTCTTCAGTATTGTTTTCTTCATTTTATCTTCATTTTATTTTCAAATTCTTACTCTTTGTTAGTCAACTACCCTATTCTTCAGCAAAATGATAGCACCTTTGATGAAGATTTCATGGACTTCTTGAGAGCACTCGAAACTTAGTCTACACACTTTTATTTCATTATCCTACCTATTAGCCACTTAAATGGCACTTTATTGAACAATACACTATCAATATTATGCATTAAAAACCACGATATCTCTTCGGATCATAAAACAAAATCAAAGAGAATATAATCACTACGTTTAAACAAAACTGACAAACAAACCCTTGCTTCGAGTTTCCGCCAAAAAGTCCGTATTTTTTTTTTGTTTTATTTTACTCCGAAATGGGGGAAGGCAAAGGATCAGATCCATACAGCCTAGTCTGTTGAAAATCTTCTATCGAATTTAGAGGCCAAAAGCCATTTCTTCCGTATTTCTTCGTCTCCATAGAAAAATTAAATTAAGGCCAAAGCCATTTCTTCCGTCTTTAAACCTATTCTTCAGCAAAATGATAGCACCTTTGATGAAGATTTCATGGACTTCTTGAGAGCACTCGAAACACAGTCTACACACTTTTATTTCATTATCCTACATAACAGACACTTAAATGACACTTTATTGAACAATACACTATCAATATTATGCATTAAAAACCACGATATCAATTTTTTCGGATAATAAAAGAAAACTAATAAACTCTTGCTACGAGTTCCCGCCAAAAAGTCCCGTATTTTGTTTTGTTTGGGAATAATCTCAGACCAAAGAAACTAGAGGACATGAAATATTTGTCTATATGAACAATCAGTTATACAAATATGTGCCATTTTGATAGCGAATTCTAAAATATACTTTTATTTCTTTCTAACTTATGTAATTCTTCTCAGTAAAAAAAGGACAACAATATTTTTGTCCTTTACAAAATGGCAACTTTGTTTTCGTGACGTCAGCAAAATACCTCTTTGCGGCCGATTCGCCATTCTCGTTTCTCGGTGTCACTGGTACATAAGCTGTCAAAGTGCCTTCGCTCGCGAGTGTTTTAATTGAAAATTGTTAAATATGGTTAAATAAAGCATCCGAAAATAATAAATTAAGTGAAACAACACAGTAATTAAGATGCCTAATTGTAGTGTTACAAGATGTGGCATCAAAATGAGCCGAAATCGGCCGAACATTACACTGCACCGGTACGTATTGTTATCTTGTTGAAATATACCTTATTTTCACAAACTAAATTACGTATTTGTCTTAATGCAGAAGATAAGCGATATAAATAACCGAAAGTAGCTTTTTGTAGTATTTATAATAATAGATTAATGCTTCTTGATTTATAAGATTTATTTAGAATATCCACATCACATTGCGCCATTAAGCTTGCTGTCAAAAACCAGTGTCCGTTCCTATACATGTCATTCTAATACCTACTTAAGGCTATGTTCTAAATCACAATCCTTAATACAACATCCTCCCTTTTAAAGTACACAATTAAGAGAATAAATCAATATTCTCCAAAGACATAAAATATTAATCAATCACTTAACATGCTAATTTTAATACAAATTATTACTTATATGCTAAGTTTACAACATAATCTTCCATCCATTTCGGTTTTTTAGAATTTCTGTTACTCCGTCTCCTGCAATCTTCACTTACATGTATATTAGCATTATCCTCCCTAATACTTTCAGACTGAAAGTGTAAATCAACATTGTTATTATTGCCGATAATTGATTGAGAAGCAGATAATTCTATCTCTTCATGTGGTGAAACATCAAGATTAGGCTCTACTATAGGCTCAGTTAAACACTTATTATCAATCTCAGCAAATGGTGCCGGAATAAGATGCCATCTGTTTCTTCGATAAACAGCGTTCCCCGTGTCTACAATATATGCTCTCGGTTCTTTGCATTTCTGCACTATTTTAGCATATTTCCTTAGATCTACTACCCATACCTTGTCATCAATATTCAAATCTCCTAACTGTTTTGTTCCATGTCTTTTATTGTAGTATGTTCTTATTTTATTCTTTTTTTCCCTATCATTCTTTTTAAATTCCTCTTTACAATAAATTTTTTTACCCAACAAACTTGGTATTCTTGGTAAATTATCTCTCAATTTTCTATTAAAAAGGAGCTCTGCTGGACTGAATCCTGTGTCTAGTGGAGTATTTCTATAAATCAATAATGCTAAATGTATGTCTGTGTTTTTTTTTAACAACCCTTTAGCTATTTTCACAGCAGATTCAGCTTCACCATTGCTTTGTGAATAATATGGACTACTTGTGATATGCTTGAAATTGTATTCTTTTGCAAATTCTCTGAACTTGAATTTAAATTGAGTCCCATTGTCAGTTCTTACTATTTCTGGAATCCCAAATTTAGAAAATATATCTTTACACTGTTCAATGATATGAGTTTCAGTAAGATTTGCTAACCTTTTCACATCCAGATATCTAGAATAGTAGTCTACTAAAACCATGTACCATGTACTGTCATAATTAAATAAATCTATGCCTACTTTTTGCCATGCCCTCTCAGGTGTTTTTTCCAATATTATATCCTCCTTTATATTCTTCCTATTTTCTATACACTGTGGACAATTATTAACTACTTTCTCTATTTGAGTAGACATACCTAACCACCATACTGCTTGCTTAGCTCGGCTTCTACACTTCGTTATTCCTAAATGGCCTTGATGTATTCTTTTTAACATCTCCAATTGCATACTCTCTGGTATAACCAAACGTGACTTGTATAGCAGAAGGCCCTGAGCAACCGAAAAATCATATCTATATTGGTAATAGTCCTTTAAATTCCCTGCCAATTTCGCCTTTCTAGGCCAACCTATTTTATTATACTGAATTATAGATTTACATATTTCAGATTTTTCCTGCTCACTTCTAATTTTTTCCAATATATTATCTTGCAAAGGTATATTTTTTATAACTGAATTTACAAAGTGTTCAGAGTTCCCCTCAGTACCTACTTTTTGAATATCATTTATTGGATTACGTGACAATGCATCTGGTATACTTAATTTTTTACCTGGAATATACTGAACTACATAATTGAATCTTGTAAGTCTCATTCTAAAAGACATCAACCTTGGAGTTAATTCATCTATATGTTTTGTTTGTAGAATTTGAATTAAGGGTTTATGATCTGTTTCTAAATACAATTTTATACCATAAACATAGTCTTTGAATCTTTCTACAGCCCATGTGAGTGCTAAATACTCTTTCTCTATTTGTGAATATCGCTTTTCAGTATCTGTCAGTGTTCTACTTGCATACGCAATAATTTGCCTTCCCTTTTCTGATTCCTGCATTAAAGTTGCCCCTAAACCGTATGAACTACTGTCGGCTGCTAACACAATTTTTTTATTTGGATCAAAATGTGCCAATATAGGTGTGTTCTGTAACATTTCTTTTGTTTTTTCAAATGCCAATTTCTGAGCTTCACCCCACTCAAATATTGTGTCATCTCTTAATAACACATATAAAGGCTGCAATAATTCTGTTTTGTTATTTATAAACCTGCTAACAAAATTTACCATCCCTAAAAACTGCATTATCTGTTTTTTATTTTTTGGTGTTTCAAAATTTTTTATTGCTTTTATTCTATCCTGATCTGCTTGAATACCCTGTTCATTAATAATATGCCCCAAATATCTTACTTCTTGTACCCCAAATACACATTTTTTTTTATTTATTGTTATTCCTCTTTCCTGTAGTCTATTTAGAACTATCCTTAATATTTGATCATGTTTTTTAATATCTTCAGCAAAAATTAATATGTCATCAACATGGATAACTACCCCTGGTAAGTCATGAAACAATTCAGAGAATTTCATGGAGAAATATTCCGGAGCACAATTAAGGCCAAAAGGCAATCGCTTGTACATATATCTGCCAAAAGGTGTGATTATTGCAGTGAGAGGAGCAGACTCTTCTGTTAAGCGAATTTGATGAAATCCTGATGTGGCATCAATTTTAGAGAAGAACCTTGAACCTTTTAAACGTGCTAAAGTAACCTCCACCTTTGGTATTGGAAAAATCGGTCGCAATATATTTTTATTTAACTCAGTATAATCTCCACATAATCTAATATTATTATTATCTTTTGGCACGACTACCATTGGTGAAACATACTGGGTTGGCTCCTCCACTTTAACTAAAACATCTAATTTACATAACCGTTCTATTTCAGACTTTACTTTTTCTAATAAAGGTATAGGTACGACCCTCGGAGCATACTGAATATAGCCTTTAGACTTATCACACAATTTTATATCAAATGGTTCCTTAAAAACTCCTAAATCATCAAATATTTTTGGATATTCCCTTTCTACATTGACAGTACTCTGCTCTGAATATTTACCTACATTATTAAGGCCTAGTACTTGAACAATGTTCATGCTCTCTAGAGCTGGAATGCCTAATATAGGAGACTTTAAATTTCTAACTACATAAATATCACCTGTATATTCTCTATCATTATACTTCAATGTTGCCTGCATCACCCCCAGCACCACCAGCTTGGAATTATCTGGCCCCTTGATGTTCACTTTACATGGTTGCAATTTTGTACTATATTTCACATTTTTTTCTGGAATTGCAACTATATCTGCTCCTGTATCAATTAAAAAATTCAGTTGACATTTATAAATATTATTTTTGTACACAAAAATATCTGCTGTATATTTACTATTAATTGTAAATAATCTAACCTCTCTTCCTGAGTCCACACTGACTGCATTTGCTCGGCAACACCTGGCAAAGTGTCCCACTTTTTTACACTTCAGACACGTAGCTCTCACAGCTGGACAAAAATTACGACTAGGATGTATAGCTCGCCCACAGAACCAACACTGTCCTTTTTTCTCTTTTTCCTTCTTCACACGATTAATCTCCGCATGATCATGTTGCCCTGTGCTAAACGAAGTGTTTTCATATGTTTCCACATTTTTCGCTATAGTCAATGCTTGTTCCACCGTCAAATTCACATTTAAAAGCATTTTCTCTCTGGCTTTCTGACTTCTCAGGCCCACAATAATTTTGTCACGTATCAATTCTTCTTTTAAGTTCCCATATTCACAGTCTTCTGCCAAAACATACAGCGCCCTTGCATACTCATCAACACTCTCCCCTCCTTGTTGTTCTCTACTATTAAATCGGTATCTCGCATACACCGTATTCTTTTTTGGATTGAAATATTCATCGATTTTCAGTAGTACTTCCTCCAGTGATGAGTTTTGATTTGACAATTTCAGTTGCAATACCAGATCTTCGGCCTTTTCCCCCATCAAGTATAAAAGTAAATCAATTTTTTCTTCATGGCTTTTTCCTACTGTTTCACTTACCATTACGTATCTGAGGAATCTTTTTTTCCATTTCGTCCAATTCTCCGGCACAAAATCAAATGGAGCCGGAGGCGTCACAAGGCACGACGGCGCCGAACAGACATTGATTATTTGATTTCCTCCTGCCTCTCTTTCATTTTCATTAGCCATGATTTAATGCTGCCCCCGCTGCCACCATGTAGTATTTATAATAATAGATTAATGCTTCTTGATTTATAAGATTTATTTAGAATATCCACATCACATTGCGCCATTAAGCTTGCTGTCAAAAACCAGTGTCCGTTCCTATACATGTCATTCTAATACCTACTTAAGGCTATGTTCTAAATCACAATCCTTAATACAACACTTTTCAATATAATTTCAGTCTGTCTTTTAACTTTATTTTATTAAAATATTTTTCGGCTCTAACGTGGCTAGTGTTGTTCTTCGGGGCTCTTTTAGACATCGATATTTATGTAGGATGATGATGAATTTTAAAAAAGTTACTTACATATAATTTTTTTAGGCTTCCCCGAAGTGAATATAAAAAAAAAAAGTGGTTGGCAGCAATTGGCTTAGAAAACATCAACAAAAGCCATCAACATCTGTTCGCTTCATTTCCATGAATCATGTTTACCGCACATTGGACAAAACAACATTGCATGATGAAGCTGTACCATTAAGATTTTTAATGGTAAGTATACCTACCCACGTTAGTACTTAATGATTAAGAGTGTTGTCAGTGGTGAATTTTATTCACAAATTTACAGTCAGTCATATAATCCCTCAGTTATTTCTGTTTATATTTTTTTATGGCAGAGGTGGCAAACGAGCAGATGGATCACCTGATGGTAAACGATTACCGTCGCCCATAGACACCCCTACATGAGGCTACATCTCTACGCAGCGCCAAGGAGTCAAGCCGATCTGAAATATCCTGGTAGCCGACGATTCGAAATGCTCTTCGTTGTTCTGTTTACATAATATGGAAAAAAGTGGATAAGCGCGATACATATACATAGCGCGACTTAATAATTTTGATCAATTTCGTCAGGCACGGCATTCTTCCTAAATATAATGTTAAATTCTGATTACAGAAAAATCTGAAAGGCATTAAGCATGGTGTTTTAAGAGGAAAACATTGTATTATTGTACGTCCTGGAATAGCTAAAGGATTCGTACCCAGTGGCACCAAGGAAAGCAGTGACAGCAGCTCAAATTCTGAAGATGACAATGTTGATGCCATATCAGGTGTAAATCATCAAGTTATTTATTTCGACCAGAATGTTTATGTGAATAAAACTAAATAAATTTTCTTTAAATGTCCTAGGCTTGTTTATTTTCCCATTCATATAGTTATAGGGATGCAGAAAACAAACTATTGAATACAATGATGAAAAGTAATTTCATTTTATATTAAAAACCTGCAAGTATTAAATTCATTTAGATTGTAGTATTAAATGTTGGAATGTAAGCGATAGTGGCGCCATTATCATCATCAGCCGAAAGAAGTCAACTGCTGGACAAAGGCCTCCCCAAAGGATTTCCACACCGACCGGTCCTGTGCTGCTCGCATCCAACAGCGCTATCATTAATTTTTTTTCAACTCTTTACGGCCAAGCTGTAAATTAAAATACAGTTCCGAATATTTGTCTTTATTTTGAATACCTACACCTATAGCGCTGCAAGACACGAGCCATCTACACTCATTTCACATCTTCTGTCTCCTACTTTTTGCCTTTTATTGTTTAAGTGTAAAAGACACAGTAGATAGTAAATATATTGGTGATTACAGACCATTTACATACTAATTAACTGATAAAACCAATATAATATAATTAATTTCTTGTTTCATTTCGTTAATCTATTATTGCCCATCTCTAGTTTAGGAGGATATGTCAATTTTGACCATTATCGTCAAATAATAATAAAATAATCGAAAGTTCGCCATCAGTTGCGATTTATGTACGAGTAGAGTACAAAAAAAATAGACGCTCATTGGCATGCCGGTGATATCGATAAAACCATATCTCATATAATGGGTATGCACTATGCCGAACGACCATTTTCGTTTCTCAGCAAGTTTAGGTATGCACGCTTTTTCTGTAGGTATGCCATGTCCATTATCTCCTAAATGCAGATGTCAGTGACAGTGACTTTTGATATCTTTTTTTTCGCCCTTCCCAGGGCAGGCTAAGGCTCTATGACCATACCGCCTCGTCCTTAGCTGTTTTTCTTGGATAGTTTCAAAACTTTCAATTAACAGAGACATTGAGCGCCGAATCAACTTGGGATGGATGAAGTGGCGACAGGTCACAGGGACTACCTGCGACCCCCGACTTCCCCTTAAGTTTAAGGGGAAGATATATAAAACTATCATAAGACCTGTCGTCCTGTATGGATCGGAATGTTGGGCCACTAAGGGAAAGGATGAAAGACGATTGCATACTGCGGAGATGCGAATGTTGAGATGGATGTGTGGAGTAACAAGAATGGACAGGATTAGGAATGAGTATATAAGAGGAAGTTTGAAAGTTGCGCGGGTGATAGAAAAATTGAGAGGAAATCGTTTGTCGTGGTATGGGCATGTAATGCGGAGGAATGAAAGACATGTTAAGGAGAGTGTTACAGATGAGTGTCGATGGATATAAGGGGAGAGGGAGACCAAAAAAGAGATGGATGGATTGTGTGAAGGATGATATGTGTCGAAAGGGTGTGAGTACGGAGATGACAGCTGAAAGGGATGTATGGAAGAAGAAAACATTTTGCGCCGACCCCAAATGATTGGGATAAGGGCAGGAGAATGATGATGAGTTTCAAAACTTTCAAAGAACAATGGCAGACTCCCATATACAGGTGTTAAGTAAAATAGTGCAGATATTTTAAGGGCTAGAAGGGGACCCTAGATGCAGTACATTTACGCTATTTACAAATTTATATTCGCTTTAATAACTGAGAAAAACGAAGGTTTTGTTTTAGTGTGTGGCGGACCAAAAATAACGTCATAGCCCGCACAGATCACGCACACATACTCGCGTGCGCAGACCGAGTGACAGGATCACACACACACAGAAACGAGCGCGCGCACACACACAAACGCGCTCGCAAATTCTCGAATGCACTGTTTAGTCGCGCACGCATTTCATCCGCTTCCAGCGTGAACGTCTGGTCAGGTATTCTGTGTCCCAGAATACCTGACCAGACGTTCACTGCCCACCTGTGTTGAAAGCCGGTAGCTCGGGCTGCGTGAGGGATCCCATGCGCCCATGCATGCGTGTTTCGGCGATTAAACATTCCACATCGCGTGAATGTGCTCTTATCTGGCCATAATACATTCTGAACTAAATCTGTTTCCTCCTCGGTTTTCCGTAGCAACCACTGACAGTATGACACGCGATTTCCAAAGTCTGGCTCTATCAGGTGCTGAATAGTCGTTACTTTGAAAGGATGTTGCAAATCATCTTTTAAAATCTTGTGTACACTCCAGTTGCTGATTCCAAATATCGTTCCTGCTGATCTTGTGCTATCCTAACACAATTTGTAATAGGCTGATCATTTTTTTTATAAAAAATGGCTCTAATGGTTATGATTATGAATGAAACGTTAAATACTACAATTTATTTTTTAAGATCTATTTTACTATTGACTTGGTTAATCCGGAAAAAATCTAATAAAGCTACCTTTCATACAAACCGATGTTCTTTGTTGATTGTCCTCAAAAATAGTTTTAACGATTTTAATGAAACTTTTCATGTTACTATAAATTATATGGAGTACCTAACCTACCTACCTACGGCACCTACTATAGTAAGATATTAATTATTCCGGACGAAAACCCAGATTATTTTTTTATTACATTAGGTACGCATTTACATTAGGTAATAGATTGAGCCTATAAGCATATTAAGTAATCGCTTAGGGCATTACGTCTCGAAAAAAATGTATCTCATAAGAAATTTGAAGATCAAAATATATGCCTTAACTTCTTAATTTTCGCGCTCGCTAGGCTCGCCCTTTTTTATGTACCCGCTTTGTCAAATACACCTACAACTATTTACAAAATTCATCAAATTGAGGAACTTTGTAAGATACCTAAATGAAAAAACATATACTTATACTTCATTCCAATCAAAAAAAAGCAAAAGGTAAACAAACGTAGTATGCAGATGACATTGACATGTGTCAGTTCCATAGTAAGTTTGTTTACGTTTTGCTTTTTTTGATTGGAATGAACCATACATAAAATTGACTATACACGATTAGCGAAAGGGAAAAGTTGGGGAAAGTTGTTCAGTTTCATGAGTAGAACCCACTGTTAAATTTTTTTCAGGTATTTTAGAAGGACCCTATATAGTGGACTAGTGGATAACGGATAAAGGATCTACAGACTGGGATTTTTAAGGGCATCAAATACACTTAACACTGCACAGCATGATCCCAATCAAAATTTCAAGTTCCATTTTTTACCATGACAATACTTAATTCGTTTCTTGAATGTAAAAAAATACCTATGCCCGGTGTTGTCTAAATGTAACCTTTGTACAAGAGCATAATTACGAGCAAATAAATAAATACATCGAAGGAACATACGTTTTTTATCATATATGGAGGGGTGCCACCATTAGATCTCGCACCACCTAAAAATTTTGCTAGGGCCGCCACTGTGGGCACCCACGAGGTTTCCTGAAACCCGGCGCCCCTGACTACAACGATGCCAGATTTTGATGTATTTGGTGATGGATGGACAAGAGTGAATGAGGTGTGCATGAGGTTCTGCGAGAGTATCGCCGATAGACCGTCGACATGTCCTATGCAGCTACGTATTTATATTTATTGATTGTTGTAGGTATTGCCTTAACGCGAAAGTGGGTAGCGGAAATATGGGATGCGAGAAACATCTCGGCAAACACGGGACAGGCACACGCAACGATAACGGCGAGCGATTTGTCGAGTTCTGTCAAAACAACGACCTTGCTATCGGAGGAACATTATTTCTTCACAAAGACATCCACAAGTATTCCTGGATCTCACCCGATGGCATCACCCGAAACCAGATCGACCACCTTGCCATCAGCTGCAGATGGCGAACGTCACTGCTAGATGTCCGCAACAGACGAGGCGCTGATATCGACAGTGACCACCTATTGATGGTCGCTGAAGTGCGACTCAAAGTGGCGACCGCGCGACGAGCATCTGGCACTAGCAACGTGGGGCACAGGTACGACGTGAGAAAACTGGAGGGACCCGATACTCGCAAGAAGTTCGCGCTTGAACTACGCAACCGTTTCTCCGATCTCCGTTTAGACGCCGGTACCATAGAAGATGAGTGGAGCCGCCTCAAAATGGTGTACCAAGAAGCTAGCGCCGGAGTTTTGGGCCACCGATCACACAGACACGATGACTGGTTATACCAGTCTACTTGGAATCTCATCGCGGCACGAAAAGAGCTCCACCTAAAAATTTTGGAGACGCCAAATGAGCCTGAGCGAGGGAACCTCAGACAGCAGTATCGGCAAATCCACCGACAGATCTACCGCAGCACCAGAAAAGATCGGAGACACTGGGCTGACAGTGTAGCTAACCATGCGTAGGTAGCTGCCGATAGCGGCAATCTGAGGGAGCTTTATAACGCGACCAAAACATTGGCAGGCAAAACTAGCTACAGGAAGAAGCCTCTACGGGACAGGGCAGGAAATCTAATCGCGACATCGGAAGGGCAGCTTGAACGTTGGCGCGAGCACTTCGAGGGTGTCTTCCGTGTATAGACCGAAGACCAACCTGACACAACGTGCATCACCCGGTCACCTGAACTTCTAGAAATAGATACCTCCCCACTATCCAAACAGGAAGTTGAAAGCGCTATACTTTCTCTGAGGAGTGGAAAAGCTCCCGGACTCGACCTTTTAACAGCGGAAATGCTGACATACCGACTGCAGTCGAGACTCTGACACCTCTCCTGGAGAAAATTTGGGATACTGAAGATCTTCCTGATGACTGGAACGAGGGCCTACTAATAACAGTCCCGAAAAAAGTTGACCTTAGTCAATGCAGCAACTGGAGAGGAATTACTCTGCTTTCTGTGCCATCCAAAGTTTTGAGCAAGATACTTCTAGACAGAATATCGAAAGCAGTTGAACCCCTTCTACAGGGAGAGCCAAGCGGGTTTCCGCCCCAACCGTTCCTGTGCGGACCAGATCAACACATTACGTATCATCCTTGAAGAAGCATCAGAATGGCAACGGGAAATATACATCACCTTCGTTGACTTCGAAAAAGCTTTTGACACCGTGAGATGGTCCAGTATCTGGTCCCGCCTCAACGAAATTGGAGTCCCGCCTAAAATCAGAGACTTGCTAAAAGCAATTTACAAGAAATACTCTTGTAAAGTAGCACACGACGGTCTCATCTCCGACGACATTGACGTGCATGCTGGAGTCAGGCAAGGCTGTCCTATCTCGCCTTTGCTGTTCCTCATCATCCTAGATGGTATAATGCACAGAGCCAACGATGGCAAACGACGCGGTATAGAGTGGGGGTTGACCGAGCAATTGGACGACCTAGACTACGCTGATGACCTGTGTCTGCTCAGCCACAAGCACGTTGACATGTAAGCCAAACTGGATGATCTGCAGCACGAGGCCCTTGTCGATGGTCTTAAAATCAACACGCGAAAGACCCAGGAAATGCGCACAGAAGGAAAGAACGCGCTCCCTCTAAAACTAGGTACGCAACGAATTGAGCGCGTAGAGAAAACGTACCTCGGCAGTGTCGTGTCAGAAACTGGAGGGACTGAGGAGGACATCACCTCGAGGATAGCCAAAGCCAGGGCGACCTTCGCGCAACTCCGACCCGTATGGCGTTCACGGAAGCTGACAAGAAGAGTAAAACTCAAAATCTTCCTATTTAACGTCAAAACCGTTCTGCTATACGGGTGCTAGACGTGGAGGGTTACCAAAAATATCACGCAGCGGATCCAAGTCTTCGTCAACCGGTGTCTCCGACAAATACTCGGAATCTTCTGGCCCGAGAAAATTTCCAACGAGCAGAGTTGGAATGTGTCGTGAAACACCGATTGGTCAGCAGATCGCTCATCGCAAGTGGATCTGGATTGGCCACACTCTCAGAAGGGACCCCACCCATATACCTAGACAGGCGCTAGAGTGGACCCCACAAGGGAAGAGAAAAGGTGGCCGTCCCAAACAATCCTGGCGGCGGCGCTCAGTGGCAGGTGATATAAAGAAGATCGGATAATCATGGGCCGAAGTGAAGCGCGTAGCCTAAGATAGAACGCAATGGCGAAGCACTGTAGACGCCCTCTGCCCCACCTAGGGGACTTAGGACATTAAGTCAAGGAAGTCAAGTAGGTATTGTCAATTGTTTTAATTTCAAAGATATTTTAAAATACTGTTACCTAATATCTAATGTTGTGTAAGTCTAAAAACCCTGCTTATATTATACAGTGTCTTGGTGTTTCTGTAATGCTGTATACATACATCTGTGTAAATAAAATAAAAATAAAATAAAATACTGGAGGAGTCGAAGATCAAAAACAGTGAGAGATTCTCGTCTACAGTAATCCGAAGAACACTCCACTATTTCAGTCAAGTTATGCGGAGAGAGCCTACAAATTTGGAAAGATCCATTCTTTATGGAAAAGTGGAAGGGAACAGACCGTAGAGCCGCAGACCAACTCGATGGGCTGATCTCGTCACGAAAACGCTGAAGATGTCGATTCACGAGGCATCGAATCTAGCGATGAACCGCGAGGCTTGGCGTTACACTATCCAGGAAAATAGTAATTGAAGGGGTCACTCACGATCCTCAGTACTGAGGGACCGACTAAGGAGGAGGAGAAAAGTGCGTCAATATGTCGAAACGCATACAGAAAACTGTAACCCAAATCGCCAGATACCCAGTGTGAACACCATAGACGGAATTGTTCAAGCGCTTCGGAGAGAAGGCCGTGACTTCATCAATGCTCCTCGTGCGTTGCAGGAAGTTTTAGCAACAGTTGAGTAGTTTGGAGACCACTGGCTAGAACGAGGAGGACCAGTGGCTTGGCCGCCACGGTCACCCGACCTTACCCCATTGGATTTTTATGTGTGGAACCATGTGAAAGACTTAGTGTTTAAGTTCGAAAGTGAGAGTGAAATGGAAATGCGCGTCAAAATCGACATGGCCTATGATATTATTCAAATGGACCCTCAGGTCATTGGCTCCTTGCATAGACCTGTGCGGAAACGTGCTAGACTCTGTGTACGTGTAAACGGTGGGCATTTCGAACAATCTCTGTAAATATCTACTAAGATTTTTTTTATCTACCTATCTCTACAATTAAACTGTTTATCAAAATAACAATTGTTTAATTTGGATTTCCCTACTAGTATCTAGCTTGTCGACCAATATTTTTTAAATTGCTAATGATCTCACCTGATCGCCTCCGTGGCTCAGCAGTGTGGCGCTCGCTTCATAAGAAAAGGTTGCGGGTTCGATTCCCGACATTGATGTTTGGCGGCAAGACTTTGGTAGTTGCTAGCTATTTTTGAAAGAGATCTAATTACTTAGGCGACTTGTTAAACGCCCTACCACCAACCAAACCGAGTCTTTTCGAAGTTGAACCCCGGTAGGATTCGAAACCGCGGCCGCGGCCTCACGTGTCCAGGGGCGCCCCGACTTCATAAAAAAATTGGGGGCTCGGTCAGTTTTTTTTTTATTTTCCTGATATTTTCTAACTATCTATCGCCCACGGCTTCGCCTGAGTGGATATCGTTTTTGTGATTACTGTTGCCCTATGGACTCCCGTTTGTTTACCGCTCTGCCATGCAGGCGGTTATCCCCGCGCCACCCCGTGTTGTTTGTGTGTTTGAGTGCGTACCTATTGCATGACGTCATTGAGTAAGACAGCGATACTGATTATCTTGTACGTGCGACAAAGAGATGGAACAAATAAGGACGGCGTTACACGAGAGTAGTTTAAAAAAAATTGTAATTGAAGTTTTGTGGGGAAATTTTAATTTAAAAAATCTGGGGTTAATTGTGAGCGTTCAGCATGTTGACTCGACCTGAAAAAGTAAGTGCAAAACGGAAATTTGAGAAAAAATAGGGCAACTTTACACCCTTATTTCTCGTAAACTAAGGGGAATATAGACTTCGCTCTTTTTTATTTCTGATAGGTTCTGCAGCCCCTACGTGCCGTTTAAATATCTGCAGTATTTTACCTAACACTCTGTATGAAACCTGGATAAAATTTGTTAAAGTATAAAAATAAAAAATACAAAAAACTATTCAGGTGTTACTCGGTAACGTATTCCTTCACGAATGGGGAAGAAAACTGACAAAGCTCGCCGAAAGAGGCGCTGATATCGCTTGACTCATACTAATTGTCAAAACGTATAGAAAAAATTGTGTACGTGAACTAAACATAAGTTTATAAAAAAAATGCCGCGTTGTGTGGCGATTGGTTGCAATAATAATGGAATACATAAATTTCCTAAAGATTCTCGGATGAAGAAGACGTGGGAAAAGTTACGTTTTCAGTAATGTTCTTTTCAACTTTGGCTTTAATTGAGGAACAGTCCAAGTCGCATACATTTTCCATTTCACAATTTTATAGAAAAAAAACTTATTTATAACACCTCGATAATAAAAAACCGGCCAAGTGGGAGTCGGACTCGCGCACCGAGGGTTCCGTATAAATTCATAATCACACATGTCTTGAACTCTATATTTTTTATAGTTGAGTGATTGAATGAAAGGTAATTTGCGGTTTACGATTTAAGACGTATTAAAAAAAACTACTTACTTGATCTCGTTCAAACCAATTTTCGGTGGAAGTATGCATGGTAATGTACATCATATATTTTTTCTAGTTTTATCATTCTCTTATTTTAGAAGTTACAGGGGGGGGGACACATTTTACCACTTTGGAAGTGTCTCTCGCGCAAACTATTCGGTTAGAAAAAAATGATATTAGAAAACTTAATATCATTTTGAAGACCTATCCATAGATATAGGTTTGATGAAAAAAAAAATTTAAGTTTCAGTTCTAAGTATGGGGAAACCCCAAAATTTTTTTTTTCTATTTTTGTATGAAAATCTTAATGCGGTTCACAGTATACATCTACTTACCAAGTTTCAACAGTATAGTTCTTATAGTTTCGAAAAAAAGTGGCTGTGACATACGGACGGACAGACAGACAGACAGACAGACAGACAGACATGACGAATCCATAAGGGTTCCGTTTTTTGCCATTTGGCTACGGAACCCTAAAAACGATTGACAACTTTTTTTTAGTTTTTTTCAATATTTTTCCTGTATTCTATATTTGCTTCTGAGTAGCCCCTTAAAATCTCAAACGCACTTTTTGTAAGACCCTATATAAATACTGAAGTAATTAAACTACCACCGTAAGCACTTGGATACCTACCTAGCCTTAGGAATTACTCTTGGGATCAGATATAAACATAGTACTCGTAAGTATGCAAAGCACTGATTTTCAGCTATAACCCGTGGCGGTCTACGAAGGTCTACGGGTAGAAAAAAAAGACAAAGAACTTATAGGAAATATATTTAAAAAATAAAATTAATAATTAAATAATACAAAGTATATTGCTGATTTTCAGCTATAACCCGTGGCGGTCTACGAAGGTCTACGGGTAGAAAAAAAAGACAAAGAACTTATAGGAAATATATTTAAAAAATAAAATTAATAATTAAATAATACAAAGTATATTGTGTAACTATATGTTGTGAATGATTTGAGTGAGAAAGGTGATAGAATGAGTGGTGAAAGCACTAGAAAAAGGAGATAGTTATCTAAGTATTTAGTGTGTATTAAAAATAAATATATCTTATATTATGTTAGTTTATGTGCAGTTTTAATTATATTATATAAAGCTCGATTACCACTGACTGACTGATTGACATGGTTGTTTGTCCTGTTGCGGGGGTCGGAGGGTATAACTTTGAATGCAGAAGTTCGTGGTTTTCTCCAGTGAGTAGAGGAAAAGTCCGAAAAAAGGCACTTTCATTTAATAAAATTAAAATAATTAAGATTTAATGAACTCCATACAGCTTCATGTCATTAGAGTTCATAATGGAAAATCAAATCACGGAATGTTGCCGTATTATGAACTATTGAAAAAGTTGGTGATTGTTGGAATAACTATAAGATGAAAAATTTCCTCCGGCAAAGTATTTATTCATTTTGTTTTTATGTATTTATATTTGTTTAGCCTCAAGTAATAACGAAATATTTTATTACATATGTTTCTCTTGTTATTTATGAATTACATTGTCGGGTTTTTTACGGTCGGGGATTTGAGCTTTTTAAGGTGCAACACTGTAGTTTGTCCCTTTCACACCTACACAAATTACAATAAACTATCCTGCTTTCAATCAAGGTGCAAATGTCAAACTCAGATGTTAAATATTTTTACTACAGAATGCGCAAATCAAACGTAAACAATATTAAATAAGTAAGAGGCACGATCGGTGGTAGTTTGTTTTCAAGAAGAATGGCATTGAAATGGCAAATCAACGCCTATATACGACCGATCTACAAAGGATCCGTGCCAATAGATTCTCAATCCAGATAACAGAGAGCCCCCAACCTACTCTTCACCAGGACTCCAAGGCAGGTCTTTCGTTTACGGCCTTGGGAGGCTCTTTACGAGGCGGACACCTGCGCAGAAAAGTCACATGCTGAGTTTGTCATTAGAGATGCTCACTGATCAATGTCCATGCCAAACTGTGAAAAAACCAGCTAAAGCTATGAATTCAAAAGTGTAGTGATTGTAGTTATGTTAGCAGCAGTCAGCATTCAGAAACAGCAACAAGGATACTGATCAATGTCCATAACAAATTGTGAAAAAACAACCTAAAGTTACTAAAATAACATTAATAATTTTGTTAATACATATTAATGTTGTTTTATTTATTTTGTTAGTTATACCTATCAAAACCCATAGGAGGAGATGAGGTAGTGCTATTATAAGGCCACACCTACGGGCGTCACATACACTTATGAGCTGGTGAAGTTTGCGGGAAGCCACTGGATGCAGGCAGGGCAGGACGATCGGTGTGAAAATATTTGTGTCTAGGGAGGCCTTTGACCGGCAGTGGATGTCTTTTAGCTTATGGAGATGATGAAAGTAATTAAATAGATAAATAAATCATAGCTCATTGTCATCAAATATGTTTCTTTATTTTGCCACTAAAATTATCTTTGGCAATTTTTTACAACTATAGTCAGTTCATCAGTTTCAAACTTTTATTTATAACCCCTTACAACTTTCTATCCAGATAGGTAGGTATATCTATAATTTTTATCAGTTTATTTCTACTAACCAAGCAAGTCTGACTTGCACAGTGAGGGTTCTGTACATATTTATTGCAACCACAGTTACATATTGGTGTTACATTAATAAAATGAAGTTCCTTTGTGATACCTTTCTTAAGCACAGCAATATTATTGTTAAAAAGCAACATCCATAATAAAAAGTTCTTAAATTTCTGTAGTCAATTTTGTTAGTATTACAGTTTTAAAATAGTCATGTCCATATTATAATGATGAAAATAAAGTTAATTTATTGTAAGATATATACAAATAAAAAATATATTTTAGTATCTTTAATTTTCCAGTAAAAAAATATTTCATCTTATATTTAAAGACCATAGACTTCTATATCACACATCATAACAAGGAATGTCATAGAAAGATGCTTTCCAGTTGTAAATAATTAATAAATAAGGTAAGCCGTCATCTCTTATTCAAAATTTAAAGTTGGGTTGCGCAATAGAATACAATTTGTTATTTATTTTGAGTCATAATTATAAACAAACAGTTATAAGATTTTTGCTATTATATTTTGTTTTTCTTGGATTCCTTCGCATCTGTTTTCTATATTCCGTAGACTTCATTTATTGAAATTGGCAGTTATTACATCAGTGTTAAGATTTAAATGTGGACTTGGGAGTCCAACTAGGTATTCCATCTATTAACGTTTTGATCTGAAAAACATAAGTAACCCTTAAACAGCACTGCATCATACAAAATTATTAACAGATTGCCTAAATGGGAAGGTAACAATTGTCGAGTTGAAGATTTGTTTTTGTGAGTTTAAGTATGTATGACTGATTTAATGTCACCTGTAGACAAACTACCAGAAATATTATCATTTATCAACCCATAAGGACCTACTGCTGGGGCATCGGACTCTTCCCTAACGTGTACTATGGACAGATTCCATACTCTTACCGTCTTGAATCAAAATCGATTAGGCCTACTTTTCTGCTTTACTTTGGGTGCTTTGGGGGTGCAGAAGGTTCTGCTCAACTTGTAGATATCCTATATCGAGACAACAGACTGTTTGGGATGCTCATTTTGTTTTTATTTCCTGCAGACTTGATCAATTGCGGTATGACACTCTGTTACAGTAAGGTGCGATCGATGGGTCCATGGGCAAATACGTGTATCCTTTCTGAAACCTTATGAAAGAAAGTTTTATCCGATTCCACATAAGATAATTTATAAAGCAATCAATTCCTGAAAAAAAAACGAATTAAGAAAAAGCGCCGCTTCGAAGTTCGAAACGTATTTTTTTCTGTTAGTATAAATAACGCATAGGCTCTATATCCATACATTCTTGTCTGATAAGAAAAATCTTCGGTTCGTTAAGAAATATTAATATTTTTTCGTTTTACATTTTTTGGTTTCTTTATTTCGCAAGAATGAAGCAAAGGTTCTATAACTATATGCGTATTGTTGGGTCGGGTAAACTCGGGTGTCGTCACGTCGGGTGACGTTTTAATAATATGTTACCGCCTTAATTTTTTATTTTTTTCCGCACCATTAGATAGCAGCCCGCCATATGATATGCGAACTCCGCAGTAGTGTACGACCTAATTTTTTTTGTGCGATTTCAACGCGGTCGAAGCTGCGTGTGTAAAAAACATGAAAAATATATTTAAAGAAAAGGTTTTCATCCATGAGATTTTATATTATATCGTACAATTGAAGAGTATTGTATGATCGAAAATGCCAGCAAAGATGTTTTAACTCAACTACTTTGGTTTAGTTTTTTTATACCTTTTTGGTTTTATTGCTTACTTATATTTTCGATTTTCATAATTTTGGATAGGAAAGTTTTTTTTTCAATAATGATATAAAGACTAATCTAAGTTTTAGGAAGAATTTAGTTTATTTACATATTCGTGCCTATACAGGGTGTGACAGAAAGGTGTGATTGGTGGTGTGATACCCAACTCACCAACCCCAACACAAACACTGCAACCTCTTATTGTTACTCGTTCTGGCAGGGTGGTGAAACAGCCTGATCGGTGGGGCTATCCAGTAAGTTAAAGCGGTTCAACTTCATACATAAGTACGTATAATTACTTGTATTTCTATTCAATGTTATTGTATAATAAAATAAAATTGATTATGCTTGTTAAAATACAAAATAAATAATTAGTAATAAAAAAATATAATATACATACATTGTTATAAATATTCAAAATTTACATATAAATTAAATACATTCCATGTTTTATGTGATAATCTAATAACATAAAAAAAAAATGAAAATTCTATCTTTAAAATAAAATACAAATAAATATTTAATTTCACTTTATGTAATGTAAAGATTAATGAAATAATATAGACAATAAAATGAAATTGTAATTAAACTTATATGCATGTTTTACATATTTTGTTTAAGTAGCATGATAAAATTGTACTTATTTATATTTTTTATAGACTATAAAATACAAATAAATAATTAATTTCACTTTATGTAATGTAAAGATAAATTAAATAATATACATATACCTAAAAATGAATTAGAAATGGAATAAATAAGTAAGTTTACCACTTTATTTAGCAGGATAGAACTGAACTGTACTTATTTTTTTTTTCTTTATAAATTTTTAAAAAATTTAAATATTTAAGTATTTTAATTTTGAAAAGGGGGATGTTGGTATAATAGTTGTGGGTAGGAATATATAATAATAAAGTCAGTCTAAGCGCGACACCCGTGTTTCATTGACAGTGATAATACTTCAAGGTTGGCTTTTACCCATCAAACTGAACAACTTTTAATCTACAAGTTTGTTCAAATCGCAATTTTTTTTGGACTTTTCATACAAATCGATCAGCTGGCGAACCAAGTTTGTATGAAAAGTCCGAAAATTTCTTTCAAGCGATTTCAACAAAGTTGTAGAACAAAAGTTGTTCAGTTTGATGGGTAAAGGCCAACCTTGAAGTATTATCACACCTTTCTGTTACACCTGTATATGGCAGCCCGCAAAATTCCGACACACTCCTCACTGCACGACTGTGTACTATGTGTGTTATCTTTTTATGAAATTGTATAAAAAAAAGCTTCACCGCGAGCTGCATGCAGCTCGCGCACCGAGCGCCCACTAGTACCTATATATATGTGGGTTTATGTGCATGTTAGTTATGTATTATGTGTATATTCACACAGCAAAATCCGCTATCGAGTAACCTAGGGGGATACCTACCTTTTGTTTCTCTATGAGATAGTTTTTAAGGTGTTTCTTAAAATTGTTCTTGGTTTTTTGAAGTCGTAGTGGTGGAGGGATGTTGTTCCAACATTTGATTGCTAGGTAGCGGAAACTACCGGTGAAGGCTGTGGTTTTATGTGGATGCGCTTCTAACAGAAATCTTGAAAACCTTATCCCATATCTGACATGAAATGGTGAAAATTTGAGTTTGAGGTACAGATATTCAGGTTTTCGAAACTTTATGACATCAAATGGAAGACTAGCAAGATGAAGGTGTCTCCGCGATGTCATGTTCAACATAGACGCGTTATTTATATATGGAGTGGTATGGCGTCTGGGTGGAATATCGTAACAAAACGACAGCAAGCATTTTGAATACGTTGGACTGCACTACGAGTTTTATGTTTAAGCCGTGGGCCATATATAATATCACCATAATTTAATCTGGACAATAGGAGTGATTCACAAAGTGTAATGCATACATTTTCATTTAGAAGATGCCATACTTTGTAAAGAAGTTTTAAACGATAAAAACACGAACGAACTAAGTTTGAAATATGACTTTCAAAACGTAGCTGACTGTCAAAAAGCAATCCTAAATTTCTTGCCTCACCCACACACTCTATGCTTTGTTTGATATTATCACTTTAGGATTGTTATTTAAAATACTGGATATTTGTTTTTTTTTGAACCAAGAATCAAATGTTTTGATTTATCAGGATTTAACCGCAAGCTACTTCTTTGGGACCAAGCGACGATTCTATTCAGGTCCTCATTCATCTTGTCTACAGCAACAGAGACGTTACGAGGCTTAGCAGAAATATATAATTGAACGTCATCTGCGTATAAGCGAAATTTACAGTGATGAATCTCCTTTACAATATCAGCTGCATATATTATAAAAAGTAAAGGGCCGAGAATCGATCCCTGTGGAACTCCTCGATTTAAGGGTTGTGAGTGAGATATTACAGATGTGCCATCCTCTTTGGTCAGTTTTACTGCTTGGGAGCGACCACTAAGAAAACTATTGAACCACGCTATCGATTCTCGATCCACACCATAATACGCTTGCTTATAAAGTAGCAATGACACATTTATAGTTTCAAAAGCACGGGAAAAATCTAGTAAAGTAAGAACTGTACTACAACCGGAGTCTTGCTCTCCGAGGATATTGTCAACAATATCGGCTAATGCCGTTAATGTGCCCATACCCCTGCGAAAACCCGACTTAAACACAGGCAATATATTGTTATCTTCCACGAAGCTGCATAGTTGTGTATATGTCGTGGCCAGATCATAGAATTGATCATTTCATGATGTGGCCGACCATTTCATGAAATAGGCGTATTTCATGAAATGGCCAGTGAAAACTGACCATATCGTTTAAACGTCAACGTTTAATGATATGTCCATCCACGTTTGGCCATATCATTAATGTAGGGGTTCCATTATATAAAAGGTTTAATAAAAAATTAAAATACGTTAAAAAGTTACTGGCATCTTCATGCCATGACATCTGGCAACAAATCTTGGTTAACAGAGAAATTATACATTCTTAATACTTATCTACTAACCTATAAAACACTTTCGGAACTTCAAGGTTTTTACGGTGCGCTCGTTTTTTGATTGACTTTCGAAAAATTATTGTAGTTTAGTATCGTAATGACATTAAACTTCTATTTTATTTTCAATTAGTGCATTATTAATAGCCTTTTGTATTATTAACTATACGCCGCCATGATACATCACAAAAACAAAAAGATATCAGCGCCTCTAACGGTTGGATACTGTAACTATTTTACGATATGATCACTAATGCTTGACCATTTCATGAAATAGCCGTGCGTTTAGCTGTATATCGTGAAACGTTGATGTATTCATTGATCTGGCCAGACCATATCATGATGTGATCAGCAGATATTTTCCATTTCATGAAATGCGACCATTTCATGAAATGGTCGGCCACATCATGAAGTGATCAATTTTATGATCTGGCCACGACATATACACTGTCTTTTCTAGAACCTTTGATAAAAAAGCGGCCAAGTGCGAGTCGGACTCGCCCATAAAGGGTTCCGTAGCAGCGAGTAACATAATATAAAAACTAGCTGGGTGACCGAGCTTCGCACGTTCAATCGGAGCTTTTGTAAAAAAAAACTGAAAACGACATATCCAGATGAACCACGCCAAAAATGGCAGAAAAATACTCGAACATATCAGTGCATGTTGTCATTCCTCAGTTCATTCCTCCTCTGTTCATTCCTTCAGAACTGCACGCCATCTGTTGTCGAGTAGCGCGGTCAATGTTAGCAACAAAGGGCTCCAAGGCCTCCCAAGTAATGTAATTCACTGGTAATTCACCTACTCGACAAAAGATGGCGCCATTAGTGAAATATATTTACAAAACAAAAAACCAACTATCAAAATAAATTCCTTATTTGTAAGGATAAGTTTAGGTTTAGACCCTCATAGATCCATTGTAGATCCGAAACAACTAACCATAGATCGATAGAATTATTTTTGTTAGAATCGTTTTCGACAAAAATAAAAACAAAATTTAATGCACAGTAAATTCGAAACATAAACATTGTAGCAGTCGTTGATATCTTTTATATAAAACTTGATAAATCAGCGCACGTCAATTTTTTAAAAAAATACTATCTTCGATAAAATAGGTGAAAAATGTACCTACGTCATTCACGCTGCAGCACCCGATTTGAAATGTTCCAAATCCATTTTTGGTGATTTTTAACCCCTAATCCTAAATTTTCTTCAAAAAGTTTCATGCCGTTTTCGAAATCCTCGGGACACCTAACTCGTTTTAATAGTATAGGAATAATAATAATAACACAAATAAAAAGACAAAAAACAATAAAGTCTCGCGGGATTTGAATCCGAACCTACATAAAAAAAGCCAGCACCGAACCTTTAGGCCAGTTCACGCTTGAAGGTAGTGTTAAAAATAAACATCATATGTGTCATGTTATGTAATTTCGCTCATATCTCCCTTAAATGAGTTTTTCGAAGATAATTCCACCATAGATCGATTTCTGGCGAGTTTTAACCCCTAATTCTAGATTTTCGTCACAAGGTTTCAAGCCGTTTTCAAAATCGTCGGGACACTTAACTATAGGATTCTTGTAGTTCGTTGTAGGTAAATTGCGGTTTACGATTTATGACGTATTAAAAAAAACTACTTACTAGATCTCGTTCAAACCAATTTTCGGTGGAAGTTTGCATGGTAATTTACATCATATATTTTTTTTAGTTTTATCATTCTCTTATTTTAGAAGTTACAGGGGGGGGGACACACATTTTACCACTTTGGAAGTGTCTCTCGCGCAAACTATTCAGTTTAGAAAAAAATGATATTAGCAACCTCAATATCATTTTTGAAGACCTATCCATAGATACCCCACACGTATGGGTTTGATGAAAAAAATTTTTTTGAGTTTCAGTTCTAAGTATGGGGAACCCCCAAAATTTATTGTTTTTTTTCTATTTTTGTATGAAAATCTTAATGCGGTTCACAGACTACATCTACTTACCAAGTTTCAACAGAATAGTTCTTATAGTTTCGGAAAAAAGTGGCTGTGACATACAGCCGGACAGACAGACAGACAGACAGACATGACGAATCTATAAGGGTTCCGTTTTTTGCCATTAGGCTACGGAACCCTAAAAACGCGGAACTATGGTTCATTCCAATAAAAAAAAAGCAAAACGTAAACAAACTTACTATGGAACTGACACATGTCATCTGCATACTACGTTTGTTTACCTTTTGCTTTTTTTTGATTGGAATGAGCTATAATTGAAAGTTGTTATGAGTCAAGCGTCTGTAGCGCCATCTGCAAATAGCTTTGCGTTTTCTTCCATATTAAGACTCTCGGAACCAGAGAAAAAAAGATGAAGAGAATAATTTCCTTACACAAAAAGTGAAACAAAAAATAATCTTCTACAATCTAGTAAATGGCAACACTAAAAGCACAACAATGACATTTTGATCAGGGCCGCGGACAGCAACTATTGTTGTGTTGTACTTTCCCTTTTTCGCACTTACAGTTTTCTAAAACGTGCATTTTCATACCGATGGAAAACATAATGTCGAAACCTGCACATCTGATTTCTAACGACGACGGTCGCGAATTTTCCTGTATTTTATACTTGGAAAGCGTTCTAAATTAGTTTCGTTAGAGTAACTTTTACTCTGACAGCAGGATAGCCTAGGTATAGAGCGTTTCAACGAATAGTTCCTATGCCGTTATGTTGGCTCCCCTGTCTATCAACGACATCAACACGCGAAGACGCTTCTACCGATTTTGTTAGTGTGTGTCTGCGTTCTATGTAGTGTGTCTAAGTCACAGTATAAGGATATTTATACAGTATGGACACTCCCTGTCGCTCTCTGAAGGCGACCTCATCTCCCCTGTGTGACCGATGTGTGACCTAATAGTCAAGGGTTGGCACACGGTTGGCAAACTAAAGTTTATTTGTGGTGTGCGTTCCGAGAGTACGGTCTGACCGCAACCGTTCACTTTGACAACAGGATAGCATAATATAAATCGCTTAAGTGTGAAAGAGAAGGTACAAAACGATTGCTGTCAGAGTGCAACCTTGGAACGACATAAAGGCTTCTATGTACATACAGCCTTGTCTTCATTTAAAATGTATATTCTAAAAGTCTGTCATTTTATATTCACGTCTGTCAAAAAGACTGCGATATAATTATAGTATTTTGGAAATATTCCAAGAACAGCACATCTGCAGTACCATTGAAGGCGTAACTAGATAAATAAAATGGCATTTAAAACAATCTGTAAACATCTTCATAATCATCACATATTTTAATAAAAATAACAAACAGTCCTTTATTTATAAACAATAACTTTAAGATTTTGCTAATATTTAATGTATTAGCTATTTTTGTAATGTATATTTTATCACACATTTGTTTTCAATAAATTACTTACAATATCAATGACTTATTGAAAATACAAAAAAAACATAGGTACAACGGCATCAATATGGAATATATTTACACGGTTTTCTTTTATTTTGACAGAATACGTGACGATGGAGATTTTAACAGATTATTTTGTACCTACATTTCGAAATACCTAAATAGTGGTAAGTAGCAGGTGAAACTGAGAATAATTTCCTCATGGACATATTACATACTAGATAATAGGGAATTTTCCACGCCTTTCTCTAAACTCAACTAGATGGCGCTGATCAACATTGGAAATAAGAATATCTCTAAAAATCGTCAAAACTGATTAATATTACTGATTAATATTATAATAATGATGAATAGCTTTCGAAGATTACTTTTCATTTAATTTTTTTTTGTATTTGATCCAAAAAATACTTTTCATAATGTTTGATGCACAAAGCTTGTCAGTATTGTTTTTGTATTTCTTAAAAGAAGTCTAACATGATACCGAGTTCTAAATTGCATTTTAATCATAAAAATGTATTAAAATCTATTTATTTTTGGTTCGGAAGAAGAAATTACATACAGGGTGACTTTAAATTAGTTCTTGATACGAAGGGCTATGCATGTGCTCGTGATAACGAACAACTTTCCCTAAGGAAAAAGGAAAGGAATAAAATTCGACTCTTCATACTAATTTGGACGTTCAGTTGAACGATTTGTATGGAGAGTCCAATATTTTTTTCAATTTGACTATGGGTTCCTTAGGAAAAGTTGTTTGTTATCATGAGCACATCCAAGGCCTTTCGTATCAAGAACTAATTTAATGTCACCCTATATATCAGAGAAACCGGAATGCACCCAGGTCATCCATACTTGACAAAGTTGTAAATTTATCGTTAATTCAATTAAAAAGAATCTATGTTCATGTGGCTTTTTATATATTTTCAACTATATTAAATCTATTTTGATACCGTTAATTCTACGCTGCTTTTAAAAATACATTGCCAAAGCTTAGAAACGCCATCTATTGAGAATCTTATGAACGGTGTGATATACGTCATCTGAAAACTCCCTATTAGATTTCAACTAGATAAATAAAATGGCATTTCAAAACAATCTGTAAATATCTTCATAATCATCACATAACTTGATCAAAACAACCAATAATCCTTTATTTATAAACAATGACTTTAAGATTTTGCTAATATTTAATGTATTAGCCATTTTTGTAATGTATATTTTATCACACATTTTTTTTCAATAAATTAATTACAATATCAATATACAAAAAAATATAGGGACAACGGTATCAACATGGAATATATTTACACGGTTTTTTTATTTTACATAAAATACTTGACGATTATGGAGATTTTAACAGATTATTTTGTACCTACATTTCAAAATACTTAAATAGTGGTAACTAGCAGGTGAAACTGAGAATAATTTCCTCAAGGACATATGCATTTGCAATATGACTTTCCAAAATGTATCAGCTGATTAGTTCATGTTCATGGATAAGTTAAAAAAAATCATATTAAAAGGTTTATGAAATTCTTTCATTTCCATAAATCTTTGATCGATAAACCGCCCGCCCTCAGAATTTATTTATGTTACACATCCATGTTTGGGTTAATCTATTCATTGTGTACTAAGTTTCAATTTATTCAATCGATCCGATAGATCCACAGCAAATTGGCTGTGACCGAGACGGACGGACAGACAGACCCACGAGTGATTTTACTTTTTTGTGGTACATGACTCTGAAAGAATCGCCTTGATGCCAATCGGACAGAAAAACTATTTTTTTCCATCAGAATTTACCGTTTTTAAAATTTTAATTATTCAGTTAATCTTTCTTTAATTTGCTTAAACATTTTCTTCCAATAGTATTTGTTATTATTTCTGTCCACTAAATTATCCGGCACTAATTATTTTATTATCGGATACCCGGCCAGATCCAAAAAGTAAAATCCTGCCAAAGACAAATCCCTCAAGACAAGGCTGTATGTCCAAGCAGCCTTAATGTAGGCAATAGGCAGCCCGTGAGGCAGCCCTAGACACTCTCACATGCATAAACACGTGTACAGACATGAAGAAGTGTCAAATTTCTATGTAGTAAAAATGGCGCGAAATTGTATGAAGTGTCCGGGCTGTGGTCTAAGTTTTATGTAGTGTGTGTGAATAACATTGCTGCCAACATAACGGCATAGGAACTATTCGTTGAATGAAACGCTCTGTATTATATTTTTTTGAAGTGTGAAAGGGACAAACTCTATTCAGGTGAATCTTAACTTTGTTATGGAACGACTTCTTGATTTTGAGTACCTACGTAACCCCTTAAAATTTTAATACCGTGTATATTGTGGGCTTTGATTATTTACTGTCTAGATAGTGCGCTGGTGGCGCAGATGCGTCCAAAAAATATTCAGCCAACTGTTGGCCTATAAGCCGCTTCCCGCTGCGGCTCCTTAGTGTCCATTTTGACGTCAAAGGATGCACACGCCCGCTCGAGCCACGAATTTAAAAAAAAGGTGGTTAAAATGACGAAATGTGCAATAAAAGTGTGCAGAAATTACAAAGAACGTTTGAAAACAACAAATAAAGTCACCTGCCATCGCTAAGCTATTCAGATTCATCGTATTTTGATAGAAAATTTTTCAGCCAATTTTTAAGGACTCGTTTTTCAGCCAATTTTTAAGGACTCGCACTTGGCATTTTGTTAGTGTTGCAAGTTTTTCAATGCAAAATTTCCTCCAAATTTGAGTTAAAATAATAATTCTGGTACCAAATTAAAACATATTGGATGCTCGAAAATGTATGTCAATGACATAAAGTACATTATCTCTAACTTACTTTATGTCAGTTTGATCGTTATGGCATAACTACGGCCAATTAATTGTTTAGATACCAATTAATTGTAATTGTTTCATCACTACTAAAAACACTATCATGCGTTCGAAATTTTAAGGGGTTACTCAGAATCAAGTCAAGAATACAAAAATAAATGATAAATTCGTTCAATTTTTCTTTACAGTTTGCCATACCAAATATAAATAGTGAATCATGAATTTGTATGGGAAACTAAAAAAAAATAGATCTGTTTTTTTTCAATACTTTTCCTGTATTCTAGACCTGATTTAAAGAAACCCTTTAAAATTTTAAACGCACTTTTTTTTAACACCCTCTCTATGTAATGTAATATGTTATATTTCAATTTTAAAAAAATCTGCCAACAACACTTTTTCAACATCCTATATAGTAAGTACATTCAGACATACTAATGACCAAATTATTTAAAAAATACAAAGAGTGTAGCGGAATAAGCATGGGCCAGATGCCCCTCGGGAAAGTTAGGTTGATATTTTTACCATGACATCAGCTTCTCAAGAGAAACATTTCCCTAAGCTATCAAACCTCAGCACGCGCTAGTTTTTGAAATAAAATTTTTTAATTGATTTTTGAAAAAAATATTTTTTTCCCTTACAACATAATTTTTTTTGTGATCTTTTTGCAAACGCTAGATACAACAAAGAAGTATTAAACAAAGTACTTTTTAGTGTTTGCAGTGATTTATATATCGAAATACACGAATTTAAAAATTTTCAAAAAAAAATATCGTGAGGGTGTCGCACAGAATTCGTGATTCTGTGCGACACCCTCACGATATTTTTTTTTATAAATTACTCTTACTGTGCTCTATAACATATATTTTTTTTCAAAATTTTAGTAAGGGTAGAACAGTGTTAGAAAAAATATTATTTCTCTCCATTTATGAATATTAGAGCAGCGAAGTGAGTAATACTGCTCTGATTTTTAAATGTAATTTTAAAAATAAATATATATAGAATATAATAATAAAGATATATGTTATAGAGCACAGTAAGAGTAATTTATAAAAAAAATATCGTGAGGGTGTCGCAAAGAATTCGTGACATTTTAATTTTTGAAATTTTTAAATTCGTGTATTTCGATAATAAATCACTGCGAACACTAAAAAGTACTTTGTTTAATACTTCTTTGTTGTATCTAGCGTTTGCAAAAAGATCACAAAAAAAAATATGTTGTAAGGGAAAAAAATAGTTTTTTCAAAAATCTATTAAAAAAATTTATTTCAAAAACTAGCGCGTGCTGAGGTTTGATAGCTTAGGGAAATGTTTCTCTTGAGAAGCTGATGTCATGGTAAAAATATCAACCTAACTTTCCCGAGGGGCATCTGGCCCATGCTTATTCCGCTACACTCTTTAATCTAACCCTGATAATCTATTTAAAGTTCCTTAGTTACTTATTTTGGGGGAAAATATGGCATTACCTATTATCACCATGCACGCACACATAGGCAAATTGAACGACATGACGCGAGCGTAAGACAAAGCTGTCACGTGACTATCACATGGTTGTTACACACACAAGCTTGAAAAAGTTGGCCGGTTTTGTCGTAGTGATTACAGGGCGACGCTCTATCTAGACAGTAAATAATCAAAGATTGTGGGGTAGGTATTCGATCTACTAAACAGCCAACTAGGTAGGTCTGGTATGTATTTCTTGGGGAAAGTTGTGCAGATGCAAAAGTAACCCCAATTAGAGCTCTGGTAGATACTTTGAGAGCACTCTTAATATGTAAGTTAATATCCGTCTTGCGCATACCTACTTAAAGGTACGTTCTTAAGTTACGTATAACAGTAAACTAATAGGCATTAACTTTATCTAACGATGCTTCTTGGGAGAAGAGTCGTAGGTCTATCTGTAGCATCTAAGTAAGGGTGTTCCAGTCAGAGCCAGTGTCGTGCGCGCACTTTACTATGTTATTATGATCCTACCTATCTATCTACCATGAATACTATAAATAATGCATAGCAATAAATAATATAGCAGCTCACAATAGGTATAGCGGCTCACACTACAATACTGGTACTGTTTTGATTCTAAATGTGGAATTTTTTACTCAACTTTTTTGCTTGCTAAGGTATGCGCATCTTATTTTGCCGGGACCCGGGACGAGTGGACCGACTAATGCAGTCGGCAGTGTAATCTGAAGCTTGAATTAAAACAGTAGTGCTTTAGAGTCTGCTTGGTAAACTTGATACCTTATCTATTGTCTAGATTTAATTCATTAATAATGTTCAAAATTAAGAGTTGTAGGAGTGATTTCAGTTTACCATACAAAGTGATCAGTCGTAACTTTAATAGCAATTCTGTAGTTGACAATATTCAAACTGGTGTCAAGAATTTTAAATGTTTTGAGCAAATCCCTGGACCGAAGAGTTATTCGTATATTGGGTCATTGTATAAGTATTTACCCCTTATTGGTAAGTTTCTATAAATCTAACTAATTCAAATAAATAAAACAAGGTCGGGTTAGTTACACCATTTATAACTCAAGAACGACTGGACCGATTTTAATGCTCTTTGATGTGTTGGATTCGTCTCCACCCCGAATAGCAGAATATCTATTAAAATTTTTGGAAAGATTCACGTAAAAAAAAACAAATACATAGAAAATTTTCGAATCGAAATGTAAACAAAAATATAAAGTACCTATACGTACAAACCTAACAGCTGTCAAATTGACTGATTTCAAAAGGTTACCGGTAGATTTTAAGTCTAAAACCTCACCACGTATCACCAGGGGGGAGAGGGGGTCTAAAAAGTTGGTAAAAACATCACGTGATTAATGGACGTCCCCTTATTATCATGCGTGCCACACGCACGCGGGTCGCCTTGGAAACGCCGCATGCATGCGGGCAAGGCCCGATGCGGGCAGAAACCCGCATGATAATAAAAGCGCCCTTAAACTCCTAAATGTGCCTGGCTTACCACCGCGCAATCTACTTCTAAAGGTTGGCTACTACGTCATCATGATTCGAAATCTAAACAAACCAAAACTATGCAATGGAACCAGGGTGACTATCTCAAAACTGGAGAATCTGCCCGACACTGGCAAAAAATCTGCCAAAATTTGCCAAACTCGACTCCAGAAACTGCCAAAAATATGCCATCATATTATTGCCTCCATGGGGATAGAAATGAATAAATAAAATACGTATATGCATCTTAAAGTAAAAAGAAAACTTAAAAAACATTACTGATGTTCAATAGAAAAATTCTTAGATTTTGTTCGAACTCACTGCGAATATGCGAATAAGCCGATCATCTGGCTTCGCAGTCTTTAGTAATTTAAGAATATGAAACTCTGCGATATGGAACTTAAAAAAAGCGGCCAAGTGCGAGTCGGACTCGCCCATGAAGGGTTCCGTAGCAGCAAGTAACATAATATAAAAGTTTTTGTAGTTCGTTGTAACTTGAATGAAAGGTAAATTGCGGTTTACGATTTATGACGTATTAAAAAAAACTACTTACTAGATATCGTTCAAACCAATTTTCGGTGGAAGTTTGCATGGTAATGTACATCATATATTTTTTTTAGTTTTATCATTCTCTTATTTTAGAAGTTACGGGGGGGGGGGACACATTTTACAACTTTGGAAGTGTCTCTCGCGCAAACTATTCAGTTTAGAAGAAAATGATATTAGAAACCTCAATATCATTTTTGAAGACCTATCCATAGATACCCCACACGTATGGGTTTGATGAAAAAAAATTTTTTGAGTTTCAGTTCTAAGTATGGGGAGAGTTCGGTTCGGACATCTGGCGTGAATAGACGTGCCCATGAGCGCTCCGTCCCGGCAGACCTCGCCCGATACAATACAAATTCTCCCTTTGTTTTTTGCCTTTCGGATCGCTGTATCGCGCGCACTTGCGCCCAGCGTAACGATAGCCCGACAGTCCAACGTTAATTTCCCACGCGCTTTATCTTATCCGAGAGCCCCATTCAACATCTTTTTCAGAACTGTGATAACGTTTTAAAGTCGTGAACCCAAGTACTTATCCGTATTAAATATCGCGGCCTAATCGATCAACTTACGCCCTAAGCCCTAAGACAAGTGCAGTGTACAGTGTCCGTGCAGTGGTGCTCTCCAGCGCCGCAGAGCAGAGCATAGACCAACTGCAGCTCAGATACAACGATATCGACAAACAAATCCTGGTGAGATCGCTCCTTATATCATCCGTAGCAAATTGGTCGGCGAATCGCATCAATATACCTATGTACAACGCTGAAAACAACGGTGGTAATAGCTGCGTTAAGTTCACGGCGAGCGCTTTTCCGTCTCAACATTAACCACAAAAATACAACACATCTCATTTCATTAACGAACACAGGTATCTCAAACTCTCTTCACTTCACATCCTCCGTAAAGTGTTCACTAACGCAGGCGCACGGTGGACTAAGCCAGCTGACATCAACAACAATTAGCCATAGCTTACTCTCATTTCTGAACTAGGTACCTCCACACCGAACAGCACCAGTACTCATCTCGTTTCTAATCTAGAACTTCCCATAGTCACTAAATTAATTTCTAAGTTTCTATCCCCAGCAAAAACAAATATCCTTCGCCACATTCTACAAAACCCAAACATAAATTACACTTAAACGTCACGCTTGCCCTCAAAAAAAAAAAAACATCATTCGCATAATATAAAAAAAAGGGTAGCGCTCATAAATCGCTAAAGGGTCTAAGTTCCCGAAACTATCCTCAAATATCGATCTTCAAAACTTGACACCACTGTGCTGTCCTCACATCTGCAAGCAATATCACGCAACCCGACAAACATCGCCCACAATAGTCTTAACAAATAACCATAGTACAAAAACAATCTCAGGCTAATTCCGAAAAAAATACGGCCGCTCTAGAACAATACACAGACAACACAACCGACCGCGCAGCATATTTTTACCTCGAACTCAAAAAAAATTGTGCAAGTTTTGGACAACGCGCTTTACCCAGCTAACTATGGAAATAAAAGAAATGGAGAAAGATGGCAACTGCCTCTTTCACGCCCTTGCTGACCAAATAAACAACGTTTTGTACCTAACTTTCAACCACAAGCAAGGTAAGGACCTAGCAACCTACGTTTCAAATAATCGAAACGAAGGAAGGATTCATCTCGCCGTTCTCAACAATATCACTGACTGGAATAACAATTCCAAACCTAACGAATTACTTATAGACGAATACGTTAAGCTACTACACCAGGATGGGTTCTGGGGAGGCGAGGATATATTAATCGCGGCATGCGAATTCTATTTCGTGAACGTCCACGTACTATGTGCACACGGAAGCCACAAAACGTCCCTCGTCTACTCGCCGATAAATGAAACATCACCCACCTCCATTTACCTGCACTACAAAGACCACCATTATGATAGTATTACGCACGGCAATAAGAACCTAGACTGTTCGGGATCCCAAAAAACAACACAAAACGTTACCAAAACGCCCGAAACAGAATCCATTTCGACCATAACATCATCGGGATCCCCTGAAAGCACACAAACTAGCGGAACCATAACAACATTGTAACAACGTTACACAGGATCATAAGGCAGTCACCTTCATTACCACTAAAAAGTCAGGTTACCTGCGACGAACTCAGAGTGGCAACGTGGAAAGTTCGAGGATGTTCCACACCCCGCGACAGATCCAGCATCGACTCCGAACTGTCAAAGCGCAAAATTACTATAGCAGGTCTCCAGGAAACACACCTGTCAAGTGGAGAGTACAAAAGTAAACACTACAATTGGATTCTAATTGGTGGCAGGAGACCCATTGAGAAAAGAGGATTAGCCATATTAATAAACAAACACACTACACACACCATCGAAAAAATATACAAAATCGACAACAATGCCTTGGGAGTTCTCATAAAATTACATTTCAACAACATAGAGCACCTACTAATAATAACAACCCACATCCCATCGACATCCTCTACATGTCTAGCCAAAATCGGCACACTAATTAAAAGAAAACCCAAAAATACACATCTAATCTTACTTGGCGACTTCAACGCACACATAGGATCGGATGATGCTAATAAAGTCCCATCACAAATGATAGGTAAAAATCTGTATCATAAATATTCTAATGAGAACGGGGACCTATTAATAAGTTTCATTCAACAACACAATCTAAACATCAATTCTACCTGGGGACGACAATCTTGCAAAACAACTTGGAAATCAGGGACCAAAACCTCACAAATAGATCATATTATTACCAGCAACATAAATAAAGTCTTCTTCCAGGCTATTAAGGGCGAATGGGGTCGGAAAAAATATCGGATCACAAAATAGTTTGGGGCTCAATAGTTACATCTACTTTCACTAAAACAACCGAAACTAAAGCAACACATACTTATATTCCGAATCGGCAGCCAAAATCAACATATTCACCGCCCTACGATTACAGAGACTATGACTACGAAGCCTTACAAGTAGAGGACAAGCATAGAAAATTCCAATTAGCGGTGTCCAGCAGACTCGAATTCCACCTCAGTCAAATGGAAAACAAGATGGAGTCTTATAAGTCTGATCCCTGCTTAGAAAACAATCCCAATAAGGCAGTCCCATGGTCTGTACTAAATGACATTTTAAAAGAAGCAGCTCAAGAAACCCTGTCTAAGCCACGCACCAACACCCGCGAACAAAGGTTAGCATTAGCCTCTTTAAAAAAACACCTTTTCCTAAGTAATGGCGACCCCAAAAACCAACATCTTAAACGAAAAGTCAAACAGCTACGCACAGACTTCAACAAATTATTGAAAAACGACAAAGCCGAAGAATGCAAATTCTTTTTTAATAATTTAAGCGCCCAACACAAGTCCAAACGTATGAAAATTACATACAAGTTCTTCAAAAAATACAAAATAAATACACTCAGAACTCAATCCAAATACTTCATTCCAATGTCTAGCTGGATAACAGAGTTACAAAAAATGGAAGGGCCTCCCGTACGCAAACTAAAAGAAACCCACGGGCATCTACCAAACGAAGATACTCCAGATGACTTAACCATAAGACTAATAATTTGCAAAATGCGTAATGGCTCAGTGCCAGGAACGAACCAAATTGTACCGGAGTTATATAAAGCGGCCCCAGATAAATTCATAGACCAAGTAGTCAAGTCAATGCAATACGCGTGGAAAAACAACAAAATCCCTGATGAATGGAGGTTGACCAAACAGGTCCCTATAAAGAAAACGGCCTACCCCAAACAAACGGGAGATTTTAGGAAAATATCTATATGTAATTTAGGGTACCGAATATACGCAAACTGTCTCCTGCAAAAAGTAGACGAAAAAACCAGCTTAGGCAGCTACCAAGCAGCTTTCCTCGAAAATAGATCCACGGACGACCATTTTTACACAATAAGGCGGGTCCTAGACACCAACTGGAAAGAAGGAATAAAAATATACGTAGCAGCGCTGGACCTTGAAAAAGCCTTTGACACCGTCAACTTAGAAGCCCTGAGAGATATCCTGGCGACGAGACTTAATATACCTCTAACAAACAGGATAGTAGAGGCATGTATGAACGAAAAGACGTTTATATCATGGTGCGGCCAAACTACAGAAACGATATCTAAGGGCAAGGGAGTCAAACAAGGCTGTCCACTATCGCCCAGGCTCTTCACCATTCTTATGGACGACGTCCTGAGGACATTAGAAGAAGAAGATATAGATGTTAAGCTAGATCAAGACCAAGGAATATCTCTACCTCTCATTCTCTCATTCGCTGACGATCTCATTATCGTAGGTCTAGACATTGACGTCCTTAACAGAATAGTCATAAAATTCAAAAATCTGCTCAAAACGGTAGGATTGATAATAAACGAAAGCAAAACAAAGCTTGTCATAAGGGACCCGCTGTCCAGCCTAACCGACAAGGATCAGCCAGTGCTCATGGGTGGCATTCTCATTAAACCCGTGAATGAAATCAAATATTTGGGCACATACATTACTTCCAAACACGACGGACGAACCTCCATCAAAACAAGATGTGAAAAAGCCATAAAAAACACTAGAGCAATTATGCCATTCATAAAAGAAAATAAAATAGAAGGGAAAATCTCACGCCTCCTGTATAAAATGGTCATAAGTCCAACGATGACATACGGCCTAAACGTAGCTTCCCTAACCAAAGCAAATAGGTCACGCCTACGGAGATACGAGAGGCACATCTTGAGGGAAATACTAGCAAACTCTAGAGACAGTCCTAAAACGAGAAAAATTAAAGATATACTAGTAGGAAAAACCATAACAAAAATCCTCAAAGTAAGAAGAATCTCGTACCTAGGCCACATCCTAAGACGCGAGAAACCACACGTCCTACACGCAGCAAGGGACTATAAAGAGAAAAAACTAAAAGTCGGTCGACCTATCCTTACATGGGAAGACTCACTGACCCAGGATATATTCAAATATACAAATAGGCCTGTGGAATACTGGGAAAATATAGCAGGCCACAGGGACATACTGAAAACCGCAGCCGAAGACATAATATTCAAATCCATCGAGACAGACACAGAGTCAGAGCCAGAACCAGAAACCACGGATACCTGAACAGAAGAAAATAACAGCGCAAGTTACAATCAGACATCACAATAGGACAAGCAAATATCGGATTGACACGGATGCAAGACCAGAATCAAAAAAAGAACGAAGAACCACCTCTCAAGACAACTGAAAATAATGCAGTCTAACTCCCCCCCTGTATCTATTACACACCAAGTATAGTATCTATCATCCTAATATGCTGGCTCGTTGCTAGAATACTTGTCGGTTCAACCTCCTGCCTCTCCTATCCCGACTGCGAACGCCCTACACTCCTGATCGCATCTACGTGGCCACTGGTGTCTTGGGTAGATATTAGCCGCATAACGGTCGATCATCGATGTTGGCCCATCACAGATCTTTACAGTGTGGCCACCGCCGGGCGTGACTAGTAGGCGACAACGGGAATCTAAGGCAGCAAACCGCTACCACCTCAGAACACCGTCGCATGCCAGCCACCATCACGGGGGCCACGCTCATATGACCGTGTGGCCCAACCTGGACGGTCCTCTTGTAATATCAATGCCCTTGCAGAAGAACTTCTGGTCAGTGCGCCACCGGAACGGAACGGTTTCAGTTCTAAGTATGGGGAGCCCCCAAAATTTATTGTTTTTTTTCTATTTTTGTGTGAAAATCTTAATGCGGTTCACAAAATACATCTACTTACCAAGTTTCAACAGTATAGTTCTTATAGTTTCGGAAAAAAAGTGGCTGTGACATACGGACAGACAGACAGACAGACAGACATGACGAATCCATAAGGGTTCCGTTTTTTGCCATTTGGCTACGGAACCCTAAAAATAAATGAAGTATTCAAAATACTTTCGTTATTTATTTGGCGATAGTTATGCCACGATTCAACATTTAAAGTACGTAAGGGATACTTTCGCTTACTTTAAATTAGTTGGATCGTTATGGCATAACTACAGCCATTAAACCTAAAATATTTTTATTACTTATAGGTAATAGGTTTTTTTTTCACTTAATAATATGTAGGTACTGTACTATGACTGTGTCAACATTTGGTTCAAATTCTTCATTTTGTTCATTTTCATTATACATTGATTTTAACGACATCATTTTAATAATTTCTTTAATTGGTTTAAAGGAAATACAGTCTTCTTTCGTTGTGATTAATGCGCATACATGTTTTTGTTCCTTATTTTTGTTTTATTCAAGTTTACTTGAAGCATTCTAAGTTTACTTTAGTTTACTTGGGAGAATATTCTCTCAGTGAATTTACCAAATTAGTCATAAAAAAATAAAATAAATAATAAGCCTTCTGGCTTATTATAAATTTTCTATATGTATTTCAAAAATAATAAGGATTTCCTTGAAATCTGCCAAATTCTGCCACTTTTTTTAAATCGTCACGTCAGCTTATTCTGCCAGAGCTAAAAATAATAGCCAAATCTGCCCAAATGGCAGAAATCTGCCACAAATGGTCACACTGAATGGAACGCGTTTGGTGAGAAGAAAACTGATGTTAGGCGCCGGCTCCACTGCACGCGTTCTAGCGGTCAGAGTTCTGAGTTCTGCGTTCCGCGTTCACTGTAAGGCGGAAAACACACTGCTCCGCTCACCGCGGCGAATTGCGGTGGAGCGGATTTAAACTTTGTACTGTAAAATGTTGATTTGTATACAAAAACCGCGGGGTACCACACACTGGCACCGCTTCTCCGCCCGGAGGCGCGATTCGCACGACGGATCCGCGCTCCCGGATGGAGACGCGGTGCGATTCGCTGGGTACCACACACTGACGCCGCTTCTCCGTCCGGAGGCGCGATTCGCGCGCGATCCGCGCTAAAACGAAACAGAACTACTGATTCAGAACAAGGTCGGTAGGACAACAAATAGAGTCGTCTCTACTTTTTTTTTGTACTATGGGAACCAGAGACTGACAGAGTGTGTGGTACCTATTATTACATAATAAATGTTATAATATGTGATATACTCAATAATGTTATTATTTGTAACGAAATAATGTAATAATAGTAAAAACCTCTTAGATTATTTTTTTATCTTTTGTTCCAACTACCAGACGATCTTACATCAACTCCCTGAGCGAAGCCGGGCCCTCCAGCTAGTGAAGATATAGTTCACTTCGATGTTTTTCTAAGAATGTTTGCCGTAGTAAAAAATATTTTCGTTAAAAAATGAAGTAGAAGCGACTTCACTATCAACTCTGTTCTAATCAAAACGCTGTGACTTGGAATGCCACAGAACACAGAGATAACAGTAAGTAAAGTGCTCCTGCTACGCGAAAGTTGTTTAACATGAAAAAACGGGCAATTTGCGTTTATAATACTGATAATTTGCAAAGAAATATTAAGAAATTAATATATTTATTAATCAAACCCGTTTCGTTATTCTATAACATACATTTTGTTGCTTCGATTTACTGAGTTTGCTTACTGTTTTTCCGTGATTGAATCTTTATGCTGTGGTTTTGCATACGCATAGGTCAAGTTAGAGTGGACGGAAAACATAGTTATATGAAACCATCGCGACTTACCATTCAAGGTTGACCTCTGTTGACAAAGATGTATACGTATATATAGGATAAAGTACTACCCTGCTTTTTGGAAGGAGTATTGTATGGAATTCAGTTACTATACCTATTCTTGTTCTGAGCTTGTTACAAACAAAAACAACCCTTGTTACATACGTACACGTTCGAATATTAGATAAACGTATGACGAAAATCGTCATGCACCGCAACTTCTGACGAAATTCGGACGGAAACCACCCGGCGGTGGCGCGGAATCCGCGCCTTCGTCGTGCACTGCAGCTTTCGACGAAATTCCGACGGAAACCGTCCTGTGGAGCGGATCGCTGCCGCATGCGAATTTCGTCGCTCCGCGCTCCCGTCCGAATTCCGCCTCAGTGTGATATCCGCGTAATCTATGCGGTGGCCTAGAATCGTTCACATACAAAAGCAGTCAGACCGCGGCGGTCAATATGAACGCGCGTTCCGTCAGAGTTCAATGTTTTGTATAGCTGGAAAAGCTCACGATGTCCGACGACACCGAAAAATTTATAGAATTAAGTACGAGAAAAACGCTTCCTTTATGATGAAAATATTGCCAGTCTTTCTTTTGCACTTATAGCCCTTCTAAAGTTAGTATTAGCTTTTTGTATATAATAATTTAACATATCATACAATTCATTAAAACACTGAATTGACATCCGGAAGTAAATGTAAAATCTATTTTCATCCTCAAGCAACTTATGAAATAATGTGAAGAATTCTCCATCGCGTTCTCTCAATTCATTAATGGGATGGACCCAGTAGTTTCTCTTTTTCTTTGAATGTGCAAGGCTCCACAGTAATAGAAGATCATCTTCCGAAGATGAACTATTGTAGAGATCGAATGACATTTTTAAGCAAAAGAGCGTATGACGTGTTACCAGTGGTAAAGATAATTGAACTCCAGATTTCGGGACCGCTCAGTGTGCACAAGTTTGAACGCGGAACGCAGAACTCAGAACTCTGACCGCTAGACCGCATGCAGTGTGGCCGGCGCCTTATGTAATTCACGCAACGATACCTACTCAAACGAAAATTCAAATGTGAGGAAGTTCTCATTCCGAGGATTCCAATGATCCCAACCAATAGGATGCCCTTTGAGTTCAAACCAAATTCGTATTACATTCACCATGACGATTAACAAATCACAAGGCCAATCCTTGAGTGTTTGTGGTCTGAATTTAGAAAATGCATATTTTTCTCATGGTACGTGGCATGTTCACGTGTCGGTAAACTATCCGCTTTTTTTGTTATTGCGCTTGATAACAAAACGCAAAATGTCGTAGTTAAATTACCAGGTGCTTCACTGAAGAGAATCAATCCAAGTGTAACCCATGCTGCAATTAAAATCATAATTTAAGTTTAACTAAAAGGTATCACTACATTCATTCACTGTTAGGCGGTACGAAGTTCGCTGGGTCAGCTAGTTTAAAATAAAATAATCACGGAAAATAATAATCTGACTGTATAAAAATCTATCCTGTGTCCACCTGGGGATCAAAAAAAAACTTGCTCTTCTTTATTAGTTTTGGCTACACGCGATAACAAAAAATGAAGTGGACATACGTTAGGTAAAAAGTCAAGGCGCCCTATCAATTATATGTATATGTATTTTTATTGATGCTCCTGAATCTGAAGGGCTCAAATTGGGGTTTCTACTCATGAATCTAAACAACTAATCCCGAGGAATACTTATACAGTGTTAAAAAAGTGCGTTTATAAGGGGTTACTCAGAATCAAATACCCATAGAATATACCCATAGAAAAGGAAAAATATTAAAAACAATCGATTTATTGACCTGTATAGGTAGTCAATTCGCAAAAATTAAATTCTTGTAGGTATGCAGACTTACGGTATATAAACACGCCACGATTGTATGAAATAAGCAAATATTTTGTTGACTTCCCATACAAAATAGGCCGATCAGCTGAAAGATTAGTATGAAAAATTCATATGTATTGTATTTTTTTATAGTGATATTTATAGTAATTTTTATAAATAGTAGTTTAGTACGTATTTTCAAGAATTTTGAAAGTATTTCGTAAAAGTATTGTAAACCGAATACTTACTAGAATTTAGAAAATATACCTACTGCCCTTATGAGAAAGAAGGCCGCAAAGTATACGGAAACTCCACACAGTTTGCGGTCTTCTTTCTTACGAGGGCAGTATAGAATTCATACGGAATAATAATAAAAAGTCGTCTCCCGTACTTCTGTATGAAGTACGGGAGACGACTTTTTTGTTGGCTATTACTATTTGTAGAGTAACTAACAATAACTAATACTAATTTAATCACACTTGTGATCAATGTGATTATGCATTCTTTTCTATCATATCACATGTGCAATATGTGCAATGCAATATTCTAGGAGATTACAACGCAGAAACGCTGGATCAAAACGCCTGGCTGAACTACCGTCGCTACGGAAACCTGGTGCGGGAGACGCCAGGAGTGAATCTCCTGCACGTGTTTGACCCTGATGACATAGAGGCAGTATTTCGGCAGGATAGCAGGCTCCCGGCCAGGCGCAGTCATGTCGCTATGAGGCACTACCGGCTTAGTAAGCCGCACATTTACAATACTGGGGGACTACTATCTACGTACGTTTTTTGGCCTTTGCAAGAAGTTTTGTCCGTGTTACTACTAAACACTAAGCGGTCGTGGCCCTTCGGTGGTCACGTCGATCACGCAGGTTAATAGACACGGTCATAACTTAGATGGGTTTGACTGTTAGTGGCATTTATGTATCTAGACCGGTTCCGTGCTTTGCAATGCACGTTAAGTTGGTGCTGACTGCTTGATGGCAGTCGTTAAGCCATGTCACAAATCCGTACTTGACCCCCGTGTATGGAGTATGGCTTAACCTTTCCGAGATATGGGAAGAGACCCTGCAGTAGAGACGATATGGGTTGCTTACGAATTAAATATCACAGACTTTGCAAATGTAAATCATTGGATATTTTTTTTAACAACCCATTACTTTCCACTGTAGTGGCATGGCTCTCTTCCTATATTTTTCAAAGATACGGTAAGCCATACTCCACGTACGTACAGTGGCCAAGGCCGGGTTGGCGGGGGAGGTTAAAGGTGTAGAGGTACATAGGTGGTCAGCGGTCAACCCTTGAATCAGATATGTCTTAGCGCCGCCGCCGCCTGTAAGGCTTTTGTCAGGACACCTTATGTCTGTAATTAGATGCGAGAAACATACGCTAGAGATTGTGCCACTATAACAGTCAAATCAATTCAGGGTAAAACCGTGTTTGTAGTCAGTTAACCTGCGTGATCGACACGACGATGAATCCGAATTAAGCTGGTATTACAGTTTCTTAAAAGTTTGATTTTTGTTCTGTTTTATTGCATACCTCTCTAATTATTTCTTCTGCTTTCAGCAATGGACCTGAGTGGTGGAGGTTGAGGAGTGCTTTTCAAAAGAACTTTACTAGTCCTCAAAGTGTGAAAGGCCACATCGAAAACGTTGACGTAATACTGAAAGAGTTTGTGCAGTGGATAAAAGATAGCAAAGTGTCCGCAAACGATGATTTCCTACCTTATTTGAATAGGCTTAATTTAGAAGGTAATTATGATTATTTACTTGAGTATTTCAGTTTTTACAATTAAACACGAGATTCCATTCATGAAAACCCCGAGGAAAGAAACTCATATTGAAATTTAAAAAATATATTTTTGACTCTTATCTCCACACGAAGTTCGTTTAAACGGGCTGTTCGACGTGTATAAAATGTCCAGTTTATTTAAGAATATAGTATGGGATGTTTCATTAGTAGAACCTTCCTGTTATAAGTTTCAGGGGGAGTCTTAAACACCCTAGGCATAGAATACTTATTAGGTTAGTATGCCCTTGGCAGATCTGAGATTGTTTTCTTTAACGATACTTACTCGATATCCATTTTCCAGTTATTGGCATGGTAGCATTCAACGAGCGTTTTCACAGTTTCTCTGCTTCTGAAAAAAATAGTGAATCTCGAAGCAGCCAAATCATAGAGGCTTCTTTTGGTTCGAACGCCGGCATATTCAAACTGGATAAAGGACTTCTTTGGAAATATTTCGAAACACCTCTCTACAGACAGCTTGTACGATCACAAGAATGCTTGGAAAAGTACGTTATAGTATTATCGTAATACTGATAGGTTTCTACAAGATGTTGCCTTTCATACAATCTTATTATTGTTTCTTGATAATGAACAGACTGATTTGAACGAAACTTTATTCACGGAAGCAAAACGCCTAATTGTAGTACTATCTATTAAATGTTTCAAAAATAGACATAATTATGGTGACTTCAAGTTTTTCACAGTAACAATAAAAGGCGCATTACTTACGTTTTATTATATAAAACCAGCCTATCCATAATCAAGAAATTTGGATTATATAAGTTTGTTTGAGAGATGATATCTTGTAGATAACATTAAAAAGGCGCCATAAATCTGCTTTTCTTATTGATTCATATTGGACTATTTCTTAATTATCTTACATTTACATAGAGTATCAACGGAAATATTGATGAAAAGGGTCCATGTATTCGAATCAACCTGCGACAAAGATGTTGACGACAAATCGCTTTTGAAGTCGTTCCTGCAACAAGATGGTGTTGATTTGAAGGATGTCCTTGGAATGATGGTCGATATTTTTATGGCAGCCATTGACACGGTTTGTATCTTATTTTTTTTGCTGGTGATAACTGATTATCATAGTTACAAATGCACTGTCGAATACAGAAAAAACTTATTTCAAGTCAAAAAAATATAATTACTTGTGAAAGCCGACTAAGTAGGTACTTAACATACTCTGTTTTTTTATATTTTCAGACGGCTTATTCAACCAGTTTTGCTCTCTATCACCTCGCACGTAATGAGGAGTGTCAAGAGAGATTATTCCACGACATTTCAACTCTTTTAGAAAAAGACTCTGAGCTTAATGCAGATGTGTTATCAAAGGCTGTATATGTTCGGGCATGCGTCAAAGAGAGCCTCCGTCTGAATCCTGTGTCAATCGGAGTGGGCAGATTGTTGCAGAAAGATATTGTGGTACAAGGGTACTTAATACCTAAAGAGGTATCTAAATAAAAACTAACGTCAGTTAATTATTTCTCAACTAATTGGTTATCAGAAAAAGTTTTAAAAATAAAAAAACCATTAACCATTCCATGTCATGTCTTCCATTAACTGTCATGCTATTAGAAAAAACATAAATTAGATGTACAATAATTAAGGAAATTATGCTTATTATTTATTTAAGTTGAGCTAATTAATAAGCGGTCTTATTCTGACAAACGCCATTAATCTTCTTTTTTCAGACAGTAATTGTGACACAGAACATGGTAGCAAGTCGGCTGCCTCAGTACGTTCGAAACCCTTTGCAGTACAAACCTGAACGTTGGCTGCGAAATTCATCAGAATATGAGAACTTGCACCCATTCCTCAGTTTGCCGTTTGGTTTCGGACCTCGGTCTTGCATTGCGCGACGTTTAGCAGAACAAAATATTTGTCACTCCTTGATTCGGGTAAGGTTAGGTGTTGCTCAAATGTTATATAATTTATAAAAAAAAACTAAATGAATCTATTTTTTTTCAGATACTACGTGAATTTAAACTGAAATGGATGGGAGAGGAACTTGGAATTCAAACGTATTTAATTAATAAACCAGATAGTCCAATATTACTGTCGTTTACACCAAGAAGGTAAAATCCTCGCAACTCTGTCATCAAAGACTTCCGATGAAAACAGCTCGTTGTCGAATCCCCAGACTAAAAACGTTTTAATTTTGGTCGAACACTTGAAACTAAATTTTTCAATACAAACATTCCTTTCCTACAAGAATTAGTCTTCCATTGGAATAAAACTTTATACACGTAAATATAACACAAATCATCAATGAGTGTATACCTATTTTACTTTGTTTTTAAGTAGTGTAGTCATTCAATTAAAGAGATGTTAAGTTTTTCATGGTAATTTTAAATACAAATTAAATCACAAAGCCATTTCTTGTAGGGTCATGTATTACCCCATCCCATTCCATTCACTATCTAAAAAATTAAATCTCATAATGTTGCTCAATCTAAGAAAAACGATATTTTCAGTTTGAAAATTTATGTCTTCCAGCGTTTAAATTAAACTGTGCTTTGTCTATCAGTTAGTCAGGATACTCTGTGTTATAATAAAAAGAAGACGTAGAAATAAGTGTGTGAAAGCAGGTGAAAGTATACGTCATTGTTTCTCATCCTTAATTAAAGCCTTAATTCTAGCCTTAATTAAAGGTATGTCTGCGTACTTATGGTACCGTTACTTTTTGAAAACTTCAACGAAAATTGCTTTAATATTCTTTGGTATATTTATATTCAATAAAAAATAAATTAATTTTAATTTGTGCAAATTATTGCAAGACTACCAAAGCAATTTTGATTTACGAGCGTCTTAGATGATACTAACATGCATACAGACGTTTTAAGAATTTAGAATAAAACCTTTTTTACTCGAAATTTCGTAATAAAACAACGACATCATAATCGGTCCTTTATTCAAATCATGGTATTAGTAAGATACTAAGTTATACATTTCTGATTCCACGTTGTCATGAGAAAAATCTGGGTGACTAGCAGAGCCTGCAAAGTCTGGTCTATCCATAGGTTTGTACGGTTTATGGCTTAGATAAAGATTTGGAACTACCCTTTCAATTATGATGTTCTGCGCAAGGAACACAGGGTACATCATTGGACGTTGCAGAGCCTGAGAAATGAACTCAGGCCGAAGTCTTTCCTCGTCTTTCTTGCAAGGCTCTTCGCTGTTACTAGTTGCGGGAACATTGACAATAATAGGTTCCGTTTTGTGCACCTTAAAAGGAGGAAACTCAGGAAGGTTAGGTAAAGGATTATTTTCAATGACTAGTTCTGGTTTCTCTTCTATGAGAGGAGCTTCAGGTGCAATAGGAGGTAATTTCGATATTTTAAGGGATGGTAATTCGGGTGGTTGGGGTATTAAGAGGGGTTTCGTAACCTCTACGGACGACTCTGGCACGTCATTTTCGACGGAGATTGACTCAATCGCTAATGGTGGAAGTGTAGGTAAAGTATGAATTTTAAGGGGCTTAATTTCTGGTGTAGATATTTCTGCAAGTATTTTAATAGGGTCTGGTTGTTCTGTTATAGAAAGCGGAGGTAGTATTGGTGCTGCAGGAATATTCACTATGGGGAAATCTTTGCCTTGTGTATCTTCACTTTGATTAGGAGTAAATTCGATAGGACTAAGTAACTCGGGCACACTTAAAGGCGGCAGTTCAGGTGCTGCTAGAATATTTACTCTTAGAGGTTGTGACTCTGATGCAGGTTCTACTACTACAATTTTTGAAAAATCTGGCTTTGAACAAGGTGTCAGTTCAGGAATACTGGCCTTAACAGGTTCAATTGACTCAGGGGATTTCACGAGTGAATATGAGGGGATAAAAGGTGGCTCGGGCAAATTTAGGGGTAAAAATCCTGAAGATGAAGGTGCATCGAATGGTCTGAATTCAGAGATGATTTCTACTTCTTCAGGCAATTTTGGTTCTGCGATTGAGTGTGACGGAATCAATTCTATGTGCACAGGAGTGGGCACCTCAGGTAATACCACTGGCAGTAGTTCTGGTGCTGTGGGATTATTCAGTTCTGGAGCAGCAGCAATTTGAATTTGTTGGAATTCCGGATTAATTTCTGATTCCTTACGTTCAGGGTATTTCACGGGTGAATATGCGGAGATAAATGGTGGCTCGGGTAAATTTAGGGGTATAAATCCTGGAGATGAAGGTGCATCGAAAGGTCTGAATTCAGAAATTATTTCTACTTCTTCAGGTAGTTTTGGTTCTGTGCATGAGTGTGATGGAATCATTTCTATGTGCACAGGAACGGGCAGTTCAGGTAATACCACTGGCGGTAGTTCTGGTGCTGTAGGAATATTCAGTTCTGGAGCAGCAGCAATTTGAATTTGTTGGGATTCCGGATTTATTTCTGATTCCTTATGTTCAGGGGATTTCACGGGTGAAAATGAGGAGATAAATGGTGGCTCGGGCAGATTTAGGGGTATAAATTCTGGAGATGAAGGTGCATCGAATGGTCTGAATTCAGAGATGATTTCTACTTCTTCAAGCAGTTTTGGTTCTGCCACTGAATATGATGGAATCATTTCTATGTGCACAGGAGCGGGCAGTTCAGGTAATACCACTGGCGGTAGTTCTGGTGCTGTGGGAATATTCAGTTCTGGAGCAGCAGCAATTTGAATTTGTTGGGATTCCGGATTTATTTCTGATTCCTTATGTTCAGGGGATTTCACGGGTGAAAATGAGGAGATAAATGGTGGCTCGGGCAGATTTAAGGGTATAAATTCTGGAGATGAAGGTGCATCGAATGGTCTGAATTCAGAGATGATTTCTACTTCTTCAGGCAGTTTTGGTTCTGCCACTGAATATGATGGAATCATTTCTGTGTGCACAGGAGCGGGCAGCTCAGGTAATACTACTGGCGGTAGTTCTGGTGCTGTGGGAATATTCAGTTCTGGAGCAGCAGCAATTTGAATTTGTTGGTATTCCGGGTTTATTTCTGATTCCTTATGTTCAGGGGATTTCACGGGTGAAAATGAGGAGATAAATGGTGGCTCGGGCAGATTTAGGGGTATAAATTCTGGAGATGAAGGTGCATCGAATGGTCTGAATTCAGAGATGATTTCTACTTCTTCAGGCAGTTTTGGTTCTGCCACTGAATATGATGGAATCATTTCTATGTGCACAGGAGCGGGCAGTTCAGGTAATACCACTGGCGGTAGTTCTGGTGCTGTGGGAATATTCAGTTCTGGAGCAGCAACAACTTGAATTTGTTGGTATTCCGGGTTTATTTCTGATTCCTTATTTTCAGGGGATTTCACGGGTGAATATGAGGGAATAAATGGTGGCTCGGGCAAATTTAAGGGTATAAATTCTGGAGATGAAGGTGCATCGAATGGTCTGAATTCAGAGATGATTTCTACTTCTTCGGGCAGTTTTGGTTCTGCGACTGAATATGATGGAATCATTTCTATGTGCACAGGAGCGGGCAGCTCAGGTAATACCACTGGCGGTAGTTCTGGTGCTGTGGGAATATTCAGTTCTGGAGCAGCAGCAATTTGAATATGTTTGCATTCAGGGTTCATTTCTGATTCCTTACGTTCAGGGGATTTCACGGGTAAATATGAGGAGATAAATGGCAGCTCGGGCAAATTTAAGGGTATCAATCCTGGAGATGAAGGTGGATCGAAAAGTCTGAATTCAGAGATGATTTTTATTTCTTCAGGTAGTTTTGTTTCTGCGAATGAGTGCGATGGAGTCATTTCTATGTGCACAGGAGTGGGCAGCTCAGGTAATACCACTGGCGGTAGTTCTGGTGCTGTAGGAATATTTAAAGGTTCCCTTTCAGCATCTTTAGGTCTAAAAGGAGCAGAATGAACTGATTCATTAATGGGTTCCTCTTGAATTTCAATGTGCTTAGAGACTTCTGATTCTATAAAAGGTGGTACTTGTGGTAGAGCAGTAACTATAATCGGTGATATTTCAGGTAATGGGTGGACTTCTTCAAAAAAGGGCATCTCTGGCATCACAAACAAGGGTAATTTAGGGGCTCTCGGCATATCGATAGGCTTGAACTCGGCGATAAATGGAATTGTAGGAACTTTAGAGCCAGATAGTGGTGCGACTTTCATAAGAGAGGATTCAGGTATTTCAGGCATGTGTAGTGGTGGTAGCTCTGGAGCTTGAGGTATCACTAGAGGCTCTTTTTGCTTTATAATTTCCATGATAGGCGAATGTTGTGACAATTCTTCCACCATAATGGGAACAGGTAGTTCCTGAGTCCTTTCGGGAACTGGTTTTATTTCTATTGTCTCCAGAGTTTTATCGGTGGAAAATTTAATTAATTCTTTGTGTTTACCACAGTCCTTTTGACGGATTTCTGTCGAGAATGGTGGTCCATGTGGGTTCATTATAATGCGTGGATTGTAAAACACTTTCGTGTTCAGTGGCCAAAAATGGGATGATAATGACGTTAACCCAGTTGAGAGGTCCGTAGGTTTGACGGGTGGAGACGGCAGATACGACAGTTTTGGTGAATTAAAAATCAGGTTGGCTCCAGGATTCCATAATTCACTTGGCGTCTTATTTACCACATGGCTAGTCGTAATGGTGGTTCCCACCAGGAACACTAATATTTTCAAATGCACAGGCTGAAATATATATTTTTTATTTAATTACAAGAAAAACGAGTAATAAATTTTTCGAATTTGGTGCAATGAGGGTTAGGCACATTTATAAAAAAAGACAAAAATAATATAATAAATGTGCTGGTAATTTTAATGGATTTAAGAAATTCGAAGTCAAAAAACGGCTAGTTAATTTTTAGTAAATAATTGTCCGGACTTACCATGATGCTTGTTTGATGAATATATTGTGACTACTACCGGATTAAGAAAAGCACTCATTTTATATACTTATTGATTTCAAAATATGTAAAACTAGTTAATCTTATAGAATACGAAAATATTAACAAGAAAATCAACAATTAAACTCGTCATCTAATGAGACACAATTAAATTTTAGTACGTTAATCTGCTTGCCTTTAATTGTTTTAATAATTTATGTTTACTTTTGACTAAGTAAACGACATAATATATATTGGACTTACGAGTTGTTACTATTGTATTTTAAGCACATATTTACTGAGGTATCTCAAGTACTTGATAATTGGATTGGATTTTTATAAATAAGAAAAAAATTGCAAGCAATATGAATAAGGTAAGATTGTTAAGTTAAAAGCATTGATTAAATAAGATCTAAAAATATCAGATGAAACTAAATAACATTTGAAACTTACTAATAACTAACAATAATTAATGTTAGCTAATAGCAATAGGTATAACTATGACCTATAATTTACCAACTCTAAGAAAACTGAACTACTTTCCCTTAGGAACCCTTAGCAAATACGCGAAATAAGTTTTTAACTTTTCTAACAAGTAAGTTGATCAGCGAACTTAGTATAGGAATCCATATTTTTTTGCAAATCAACTATGGGTTACCTACATACTTACTTGGGGAAAGTTGTTCAGACTCATAAATAGAAGCTCCAGTTTAAATAGTATTAGCTGATTTTGTTAAACCTTATACATATTAATAGTAATTCTATCTACAATAAGTAAGGCTATGTTAAGTTAAACATTTTTGTTTCATTATATTGATCTTAGGTGTTTTATCAAAAGTTAAATAAAAAATAAATGGTAGGTACCAAGAACTATTCCAATTTATAAAAGCTGTTAAAAAAGTGCATTTGAAATTTTAAGGGGATACTCAGAATTATGAATCAAGTATAGAATACAGGAAAAATACTGAAAAATCGGATTTCCACTTTTCCATACTAAACCTGAATTGTTAACGAAGAATTTGTATGGAAACTGAAAAAAAAATGTAGATCGATTTTTTTCAATATTTTTCCTGTAAGTACTTCATTCTAAGTAACCCCTTAATACTTTAAACGCGCTTTTTAACACCTGTAGGAAAATTACATATTTTACATATAGAAAGAAAGTAAAGAAAAATTGTTTATATATTATTATTTTTTTGTTTACAGTTAATGCTGTTGTTCTTCGTTGTGGCCGTTTTTGAAAACACCTGTAAAGTGGAGGCAAGCATTTTTGATAGAATAGCGGAGGCAGCTTCACAATTTATTGCTCAGGCCACAAAAGACCATGGCAGGCCCACTGAGGGACCCATAGTAGGATCAACAGAGAAACCCATTGCAACTGGAGGATCAATAGGAAGTCCCGTGGGAGGAGAATTCCCAATGGGCATTTCTGAGCTTGATGATGTTTCCAATATTTTACCGCATTTGCCGAATCAAGGATCCGCTCAGGGTTTAGATGAAGAATCCATTCCATTGGATCTGGCAGGTTTGATGCCATCAGTTCCAGAACATCTTAATATTTAGTGAAATCGTGCAAATGATTGAATAATTTTAAGTTTTGAAAGTCGTTTTATTTGAAATTGGCGTTACTGGTGCTGGTGGGTTTTTTGAGTTTTTTAATAAATACAATTTATATTAATCTCTATAAAATAATTTTCATTTTTTTAATTGTTATTCTTGTAAGTACCTACCTAATGTCCATAGTTTAACTAAAATCTCATCTCAATGCGAAAGTATGGATGTCAGATTATTATCCTATTATGGTCCATTTTGCCAAGCAACCGCTGAACGGGTTGGGATGAAATTTGGTACGCAGATAGATAAAGCATTTTTTCCCGAGGAATGCGTGATTTTTGTAGGATATCTAATATTAATGCATATATAAATTATTTAAGGCCAAGCGAAGCCAAGCAAATATTTATATTTCAAATGTTAATTTAACACTTTTAAGGGAGAGGGAAGTACAAGACAAAGTTATGTTTGTCCCTCAATCCAGGCGCGGATACAGGAGGTAAGTGTGATTGCAACCCCCACCCCAAACCCGACTGAGGCATTTTTAGGATTCCGATGTCGTGTGTCTGTCTGTCGCAGCCAATTTACTCCGAGTCTATTGGAGTGATTAAATTAACTTAGTACACATATACGTAGATTTCTGTAGTCCAAACATCAAACACAGACGTGTAACGTAAATAAATAAACTTTGTTGCAAAGAAGGTCATAAAATTGACGTAATACTTTTTTGAAATTAAATAAATAAAGGGATTTCTTTTTATTATAAAAAAGAATTCGCACTTGCTGCGCTTCCGTCTGTTTATACGAACAGTCCGATACATTGGACCGCCTTAAAAGTTGAATTTATTTATTCCTATGGCATTTTGAGTTGCTCTACGCTCTAATATGTATGGAACTTTTTCACTCAGTATGTTGCGTTTTTGATTTTATATGTTTATAAGTTAATAGGTCCAGGAAAACTCCATTTACCTCCGCTTTGGGCAGTCGTGCACTTATGCACTATGTGGTGGATGGACTGTACAGGCGCTCCACAATCACACTGCGGTGTATTTCACCAGCCTCACTTACTTATACATAAAGTCGCCACATCGGCCGTGCTCGGTACGAAGTCTATTTAATTTAAGCCATTTCCGTCTCGGAGCCCAAAAGCCCTGAGGGATATATCTGGCATTAGGGATTCAAGCAAAGAAGGGCATCAAATTGACCTAAAACATGAATAAAATGCATACACATGCACACTCATTTATACATGGTTTTAAGTGCGTAAGCGCGTTAAAAGTGCGTTTGAGATTTTAAGGGGTTACTCAGAATCAAGTATAGGATACAAGAAAATTATTGAAAAAATCAGCTCTTCATTTTTTTTTCAGATTTCCAACTAAATCTGAAAGTGAATCAAGAATTTGTATGGAAAACTGAAAAAAGTTATAGATCGGATTTTTTCAATATTTTTCCTGTATTCTGTATTTGATTCTAAGTACCTTAAAATAGTAAACGCACTTTTTAACACCCTGTATAAATTATAAAATTTTCACGCTGGCTACGCTCGCGTTTTTTATAACAATAATAGTCTAATGTATTCTACCGCCTTGTTAATTACTTAGCTGGCTGAAGGGACAAAAGAAAAAAGGGAAAAAAACCTAAGATTTCTTCATAATGCATATAAACAGAGGCATTTCTTTTTATTATTAAAAAATTATCGCGTTCGCTACGTTCACGTCTTTTTATACAAACAGTATAATAGTTTATACCGCCTCATAAATAGCATTATTGTGGGTATACACGCTAAAGACAGCGTAATAACTTGGCCTAAAAAATAATAAAAGCGGTCAAGTGCCTGTCGGGCCACGCGCAGTGTTGGTTTCCGTAGTACTTCGACAGACACTGCTTTAAGGGGAATTCCTCTCGTCTTACAAAATTGACTACTACTCGTTCATTTGTAAAGCCTACTTAGCTGTGATAGTTTTCTTTTTAACTTCGTTACATATACTACTGCCGTGACTTTTTTCACATTTCTAGAAACAACCGTTTTGCTGGCAAGGGTCTTACACACGACTTTAATAAAAATTTCATTTTAAAGCTTAATATTTATAAAGCAGATCCCTGAATTGAAAAATGGTTTTCGCGGTAGGGGAGGTACCCTGAAAAATTTTGTTTTTCAAGATTTTATATTACCACTTTGTTGGCGTGATTAATATGCATATCCGTGCCAAATTACAGCTCTATAGTCTCTGAGCTAAGCCGCGAACAGACAGATAGACAGACGGACATGGCGACAGTACATATTATATCAGTATCATACAGTACATATACATATCCTTGTTGACTACGGAACCCTAAAAATGCTCGTTGTGCTCGCGTCTTTTCATGTTACTGGTTGGAGGGATTTAAAGAAAGTTAAGTTGATAAAAAAAAAAATAAGTATGCCAATAAAAAGAAGTATTAGCATTAATTAAAAATTTCGCGCTCCCTTCGCACGGGTCTCTTTCTATTGCATAATTTTCTACTGCCTTAATTGCTAATTATTTATTAGGAGAGAAAAACGCAAAAAGTGGCATAAAATTTACCTAGAACTTCTTGTAAATACATAAAATAGAGGAACTATCTGTTATTCAAATTTTCGCGCTCGCTACGCTCGCGTATTTTTGTGTGGAATGTCCAGTACATTCTGTTGCCTCGCAAATTATATAACTGGAGATATGTAGATACGCAAAGGAGGGTGTAAAATTGACCTTAAACTTAAGGATACAGGTAATCTAAGGTACTTTATTTGATATTTAAATCAAAAGGACACTCAAAATTTGTGCGCACCTGCCTTAAGCAAAAGTTTGTCCCGAACCCTCGCGGTGCGCGAGTCTGACTTGCACTTGCCCGGCTTTTTAAATAAAAAAATGAGTACGTTTGACAACATCTCACTTGATGGGAAGTGATGATGTAGTCGAGGTTGGTCCACGCAAACTCAAATAAATATTCACTTTCGCTTGCACTGAAGATGTCCAGATTGAATCGGGAAACACAGATAGACGCAGTTAAGGAGTTCCACTTCTTCGCAGTTCACTTAATAAATGAGGAAGCATAGCGCTTAGTGAAAATGGGTGGAATGTCATTATGAAAAGGTAGAAATAAACTGACTATTATCACAGAATATTTGATAGCATAGGTATATGCTAAATATAACTTGAATAACAAATAATTCCACGGTGGAACAAGTAAGACCCTTGATGTTGTCAAACTGTTTCTTAATCGATATTACAATTAGGAATTTTATATAAAACGTAACCCTCTTTGATTGCCTTGTAGTGTTTTGAGTGTTTGTTAACAGAGACGTTGGATCAAGGTAAGAATCTTTGTTTTTGAAATTTAATTATATATTTATCGAAGCGCTAGTTCACCTCGAAGCTGATTGTATCCTACGAAACAAATTAATAAAATAAAGGTAAAAGTAACTATCCTAGATGAAAAAAATATTTTTATTATTTTTTGTTCTCTATGTGATTTATGTATTGTATAAGAAAATTCATAATAATGTTTTATTTCAGATGTTAATTCTTGCTGTGTGTTTGGCTGCCTCCGTGGCTGCCATGCCAGCTATTCCTTATGACCCAGCATCTGTTCAGCATCAAGAATACGCCGATCCCAGCGACAAGCTCCATATGAATATGTTTGAAATACCGAAGGCACCGGAGCTACCTCCCCTAGATTCTCACGTCCAAGCAGAGTCAAAAAGAGAAGGTTTACTTGATGATCGCTCTCAAGATTCAATAAATGAAGAAGCTAAGCCAGAACACTTTGAAGACAAATTGGAAGAACCTCAACCAGAAAACAATGAAAAACCAGAAGAAAATCATGAATTTCCAGAGAAATTTGAGGAAAAACCAAAATCTCCTGTAGCGGCTGCGGCTCCAGAGAAGCCATTTGCACCTATTGAATTTAACCCCGAACTTCATGAATTTGCTCCTGTCATTATTCCATTAGAGGAACAAAAGCCACACTTTTGGTCAAGCTGGGTCCGGTGGCCGACATTTTCACTACCCTTTTCACTGCCTTCTGTTTCATCCTTATCAAATTTGGCTAATTACTTCCCAATACAGCTACCGGATATACCGTCACTACCATCATCTATTCCCTCCCTGTCTTCTTTGTCTAACATTCCTTCCTCTCTGACTTCTTTGCCTTCTGTCCCATCTTTGTCCTCGTTATCCTCTGCGTCTCCTATATCTCTGCCATCATTGTCAAAGCCATTTTTTATGCGGAACTACATGGTTATGCCGAACAGGCTTGAGGGTCAAAAACAGCAAGAGGCATACATTTACTCCTATGTTTAAAAGTAAATGGAAAATATAAAATTTACTATAAAGAGAATGTAATGTGTAATCTACAGAAATTCAACAATAAACAGTAGTAACAACTTATGTGTAGAACTTTTTGTTTTCTGTACGGTACGCTACTCTTTAACACTCCTAATATCTCAGTATTAACCTACCTACTACGACTTTACATTATAACACGTAGCAGCGACCGAAATACCTGACGACTGTGTGGACTGGACTGTCACCGGATCTTATCCGGGAATGCCCATACTGTATGTAGTACTGTTTAATATACTGTGCCTAATAATTATAAATGCGAAAGTGAGTTTCTTTGGTTCCTTCTTTCACGTCGAAGCAGAGCAACGAATCGACAAGATTTTTTGCTCAGAGATATTTGACGGGATTGTTAGTAAGATTCGCTTGATTTTATCCTGTAAAATTATCCAATTCCTTTTTATTGCTAAAATAATTACCCAACCAATTACATTTAAAGGCAAAGAGCCTAGATAGAGGTTGGGGAATAACATAGAAGTTTTATTTTGCAAAACTCATTTTTAATTTCGCGAGCCGCTTGCGGCTTACTCAGTGCGCTCTCTCAAAAACAGTCTTACAGTTTCATTATTGATATTACAGCCATTTTTGAGAAAAAAATAAAAACGAAACTTGGTTTGTAAGGGCGGCACCTCAAGCAAATTTTCTTCGAAGCAACGAAATAACTAGTGTAGTAGACCGTATCAAAATAATAGTACAGTACAAAGTTTCATTCAGTTAAATTGTCAGAGCCATCTATGAGAAAAAAACAACGTGCCTTTTTCTGTGGTGGAGATACAAAAAAATGCGTGAAGAAAAAAACGGCAAAAAATCGTTCAGTGCTAGAGCTGCCGACGCGTCGCGACCCTTTTCGCGAGGGGTACCTAATTCGCAGGACAACTACTTAAGACTACTAGACTACTTTCAACTTATTAAGACTCATTTTGAGATAAATTTAAAAGATTCAAATGTGATTATGAAACTGCCCAAATTCAGGCACTAAAAGCTGTTTTCCCAGAAATAGCCATTAGCGGGTGCTATTACCATTTTTCCAAAGCTATATGTAAAAAAGCTGAAAATTTGGGTGTTTTAGCTACACGAGCTGGTTACAAGATGACCGAAATTTGTTCACATCTTCCTTTGCTTCCAACTAGATATATATCAGAGGTTTGGCAAGAAATTAAGATATTAGAGAAATATTGAAATTGCAGGAAAATTCAATAAGTACATAGAAAAGCAGTGGCTGGGAAAATTACACGAAATTATTAGTTGCGCCGGCGATATCAATCGCACAAATAACTCTTTGGAAGGCTGGCACAGACGCTTAAATTCTAGGATGAAGGGCAAGCGGTCATTTACTCATTTCTTATTTAAGTTAAGGAAAGAGGGGCAGTGGCAAAGTCTTAAACTAAAACAAAGCTTATTTGAAGGGAATACAAGAAGAAGAATAGATGTGATTTTTAACAGAAGATACAAAAAGGAGGTGGAGAAATTAGAAATTCAAGAAGTAACAGCGCTATATTTCATAAAAAAACTGTGCAAAATAAAAAAGAATCTATTAAAAATTCATAGTCCTTAAGAAGAAAAACGAATAGTAAAAAGGGAAATAGAGTTTAAGTTGAAGTGATAGATAAGTATAAGTATATATATACTTAATATTAAATTATAAGAAAACTAATTAGATTTTTTGTTCATTTTCTTACTATGCTGTTTTATTCCATTTAATTAACTACAATAGGAGAATGGCGGACAGTATATTGAACTCTTTCAAAAATATGAACTACTTACAGTCATATATTCGGACATTTTAGCACCTTATTACTTAATTAAGGTACCTATTTTCATACTAGAAGTAAGGAGTAAGGGAACATACTTACTCGCTTTAAAACTAAATCTCAGTGGGTCTAGGTATTATTTTAGCCTTTTCCGCTGCAGACCTATATCGTAGTAGGTCGAACTATCGTTGTGCCTACATCGCGATTTAATTAGGCATAAAGCGAAGCAGTTGTCCTGCGAGTTAGGTACCCTTCGCGAAAAGGGTCCGTACACACGCAGTACACCAAGATAGACATTGTTTAGTTTTTTGAGTTCTTTTAGTACAAGACAATCGATACCCATCAAAATTATAAGTTCGATGCCATAGTTTCTTAAAAACATGAAAAAATATTAATTCATTATGTAAACGATTTTTTCACATCGGTACTTACTATTATTATAAAACACTACGCTTTACCAGTAGTCATGTGTATGCGCGTATGCATAGTATGCTCTACCCACTGGTACTGTAGATGGTTTCAGGGTTTTTTAAACAAAGGAAAACATAAAAGTTACAACAAAAATTTCCCGACCAATTTCTTTATTGTTTATAATATAAATATTTGTGTCGAATTTCCAAACTTTAGAAGTTGTCACCAGCCCACGGGGTTAAGGTAGGCACGGGTGGCGGTGGTTTCCTGACTGTTTGCGGTGCAGGACTCCTCGATAGAGATGGTCGCACTGGGAGCGTGCGTGCTACCGGGCCCGCCAGCTCGCGCTGGTTGAACCTGTGGCTCCCTCTGGAATTCACCTTATTATACATACGAGGTTTGACTGTAGTTGTTGTAGTAGAGAATGCAGTTTCTTCAGAAGCACGCTCCTGGTTTATATATGGCTCGCCTGTAGGTTGTACAAAGTATATGGCGGGCTCTCGATATGGCTCAGAGGATTGGCTGACTGGGGCTACAGTTGTTGCAGGTAGTTGAGGTTCCAAACCGTGCTCCTGGGTTTGGGGTTCAGGTTTGTATTGTGACATCACCGGAGCTGCAGTTGTTTCAGGTTGCTGAAATTTCGAAACGGAATCGTATGTTCGGGGTTGCGACTTGTATTGTGAGATAACTGAAGCTACAGGCGCAGGACTGCTCGACGCAGATGATCGCAGTGGGAGCGTGCGTGGTGCCGGGCCTGCCAACTCGCGCCTGTTGAACCTGTAGCTCCCTCTGGAATTCACTTTAGTGTGCATACGAGGTTTGACTGTAGTTGTTATCGTGGAAATTGTAATTTCTTCAGAAGCACGCTCCTGGTTTACATATGGCTCGCCTGTAGGTTGTATAAAGTATCTGACGGGCTCTCGATATAGCTCAGAGGATTTGCTGAGTAGGGCTACCGTTGTTTCAGGTTGCTGAGGTTTTGAATCGTAATCGTATGGTCGGGGCTCAGGCTTGTATTGTGAGATAACCGGAGCTACAATTGTTTCAGGTTGCTGAGGTTCTGAAACGTAATCGTATGTCCGCGTTTTAGGTTTGTATTGTGAAACCATCGGAGCTACAGATATTTCAGGTTGCTGAGGTTTCGAAACGTAATCGTATGTTCGGGGTTCAGGCTTGTATTGTGAGATCACCGGAGCAACAGTTGTTTCAGGTTGCTGAGGTTTCAAAACGTAATCGTATGGTCGGGGCTCAGGCTTGTATAGTGAGATCAGCGGGGCTATAGTTGTTTCAGCTTGCTGAGGTACCAAAACATGCTCATGGGGCTGGTGTTCAGGCTTGTATTGTGAGATCACCGGATCTATAGTTGTTCCAGGTTGCTGAGGTTTCGAAACGTAATCGTATGCTCGGAGCTCAGGTTTGTATTGTGAAACCACCGGAGCTACAGCTGTTTCAGGTTGCTGAGGTTCTAAAACGTACTCATGGGGTCGGAGTTCAGACTTGTATTGTGAGAATGGGCTCTGTCTGAAGTCCAGGTCAAAACCATCCCATTTTGGAGAAGGAGCTGGTGGTGGGGGTGCCATTGTGGTGGACGGATCTACCCAACGGTTAACCTTAACTGGAGGCATGTACACATCGGGTACGATAACCGGTTTTCCTGATTTAACCAAGGCAGGGGCACGCGTAGTGGTGGTAATTCTAGGTCTGTACATGTATCTTCCAACATCTTCCTCTCTGATGTCAACTTGCGACGTTTTGTCTCTTCTTATCTGTTCGAAGCTGTAGTAGATATTAGAGCTTGGATTTTTCGGTGGCGCTCCGAAGTCGTTGTAGTCTGTTGGGTAGGTATCCGTGGAGTACAGTGAAACATCGTATGGGATATCTCCCCTGTGTTCAGAGGCTATTGCTGATGTCGTTAGCAGCAAACACGCAAGTAATGGTAGCATCCTATAAAGAAAATATTTTTCTTCAAATGATTATAATCTAACATATTATGTTTAAATTACTTTGCTAACAACACAAATATGGATGTAACAAATGTACAAATCCATCAGCTGTTTGGCTAATTTTCAAGTCCAATTTATTTTTATTTGTTTACAAATTCGGAGTACAAAAGTACTTCAATATAGAGTTTGGCCATCCAAAGCGTGTCTCGGGGTTTTTTATCTGTGGTTTAACATGGAAACAATATTAAAGTAATAGTAATATTAAAGTAAATTGACTGACTCGGTGGCTAAGTGGTTAGCGATCCTGACCTCTGATCCGAGAGTCGTGGGTTCGATCCCCACACAGGGCAAACTTTTCTGTGATGAGCAGAATTGTTTGCTCTGAATCTGGGTGTATTATATCTATATATGTATGTATTTAAAAGTATATGTGTATGTATATCAGTCTCTGGTTCCCAAGATACAGGTAATCCTAGATTGGGGCCAGATGACCGTGACTGATTTGTCCCAGATATTATAAAAAAATATATATATATTTCTTAGGTTAGTATGACTTTGCAATTTTGGTCAATAATATTATATACTTACAATATTTGAGTAGTATTTTTTAAATCAATGCGTAGTAAATAATGATCAAGTAAGTATCAAATATTTCCTACTTTAGCTAGTGATACCACATGAGGATTTTTTAAATTTGCTGCGTTTTCTTAGGACACGATTTGGATGGCCAGACTATAACAAGAAATCCAATTTATTGGGTCCTTCTCCAATTTTCTCACATCCTGTATTTTAAGTTACAGGGAGAACCCTCACCTGCTAAACTATTGTCAACGTATGCCAAATTTTTGTTGATTGTCAACAGTTTTATACTAAAAGTAAATTAGCTATGCGAGCGGCCGGCATAGGCAGGTATGTTATGATGTCTAATTTGTCCACACGTAACGATTATTTAATTATAAAGTCATATACCTACTAAAAGCAAATGTTTTAATGAGATATAGCACTGGTTTAAACTACTCACGCCGCCGGTAAACATGGATTGTTATAGATGTTTACTCTAATACTTTTTTATTTCATTATTAAATAGGTGTAAAGTAGCATCTTCAGTGATCACTTAATTTCTTCTATTCACCACAATAATCGTATATAAGTATTATAAACTATTTCAGTGAAAATAAAACTCCCTTTGTATTTAACGTCATTTTATGTAGGTATTTATATTTTAAAATTAGTTTAATTAAATTAAAACTTATTGATAATATTTAGGTTTATGAATAATGATATACATTTACACAGTGAAATGCACAAGATATACTTAATTAAACATACCTATTTGATTTTAGCTGTTACATGGTAAATTTATTCCCTTTAGTTAGTTGCAGGAACAAGTCGCCATTAGTAAAACAGCCACATTCTTTAAATCCAGCAATGACGAGTTATTCGCAGCAACTACTTTTTTTAAACATGCACCAAGAAAAAGAAATGCGATAGAATGTAAGAAAAGTAAGTTTAATTATACAAAGACTGTTAAAAATATAACAACGAGATTTATTGAACTAAAATTCCCGTTTGGGTATATGTTATCTGGATGCAATTGACTATAATCTCAGTAATTCTAAAGAACACAATTTTAACAACTTTAAACGTATCTAGAAATTATTCTTTATTATATTTATACTGTAAGATATCCAAGCCTTCGTTAGGATTTAAATTTATTAGCTATTAAAGTTAAATGAGAGCAACATATGGTCGTCAAATCATCAAAGTTGGTAGGTATTTTGCATAAATTGTTCGCCCACTGCTTTAAACTAATTCTTTATAAGGAGTTTTGCGACTTTTAAGTTTAGGTTCATTGTCCACTTTGATTTGGATTTGTTTGAAATGTTAATTTAGTATTCTTTTTTTGGAGTTTTACCGTTATTTATTAATATAAAGTTTACATTCGTTTGTGTTATCTGAAGTAAGAAATCGTGCCTACAGTTAAATTTAAGCTCAATTGAAATTTTTAAATACGATAATTTTTAATTTTCACAATAGATAAAAATCAATTAATTAAAAATATCTCATGTTTTGTTAATGGCACAGTAATAAGAACAAAAATGAAGAATATCACATTATGCCTCATCGTATCTAACGATACAAAATATAGAAAAAGTTATTAACAATAAATCAAAATATAAACATGGCATCTGTTAAACAGTTTCAATTAAATATTAGAATTTTATTCAATAATATCGTGATAGCTATACAAATTATTAAACTATTAATGACAAATTAAAGCCTAATCTTACTACATACAAAAATGTGGCTAAGTAAGACGTGTTCGCATCGTTCGTAATTAATCGTTTTGTCTCCAATCCAATCCAGTTTGACTAACAATACTGATACAATAAATAATGTAGGTAACTCAAATTCACACTTTATCACACATAGCATGCACAATATTAATTTAAAATTAGTCTATAGGTCTGGGATCGTATGGCGTCGCGTTATGACCGACGTATCGATTGTTTTTGCGGATTTGAAAGCCCTTGCCTCCAGCAGTGTTGTAGTAAATTACCCGGCGGATGCCGAAGGGATCAATGTACCCAAAGCTTCCTGCTCTATCATCTTCACCACTGGTCTCTTCCTCATGGTACTGCTTGGGGAGGTAGTAGCGGAAGCCGTTTCTTCTAAAGGCTACCCCGTCGTAGCCTGGGAACTGTGGCGTGTACCCGTCGCCAATCCTGGCACCCGGCTGTTGCTGCCGCCTTAACCAGTCATCGGCGTGACGGTACGAGTTAGGGTTGTACAAATCATACCGATGGTAACGAGTGCTATCGCTAGCATAGTACCCATCGTCGATTGTATTCGTGTTTGACGAATCGTAATCGTAAGAGCTAGGGCTGGGTGTCGCTTCGCTAGCCGTGATGGGTCTGAAGTCGAATTTAGTTGAGGTATCTATGGAATTTGGTGACACTTGCACTTGAGGGGTGGAGGTCGGTCCCCGGTAGGTGATTGGTGGGGGTGTTACGGAGACTTCGGCGGGGAAGGTGTGGGGCGCGGGAGTGGAAGAGACGAAGGGTGCTCGCGTGGTGGTTGTGAAACGGGGGGTGCCACGATCCCGGTGAACGGGGGGTGGTGGTGCTGGCGTCACACCGAACCCGGAGTCGGTGGGAGCTGTTTTTGCAATTTGCAGGGACTCCTGAAAATAAAAACGAAAAGTTGTTAAGGCGCGACGTACACTCAATCTGAGCAGGTATGTATGAGGCAGGTAGATGCATGATAATATAATATCGACCGTAACGCCACTCATTTTAAGTTCAGATCAGTGTGGGTACCATCGCGGCGGTTACGTCAAGGCCGAACGCAAAATTCTCGCGATTTTGATGTTTTTATTACTTTTCTTGGCTTTCAAATAAGTTAAAAAAAATCCGTTCAAGGTAAATTGAAGGTATTAAAATGGCCGATTTTCGTGTGTTGCTTTCAACATAAACAAATATTGTGTTTCCGAGAGAATTTGCAATTAATACAAACTACAGGGTTTACAGGATATTTTTTTTCATCAAAGTTTTAGTGATTTTTATGATTCTGTTCAAGGCAATTTGTTTTTTATTATTTCAAGTATGTTATATATTTTTTCCATGGTGATAGCTTTAACCATTATTTTAAAAATTTTAATTGAATATTGCGATTTGGCGATACTTAAGTTATGGAATAATCTTGTAGAGCACTGACCGCAACCTTTGTATCTACTTTTTCTTGGCAACACTTACAACACTTGTCTTTGTAAAAGTTATTTTGTATAACTAATGTAATTATAACTATACTTCTGGTAGGCAACGGAAACTACGTCCAGGGAGCAAACAGAATTGTTGTAGTTATTTCAGTTGAAGAATAAAATATTGGAATTTACCAAAAGGTCTAGTTTATATGAAACAGTATACAGATAATTTTTATGAGGTAGGATACTTACACTAATTGGTCGGTTCTGTCCAACATAAACAGTCTTCGACTTGTAAATTCTGTACCCTTGGCTGTCCGCTATATAGTCTTGAAGGCGCAGATATCCGTCCGCTCCCACCCACCCTGTAGATCCTGAAATCATATAAAAAAAAAACATAAAATAAAAAAATAACTGTGTGTGATACGCGCACCGGGTGTTCCGTACCACCACACAATGTATTTGATTCAGTTTGGGACATGAGCATGGTCGGATTTTGTTATTTGTTGTTTTACATTAGTAAGTTTCAAGTTTACAGCAGGGCATAAAACATATACGTTTTTTGTTTGGGAGCTCATTTATTTTTAAGCCTTTTTTTCCGTATTATTGTATTCATTATTTGTTAGTATATCAGACTTAAATTCACATAATGTGAACATTTTAGGTAAAGTCATATAAAGTTAGGGCAGATAGATATACAGACAGACACATAGACATACAGACCTTCAGACGACTGTCTGACTGAGGTTTTTATTTGTTTTCCCATTGAGTACGCAAGCGTAAAAAAGTATGTTATCGTTTCAATTCAATTACAAAGAAAATCTGTTAATGTTTGTCATCACCAATTATATTAATTATTTTATTTGATTGCCATTTATGTATTATGTAGGCAATGGTAAAACGCAAAAAACCGCTCTCGTTGATGTTTTTTTGGATGTATGATATTCTTAATTAATTTAATCCGTACAAAAGACTTCAACGAGCGGTGTTTTTTCTTGTATTTTTATCGTTGCCTGTTAAGACATAAATGAGTCACGAACTCAGCCCTGGGCACACGGTTTAATCATGCTTGTTAAGCGACTAAAAGAAAGGTTAGCACCCAGATGGATCTGACTGTTAGTGCTTTTTTTGACAGTTTCTTTTAATTATGTTACTTTGATCTGTCAAAACTTCTGAAGCGACCGAGCCGAACAAATCGAAGTTTACTATATTCTTTATGATTTCGAAACGACGCATTCAGTGCGTATTGGTGAACGAAGTTTCATACATACTGTTAAACTGTATATATACAGTATACTGATATGATACAAAGAATTATAAAATTCGGCTCGTTCGCCTTCTTTGACTTCATCGGTGCATATAAATGATCGGTCAGCTTAATAGCCTTTTTCATTACCAGCCGAAAGACGTCCATTGCTGGACAAAGACGGGGGGTCTTTGTCGATTTCCACAAAATTTTAATAGTCTTACCAACAACAGATCCATCTTTAAGTCTCCTCTCCTTCCTGTACTGGCCGTTATGCGTCTGATAGAGGAAGTACCGCTCGTCATCCTCGTCAGTTTGTATGTGGAACTGGTCGGGGTCCTGCTGTGGACTGTAGCCGTCGAGCGCGGCCAGGGCGCTGCATGCCCACACCTGGAAGAGCAGAAGAAAATTCCATTTGAGAATTCAATTTTTGCTTCAGATTAATATGCTTATTATTTACATATATTACACACACAAACACTTTCATAAATTTACAATAACTGTCTCTTTATTTTAAAATAAATATATGAAATCTTTTTCGGCTTAATTTTTAAACTAAATAGAAATAATAATTTGTTCACTATCTATTTCATTAATAAATATCTTGCTCTTGACGTGGTTTGAAAGAGATCTCTTTCAATGGCAAGTCCATCTTTGTAGATGTTTTTAAAGGGGGCTTTGTTTATGGTCTTGACATCAACAGATTTGTGCATTTTTTCCTTACGAGTAGTACATTTGTTAATTTTATTCTCGACTGTTTGGCCACATTGATTGATTTCTAATAGGTAGTGATGTAATAACCAGTGCGGTGAGATATCATAAGATGTAATTAATAATCGATAAATTGTGCAACTCCAGTGAGATTGATTAGCAAATTAAGATGATCGTTCGTCATTAAATTTAGCATTTAGGTTTACCTACAGCTATCTGCCAAATGAAATGCAAATAGAGATGTAAGTGTTATCTTCATGTTAGATAGCTAATTAACAGTTTTTCAAATCAAAGATGGATTAATATGGATGGAATCGCACTTTAAAACTTAAAATAACGTAGGTCCACATGGGCACCAAAATAAACTTATTACTGGTAAAACAGGCAGAAACAAAGCCTCTAGCAGGCAATGTACCAGATTGTTTTAGATTCATAATCGCGAGCTTGCAGAGTGTGGGAGGCAGCACTGTTTGTTACAACAACTTGCTTCATACTGTCAAGGACAATGCAGCTAGCTATGTGCTTACATAGTTGAACAATAAGTATAATAACGCCGTATTAACACTAACTGTACGCTTAGATTATGATAAGGTGTTACTGTAAGGTGTACTTTAAAAGACGTCCACAAAAGGCAAATTTCGTCAATAAACATATTGCTATTACGGTATGTAATGGTCTCTAATATAATGGATCTAGGATATAAAGCGGCTGCAGAAGACCACTGCATTTATAGGTTAGAGGTTAGGCCCTAGTTACGTCGTACCAGGTTTGATTTCGGAGTTTTCCTTCTGGACTGTTTGCAGGCTAATGCGAACAAGGCCCGGCTCCTTCGAAAGTGGAAAAGCTACCTATAAGGTTTAACAAAACTTTAGATCTAATCATCGAACTGAACAACTTTATACTAAGAGTTAGCTTAAATAGCAGAAAAAAGATTTTTCATAAAAATCCATCAGCATATTGACTTAATTTTCAAAATTTGATTTCGGTAAACTTGTACAAAGAAGTTGTTCAGATTTACATAATATGTTAAGAAGTTGATAATTACATAAGATTATTTTGTCTGTTATTTAGTCTTTGTAGGAAAGTAATATTGACTATCATGTTTGCATGGTGTATAACTTGTTTAATGGCAAATAAAAATAATTGAAACCTGAATCTGTAGGTCACCTTAAAATTTTGCTACACTTTTTTGTTTCGTCTAAATCTTCGTACTTAAAGTATACATATTTGATTTTTTTAATATGGTTTGTAGACTTTTTGTAAGTACTTAAAGTAAAAACTAATACAGACCATTTTAAAATCAACCAGAGAAACACACATTCCTTGTATTTTCTAATAGTTTTGCAACACGATGTTGTAATTTGATACCATATTGGTACCATTATGAATCGGAAACTATTCACAAGGTCGAGTAGTTTAATGGGATCTCATTCTGTAGGCGTTAGACGCGTCTCGAGATGTCAGGCTCCATGGTGTGGCCAGTATGGTGTGCATAATCCATGAAATCGGGCTCTACTCGTGGAAACAATGGGACCGCCATACCTCACTCGATTATACGCATAGTCAGCAATTTTCTGAACAATAGATGCTAACTGAGCCCCGAAGGCCGAGATGTGGTAACCATCAGCAAATCTTGTGGGCATGTAAGAAGAGGTGTTATGCAGACATAAATGAACCGCAAGCTGATACACGACCAAATTGTCGCTAAACAGCATTATACAGACTAAACAGCATTACACAGTATGTTCTGTATAATGCTGTATAAATAGCACAAACGAGCACAAACGTGAGAACGAATTTTGATGACACAACTAAAAATAATAAATATAAAATAAATAAAAAAAAAACCTTTATGGTTCGTAATGAATAGACTACACATAGCAAATTAGAAGCAATGATTATAGTGACGATGATTGCCTACAAATACAATAAAATTTTATGTTTTGTTTGCTTTTTAATATTGCAGATTGTATTGTATTGTATTGTATTTTCGTTCAAATGTCATTCCGTTTCGTTTAAGCACTTTATTGAGCGATATACGTATATGTACTTACTGTATACAGCGTGTAAAAAAAGTGCGAGTTTTAAGGCGTTACTAAGAATCAAGTACTTATATGACTAATAGAGAAAAAATATTGTAAAAATCCGGATTGCAATTATTTTATTCAGTTTCCCATACAAATTCTTGATTCACTATTCACATTTAGTATGGGAAAAATGTAAATAGGATTTTTCCAATATTTTTTAAGTATTCTATGGTTGATTCTGAGTACTCCCTTAATTTCAAACGTAATTTTTCAACACCTTGTATAGATTTTGATTGCATCGTTCACGATTTTTATCCTCCAGGCAAGAGAGGGGCGTTAAAAGACTCTATATTTGTTTGTGTATCTGTCTGTCTGTTCAGTGGGTGGCATCAGAGTTATTAGGTTTTACGGTTGAGGGTGACAATTATATATTATATATTTTTTATTTCCACATAGCGTCTACAAAGCCATTAAATAATTATATTAGTAGCACTTTTTTCAATAGAACCATTTTATAACTTTTATCGTCAATCCGGACTAGACCTCCGTGGGTTGTTATCAGATAAAATCTACTTAAAATGACTTGTCCATTAGTATTATTATTTTTCCAGTATAAACATCAACCTGTATTTGTATTTTTTATATACAGTACAGGACTAGCAATTATAGCAACATGGATATTTTTCGTGTACCCAATGCAGTTTTTGCACCCGAAGTGCATAGTTTTATTTGATTATAATTTTGCCTTTGCATGAGGAAATCTCATTAAATTAATCATAGTTTATCCTTGTTCTGTTTAGTAGTTTACAACAATTGCGTTCTTCAAGAGCTACCTACGATATCTACACCTGTCACGTCGGGACACTACGTGGGTTGGGAACTAAGGTGGACCTACGCGGAAACCAAGATCAACGCGCGATTGTAGAAGTACTTACTATAAAAACCAACTAAAGGTATGCAGCATTTACCCAAATCTTGTCTTCCGTGTGTTAATTAACCGTCTCTTGACAAGGAAACGGGAGAATAGACAATAGTGTTTGAATGCCATTTGATTAACTCTGATGGTGGTGATGAATATGAAGAAGGACAGAATTTGCATTTGTGTGGAAATTACTAATCTGACAAACGTGTTTCTGTTTCGTGATTCCCATTTTTGAGCTTACTCATAAGAATTCTGACATGGTTACTGTTTCTAAGAATAGATAAAAGAAAATTGTTTTTCTCTCCACGTACGGAAAACCGAAATGATTTTTGGTCCATTCTATATGTATATTATTAACAGATGTTACAGATTTTAATACAATACAAAGGAAACAATGACAGATTTGTATGGAATGGGCATGCTATTGTCCAAGGATCAGAAAAACCCGCTGTTTAAACTTTTCGAGGTTGTCTATTGAAGTTTCCTAGTTCTTGGAATAAGATACTTAGTTTTACCTCGCTAAAACTAACATAATAATTCTCGTATTTTGCATCTTATTTGACATCTAACTGGCACGGTGGCTCAGTTAATTTTAACCTTCCGAATGTTAATTTAATATTATTTATTGTTTTTCAAAGTTGCTTTCGACACGGATTCACTAAGGAAATTGTAAGTGAGAAGGTACTCGATAGCCAGCATTCGAATTATACGAAACCGCCGCGAAACCATACGTCAAACATGCGTTCGTGCTTCGCTTTTCATAGATCTATCGAGTTAACCGATCGATAACGATTCGAAAACGTAACTCGAAGATAGTCAAAATATTCGTGCTCTCAATTTTTAGTTCCATTTACGCCCGCAGTGGCGCTGTTCAAATTTTCATACATTTTTTCTCGATGGCGATACGATTACAATAACGATATGAATTCGATAAAGTTTCGTGCTAAGGGTACTGGCTCTAATCCTAGGATCACGAGTTCGATTTCCGCCCAGGGCAAAAATTTCTGTGATGAGCAGCCGATGTGAAAAGAATTTCTGACGTATTATTTACATCCGATCCGAAGTCTACGCAGACAAACATGAAGGTACTTTAACAGGTTTACTTTTTCTTTTGAATCTATCACAAAAGAATGCATTGTCCAATTACATAATGCTAATATGCATTCGCGGGCCTTTGTCTCCTTGTTAATCATTTGTCATTGTTTGTAGTGTCGTAAATAACTATGGCATGTGACTAACGATTGAACGTGATCGTTATTAATAATTAACTGGAACTGGACGTATTAGACAATGTCGTCAGTGCGATGCATAGAGTCGCATACGCATGTAAATACACTAAGTGCCCTTTACTTGCTAATTGATTTTTAAACTGTCAAAAGATTTTCAGACTGATAGAGGCAGAGTTTAATGAAAAATTTAAAAGACAAAATATTATTAGAAATATTTTACTTCCAGTTTGTTATATTAGTATAGATGAAACGGGAAAGGTTACAATTTTATTTCTAGAATCGCGATTACGAGAAGTATCAGTTGTATGAGGAAGAAGACTGTACAAAATGTATGCAAATTTTGCAATACTTTGTTAGTTGGTACCAAATAGCAGAGATTAGAAAATATGTTCGATTTTAAACTTCGAATTTGGCCATCATAGTCCGAAAAAACTCCCTTACTAAAATAATTCGGTTTCAGTCATAAAAAGGGCCTTAAGACAAAAAAAAGAATCAATAGTCCATAGTTATGGCAGAGGCCCTTATATAATAATATCTGCATACAAAGTACATTACGGTGGATGCGTTTTGGGTTCAGTCGAAGCCCAAATATTTCTATCAGCTTGCTATTTTATAAACATGAAAATGCAAAGGAACACTAAAACATGATTGGTGTGTCGAAAGTATACTGTTTTGCTAACATGCGTTAAAAGTTTACTGTCACCATAAATGGGCTTTGATAGTCTGATAGATTCAAATTCACAAGGCAACATCCTGAATTTCGAGTTACCCTATTGGTTTTAGAATCCTATATAAATTTTACGTGGCTCGTCTAAATATGGATATAAACACGGTTCCAGTATAAATGTGATTACTTTGCCTAGATATATACTCTTTACCTAGGAAGTCATGCCTATGAAAGCCCAACAGGACATGCCTTGCTCGATGGGTCCTATAGAAAGTGAATCTGCCGGTTTGACGCAATGAAAGTGATTGCAATGACGCACCGCGCCGTGTTTGCTATTCATACACATTAACTATGCCCTAGGCAAGGTGTAATACACCATATAGCACGAGACACTAATCTAGAAATATTCTTAATACCTATCGTTAGTATCTACAGGTATAAAAATAGTTACTGAAACTGACAAAGAGTGATGTAACGGAAAGAGCCAGTAACTTTGATTTATTACGTAACACATGTAACTTAATTATTATAAATGTTAGGAATACATTAGTAACTTAATAACTAACTCAGTCACTTAGAATATATTAAGTTAGAAGATCAATGCGCATGAGATCGTCAGTCTTGCGTTTATACGTACAATTATGGTATGGTCTTGATTGGTAGGTATGCAATGAATAGATTAATCGACTTGTGAAGTGTAAAGCAATATTTCCATTTTTTAATACTCTTACCTATACGGCGTGTATCTAATTATCTGATAGGTACCCTAATACATCGCATAATATAATTTACGAAGAAATATGTACTTTATATTGCCGGCTACTTATCTTTGATTAAGGAGCTGCTTTTTGAACAAAAACTGTGCAAATTGAAGTCATCGTCGATATAAGAAACAGTTTTATGATATAATCAGGATACTACAACAGGTAATTAAGCACGATTTTACAAAAAAGAGGACTGGAATTGCTACCAAATTACTCTCTTAAAAATACCGTTGATTTGAGTTCATCGACCAGTTAGGCAAATGCTTAAAATAACAGAAAACATACCAATTTGGACACATACGTAACATATTGACAAGAACTTAGGTGACGCAATAAATACCTGTAAATAAATAATAACATTGTATAAAATTAAGTATATTTCGATCATTCACTCTATGAATCATAGTTATACGTTTATGGTTTTGATTTTCACAATTCAAAGAAGTTTCAAATTAGACAGAAAACCGCAAATTGACATAATCATCATATAGAATTATAGTAAGTTTGTTGGTTAAGAGTTAGCATTAAAGTAAAACACAGAACTTAAGAATGTGACAAATGGTCTTTAGGGAACTTAATTGGCATTAATTACACCGCAGGCTGATAGTTCCTGTACTCGCAATAAGTATTATTATCGACTAATCTTACAATATAATTAATGAATTAGTTTTAGTATAAAAGGTGAATTTTGAATTGAAAGGTCATCAGTTCATTGGATTCCTTTGCTTTGAGCAACATCTTCAGAACATCAATACCTAAAAATGAAATTCGTAAGTAAAAGTATAAATTTCAACATTGTTATTGTTAGTGTATGATTCCCTAATCATACCTCATCCTTTTCTTTCTTGTTTTGCCGTAGTCGGATATTTTCCAAATCAATGTTCGATTTTTAAAAAAAAATTGTTTGGTATTTGGTTTTCATTTCCATTCAGCAGATGACTAAACATCTGAATTTGATATTACAATGAGTCATCTTCTCTTTGTGCCAAAAGAACCCTGAATCAGAATTAACAGCTTCTCAACTGACTCTTGTATCTCCACCAGGGCAGACATATAAGCTACTTAATATTTTTGCAGTTCATCATTGCCGCCTGCCTCGTCGCCGCTGCTGCTGCTGCGCCCGCCAGCCCAGACCAAGCAGCCACCGCCGCCCGGCGCGCCCTCCCGGCTCTGCAGCACGAGGAGATCCACGACGAGTTCGGACAGTACGCCCTGCGGTACGTCACCGCTGAGGGCACTGTGGTCTCCGAGCGCGGTCGCCTAATCCCCACCCCCGACGGCAAGGCCTACGTCCTGATCACCGAAGGCGAGTCGTCCTTCATTGGTGACGATGGCAAGACATACGTCACCAAGTACAGTGCTGGTCTCGACGGTGTCAAAATGGAGGGTGTCCACCTTCCCGTTGCTCCTGAACCGATCCCCGTTCAATAAGCAATAAAGTTTTCACCTTATTTAGTTACTTTTATTTATGATTATACGCTTAAAAAATAGATCACAACAGCTTCCTAAAAACCACAATTGCAGGAATAATGGAATGAAGAGACATAAGGGCAGTTGCAAGAAATAACTTTGTTGAACCTTGTCTCTCGTTTAACTATACAAAGGTTGCTGGCAAGGTATTCAGTTAAAACTCGGATTCTCATTTTATAAAAAAAAAAACATTGTAATTTGATCACCATAAACTAGAAAATGGTAGATAAAAATAATATCCTTCTTTATTAATTTTACAACTTCTCGTTTTACCAAACGAATAATCTATGCATGTTACTCATATAATAGCAGATTTTTTGTGTGTTGTTGACCATATATGGAATCAAATTGATAAGGCCGATCGATGCTTGCGGTGAGAGGCGCCGCTAGTTGGCGCCTGCGCCGGCCGTGCAGGTGATACGCCCACACTACACAGCCGGGCCTGAGTTAACTATCGTGTGTAGTATAGTTAGCGTTTCTAAGAAACCCTCGCAACATTTGAGTAATTACTCATCAGAGTAAAATAACCAAATAGCGCCGCTAAGGTACATATATTTATCATCGCTGTCCCGGACTAATACAATGAGGAATTAGCATAGAACATAATTTTACTTCAGTCGAATAGAGATTTAAAAAACCTAAATATCTGTAAAAGTAGTTTGTTGTTATCTCCATTACTCACTGAGCTATTGCAGTTTGAAAAGAACGGCGCGGAGCGCGACCCGAAAACACTTCATATAAAAAGTAGCTAAGCAGTGACGTCACTGTATAGGTTTTTCGCGCTTAAATGTATGAAGCGCGATGAACAAGAATGATTAACTCTAGCAATGACTGTTTTACGTATATTATGTTGTCCAAGAAGATCATTTTTCAAGTATTACGGAGATTAAATTTATTTTATTTTAACATCTTCGCACCATTTTGGAAATTTCACACTTTCGAACCCTAATAAAAATAGCAAAATAAATATAGTGTGCTATTTTATATTTCTTAAAGTCTTTTTGTTTTAGTTGTTCTGATATCTACTATAGTATTTATTTACTTTTATTATGATCTAAAATTCATGTAAGTTTCCCATTTGTTTAAAGTCTCGACTACTTTTTATATTAAGTACGAAACAAATCACACACGGTTATCTAAAAATATGCCGCAAATAAAATTCCCTATACTTTAAGAGAATAAAACCTGATTAAAAGTAATAAAACAGACAGACAAAGAGCAAACAAATGTCATCACATTATTCACTCTATTAATGAAAGTTACCACGTATCGATGAGGTTAAAAAGCAACAACTTTGTTCCGGCAATTTTCAAATAACCACTCAAAAATAGAAAAATAAATATAGTGTGCTATTATACAGGGTGATTGGTAATTCGACGTGATCCTTCAAAGGGGTTATACTAGAGGTCATTTGCAACAAATTAAGTATGGTTACTGAGATATTACTGTTTTTAGATTTTTATGAATTTTTCTACTTTGTTACCAAAAACAATTAATTATGAAAAAAACATTACACCGTTTACATTAAATTGATACTTTTTTAAAAGCTGAGAAATGAGCGCTTGCTTTGAGAAAAAATCCTTGCCCAAAACTCACACAGTATTAAAAAATGAACGGTCTTAAGTTGCATAAAAATATTATTTTGTATAAATTATCCATAAGTAATTGAGTATTACTAGAAAAAAATGTAGAGAACTTGGCGTACAAATTAATGACAAAAGTTCCTTGTTTCATAAGCTTTCTAAAAAGGTATAATAAATGTTACCAACTTTTGCACGGGGTCGAAAAAAATCCATTAAACCAAACAAGTAACACATTTTTTCCATACATATCCTGCACGGTGCCGCCCTCTCTTTTACTCGTGTCGTGCGTTACTCGTCTTAACATGATTCGATAATTTGTAGCAATCTTCGCGACAGTTCGTGGACACAAACTCGCACAGTTTCCAACCAGAAGGTTAGTTCGTGCGTATAGAAAAGTCACAGTATTTGTTAAATAATAGTTAATATCCTTGTTAATTGACTAAAACTACGTTTAAACACTTTTAATTTTGATATGCGTGGTTTTGGGACGCTTCTTCAGCACGAACATAGAAGCGGTCGTGGTTCAGTGTGGTTTGCTTGGTCTCATCGATCACGCAGGTTAACTGACTACAGACACGGTCAAAACCTGGATGGGTTTTTACTGTTAGTGGCATTTATTTCGACCGCCTCCGTGCTTCGCAAGGCAAGTTAAGCCATTGGCACCGGCTGCTATCATTAGATGGCAGTCGTAAGCCATGTCGGAGGCATTAATAAGGATATTAACTATTATTTAACGAATACTGTGACTTTTCTGTCCGTACGAACTAACCATCTGGTTGGAAACTGTGCGAGTTCGTGTCCACGAACTGTCGCGAAGATTGCTACAAATTATCGAATCATGTTAAGCTCACGAGTAACGCACGACACGAGTAAAAGAGAGGGCGGCACCGTGCAGGATATGTATGGAAAAAATGTGTTACTTGTTTGGTTTAATGGATTTTTTTTCGACCCCGTGCAAAATTTGGTAACATTTGTACCTTTTTAGAAAGCTTATGAAACAAGGAACTTTTGTCATTAATTTGTACGCCAAGTTCACTACATTTTTGTCTAGTAATACTCAATTACTTATGGATAATTTATACAAAATAATATTTTTATGCAACTTAAGACCGTTTATTTTTGAGACTATGTGAGTTTTGGGCAATTTTTTTTATCAAAGCAAGCGCTCATTTCTCAGCTTTTAAAAAAGTATCAATTTAATGTAAACGGTGTAATAGTTTTTTCATAATTAATTGTTTTTGGTAACAAGGTAGAAATTTCAAAAAAATCTAAAAACAGTAATATCTCAGTAACCATACATTTTTGACCCCTGGTTAACAGGACTTAATTTGTTGCAAATGACCTCTTGTATAACCCCTTTGAAGGATCACGTCGAATTACCAATCACCCTGTATATTTCTTAAAGTCTTTTTGTTTTAGTTGTTTTGATATCTACTATAGTATTTATTTACTTTTATTATGATCTAAAATTCATGTAAGTTTCCCATTTCTTTAAAGTCTCGACTACTTTTTATATTACGAAACAAATCACACACGGTCATCTAAAAATCTGCCACAAATAAAATTCCCTATACTTTAAGACTTTAAGAGAATAAAACCTAATTAAAAGTATTAAAACAGACAGACAAAGAGCAAACAAATGTCATCACATTATTCACTCTATTAATGAAAGTTACCACGTATCGATGAGGTTAAAAAGCAACAACTTTTGTAACACCTCTCACCGCAAGCGCGATCGACATCATCCAATTTGATTCCATATATGGACAGCAACACACAAGAAAATCAGCTTTGCTATGGTACAAGTAACATGCACAGGTAATTCGTTGGGTAAAACGTGAAGTTGTAAATAAATAAATAAGGGTATTATTCTATCTACTATTTTCCAGATTATGGTAAATAAATCACAATGTGATAAATCTTTTTTTTATAAAATGAAGAGCCAAGTTCTAACAGAATACCTTGCCAACCTTTTTGGTTCAACAAAGTTATTTCTTGTAATTTCTTTTATTTCTCCTTTTTCCATTATTCCCATAATTATGGTTTTTGTTTTAGGAAGCTATTGTGAGTTATCAAGTACTATGATTTTTTTGGCATATAATATCTAAAATATAAAAGTAACGAAATAAGGTGAAAACTTTATTGCTTATTGAACGGGGATAGGTTCAGGGGCAACGGGAAGGTGAGCGCCCTCCATTTTGACACCGTCGAGACCTGCACTGTACTTGGTGACGTATGTCTTGCCGTCGTCACCAATGAAGGACGACTCGCCTTCGGTGATCAGGACGTAGGCCTTGCCGTCGGGAGTCGGGATCAGGCGACCGCGTTCGGAGACCACAGTGCCCTCAGCGGTGACGTACCGCAGGGCGTACTGTCCGAACTCGTCGTGGATTTCCTCATGTTGGAGAGCTGGGAGGGCCCGCCGGGCGGTGACAGCGGCTTGGTCCGGGCTGGCGGGCGCGGCAGCAGCAGCGGCAACGAGGCAGGCGGCAATGATGAACTGCAAAGATATTAAGTAGCTTATGTGTCTGCCAAATAAGTCCTCGTGGAGATACAAGAGTCAGTTGAGAAGCTGTAAATTCTGATTCAGGTTTCTTCTGGCACAAAGAGAAGATGACTCTATTGTATTCTATATTCGATTAGTCATCTTCTGAATGTAAGGAAACCAAATTTCAAAGAAAAAATAAAAAAATGAAAATAGAATATAAATATATCCGTCTAGGTAAAGCAAGAAAGAAGAAGGTGAGGTATGATAAGAGAATCAGACAGTAAAAATAATAATGTTGAACTTTATACTCACGAATTTCATTTTGAGGTATTGATGTTCTGAAGATGTTACTCAAAGCAGGGAATCCAATGAACTGATGATCTTCCAATTCAAAATTCACCTTTTATACTAAAACTAATTCATTGTAATGTGAGATTTATCGATAATAGTGACTTATAACGAGTACAGGAACTATTAGCCTGTGGTGTAATTAATACCAATTAAACTTCTTGAACACATTTGTCACATACGTAAGTTCTGTACTTCAACATTAAATGCTATCTAAAAATGCTATGCTAATTTAATGCTAACTCTTAACCAGTAAACTTACTATTCTTCTATATGATGAGTATATCAATTTGCAGTTTTCTGTTCCATTTGAAACCGATCCCCGTTCAATAAGTAATAAAAATTTCACTATATTATGTAGTTAAATTCGTTTCTGATTATACGCAAACATAACAAATTACAATACTTGATGCCTCACAATAGCTTCCTAAAACCATGATTTCGGGAATAATAGAGGAATGACTAGAAATAAGGAAACCTACAAAAATATTTTGTTGAACCAAAATAAGTTGCTGTCAAGGTATTCAGTTGGAACTCGGCTCTTTATTTTAAAGATATAAATATAGAATAATACGAAGGGTATTATATATAATTATAATTTCTTTATTTATTTATATAATATAATTTCTTAATTTTTCAACTTCTTGTTTTATCAAACGAATTACCTATGCCTGTTACTCATACCATAGCAAAGCTGATTTTCTTGTGTGTTGTTGACCATATATGGAATCAAATTGATGATGCCGATCGACGCTTGCGGTGAGAGGTGCTGCTGTTTGCGCCTGCGCCGAACAGGTGATACGCCCACACTACACAGCTGAGCCAAAGTTATAAGGACTTAAAGGACAAAGTTATAAGGACGAGCGTTTCTGAGAAAATATCTCAATATGTGAGTAATTAGTCATCAGAATAAATTAACCAAATAGTGAGGCTAAGCTTAGTTTATCGTCGATGTCCTGGCCTTACTCAATTTATTGGAGGTCTCGTTTCAAGTATTTTGTCTCCTTTCAGATCTACTTTTTATATTACGAAATAAATCACTCGGTCATCTGGCCACAAACTAAAATTCCCTCTACTTACTACTACAGAACTAAACCTGATACACATCTATATTTTATGTTTAAACACAAACATTATACAGGATGTTAATAAAAGTGCGTTTGAAATTTTAAGGGGTTACTCAGAATCAAGTATACATTTCTGTTTCAGTTTCCCATACAAATTCTTGATTCACTATTCAGATTTAGTAAGGGAAACTAAAAAAAAAAAAAAAATCGGATTTTAAAAACATTTTTCCTGTATTCTATACTTGATTCTGAGTAACCCGTTAAAATCTCAAATGCACTTTTTAACACACTGTTTATAATGTAATATAATAAAAGAGACAGAAAAAGAGTAAACAAATGATCTCATCAAACAAATGCTGGCCCTACGTGGGTTCGAACCCATGTACCGAGGCGTAGAAGTCAGGAGCGCTGACTCTACGTCCTTCTTCACCCAGTATTCCATATGAGATATAAATTGTTTGATTACGTTATAAATAATAATAGAATCATGAATTCATATCCAGTTAGTTAACGATCAGTTAGACGACAATAAACAAAACTTCCGCGTTGTATACTTTTTGCTGACTTTTTTATATTGTAATGATTAAAGCTCACTCACATTAATAGGTTTACACTTAATATTCATATCGTTCTTACTATTATTGTGACAAGCCCGCCAAGATATGAGATCAGCAGCTATGACGTCTCATAGTCACAACTTGTTAGAGCCGGCAAGTAAGTTATTTGTAAGTGGGTGGTATATATTCCATACGCAATTGCGTTTGGAATATATACCAGAGTTTGCTGAAGCATAACTACAGATATAGGTCATATAGGTATAAAGGTAAGGCTGCAGTTACTCTGGCACGTTGGATAGTCGCCTTGGGCGCCGCCCACGGGTGTGTGGGCGGGCGCCGCTCATAGGGCGCGCAAACGCAAATCCGCATTGCGCAGAGTAAACTAACCTTGTATGTCATTGATAAGTTTCATTTACATTCCTTATTAAGCGATATTAAATAGTTCAGTATTTATATCGCCTAATGTTTATTAACTTCTCAATTATGTTGTTTCTAGTTCAATTTTGTTTCTCCCTTTATCAGTTTTGCTCTGTTTATTGGTTAAATTGTTATACCATTGCAAATATAAACATAAGCTGCCTAACGGGGGCTAGATGGAACACCAGAAAAAGCACTTGGTATACTTTTGCACCTTTATTGGGCCCTGACAGGCAACAGACTGACATACAAAAACAAACTATCAAATATACGATATAAAAACTTATAAAAATATAGCGTCCTTGGCTGCCAGCGACAATAGGTGTAAAGGGACTTTTGAAAAACCTGAAAATACCTCGGCTTCTACTTATGAAATGTGAACAACCTTTCCTAGGGAATGTATACCGAATTCGCAAAAATATTTGGGAACATCCCATTGTCATCTGAACAATTCGTTTTTTTATTGTGTAAGATGACCAAGATGACAAAAGGCTGACGGCCACCTGATGGAAAGTATGGAAAGATTAGTATGAGAAGTTCAAAAATTTTGCAGGACCCTACTTATATTGTTATTGTGCGAGATTTATCCCTCAAGATATATTAAAATTAATATTCTAAGTATTTTCTTTCTGCATCTAATACATTATTCATATCAAAAGGTGCTTCACATAAGATACTTGTAACATTTTTACAACGGTTTCAGTAGCACACAGGAGCCGGTTTTGTTTTAACAAAAAGAACAATATTGCAATAAATGTAGGTTACTGGGTTCATTACTGCAATGCTGTTGGACATTTTCTTACGAGACCCGATGAAATTAAAATAAAATTCTGCTCAACACCGCATAACGTACGTAACTATAATTCATGATGTCACCTTGAGTGGATATCTCAATGTCTCTTATTATGTATGCCTTATTAAATAATTATAGCGTAGCATTGTCAGAACTCTTGTCAGCTATGATTCACAAATTAGCTAACGTAATGTTCTTTGAAAAGCGTGAGATAGTAGTGTTGTTAATGAATGAGGTACCTTTTTATAATGAAAGGATTGTCGGAACTCGGAACAAAGACATCCAAGTTGCACGGCGGTCGTTTTACTGTAGAAAGTGCGTTTGAAAAGGTATTCATGGGTCGTAAAGTGCTCATTAGACTCATTTGAAGGCACGTGGGTATCTGCTCGTGATTCGTTTGTGCGCGTTGGTAATGAAAGCATGGTCACTTTGACCCTACTCGTTTTGTCGTACAATACTGTTTCCATCTCTTTCGTTAGCTGCATATAAAAAAAATCTTCAAAAACTAGATGCAGCCAAAGAGTTTATACTTCCCTACCTAAAGGAATAATTTATTTGAATTTAGAACGGGTAGTAGAATTGTGTCTTTTTTTAACTTATGTTAAGATACTTGGATTGAAAGGGATGAAAACACCACATATTTAGATGCTTGAACTCTTGTTCCTTCGTCCACTCCACCCCTGGTTTCCTAAGTTAATGGATACAGTTATGTATATAGCATGCGAGTACTCTATTCAAACTTGGCTGACGCACTGCCGCGTTGCTAGGAAGAGTATTGTTGTAAGTCGTTTGTCACCTGTCGGCGCATTGCATTCTTAGCTGTTCACAGCTTAAATGGTTACAGATAAGAAAATAGCGTGTTCACAGTTAGAGTATTACGTGCAACTTAAGCTAATGCAGCTTAAGAGATGTGTTTGTCGGGTAACTTCTCTGGGTAATATAACATGATCGTTAGAGACAATAATCAACAATTAACGCTGACCACGTTAAAAAAAACCGGCCAAGTGTGAGTCGGACTCGCGCACCGAGGGTTCCGTATAAATTCATAATCACACATGTCTTGAACTCTATATTTTTAGGGTTCCGTAGCCAAATGGCAAAAAACGGAACCCTTATGGATTCGTCATGTCTGTCTGTCTGTCTGTCTGTCTGTCCGTCCGTATGTCACAGCCACTTTTTTCCGAAACTATAAGAACTATACTGTTGAAACTTGGTAAGTAGATGTATTCTGTGAGCCGCATTAAGATTTTCACACAAAAATAGAAAAAAAATATAATAAATTTTGGGGGTTCCCCATACTTAGAACTCAAACTCAAAAATTTTTTTTTTCATCAAACCTATACGTGTTGGATATCTATGGATAGGTCTTCAAAAATTATATTGAGGTTTCTAATATCATTTTTTTCTAAACCGAATAGTTTGCGCGAGAGACATTTCCAAAGTGGTAAAATGTGGGCCCCTGTAACTTCTAAAATAAGAGAATAATAAATCTAGAAAAAATATATGATGTATATTACCATGCAAACTTCCACCGAAAATTGGTTTGAACGAGATCTTGTAAGTAGTTTTTTTTTAATATGTCATAAATCGTAAACCGCAAATTACCTTTCATTCAATAAACTCAAATATAAAAAATATAGAGTTCAAGACATGTGTGATTATGAATTTATACGGAACCCTCGGCGCGCGAGTCCGACTCGCACTTGGCCGTTTTTTTTTATATTAGAGTTGATTGAATGAAAGGTAAATTGCATTCTCTTATGTTAGAAGTTACAGGGGGGGGACACATTTTACCACTTTGGAAGTGTCTCTCGCGCAAACTATTCGGTTTAGAAAAAAATGATATTAGAAACCTCAATATCATTTTTGAAGACCTATCCATAGATATCCCACACGTATAGGTTTGATGAAAAAAAAAATTTTGAGTTTCAGTTCTAAGTATGGGGAACCCCCAAAATTTATTGTTTTTTTTTCCTATATTTGTGTGAAAATCTTAATGCGGCCCACAGAATACATCTACTTATCAAGTTTCAACAGTATAGTTCTTATAGTTTCGGAAAAATGTGGCTGTGACATACGGACGGACAGACAGATAGACAGACAGACAGATAGACAGACAGACAGATAGACAGACAGACAGATAGACAGACAGACAGATAGACAGACAGACATGACAAATCCATAAGGGTTCCGTTTTTTGCCATTTGGCTACGGAAGGAACCCTAAAAACCGACTTCAATCGTAACAACTACAATTTTACGTTTTTGTTGATTGTTCAAAAACTGCTGAATCAATTTAGATAAAATTTGTATGGGACCACCTCACCACCACCTACGGAATAAAAAGAGAATCATCAAAATCGATTCACAATTGGCGGAGTAATCGCGTAACAAATATATTGAATGAATTGAGAACCTCCTCCTTTTTTGAAGTCGGTTAAAAAGATTCCCTACAAGATATCGTCTCGTATTGCCATTTTAAATGGAGTAGGTGTACAATTTGATTTTTTATAGAAATAAAAAATATAGAAATTATAAATTAGAAATCTCACTAATATTACAAATGCGAAAGTAAGGTTGTTTGTTTGTTTGCTCCACTTTGACGCTGAAACTACTGAACTAATTTATATGAAATTTGGTAGGTAGGTAGATAAAGCACTCGGCTAACACATAGGGTACTTTTTATCCCGAAAAACTCAAGCGTTTCCGGAGGAATGCTTAAAACCTGAAAATTTACACTTCGGCACCCAATTATGAAGTCTACGCAGACGTTTAGAAATACTTTTTTCATTTTTAATGAAGCCATATCGTCGCGGGCTCGGGTCTCTTCCTATACGTCGGAAAGGTTAGGCCATATTCAACAAACGGGTAAATACAGATTGGTGGGTGGTTGCAGGGCTAGTGGTCAACCTCTATCGTGGCTTAACGGCTGCCCTCCACTGAATTGATAGCAATCGGCATCTCCGACTTAACGTGCCTTGCAAAGCACGGAAACGGTCGAGATCAATGCAACTAAAAATTAAATCTATATAGGTTATGACCGTGTCTGTAGTCAGTTAAGCTGCGTGATTAACACGACCATGCAAGCGCACTTAGCCACAACTGCTTCGCTTAATAACGCATAAGTAAAATTACTAATATAACTTGAATTGAATCACTATAATTAAGTAACGATACTAGCTAAATCGAAAAGTTAATTTATTACACTTAAATGTTTACGTACATGAAATTTTATAAGAAAAGGTCTGTTCATTTTTAAGGAATTATAAGTTTTAATGAGAAACTGTTTTCTGTAGGGACCCTTAAATTATAGTCCCTTGTTTTAATCTTGCTATATCAGTATACAAGAAAGCTGAAACCTGATTAGGAAAATCATTAGTGCATTTTGGTTAAAGACACTGAAAAACACTTTATGGGCTGACTTCAAGGAACGAAGAGGTTCCAAAGTGATACTTAATTTATTAATTTAAGGAGAAAATAATGAAAACACAACGCTAAACGCGTTAAAAACCCGACTTCAATCGTGTAACATACATACGGGTCAAACTGAGAATCTCCTTTTTTTGATGTCGGTTAAAATACTAAAACCTTCTCCTAAATGTAACGAATACTTTTCTGAAAACCGCATCAAAATCGGTTCAGCAAAACGCGAGATAATCGCGGACAAACATACATACATGACATACAGGTCAAACTGAGAACATCCTTTTTTTGAAGTCGGTTAAAAAAAAACATTATTTCTTTAACAGATAGGCACAGAATTTAACAAAACTATAGGTAATGTCTTTATCGATGTAAATACTATATCGTGTTTCAAATGCCGTTCGCGCATGCGTGCTGCTTGCTATCCAATCTTTCGCTCGATCGATCCACGCAGCCGCACGCGCACATTTCCGCGCACAACGAAACAATTAAACGTACATAGGTACGTCAAATTGTGTATACTGGCCGTAATGTGATTTGGTCATACGTGTCGTACATACGATTTTGATTATCTTATTGCGGAATTTAAATAAATTTTTGTTCTCTGTTAATTCTGTACTCGTTATTAATTTATTAAATATTTTGTATTACATTACATATCGATGGTATCAAATAAGCTGTACCCTTTGTGTATGTTATTCGTTAAACTGTTTGTAAGTGTTTTTTTTGTACACAAAAAAATTAAAATTAATAAATAAATAAATGGTTTCCGCTACAAAGGTCTTAACTCCAAAATGCATAGTTTTGGCAATAGCCAAAAAACCAAAAAAATAAAATATTTTTAACAATATTTATTTTTATTTTTAAGTTATAAAAATTTGGTTCTAATGGTTCTTTTATTATTTAGACCTTTAAAAGTCTTTTTAGTATATTTTAAAGTATTTTTTACATAGTTTTTTGGCTATTGCCAAAACTATACATTTTGGAGTAACGACCTTTGTAGCGGAAAGCATTGATATTAAAGATCTTTTATTAAAAAAAGGAACTTAGTTTATTATAGATTACTTATTTTTTATCTCATTAACATCAATCCGACAATATGCGATTGAAAACAAAAATTTAATTTTCATACGTGTTACCAAGAAATACTACTATCGAAACACTGATCTGATGAAAGTGATGCACACACGCTACCGGCCGGCCACAATGCACATTGCTTGTAGTTCTTTAGTTCTCACGCGACAGTAGTACTGTGACGTAACCACGTGTGTTGGCGACTGCGCATTTTTAGAGCAAGTTTCGGAAACTCCATGGGAAATCCTTGTTAATCTAGTTACTGACAGTAGTACGAGTAACTGACGTAACTTGAGAAATCGCCGGATATTGTTGATGCTGACCTACATCGCATTGGTTGTAATTAGTTGTATCCTATATTGCATGGGAAGGCATCGATATTGTATATGTTTTACAATTTCATCTGCAATATTATTCACCAGTTCAAATCATTTGCTGCTGGATAAGTAAAAATAAAAATATAAGTTACGAGAACTTATCTATTTTTCCTTTTTGTTTTACACTAGCCTTAGATCGGGGGACAAGTCTCATTCAAATTTTAGTTTTTCTAGTGATTATCATTTTTAAGCGAAGCGAATGCAATGAGCAGTAGTGGATCTGTGCAGGTTGCGTTTTCGCTTCGATCTCGTAGGTTAACTGACTACAGACACGGTTATAACCAGGCTGAGTTAGTGGCATTTATCTTGACCGTTTCCGTGCTTCGCAGTCACGTTAAGCCCTTGATGCCGGCTGCTATCCCTAGGTGACAGTTGTTAACCCATGTCAGAGGCCTTAAAGGTGGCTTAAAGACTTCTGACACTGAGGTTGACCACTATCCCCACAATATTCACAAATCCGGACTTGGCCTCCGTGTATAGAGTATGGCCTAAACTTCCCGAGGTATGGGAAAAGACCCGTGCTCCAGTAGTGAGAGAACGATACGGGTTGTTACAAATCAACAACTTCAAAAACCTAGTCTTTAATTTAACCACTGGAAGATGCACAAAACACTTGGCGATTTGACTCTTCAGCTGTTTTTCTATATTATTGGTTCATTCCTAGACAGACACCTACATTTACCATTTAACTAATGACTATAAATAACCTATAATCTAGGTTACATTGAAAAATAATAGTCACAACGACATGAATACCTAATTAGAGAACGTCGCTAGAGGTGTAACCACGTGTTGCTAATTCGACATGTCCGTTCGGAAGTCCGCAACGACCGAAACATTAACATAATACATATTGGATTGATTGCACAACCTGTGACATAAGACGGTCGCGACACATCGGCATGTGCCCCAAACTTGCGCTTTCTAAATTGAAGTTTGGATCCAGGTAGACGAGCGGACACCGAATCAAAACATCGTTATCTAATGCCAATTACCGTCTTCAATTGAACGGGTTGCATTGAGTAACTGCTCTACAACAATATGTCTTTTAAAAGGTATGTTTTCTGCTGGCTTCCGGATCAATTTAATGAATGTCTGTTGTTAGGAGAAGCTATGTAACTGTTGTTAATATTACCTTTACTATACAGGGTGATATTATATTTGGTTTGTTAACTGTGGCTTCTTCTTATAAAATTGAATAAGTTTCCATATGATCGGAGCCAAAAAAATAATGAACTCTTCATACAAAGTTATACAAAGTATGAGACGTCGATTTTGCTCCGATTGTATTGTTCTGTTATGAAAAGTTTTTCAACTTTATAAGTAGAAGCTACCGGAAAATTTTTAATTCTCTAATTCGCTGATTGCAATGCGTTTAGTAATAACATGTCATCAACAATGACATGACAATAGTATATTATTAGTCATTATAATCTACATCTACATAAATAAATTTGCATTTTTACTGGAGATGAAACTTCGTTAAAGACGCCTTAAACAGAAAAGTACGTAAAGAGTCAAAGATTACGTGTATACGGCGTCGCACACTCAACTACTAGCAAGCACAAGTAAGTAACTTTGCGGTTTAACGGCCCCGATGTCATCATAAACACATCCATTTAAAGCTCAAAACAAAAAGCAAGTTCACGAACAGAAATCAGCTTGGACTTGTTCTGTGCGCCAATTCTCCAGTTTCGTACATCTGCAATTGTTGAGTCAAGTTACCGAATCGGGTGTTGTAAGGGCGGGTCGCAAGGAAGGTGCCGGCCACTTTCACCCACGCAGCCTTGCCGGGGAGAGCGTCCAAGCTCCAAGACATTACGAGGCCTCTACGATGTCGCCGCTTTACGTAAACAATCGTGACCTGCCTAGATTCGTGGCTTAAGGATTAAAAAGTACCTACCAGTATAAAGTATCAAGAGACATTAGGCAAAATGATGTTGGTTCAATTACGCAGGTGCTAGATTGTAAGTTTCATAACTGCTGGTCGACTATATGAACAGTACGGGGAAATAATGTTAATTTTCAAGACATGTTATTTCTCACCTTACTTTTAAAATGTTATTTCGTTAAGCAACCTCAATGCAAAAACTGGAGCAGCAATTCGAAATAAGCAACTCGAAAATTTCTTACGATACAAATAACGCAGAGACAGTCGCCAATATCTTAACAACCGTCACGATGCTTGTGATATGGTTGTCGCAACATGTCTAGGTATGTATTTCTATTTACTCCGATTATAATCATTAGGAGAATTACTTACTCTTTTGAAATAGTACGTATACCTTTCGTTTCGGTATTGTGTACATGTAACTTCTGTTAGATTATAAAACTTATAATCCAGTACACGATATTGAAGTATTAACAGTTTTAAAAGTAAGAATGGAATCGACTGGTTATTAAATTAAATGTATAACAATTTGCATTAAAGATTTTATTAGCCGTAATGATGATAATAGGCAGTTAAGTAACGCAACAAAGGTGGTTGTTAAGCTTTATGTTTGGTATTATATCGTTGGAACAAAACAATGGTAAGTTCTATAATCTCCTTGAATTAAATTAACAGACATACAGCTTGACAGCGCAACTCAGCGATGTATGCGTTAATCATTAGTCTTCAAGCCTGACATTGGAATAGGCTTCTCACTCAAAAACCTTGAGGTGCACAGATGGGTGAATTTTATTCAGATCTGGACAGTACTGTTTGGCCCTGACCTTCGTCGCGGTCGCTAGCTGATAACATTGTTTTTATTATAATACACTTTTTCACATACTTGTTACAGCATTTTTTGGCAAACAAAGTAAAGAACTATATTGAGAGTTTTTAGATTCTCTTGGGAAATCATTGCGTAGTGTTAAACTTGTTAATTGATTCACTTTCGCTGAAGGTTCTAATAACCGTTGTTTGTTTGCAGTTACATTACAAGTTATAAGTATTGATGAGACTTACAACTCGATTTCATTTCATAAGTTAATGCTGTAATAGTAAAATTTTAAAAGCCTGTTGTGTAAACACACGTTATATTTAATATCCATGTACAGAGAGAAACTGAAATCACTGACAACCTTTGAAGACAGAATTATAAAATGAACAACTAGTACCTTGTACCAATTTACAAGACCTACACCTATTTTGATACACCTTTATAGAACTCGGTAATAAAAAAAAACTATTATATTTTACATATTTAATGTGAATATTGTAATTCATCAAATGATTCGCGAAACCCTGCAAGTTATTCATTTTCTTAAATTTAACTCAATAATGGTATAAATCCTTATTTTAATATGTATTACGATTTAAATTTCATATTGTAATACATATGTGTCTAAAAACTGGATGAGTATTTCAAACATACATCTATTATGTAAGATCATAATGATAATAATGCCTTAAAGAGAGGTTTTGCACATAAATATCTATGAAAAACTATGCATTAAGACTCCCATTTCTGTAATGAAGAGGTAATTATGGGCTGTGGGTGCTTTTAAATTGCCAACTGTCATGCTTTGCGTTGATTGAACGTGGGCAATTTTGGCGAAGACCTTGTAAGGAACAACAGTTGTGATGATCTGTCTGTCTATGAATAAGGCTTGTTTGATGGATGTTGGGAGCTAGAGCTTAGGGGAACCTTGTGGCACGTCGGGTGTTAATTAACAAAAATGCTGTAAATTATGATGTCACTATTACGCATACGGTGCCTAAAACATAATTTTAAAAAGTTGGTAAATAATAACAAAAAATGACAGTGATTTGCTGGGTTTATTAACTAATAGTCTAATTTAATAGCATTTTATTACGCTATTATCATATATATTTTGCATCTTATCTCATCTAATCTCTCTAATATTTTAATCTCAGTAGTAAGGATCATTGTTTGTTCCTTCTTCTTTCACAACTAAACTTCTGAACGAATTTGGTTGGAAGATAAATCAAGCACTGGGTTGTTAACAACCCATATCGTCCCCACTGTAGGGGCACGGGTCTCTTTCCATATTTCGGGAAGGTTAGGGCATACTCCACTTACAGGGGCCAAGTCCGGATTGGTGGAGGTTGTGGGGCTAGTGGCGAACCCCAGTGTCAGGAGTTTTCAAGCCGCCGATTAGGCCTCCAACATGGCTTAGGCACTGGATTGTTAAGCAGTTATTTAAGCACTGGAAAATGCAATGGTTCATGTATAACAGCTACAAAAAATAATAACAGCTTGTTAAAATTTATAGTTTCCATCTAGGCAGCAGCAGTTAGTTATTTAGTGACATTTGCGTTTGTGTGCGCACTGTTCACATCAATTTGAATATCGTCACGCAGCTGTGATGTCGCGTGATAGCCGCACCGGCTTGATGCGCCCGCGCAGCGCAAAAGAGTCATAGAGAGGGCCTTGACCCCTTTGTAATTTATTGCAAAAGCACCGTCTTTCTGCTGTTTTTGTCGGAAACCCGATAGCCCAATCAGTCGTCTATAGTTTGAATTTTTTATTATTTAAGTCCGATTGGTTTATAATTAAGCACGATGCTAGCCGTGAGGATTGTACCAACAAATGCAAATTTACTTTCAACAATACCACAGTGTAGAGTAGCAAGTGTAGTTGGAGCAGTTATTTGCATGTGTAGGCGAAATTATAGGTACTTGCAGCATTCTTTTGGAGTCCCAAACTTGAACTTAATCTTAATATTATGCTTAACCTGTGCTCGTTGTTAATATTGTAACTGATCAAATGATGCGCGAAACCATAAAAGCAATGGCGATTGTTTATTTTGGTTGTTTGTGTGTAAACTCTTTAGTCATATAATTATTATAAGACAAATAACAATAAAGTAAACAAAACAAAATATAACAAAGGTGAACTTATCCCTTTCTGGATCTCTTCCAGTCAACCTTAGAATGCTGAAAGGACTTAGAATGCTGAAGCAGGATAGTACAGAAGAATGATTTTAGTTATGGGATAGAATTGTTTAGTTTTGTGAGTAAATTCATAGTTTAAATATTTCCTAAAATATGATTGAAATTTCATACTGTATGATGTACATGAAAACTTGATAGGTAGATAGATCTGAAAAACATGGAAAATAGAAAGACTGAATTTATAGATAGTGTAGGGTAGCAATATATTTTCATTTTCATTCTAAAACAGTTATAGTGTTGCTATGTTTATTGAAACTCATTAGTTGTAATATTACCTCGTTCGATTAATTAGGTAACTCTGTGAGTCAGGGTACCCAATGCCAGTTTCATTTGCATAAAAAGTTGGAGGCCATGAGAAAAGCCAGTGCGTTTCTCCCGGGTCATTTGTTTTTGCTCGAGATTTCGTGCCATAGATAATATAGTCACAATAAGTGTTGCCACAGTGCAATAGATAACAAAACGGAAACGAAAGTGCACGGGCACGAACAAAAAGTCTTCATGTTTTGTCAGTTATAAAAAGCCTTTTCCGATAAAGACGTTTTTAGTTTGAGCTTTTCTGTCATAATTGGACATTTTCTTACTGAACAAATCAGTTACTTTTTATCATTATCGTTTTCCAAACAGAATTTAAAAAAATCTTATCAATGTCATTCATGTAAGTATATCACGTCAGACGGTATCCGTCACTATTGAATATAATCCTCACCCGTAGATTGTTCTGTATTCTGAGCCCGTAGACTTCACGGTTCTGAGCTACATACACCCAGCAGATTTCTGTCAGATTATTACTCCCTTTTTTTTTTTGTTTGGTTCTTTCCGGCTTTTGAAATGATTACTCCCTTTGATGAGGGTTGCCCAATATACTACTTACGTCACTCGAGATCTATGTTTTGCGAGTTACATGGTCTATCCATTGTCACTTCTATTTCTATTTACATAGGTAACACTCTATGCAATGTAATATAACTTGTCCGACGTCCGTGTCTTTAATTCTTCGGATTCGATAGCGAAAACAAAACAAAGCATAGGTTCTCTCCATGTAGATGAGGGTTTACTTTGTGTTAGAGAGAACCCTTTTTAGTTATATTACCATGTAAATCTTACATATCATTTAACTTTATATGTTGAATTTACTACATAATTTCGAAATTTATAGGTATTTTACGAAAATACACTTACGAGTAATAAGAAACATAGTAACGAAACCCGATATATCAAGAAATTATTATTTAAAATAGCTGCGACTGTTTTATGTGTTTCTATATTTATGTGGTTGTCGGAAAGGGTTTTGCAACGAGGTCAGTCGGTGCAATAGACACCGGTACCGGCGCGATCTGTGGGTGTATCCCAATGGTCAGCGTGAGAGTGCCTGCGCGTGAGCACAGCCGTGTGCTAGCTAGGGCTATCACTATCATTAATGTTCATTTGGTTTAAGGCATTGCGTAGAGTGACGAAATGCCTTAAACCAAATGGACATTAATAGTAATTAATGAATATTAAGAAAATAACTGATCTTAAAGACTGATCATTAAACAAATCAGGTGAAAAGGAATTAAGTAGCTATCAATATTGCGAGAGCCTTTCTTATAAGTTCTGAAATAATGATGTACCTTTTGTTTCGTTGGTTATATTATTAATTTATTTATTCTAACCAAATAACTTAGACTCGTAATATGTAACTACCAATTTAGTTTACCATAAACTGTGATAGTTATTTCGTAGTCAGCTACATAAATTATGATAATGAAATGAAATGAGATATAATGAGTCGCTATACACTTATATTACATTTTACTCTGATACTATGAGAATTGGAAAATTATTTAAAGAAGGATAAAACTGATATAAAGGATAAAAGCCGTGTTATCAGCCCTACTGAGCAGGACGTTACGCAAACACAGTTACTGCCTCGATATCTTGCTCCAGATTCGCTCTTTGTCTTACCCACCGATGCCAAGGCGCACTCGCTCAGCATTCGAAGGTGGACACTTAATTTGAAATGTTAATGGTTTGCTAGATTAAGTATCCGGAATCGCAAGTGTTGGAAGCCTCTTCGAGTCTTCGGCGAACGATATTTACCTACGAGAACTTTTAACGTTGTAAAGGATATGCATGTCTTCGTTGACATACTTGAAGAGGCAAAACGCCAAAGAAAAGTTTCACTTATTACAAATTCAATGTCAAATAATACATGTAAATTCGAATGGAAATGATAATGATGATAGACATTACATCATTCCATCCCAGAAATAAACACTATTTATAAAATTATAGTTATTAATAATGATGCCGAAGGTAGAGAGGGGCTGACCAAGATTCTCCGCATAATGGGGGTAAGGCTATCTTATCTCCACTAAGGAGCATACAATATAAATATGGTAAAAGTTGATGTTTAGCTGCTTAGTTAAGATGCCAACCTAACAGAGTCCCAGAAAGTTGGACCTCGCCAGGAAAACGACTCCTGATTTGAAGCCAGTGGTCTGTCACTACCCTAAGGAGGTGACAGGCGATTATATGACTGTCGTTTTAGGAAATTGTAATTAAACTGAAAAGTTTATGAAAGTTAAATTACTTTATGTAATGATAATTTGTCTTAGACTGTAATTTTGTTTTATAAATTTTCTGGTCTACTCGTAAATAGCTGTTATATTGCGCTTCTTAAAAGTGGATATTCACACCGTCTAAATATACGGGCTTATGATATCTCATCTCACTAATATTATAAATGCGAAAGTATGGATGTTTGTTTGTTTGTTTGTTCCGCTTTCACGTCGAAACCTCTTAACGGATTTGGATGAAATTCGGTAGATAGATAGATCAAATACTGAATTAACACATAGACTACTTTTTGATCCGGGAAAATGCATGGTTCCAGTAGGATACCTTAGAGCGGGCGGAGCCGCGGGAAAAAGCTAGTTGTTTATATTTTAAATCATATAATACACTGCAGTTCATATTATTATGTTAGGTAATTATTCTACGTACAAGGTTTTAATTTTTGCAAGGACTGGCCTACTCCACCTTCATTGTCTGGCGTCTGAATAATTCGTTTTGCTTCCCACTGCCTTGGATTTGTTTGTTACTTTATCTTCCTTTGCATTACACTACCTTTTGTGTGTAAAATCTAGAAAAGTAAAATAACCTATTAAATAGAATCTCCTTAGAATTATTGATATAGCGTCTCTTTAGAAAAAAGTTAATAAGAATGTCGAATGTCAATGCTATTTAAAAAAAAGTTCTTTCGCTAGGTATACGCGACGCGACTTAACTTAGATCATTGTCATATTTAATCTAACTTGAAATGCTTGTTTTAACACACCTATAATTTTAAGGTCACACACAGAAATAATAAAACCTCATTATGCATAACATTTTATCTACTCTACCTGAGGCTAAATATCAATAGCAGACTTTTATACTTGTAATATTATGTTGCATTATTTTTCAATTTTAATAGATTTTATTAGGTTTGTTATGTATATTAAGAAGGAAAATTATGATATTGACGAGAATTTAAAATTTTCCGAGAATTTTCGAAATTTTCGACTCTATGTGTTACTATTTACTATTGTTACGTAAGTTAGACAGACATTGTGCGAAAATTTAATAAAATTAAATACTTATTTTGTACCTATTTTAATGGCATTTGTTAAATATAAGTCGCCAATTTAAGATATTATGACGACAAACTAAAAAAAATACTTTTGTCACTTTGTTAAAATATCCGTAATAAATAAAAACACACGGATGCCTCAATCACGAAAGACGTCGAATTAGAAATTCACGCAGTTAAGGACGTTCCAGCTTAAAGAAAATAATTCGCTATAATTCTTCTCATAGTTTTTCATTATACGAATGCAAAAATGAAATATACAAATACTGTAGGAGTACCTAAAAAAGTTGCAAATCTATATTGCAACTTGCAGGCTGATTGATGCTGATAAAAGATAAGTCATAAAGTGATAAATTAAAATGGTCGATCTATTAAATTCAAATGATCTTCAGGGCTAGTTTAGCAGCTAAACAGATCTTATTACGCGATTAGCAGCACAAAAGAGCGTTTATCTTGAATTCATCTGCGGCTATTAGGTAACAGCTTTGGACTTGTATCACAACTCGGGCTCCACGCATTGAGTCACAGCGGTTTGAATGCGCCGGCGCTGATGTCAGGCTACAATTCGACTATTTATATCAAATATCAATACACTGAACATATGTATAAGTCACAGTAAATATATTCTTGAATATGTATAGTTATGATTTGGTACAAGAAAAATGACACTATTCATGAAACTGAATGATTTATCTCAAGAAAAATGTGTTCAATTAGCCTTAAAATTGTGGACTTCTCAACCAAAACAGCTGATCCAATTAAACAAGCAAATTTTTGTCGCATTAGTATGTTGTCTATAATAATAAAGACTTAATCTAAATAGTGTCAGCTTGTTGAGAGCCTTCATACAATTCTTCCACGTACGATAGAGTCGAATGGTCCATCTGAATCGGCAAGAATTGTTTTATTGGAGTATAGTATATGTATAACTTACACAGTTTTTATTCAGGATATGATATTATTTTAATTTAGTAAAAAAAAACGGAATATAAGAAAATGTTTTCATTGCAACAGTGAATGTTTTGTGATTTATTTTTATTGCAATAAACATGTCTTAATTACTTAGATTCAAGCCAATTGTGTCCCTGCTGCCTGTTTTTATTAACAACCTTACAGACTTGTTGCTTCTTCGCATAGTAGCACAAATACGTTTTTCCTCCAGGCGGTTCGTATCTCTCAAACCAGCTTCTTCTACTGGGTTTGATGTTACCACTGTAGCCACACCACGAGTCTATACAGTTTTTCTTCATTATGACCACGTAATCGCCGGTTTTCAGCAAAAGATCACCATTTGTCTTCACTGATTGTTTCAATTTCAGGCCCTTTTCGTAAGGAACGAAAGGGTCTATATCGCAATTGATTACTTTTTGAGAACTCTCTTCACATAAGAAGTCGTCTTGTGAGAGGACATTGGGTTCTTTTGGACGCGCTATGGTCCCAGTGTCCACCAGTGGGGCATGGGACTCGCTGGAGTTCTGTCTGTGGCACACTCGCCCTCCGTCCTCGTATACCAAACAGTCCACCATATAAAATGTTTTATTTTCTATATTTGAGCTTAAAAATAAAAGTTTGTCTATAGTTTTGAAATGGTTGTACCGAATTTGTTCGCACTCGAACTGTCCAGGTGCTTGAAGGTAGCAAGATTTTAGGTTTAAGTCCGGCGACGTCACTTGAGTCAGCGAGTACAGTTTAATTGGTTCGCATTGTAGTGCAGAACAATTGTAGAAGACTGCATGCGGCCTCGGTATGTAGGGGTCATGTGATGGTATGTTACTGTTTTTCAAGATATCGTTGCGGCGGCTCTGTGACGGAATAGCTTGACACGTAGGATTTTGGCCCTGAAATTATTATACCCATTCAGCTAATTCCTAACAAAAACTTCATGTTTTAGATATAACCTATCAATAACTACTCGTAGAGGTCCTTTGAGATGTTTTTGTTGCTTATTTTGCAGAATCGTAATTTAATTTTTGACGTATTTTGTCAAAAAAATTGATGCGTAATTCATTGGAATCCCATAAGTGATGAACTAATGAATCCATTTTGAACCGGACACACAGTTATAACTAAATAATCGGTTCTTGTGTAAAAACTAAACCGTATTATTTAAACTTATTTCAATCACAAATGCCTTTAAAAATTACCTTTTCGATAACACAAACAACATCTTTGTTATAAACCTGAAACACATTTCTGATCAAGACAACGAATGACACTATACACAGAATTTAATTAATTTATAGTACAAAAAAAAATATTGCGATCTTACCGCATCTACTTGCAATAAAAGGGCAAACTCAACAATGAATAAAAGTAGAAAAGATAAATACATGTTTTGACTACATAACATGCGCATGAGCAGAGAATGCCACGAAATCAGCAATAAGCCAAAGCCATAAAATGTTAACTATTGTTTGGCTCACTGGAAAATAATGTGAAAAATAATTAAATAACAACTGAATTTTGATTATTAAACAACCAAAATCTTAGTCAAAACGAAGATGATGTTAACAAATCATCCCTCGCAAGACTAACTCTCCTATCTCATAACCTTGATTATTTGAGTTTGGACTTCATCTAATTGAAATAGGGTTGTTTTTAAAAACTTATGAAAAGTGAGATAGGAGAGTTAGTCGCGCGAGAGACGAAATATGAGATGATTTAATTAAATGATAATAACATGACATAAAAAATAGCGGAAGATTTAAAGTTAAAACTATGCATTTTTGGCAATGAATTTGGGAAAAAAAATTACCGCATAAACTTGCTTGAACCACTGCTTGCATTTAATAAATAGGTAAGTACCAATTTCGTGTTGATGTTACGCAATTTATTTTATTATAAAATCAATTAACTAATGCCAATAAAAACGTTCGTGTGCTCTGTGCTCTTAATGCAAGTGCTATCATAATCACCTTGATTTTAATGTCAGCTGGTGTCAATCAGGCTCAGTCTTAAAAACAAATCGAGTGTTTGCACAGACTGACCTAATTTAATTTATAATTTATAATAATCGTGGTCCGTAAAAGGTTTTGAGTGTTATTATCGCAAACAAACAAATATTGGAATCAAAAATAGTATTGTCGTGTAAAGCAGCTTGTGTTTATGAGATGAAATCAGCGAATAAACAAATTGTCAATAAGGTAACTACTTGTTTTATCAAATACGAACAAAACAATACTGTCACAAAAATGTAGATAAACCAGTAGAACTAAAATAAAAACTTGTTAATAATAAAGTCTTCTCAATCTACGTATGATAAATATTTTTGCAGTCATACTCACCAGCAGCAGAACTTCTTGTTTAAACATCTTTCATTCCAAAGTAGAGAAGATCAGCTAACAGTCTGAAAAAAAAAATGTATTGTGATAAAACAATATTCCGAAATTTTAGTTAGGTAAACGAAAATTAAACAACGAATAAAAGCATAAAATGGTGTTTTATATTGGTTGGTGCTCTAGTTTGGGCAAGGTTAAATTGCATACATTATAGTGGGCGGCCACCGCATGCGCATTGCCGAGAGCAAGTTGTTGTAAGGCCTTTGGCATTGAGAGTTGGTGTCTTGAAGCACAAAACCATTAGTTAGTAAGCCTTCCACGACATATTCAAGCATATTATCACAAGTCATCACTTTTTATGAATTATGAGTCTAATACCTTCTCCGGGGTTTTTAAAGGGACTACAGAATATACATGTTATACATATACAGGTTGTAACAATATAAGTGTTCTACTTAAAATATGATTAAAACTATGTAAATTTCAAAGATGGACGTGAAAAGACCGTGGACGAGACATGAAAGGCACGGTTATCGTGGTAAAAATACACATATATTTCAGCGAAATAATTGTACAAGAACTAGATAACAGTACGAAGCTATTCCTTTTCTTCTATCTATTAGCTAATCTAAATATTGCCTACTTATATTTTAAATAAGGATGAAATAAAACTAACTTCGAAAACGTAACCGCAATTGAATATCAACCTAACTCAAATAAGGAGCACAAAAGACAACCTCCTCTATTTACAGAAAGAGAGTATTTCGACTATGCAACTAATTTCAAGACATGTTTTGTGACAATCATTCTTGTATTTAACTGTATGACTTTACAACGTCTTGTTTGGGATAAAGGGCAGAAGGTATTAGTAACTAACTGACAAATCTGCAGTTTTACAAATGACTAAAAATGGAAATGGGGCGGTTAGTCATTTCCCATGACGTGGGCTATCGGCATATTTGTCACCTTCCGCGTACAGTGTTGTTATTGAGAAGGCGTGGGACGAACAAATGCAGTGTATCTATTTTTCAAATTCCGATATTTGAATTTTTTCGCTACCAAATTAGAATTCAAACGCTTTTTTTGATACTGCACGCGACTTTGTAGATTTTACACGCACGCACGGCCCGAAATACCCGTTGAATTGTATCACTGAATTATGGTTACCAATTGAATAAAAAAGTTTTTTATTTAAACTTCTCCCATTTGGAGATGTACTCGTAAATTTAGAAAATCCTCCTTAATGTTCCTATACAACTAAGGAATATACATAATGATAATCCAATTTACAAGATTTTCTTTTCAATGGTTTAGGCCATACTTAAGGGATTAGGTTGTACGTTCTGTTTCAGTAGGTAATTCATAATTATTTTATAGACTTAAAAACTACTTCAACTAAGCAAGGGCGATCTACCAATGCTTATATAATATTATTATACATATACATTAGCTATTAAATGAAGAAAGTGTTGCATACAATAGCACGTTGAGTGATAGTGAAAATGCAAGTTACGTTTGTAGCATATTAATTGGCTATTTTGTTTAGGTCATGCTACGGTGTTATTACGTCTGGTCATGCCCGGTAAGGTATATCACCACATTCTCGTAAAGATGATTTAACTGACTGTCAAATGAAACCTAGTTTTAACAAACCCAGACATCTAAGAATGCCAGAATTGAAAGAATATTGTAATACTTTCAGTGTAAAAGATGGTCTGGTGAAAGTGAAAATATATGTGATATTTTGAGTTATTGTGAAGACTAAGGCGACATTTCATCATAGGAATAGAGGTACCCTGCAAATAGAATGTTGAGCACAGTATGAGGAAAACGTCCGAGGTAACCTAATAGGAGGACTACTGGCCGACTCTTGCGGTTGAATTGTAATTATGAATGTATAATTGTCAAGTATATGAAGACCAACTTGGATTCATGGAAAATGGTTTGAATATTTCGACTGGTGGGTTAAATGAAAAAGATAATTCTTTTAAAAGGAAAATTTATATTTTTATGTTTGATACAGTACTTCCAATATGAATATCTTATTAGAAAACACTGCTTTATTTTACGTCTTCACAAAAGGTTTTTCTCTCCTCTAAGGTTTAAATAAATACCCTAGAAAGCTGAAGCTACCCATGTAAAGAGTAATTCAAATTATTTTGGGCATTCTGACATGAATACTTCATCTGCTATGCAGATGTAGAATTAAAATAAAATATGATTAGTTACTATTGAATGTTAAACTATGCTTGACCGGTTTTAATACTCATTTATAATATCCAGGAGTTATTTCAGTTTTAGGGGAAGTTAGAAAAAAAATGTTGCAAAAGAGTTGATGTCAAAAAATGGAATCGGTCCATACATAAACATGGTCTCGGTCATACTGCCTTTTCAGTAAATTTTATGCGTTCAATGGTCTTCATTTTTTTATTATGTGTTCATATTTTTCCGTGTGTTCATATGATAACTAATACGTAACGGCGTCAAAGAAAGTCAATGTTACAAGTTATAAAAATAGAAGCTACTTAAGTATTTTCACAAGAGATTTCCTTTTGGTAGTAAACTTTTTCTCTTTCTTAAGTTAAATATGTGTGAAACTGGACAAACAGAAGCTTTTCCCAAAATCATGATTTCCGTTTGAAACTTTTATTTTAGATAAATATGTAACCTTAGACGTCCTTCGATTGAACATACATAATTTTCATGTAAACAGAGAGTTAAGTATTGAATGAATAATAAATCATGATTATATACATGAATGGATAACTAAAACAACTTCCTGAAGATGTTCGTAATTGTCTGTGAACGGAAAAATTGCTTCCGATTTGTGTGAGCTTAGCCGAGAAAGTATGTAAAGTTTAATAACTACTTACTATTATTAATTCGTTTATGCTTCATTTCATGTTGCATAATGTGTGCATTTTCGGTTTGCATTTTATTCTACATCTATCTATTCGAAGCAGAGATTACAAATTCAAGTAAGTGCATTTGTAAAACGTTACTTTAGAGATGACCGAAAATGCTGAGAAAATATTTGAATATTAAGTTTCAGATTCACTTATAAGAAATACATGAATTATGATTTCATAACAGACCCTACGTCAGGTATGAAAACGGATCTTTGGTATCTTGATCAGCAGGTGTTTATTTTTTTTTAACTTATTAGTTATTGCTTAGTACATAATAAGTCATAATTTCAAAATAATAATTTGAAGTTCATAATAATTGGAAAAGGTGGGAACCGTTGAATAGAGTTACACAGATAATTAACCGAAAAAGGGTTTTGAGGTCTGTTCAGTAAAATGCATTTTGGTATTAATTACATTTTGTATTTATCCTTTTAGTTAAAATTATTATTTTAGGCTGGATAAGCTTATTAATAAGTTTTGGAATGCAGTAGGAAACATTCTTGTTTTATAAATGTTTAGTAGATTTATCTAGACTGTATTGATAACAGTAACTTTAGAAAGTTTTATATGTATATGTGTGACGCAAATATAAATATATTTATTATTCATCACATCAGCAATAGTATTCTATTGTCCCAACTTTTAAACACTTTATTTTCTCGCACTTTCGTTGTGTGTTTCGGTTAATACAGACAAAAAGTTGCTGTAATTTTATATACCCACGAAATGATGTCGCTTAATTGTAAATAATGTATGTTCCAAATATACCAGAAGTTTTACGTAAGGTATGGCTTATAATAATTTTGTTTTCGCGAAATTCGCTGATGTTCACATGTTTCATTTTTAATTCATCATATAAATATTTTTAATGTGTATTTTGATTATAGGCAATCTTAAACAGTATCAATAAATAATTTTAACCATCCTCATTATTACCCTCACAAGGACATCTCCAGTGTACTGTGGAGGCAGGCATTAAGGAAAATTTAGCTTATGCAAAGGTCAACATTTTGATTGTGCACCATATAAAAATTCACAGATTTCGCCCATAAATCATTATTGTTTATTCTTATCTGGTGATTGCGGTAGCTTCTAGACTTAACTTGCATTAAACTTAAAAAATTCATTCAGTCATTCGGTCTCCAAATTAAAATACTTTTCATATAATAATCTTGCTACATTTTCGTTTGAGAAAGTTGTTTCATTTTTTAGTCATATACTAAATGATAAAAGAGGGAGTCAAAATTCAAATAATTCAAATAATGTCATTTATTAGCCCCTTATTTGGTATGCAACTATGTCGCGTGTGATTGTTTGAAGAGTTGATGAGTGATGATTGGTGGACCGTGACATTCGCCTGTGACACGCAGGTGACCACTGGCACCGTGTCCAACAAAACTGCTAACGGCTCACACCAGGCTTTAACAAATGGATATTTTAGTACTACTGACTACAACAAGAAGCGCTCTAACTCGAAATCTACAGCGAGGAGCTCAATAGGGGTCAATTCTAGGTCCAGTCTTATTTATTATTTAAGAGAATGGCAAGTGATAACTTAATGCAGTTTGATCAATAGGATGTTAAAACTATGACCAAGTAGCAGCCAATTAGTTAAAATATGTTTTATGTTATAGTTTCACACAAAGTTGTTTACAAACTTTAAAAGATATTTGTGTATATATCAACCATACATACATTACTTGGATGACAAGACAGTATTCGTTTATGGATGTCACATCAATTTGACATCGGTCATGTCATGCATGGTATACCTATACGTTTGTCTGTTATGCAGATTATAGTAAGGCTGGATTACGATTATGAAACTACATATTTGTGTGCCATTACAGTTTTATGTTTTAGTAATGTTATATGGACTAGACTAGACTTATATTACTTAATACGAATGTGTGCGTTAGTGTATTGTTATATTTCCTGGTAAGCTTTTCGGTCATCTACCATTGCATGTAAGTTATTAGGTAATATTAGTAGTATCTGAATATTGTTTAGGTTTGTGAGTTAACGTTATTATTATAATTTCCTCTATGAGGACTTTTAAATATATTCCAATTCAAACGCACCTTAAGAAGTGTTGTCCAGATATAATTCTCTATAATCAATAATTTATATTCACAAAAGGGCTTGTTTTGTTTAAAATTTTAGGAAAGTAGAACTAACACTTCTTTTACAAAACAACAAAGCATATTAAACACACCACGTCAAATAGAATAGCTACAATGGGAAATGAGGTGTGTCCTCAATACTTCCATTTAGACAAATTGGTAACAAAAGTCTAGGAGACAAAACGTCGCGTCCGCGATCGCATCGGGCTTGAAGTTTGAATTTCGAACGCGTGTTGCGCACGCGCCGGCTCTGTAACGACTGTTTGCGTTTTCCGCCACAACCACGCGGGGATACTATCTCTATGGAAGCTGCAAAAATTCATTCATGAACGGGATGCTTGATTACTCAACTTGTCTCCTTATTGAGCGTATTTATTATATTGAATTGCATCGGTTAGGTCACGAACTGTGAGTGGTTTGACCCAGAAGGCTCCATTGTTTTGGGAAATCTGTATTATTTCTTTTGTATTAGGATGGGATTTATGTACCATGCAATTAGTTTTATTATGATCCAAACATACCAATGACCATAAGGATTTTTATAGAACTATATTATACCAAACGTTAACAGCTAAAAGAACAAGATTTCTGACTTTGTATGTTTTTATTTTTTAACACCTGCATCTGGTGACATCATCAGATCATTTTAATTTTAATGAACCCTAGATATAATTGCTATTGCTACTTATAAAATTTTAAAGGTCTCAATGGGACGGGTTCCCTACGTGAAATCGAAACCTATTAGTGCGAAATTTGTTACTGCGAACATTATAAATATATCGGAGGTTTATTAGTTCGATGTTTTATTGCTTCGAAGTTTTATTAGAGCGATGTAACGTTAGTGCGAAAGCTATAAGATCGACAACCATTACATCGATGTCAGTCCATGCTCTTAATCATGGAGGATAGGTACATGAGTTTCATTTTCTGCAAAACATTATAGGTATAACTCGGCTCTCTTCGTTCTTCAAATTTTATGAATATTATAGTAAGTTCTATAGTAAAGTGTGACTTTTAAGGAGTTTGTATCATAAATTCGAAGCTCTGATCGATTTATCGACATGAATATCGTATGTAAATACCTACTTCTTCTAAGAAGCTTTTAGAAAAATGAACAAAACCTTCCAAGAATTTTAAATAAAGTTTAATCATGTAGGTATTAAGTTTAAGTACCTATATAACTTTTTAGTAAGTGCCATTTTGATTTTATTAAGAAATAATAAATACATATAACCATATAAAAAGCGTTTTAAAAATATATAAAAGCTATTTATTTAAAGTATTTTTTGTTAAAGTCGTAACATTATAATTAAAGGTAAGAATATTGGGAAATTATGCAACAAATTCGGTGGCTAAGTGGTTAGCGATCCTGACCTCTGATCCGAGAGTCGTGGGTTCGATCCCCACACAGGGCAAACTTTTCTGTGATGAGCAGAATTGTTTGCTCTGAGTCTGGGTGTATTATATCTATATATGTATGTATTTAAAAGTATATGTGTATGTATATCAGTCTCTGGTTCCCAAGATACAGGTAATCCTAGTTTGGGGCCAGATGACCGTGTGTGATTTGTCCCAGATATTATTATTATTAAATAGGTATTTATTAATAAAAAAACGCAGATTCTGCCCCAAAAATGCGATAAAAAATAGAGACCTAGATCTTCGAAAGAAGTAGAAAATAGCAAGTAAAGGTTTGAAAACAACTAAGCTGAGGGACTGTGGAGACCAGACTAAATACTTTGCATATTTATTATCATTAATCGTAAAGTAATTCATCTTGTCATGTATTGCAGTTGTATAAGCTTCTTTACATAAAACTAAACTTGTACACCGTTCACGGGCACTTTTAGCTACATAGTTTTCAACCTAACATTACCTACATGTTAATTCGTATAAGATAATCTTTTTAATTGAAACATCCGTCGTCGTTTAATCCATAACATTTTATTTAAATACCCTTGTCTTCTTTTTATTATCAATAAAATTATCATCATCAATCAATATTTACTACTTGTCAGATCAAACTACATTAGGTACATCAAAATATTACCGAAGCAACCGAAGTCTAATATCGCCATCTATTTGTTAACGTACATACTTAAGAGTTAAGAAACGATCGAAACCGTATAGATGACTAGTATCTACAAATAAGAATATGTTATTTAATGGTCGGGTTTCGGAAGCTTCACGGTAGATGGCGCTATGAAAAACTTTCATGTTTGGTCTGCTTTGGCGGCGTCATATACATAATTATTATTATGTAAAATAAACTCCTTTCAGGCTCCTCTGTCTCAGTCAAATAATTAATAAAACCAAAGAGAGTTCTTTCACCACTTACAAATTGTACTATTAAATTACAAGTTTTATGTTTCTTCTAGTTTTCTCGTTCGTATAAAAAACAGTATAATTTGCGTGTTCTGCTTGTTATGGAAACATATCGTAAGCTTTTAAGTGTACTTTTTAGGGGCGCCGACTTCATAAAAATATTGGGGGGGGCTGGGGCGGAAAAATAATGTTATTTTTCTAATATTTTCTAACTAGCTTTCGCCCACGGCTTCGCCTGCGTGGGTATTATAGATTTTGAGATTATCGTTGAGCGTGCATGGAAATGAGTTTTTTTGAAATAAAAGTATCCTGAAAAAAAAAGCAACACCAGTTATAAAATATTGGGGGGGCTCAGCCCCGCTGATAATGTCATTGGGGGGGCTCGGGCACCCCCAGGCCCTATGGAGTCCAGGAGGTGGAGGCGCCAATGGTACTTTTGCTATTACAAACTTTATAAAATAATAAATACAATATATTAAAGAGAAATCGTAATACGAGTATATGCGATTGTGGATACGAATAATTGTGATTATAACTCTGTCAAAATAAAAGCTTTTATTTATTTGTTTATTTTAATTAGATCGTACGTGCAGTTACTTACTACATATGAAGCTTTAAAAAGTATTTTATGGGTCTGTTGTGCTCAATTGTTTTTATTAATTTCTCAAAGTAACATTGTTCAGTTCCATACAAAGTTGATAAATCTGTAGGTCATTTAACGGAAGTTTCTACAAAAGCTTTGCTTTGATTGATTTCGAGTGTTTGCGGATAAGTAGGTAGTTGGATAGTAGAAGGTTGACTGTAAGTCCAGATTGAAATAAAGAAGAAATTACATTAATTTTTGCTGCACAAGTGCACTGTTTTTTGGCGTTTAGATTTCTAAACGCCAAAAAACAGTTTTGTTTACGCCTCATGCTATATTATCTACTATTGGTCTTATCCACAAACTCAAAATTCCGTCGGATAGACTGTGGATCTGGTGAGTGTTGCAAGAAGTAGCTAGATGCTTGGCATTGAATAAATCAAACTAAGTGGAAACCTCTGGGGAGGGCTTATCAAAGGTAGGCTTCTTTAATAGTGATTATAAGGTGTGACTATTATGTGTCAAGTTTTATTCTCAAGAAAAGTAAGTTTTGTTGGCAAATGCGCAGTGGGCTAACTAATCACTTTCTATTATACAGGGTGTTAAAAAAAGTGCGTTTAAATTTTAAGGGGTTACTCAGAATCAAGTATTATATAGAATCCTGAAAAAATCCGCTCTTCAAATTCTTTTTTTTCAGTTTTTCATACAAATTCTTGATTCACTATTCAGATTTAGTATGAGAATGTGAAAAAAAAATTGAAGAGCGGATTTTTTCAATATTTTTCCTGGGTTCTATATTTGAATCTGGGTATCCTCTTAAAATTTCAAACGCACTTTTTAGGGTTCCGTAGCCAAATGGCAAAAAACGGAACCGTTATGGATTCGTCATGTCTGTCTGTCTGTCTGTCTGTCTGTCCGTATGTCACAGCCACTTTTTTTCCGAAACTATAAGAACTATACTGTTGAAACTTGGTAAGTAGATGTATTTTGTGAACCGCATTAAGATTTTCACACAAAAATAGAAAAAAAAACAAGAAATTTTGGGGGCTCCCCATACTTAGAACTGAAACTCAAAAAATTTTTTTTCATCAAACCCATACGTTATGGATAGGTCTTCAAAAATGATATTGAGGTTTCTAATATCATTTTCTTCTAAACTGAATAGTTTGCGCGAGAGACACTTCCAAAGTTGTAAAATGTGTGTCCCCCCCCCCGTAACTTCTAAAATAAGAGAATGATAAAACTAAAAAAATATATGAAGTACATTACCATGCAAACTTCCACCGAAAATCGGTTTGAACGATATCTAGTAAGTAGTTTTTTTAATACGTCATAAATCGTAAACCGCAATTTACCTTTCATTCAAGTTACAACGAACTACAAAAACTTTTATATTACTTATGTTACTTGCTGCTACGGAACCCTTCATGGGCGAGTCCGACTCGCACTTGGCCGCTTTTTTAAACACCCTGTACGAGGGTTGTTCCGAAAATTGTTAGCCACAGAGTAAATATAGACTCTTTTTTCTTGAAACTATTTTGAACTGACGGTAAATTTCAATACAATTCTCTTTGGTGAAAATCATTGGCCACCTATGTGTAGTTTTTTTTTTTCAATTTTTAAATGTTATCTGTCACTCTTCTTTTGTTTGCAACGATGGAGGTCTCGCGGGAAGCTTTTCGTGCTATGATTTTCTATGACTATAAACGAGGGTTAACCTTCAAGGAATTTCACGATAATTTACAAGCTGCTTTTGGGGAGTCCGCCCCTGCGTTAGCAACAGTTACATATTGGTTTCGTGAATTTAAACGTGGTAGAGAGAACCTAAACGATGACCCCCGACCAGGCCGACCGTCAACTGCAGTAACTCAAGAGAACGTCATCAGGGTAGAGTGGCTATTGCGGGAGAATAGACACATTACACATCGGGAGATTCAGGCTGAACTGAAGACTGGAATCACAGGCTGTTTCCACCATTCTGAATGAACACCTTAAAGTTAGGAAGATTGCGTCGCGATGGATACCTCATTCTCTCACCGAAGAGCAAAAATCCCGTCGAGTTTATTGGTGCCGATTTATGCTGGAAAAGTTTGAAGGAGGATCTTCGCAAAACGTATCCTACATCCTTACAACTGACGAATCTTGGGTTTATAGCTACGATCCTCTCACGAAACAGCAATCCACGCAATGGGTGTTTGAAGAGGACGAGTTGCCCACAAAAGTTGTTCGCGGTCGTAGCGTGAATAAAAAAATGATAGCGGTTTTTTTTCGACGCAGTGGACCAGTAGCAGTAATTCCGCTAGAAGACCGTAGAACAGTTACTAGTGAATGGTACTGCGAAGTTTGTCTGCCTCAAGCTTTCGGGGACTTGAATAGCGAGCGCCCAAGGAGCGGCGTCCGTGGCATTCTTTTTCACTAAGATAACGCACCCGCTCACACAGCTGCTAGAACCATCGACTATTTGACAACTTCGGGAGTACAAATGTTACCCCATCCTCCGTACAGCCCAGATTTAGCTCCATGCGATATCTTTCTATTTCCAACAGTAAAAAAAATGCTTCGTGGACGAAAATTTAACAGCGCAGACGAAGCCGTCGAAGAATTTCGCCGAATATTTTTCGACCTACCACAAGATACGTTTTTCAAATGTTTTGAAAGCTGGTTCACCCGAATGCATAAGTGCATAGGGGTTGGAGGAGAATATTTTGAAAAACTATAAATAAACTTTTTTCATATTCTAAGTATTTTTCATTTCACTAACTATTTTTGGAACAGCCCTCGTATTTGTTATGTTTAATAACTTTTCAAAAGAAATGAGTTGATGTAACAGATATTTCAGCTTACATTTAATCTTATTAAAGAAAATAGTTGGAAACTTAATTTCTTACTTTATTTCAGAAAAAGTTTTTTCTTTACAATATTTAATATAACATTAAATTATTTACACATTAATAAATAGGCAGTGGTAAAAAATATCATTAAGTCACAGTGTTAATCCTCACAGTGTTAATCCTCACTATTTAAATGCTTATCAAGTTATGTTTGCCTGCTTCAATCATCGTTTCGATTCAATGGGGTAGTAAATCCATTTAAATTCGTAACCTTTGAGCCCAAATCTAGGATCCTTTTCAGTTTCTTCCTTTGGTACATCATCCGAAAGAAGATCAAGAACTTCCTGGCTTATTTTTGGTCGGAAACCATTTTCATCGGCCACATAATCGATTCTTGTCCTGACTCCATTCCTGCCAGTTACAAAATAGTAGCCAACTTTAGTGCCGTCAGTGTAGCCTTCTTCGTGATGACCGTGGAATCCAACAGTGTAGTTGAATGTGTATAAAAGAAGTTTCATATCTTGTTTGTTTAACCCATTGGGTAAACCTTCCTTTTCACCTGGACCTAGGTGATAAACGTCTGTGTTTTTGTCAACTATTTGCATTTGAGCTGAAATCAGAGTAGGCTTTGAAGGTACAGAACCGTCTTGAGGATACTGAGCTAGTTCAAATTGTTTGGGGTTTCGTTCGCCGGGCTGTAAGTTTTGTCCCGGTACTTGATTGTAACTACCAGGTGAGTTTTCTGGATACTGGGGATTTTCCGGATACTGTGGGTTTTGAGGACTTTCAGAATCTTGTGGTGAATACTGCTGATTTTGTGGATATTGTTCATTTTCAGGGTATTGTGGGTTTTCTGGATATTGAGAGTTCAGAGGATACTGTTGATTTTCAGGATACTGTTGGTTTGTATCATACTCTGAATTCAGTGGGTTCTCTTGGCCTTGTGGATATTGATTTGCTGGGAACTGAGGTTGTTGTGAATTTTGTGGATACTGCGGATTATTGGGATATTGAGGGTTGTATTGTTGATTTCCAGAAACTTCAGCTACAGCGGTCAATGATGGTTCTGGAGTGGTAGTGGGAATGCTGCAGTGAGAGCAGGACTTCACCGGGGCTGCTGGTTCCTGCGGCACTGGCCCAGCTTGTGATGTCTGCTGGGCTGGTGCCTGTGCGATTGGACCGGCCTGCGACGACGACGACGGTGGGAACGGAAGTGAGTTCCCTTTTCTTGCAGGCGCAGTGGGATCTGAAATTGTGTAAAAATTTTCTTAACTGTATTCTTTGGTTAGTAGCAATAGCTATTAAATAAAAAAGTAGGTGTCAATTATAATATTTACTGATGAATAAAGTGTACTAACAGTGAGATCGAAAATGTATCGTATTATAATTTTCGTCTCCTATCATAAGAGTTAAGATCTATGTCGATTTTTAGTGCAATAACAAAAAATATACAGTATGGTGCAAAATTGAGTCAACAATCGAAAATTATACGTATATGAGTATCATAATTTTTACTTTTAGTATTTTATTAAAAAATAAATATATTAACATAAACTACATTCATTCACGAACAAATACATATAGACTTTATAATCTAAAATTTTAATTTAATACTAATTTTAAAATAATTTGTAATGGTTGATTTTTGCACCACCTTTTCCAAAGTTTTAAAATTCAATTTTTATATTTGGTTCAGAGATATTTTGCCCTTTAACAGCGATTAATCTGCTTTTCATACTTTTTACAAGTTGTTCACACACACTGCATGTTATTTTATTTCACTGATCTTGTATGCGGTCTCATAAAAAATTAAAATGTGATGGTGGTGAATTACATTCATTTACCAATCTACTTTTGAGATAAGCCCATAAGTTTTCGATTGGAAACAGAGCGGGACTTTGCGCTGACCACGTCAACACTTGAAACTTTTGCTTTTTAACAGTTTTTTACTAATCTTTAATTAATGTTTAGGGTCATTGTCATGTTGGCATATTACATCTTCCGCTGAAACTGACTGAATACGGCATATTTTCAACTGCTTTTATTAAATCTCTTTTAAGAATAGCTAAAAAATGAAAATGAAATGTAATCTTTTATTTGTTAATTTTCATACTGATGTCTCTTCCAGTTCCACCGACGTTCATCCATACTAAATCTAGTAATTTGGTGCACCAAAATAACAGATTTACTACGGATGGACGTCAGTGGAACTGAAAGAGACAGAATGAAACTTAACAAGTAAAAGATTACGTTCAGTTCGTTAATCTGGAGGTGGTAATGTCAAAATGTAGGGTTGCATTACAGCTTATGGTGTCGGACGATATGTATAATCGAAGGATATATGAACAAGGAAATATATTTAGCTATTCGTAAAAGGCATTAAAAAAAAACAGTTGAAAATATGCCGTATTTAGTCAGATTCAGGAGAAGAAGTGATTTTCCAACACGACAATGACCCGAAACATATGGCAAAATTAATTAAAATTTGGTTAAAAAGCAAAAGTTTCAAGTGTTAACGTGGCCAGCGCTGAAAAGTAGATTGGTATATGAATATGATTAACCACCATCAAATTTTAATGTTTGATGGGAGCGCATACAAGATTAGTGGAATAAAATCACACGCAATGTGTGTGAACAACTTGTAAAAAGTATGAAAAGCAGACTAAACGCTGTAAAAGGGCAAAAGGTCTTTGAACCAATATTGAAATTGAATTTTACAACTTTGGATGGTGGTGCAAAAATGATCCATTTAAAAATATTTTAAAGGAAGGGTATCGATAAGGCCTTATTTTCGCCCCAAAATAACGAAAAAAAAGATGTATACGATTTGATGTTTTCTTTATATATCCAGAAAGTAGACCTGATAAGAAAATATGTATATTAAAGAAAAAAACCTACAATTAATATTAGCTGTGGGACGCTAAACTTTGGTCTAACCGTGATTTTCGTTCAAAATGATACATTTTCAATAACATTAATTTTTTTTTTATATAGAGCGCATGTGAGAAGCACTTTCTTTTTTATATTATTTTAATGCTCTTATGTTACTGTACAATATATTTAAAAATTACATTGCTTCCACCCTGCGCTCATAGATAAATACAAATGAAACCATTTTACAATTTAAAAAGATTCAATAATATTCCATGTTTTTAATACAGAGAGCATGTAAGAAGCACTTTCTTTTTAATTTTATTGTAATGCTCTTATGTTACTGTACAATATATTTAAAAATTACGTTGCTTCCACCCTGCGCTCATAGATAAATACAAATGAAACTATTTTACAATTTTAAAAAATTCAATAACCTTTTTTCTATATAGAGCGCATGTAAAAAACACTTTCTTTTTTTTATTTTTATTTTTGCTTATGTTACTGTACAATATATTTAAAAATTACATTGCTTCCACCCTGAGCACAAAGATAAATGAAAATGAAACGATTTTAAAGTGAAAAAAATGATCATCTTATAAATACATAGAATAAAATTGAATTGCCACCACGGCACAAGCTTAATATCGTTTCGTTGTTTTGACGGTGACGTGCAGGAGTGACAGAGAATATATTTTTACATAAAGAATCGAGTGATATTTGAGAATATAAATTCAATCTAGGCATACAGCTTCTAAAATATACTCTCTTTGGATACAATACAGTTCCACCACTATAATACTCTAGTACTGTCAATGCAAAGTAAGGGCAAGACTTGTTGGTTGTTGCGCTCATATTGGGTCCGTAATCTGGTATTTAAGTAACTGCAGATATCAAGATCATAGTACCCAAAGAGTCCCGTGCGACTACAATTTATAATTTGATAAATGCAGATGTTGAAGGACGTGGGAGTGACGAGAATGAAGACTAAATGGGGAGTGTAGGATTAAAAATGTTGAAAAGTTTCGAAATTACCTAAATAAAGTTGATTAAATTCATGATTTCACCTTTTCATAAAACCTTCCTATAATAATAATATGAACTGCAAAATATATGTTAAATGAAAATATTCTGGCATATTATTCATTCCATATTACTATTCACTTTCATGCAAACCTAATGCACATATAAGAATATACGTATATCGGGGATGGGGCGAAAATAAGGCCTTATCGATACCCCTCCTTAGTGTTAAAATAGATTTTAGATTATAAAGTCTATATGTATTTGTTCGTGAATGGATGTAGTTTATGGTGGTATACTTCTTTTTTAATTAAATACTAAAAGTTAAAATTATGATGCTCTTATACGTAAAATTTTCGATTGTTGACTCCGTTTTTGCAAAATTAAAAACAATTAAAAATCAGAATGTAATATTAATAGACAATATGATTTAAAATAATATGCAAATTAAAAAAAAATGAGTTTGAGTTGGAATATAAAGCTAGAAGACTTTCTGTAAATATATTTAAGCACGATCAAGTTAAAGCTTACTGAATCGAGGCAGCGAAGATGTAAAAATTTACATGAAAATTAAATATGGACTTACAAGGCTTGACTCTGATGTTCTTCATAGAAAGAATCTTGAAGTTTCCATTTTCATCTGTAGCGTAGACTGTGACATGGTATACCCCATCAGCGGTGATGAAACCAAATTCACCCATTATAATTCCGTTCTCATCTGTAAAGTAAAAGTAAAATTTTGAAATTTAAAGAATCACGAGTAATTGGCATTTTAAGTTGAAAGGTTAAATATTGACAAATCGTTTATTCATTAGTATAATGTTTCAAACAGAAATATTAAAGACAAATTATTTTATGCTCATTAATTATTTATAAACACAACCGGGAAGGAAGACATTTAGCGATTTAGTCATACATAAATCATATACTTAGTGTTTGTTTAAATTAAATAGTTGTGCGAATTCGTAGTGACAAATGAATAAATTGATTTGTCTTCCTTAACAGCGTACCTATTTATTTGATTTTCACTTATGCGAATAAAGTCAACAGCTAACAGTTCAACAGTAGATGTCTTCCGGCTAATATGACGGTGAAGACGGGCAGTGATCTCATAGCCACGTCTTAATTTAACGAATCACGCGCACCTACGCTTTCTGAAGCCATAAAGTCTGAACGATTGGCATGTCAGAACTTTGGTTGTGTCCGAACTCTATTATGTCATTTTATTTGAATTGTAATCTGATATATGTTTATGGGTGGTCATTTTTTTGGTTTAAAAATATGGGAACTGGTAATAGCGGACACAACGTGACCGGTTGTCGTTAGCGACACGAGAAGTTGCTGGGCTATGGGCGTCGACTTGTCTACCATAAATTTGTGCAATTTACTTGTGAATGGAGCAGATATAATAAATTGTGTCTACAAGCTGCTTATGGTTTGCATAATTAAAATTATAGTTAAAGCATGTGAACCTCCAACGTTATGTTTATCAGAAACGACTGAGAAACTTATGAGTTTGTGTTAATGACAAAGCGCGATTGATTCAGTACTTCTTATACACCGTGAAATTTAATTTGTTGTGCTCCTGCTAACTGTGGTTTCTACTCATGAAACTGAATAACTTTGTCCACGGAACCTATAGTCAATTCGTAAAAATCTACCATCATACAAACGTATGAAGAGGTCATTTGCGAGTAGACTATGAGTTCCTTGGGCAAAGTTGTTCAATTTCATGGGTAGAAACCACAGTTAGTAGGAGAACAACGAATTAAATTTCACTCTGTATCTTATCAGTCGGTGAATGCAAAGGGTACATTCATATACAATCAAATCAAATCAAATCAAATCAAATCAAATCAAATCAAATCAAATCAAATCACCTTTCTTTTCATGTCGATGTTGCTCCCCGTCAATGGTGAAACCAAACTCATACGGTCGGTTTTCATCTGTGTAGTATTTGCTGGCTCCCTGGGCGTGCAGGAAACACGACAATAAGGTGAAGGTCACGAAGATGCTTCTAGTGTTGAACATCTGAAAATTAAACGTTTTACTTTTAATAAAACGATAATGGTAACATAACAGTAATTTGTTCATAACCCATATCGTCCTCAATAATGGAGTACGGATCTTTTCCACTGGGGCCCTGAGATAACCTAAATTGTATTAAACAGGATGTTTAAAGAAGTGTGTTTGAGATTTTAAGGGGTTACTCAGAATCAAGTACAAAATACAGGAAAAATAAAAAAACCGGTCTACAACTTTTTTCAGTTTCCCATACAAATTCTTGAATCACTAGTATGGGAAACTGAAATAAAAGTTTAAGATCGGATTTTTTTTATATTTTTCCTATATTTTATACTTGATTCTGAGTAACCCCTTAAAATCTCAAACGGACCTTTTTAACACCCTGTATAATAAAAAATAACAAAATGGCAGATCTAACGACACTCAGTTATCCAAACTCGATCAAGTCATTTAGGCTACAGGTTCAACCAAAGATACAGACGCACATACACCTGATAAACAGAAGCTAACAGAGTACAATATTTATGTATACACGTGGAGTCCATATAAAATAAACATTTCTGCTCATTTGATTGCAGAATAAATTGTCAGATTTGTTTTCTATAGAAAGACAAATATTTCTTGATGAGTATTAATTTACACCGTGCACACGTACGTACGTACTTGTTTCTAGCGTGGGATATTTAGAGTTGTTTTGGATGATTTTTTTGTTTAATTAATAATGAACATACAAGGATAATGCCTTATAAAGGTGTTACAAAATAGATATGCAGGTCCCGTTAAGTCAGGCTTAGTATGGAGTAGAATGAATGAATGAAAACACTTTATTGCACAACAAAACAGGAAAATAAAAACATAAACATAAAAAAGTACAGGTCGGCGGTCTTATCGCTAAAGAGCGATCTCTTCCAGACAACCTTTAGGATAGGAGCAGATGAGTACATCACAGTAAAAAAAGTTTTACGACTCTGCTGAAATAGAAAAAATAAATTTTGTGGCCTCTTCATACAAAATAGGCAGATCACAGCTAAACAGTTTGTTAAAAAAAAAGAGTAAAATTTTTATATGCAATACAGCAATAAATACATTTAATCTCTTTGGTGAGTATAGAAGTACCAGTTAATGAGTCCTAAACGTATTTGTTATACGGATTTTAAACTGTCTTTATACTTTTACGTGAAAATTAATATAAAAGTTTGAGTATTTTAATTAAATATTAATTTAATCATTGATTATTTCTAGAATATGTAAAACAACGTGATTTACCTTATATTATAGACACAGGATTATCAGCCAACGAGAAAAATCTTTACGACTTTGCTATACCTTAGATCCTTATTTATTGCATTTAAAGGCCATAATAATAAATAATAACGGACGATAGGTATAATGTCATTGAAACAGCCTATATTTAAATATTTTCTGTTAATTTTAGAGATCAAAGAACCTTTGATATGCATTTAAATTATTAATAGTTATGTTTTATAACCATTAACCACAGAAAAATTACATGTTTTACATTTTACACATATATTCGTAAATGAATATTATAGATATTTAATACAGAACAAACAGATGTGCTCATCAAATTGATATTTGTAGATGGGAATGAAAACATACAAAGTGCTTGGTCGAATCTACGACTATTATATCGGTAGTTAGGAGCGTTAGTTACTGAGCTACCGAGTCAGTTTTAAGATGTTGGTTGGCCTTTAACAATTATCTACTACAGATGAAACTCTCCTTGTCGTATTTTAGTTAAAACTATTGCCTTTTTTATTTGTTTGTGACTAGCTTCCGCCCGCGACTGTCTGCGTAAACTTCAGAATTGGGTCCAGAGATATAAAATGTTAAGGCAGCGCCATCTAGTGGCAAAGTAAAAAAATCTGCTTCTAGTTTTACGGGATAAAAATCCTATGTGTTAGCCGAGTGCTATATCTATCTACCTACTAAATTTCATCCAAATCCGTTCAGTAGTTTCAGCGTGAAAGCGAAACAAACAAACATCCACACTTTCGCATTTATAATATTATATTATATTGTAGTGAGATGAGATTTTGGTGCTTTTGCTTATATTAACCTGATCTCAGCCGTTGTTTTAGTTTACTGTTAAATAAAATGTGCTAAAAATACAAAAAAAAAATACCCAAAAAGGGGTGCGTCTCATTTTATATAAAAACGGGAGATATATTTTCATTTCAATAACGCTCAAATGCTATAATTATCACGAGATATACCAACAGATGATATAATTTTGTTGAATACAACAATTATAAGCTGTAACGATTACATTATATAAAATCGTTTGATATAACATTTATAATACATATCATTATTATCATATAACATTCTCGAGATATAATGTTCATAAGATATAATGCTCCGAGTGAGCCGAGAAATTACCAAGGTTTTATTTTCTATTGGCTTTTTTATGAAAATTCTACTATTCAGAATACATACAAAATTCTCACGGATTCTAAATAGGATGTGGGAGCGAGCGAAGCGAGCTCGGGAATTCGGAGCACCCCGACTCGGATGATTTAGGTTCGGAGCTCGCCTCCCCTCACAGTCGCCGTGTCAGGTTTCATTGATAAAATAACCACAGATCGACTGCTTGCTTGCATGTTTGCTTGCCTGCCTTCATGCTTGCTTGCTTTCATGCTTGCATGCTTGCTTACTTGCATGCATGCTGCTTGCATGCTTGCTTGCATGCTTGCTTGCATGCTTGCATGCATGCTTGCTTGCATGCTTGCTTGTATGCTTGCTTGCATGCTTGCTTGCATGCTTGCTTACGTGCTTGCTTGCATCTGGTGCTTTTAAACTTCACAAATGAAATTCAATTAATTTAGTATACAAAATATATTTTATAAAGAGTTCACATTAGTTATGTAATATTAACAACATTTTACACTTCCCGTAACGCTGAGTGTACAAGTCCCGCGTGGTAGGGACTTGTACTAGGTAGAAAAAAATTACGATTTAAAAGCATGTGTTAAGCATCTACTTAAATAAAATAAAAAAATGAGTTTGTTTTTTAACATTTAATTAAATTTAAATTAATTATTTTTCAAACTCAAGTTAGAGGCCAAAGCTCTTAAAAACTCGCATTCTGTATATTCCGACTTACGATTCAATATTTTGTCATCTCCGCTGTTATATCTTTTAAATTTATATCTAAGATATGTTATATGTTATCAATAGTAGGTTAAATGAGTCTTATATCATATGATTGTTAAATTGTATGTTTATTATATACAGCGTTTATTATACCTTATGAAATTATTCTTTTTAAAATTATATCTAGAGTTTATTATATCTGACAATCGTTATATTTAAGAAAATTATATGTTTGGTTTGTATATCTTCTAAATGATATATGTTTTGTATTTATAGATTCTATTACTTACCCCCCAAAAAGAAATCAGCTTTGTTAAATAATTCCTTTTTTAACAGACAGAGAAATAAAAACTATAGACATATACAATATAAGTCTACGAGGATAGATTTGTTCCCAACTAATCGGTGAAGTCTAACAAAAGCTTGTAAAACAGTTTGAATCCGTACTTATTTACATGAATAAATATAGGTTTTCTTATTAACTGGAACATTTAGATTAGTTTTATGGTGAGCTTATATTCTTTTTTATTAATAATATTATTTATTTATACGATACGAAACACCTGTTCGGCCGGTTTTTGGGAAGTAATCGCATATTTATTCATAATCAACGAGTACATAAAGTAAATCTTTAAACAATATAATCTTTAAACAATATAATAAACAATATATTATAACAATATAATATATTTTTTGTCAGAGGATCAGTAAATCTTTAAACAATATAATTTTTATCAGAGGATCAGTCTTAATTTATATATTTTTTAAATATTGCATCAGATTTAGTTTCTGACGAGATTCAACGCAAATCGATTTTGTCACTTGCCGTTGTAATATTCTTTTATAGGAACATATTACGAAAAAATTGCAACTCGATCAGCAGAGTAACTAAAGTTTGATCAAATTTTACATAATGTTTATACAGTATTGTAAATAAAATGTTTCATACTGATACTTTTGAAGGTAATAAATAAACAGGTAACAAAGTATTCAAGTATAGTATACAGAGAATAACAAAATATGTGATGTGAAGTAACGGTTAATTTTTACACAATGTAGTTAATGTAAAGTTTATAGATTTGTCATTTTTTTACGATCCTTGGCTGGTATTATTTTGAAGCTGAAAGTTTCAAACACAACTATAGGCATGTATGTAATTCGTAGTACTTAATTAATGAATTAACTAATATCTTTGTAGTTATTAAAGAATTAATAACATAAGTGGATTTTATGGTAGGATCTTTTAGTGGCTCTCTAAATGATCATGATTATTAATCTATCGATAAAGAAAATACGACGAAGAAATGTGATAATTTACTAAACTTTACCATAACGAACTAATATTGTAATTTATATTTGTAATATGTACCCAGTAGACTGCAAAATGAAAATTTAAAAATGTAGTCTTAAAATTTAAAATTGAGTTTAATTTTTAGTCAGTGATGAACATTTTTTTACTTCTTTACGCTTTATTTTCTAACTTTTATCAGACTTTATTTATTCCATATCTAGTTCATTGTTCAAGTAAATTTAATCTTCATTTAATTTTACAATTTTTTACAATTACAATTTCATTTCATTTTATTTTTTTAAATTTTAAATGAAAAGGATCGACAGGATCCGATACACTACACTGCGCTCCAAAACTCGTATAAAGAACGTCGGAGAGAAAGCTGCAAACCTCAAGTGGGATTGGGCGGGACACGTCTACCGCATGCACCCGGAAAAGTGGGCAAAGATTGTCACAAACAGGTCGCCGGAAGGCCGCAGAGGCCGCTGCAGACCAAGATGGAGGTGGCGGGACGAGTTGGATGGGTTCCTCGAAGACTGGATGGAAGTGGCCCGGGATAGAGATTTGTGGAAGAAGCGAGGGGAGGCCTTTGCCCTGCAGTGGGACACTAATGGCTAATAATAATAAGTAAATTTCATCAAATTAATAAGTAAATTTCATCAAATTAATAAGTAAATTTCATCAAATTTCATCTTTTAGTTACTACCGCAAGCCATTGTCAATACGGTTTGCACTCTTTTTTCATAAACATACACAAAACCAAACTAATAATGAATTGACGAACTAAGATTTGCTTAGCAACCAAGATTCGAAGTTATAATTATCATTGATAATTATCCAAAAAAAGAATTATCTTGATAATTACGAACCCTGTTAGTATCTGATAGTCATCAAATCATAAAAAAACGGTATTGTACATCATAATTAAATAAATACGTGACTTTCAACACCTTTGTAATTTAACAATACATTTCTTAGTAAAAGTAAATCGATTATTTTGAAAGGTCCACTTTTTGCACGACTATGAATCCTTTGGGAAAAGCTGATCGCTGGCGAACTAGCAAATCTAGGGATTCTTGATCAAACCTTAAGAAACATTTCGATAACATATACAATTCTATCTCAATTTAGTATTCGTTTGAAAATTTTATAATTAAAATATGTAATACAGAAACAACAAAATTGTCCTCCCATACACATATTCCTGATCGATAAAAATGGAGCATATACAGGGTGTTAAAAAATCTGCGTTTGAAATTTTAAGGGGTTACTCAGAATCAAGAATAGAATCCAGGAAAAATATAGAAAAAATTCGCTCTTCAATTTTTTTGCAGTTTTTAATACAAATTCTCGATTCACTATTTAGATTTAGTATGAGAATCTGAAAAAAATAATTGAAGAGCGGATTTTTTCAATATTTTTACTGGGTTCTGTACTTGATTCTGAGTAACCCCTTAAAATTTCAAACGCACTTTTTTTAACACCCTGTATATTATGTTCTTCCTAACACAATGATGCGCTACTCAATATACGGCAGTTCTTCATCAATACCGTTCTCTACGTTTTTGGAAATTGACATTGACAATATACGAGTATTTCGCAGGAATATCGCAAGGAATACTATTATCGATTAGTTTAAAATTTTACACAATTTTTAAAATGGTAACCCCATGGTATTAGTTACTACCGAAAGCCATTGTCAAATTGCAAAAAGCGTAGATTATTTGGAAGGATTCCTTTGAAAAAACTGAACTATTAATTTTAAAAGCCTTGCCGGGTGTATTAACGTATTAAACTGAATATTTTTAACTAAAGAAAATAAAAAATAATAAAAACTCCATTAGTTAGACTCCATAAATATCTGATGACCTGGATATCCGATTTATTTTTTTTGTAAATTAAAAAATAAAGGTTCATTCTTGGGGCGACTGATAGTTTTTACTGAGTAAAATTTACACACTAAAACACGTAGTACTATTGAATCTAGTACCTACATACCTTGTGATGGTTTATCCTAAGGCGGTGCCGGTGGTTGGAGTTCGCCGGCCGCGGCTGTTGCGCAAGAGTTCGCACGCGACTGCGTCCGCGCTCATATAACTTAATTTATTAATACGCTCTCGCACAGATGAGCCTATCCGATACGCGTGACGTAGCTTTACCTAACCATTTTGCATAAAGATAATATAGCTAAAAAGAGAAGTTATTGAAAAAAAAAATAGAAATAAAGAAACACAAAACAACAGAAGAAAAAGTAGTGCCTTCATTTCTGATCGAGTGTCCACAAATTCCAAAATTCCAGTCCGGACTTGGCCCCCGTTTATTAAGTATGGGAAGAGAACCGTGGCCTTGCAGTGGGGACTATACGGTTTGTTAACAAAAATATCTAAAAATTGTTATATAATAACGCTATTAAAAAAAAATACACTCAAACATCTGTGATATCAACGACGTTTAATAAATAAATTTTACGTGTGTGAAACGATAATAATAAATTATAAAAAATATTTGTCGAGAAAAAAAAACATTTTCTTCAATATGGACATTGGACATGGTTGCATATACCAACTGGGTAACTAATTTAAAAAAATGTTGTGAAATCGACCTGACAGAAAGGCTTTATACCCTTATAAAGAAAAAGTAACTATCTCTCGAAATGTGTCATTATTAAAAAAATATGTGTTTTCACACTCACATTTTCTTTTAATATCTCCAGCCTTGATTTACTGTTTTCGTGATACTTTAAATAGTAAAAATGCACATATCATTTTTTCTTTAAAAAAATCCGATTTTAATGGAACTTTATACAATGTTTATTATTCCCAAAAAAAAAACCTGATTACCTACTGCTATTGTTCTGCTATTGAAGTGCTACAAGCTACAACGAGATATCGAATTACTCACCATATTTAATGTACATACCTTCTTACTTAGTGACTAAGTACGCTCAGCTAACTAAAGAGTATCTTGGCGTTACCAAATAACGTCACTCATATTTGCCAATCGGATCTTCGGGGGGTGTTTGAGTACTTTTACCCTTCGCCAACCATTGATATTGGGAACAACGTCCCATAATAAACAACGCAGAGCGACTAAAGATAACATTTTCACTCAAAATAATTATTTAATATAAGATGATTATAGTGAACATGGTCTTAGTTATTCAAGAAAAACAAAATTTTATAGTTTTTAAATTGACTTTTCGAGTCTTTATGCTGTTTTGCATAAGGTCGTAGGATAATCAAAATCATTAGCTGTATTATTTATAACATCTGCGGTTTACTTGACAATTAAACCTACACGTTTGATTATTAAAATATTTGATAAGATCATTCAAATTAAATATTAATACAAATAAACTATAATTTCCTAGACAGACATGTTTGGAAATGTCATAAGCTATATTAATGAAATATATGTTTAAAGTTCGATTCACTCCTTTGGATCGCTTAATACCTTTAATTTATATCGCACTTTGGAATATACAGGCGATTATATTATAATTAGACTGTCTTATAAAATTCATTAAGATTACTCACGGTATTTAGTTCGTAAAATGTGTATTTGAAGTCAAACCACTTTTAGTGGCACTATTATAAATATTTGCGAAATTTCAATATCAATAATTTGGATAGCATACTTTATTCAAATGTGGTCTATCTATTTAAATATAGTCCCAGAAACACGATTGGACATACTTTACTACATACTTTTTCCATCAAATCAGGCAGTTGAAAACACTAGACTTATAAATATGGCTTCTTTTATATAGACTTATGTTTCATTTCAAAATAGAGACTGGTTTCTAAACTATGGCATTTTTATCAGTTTTACCTTTTTGGGAAAATTTATCGCAATGACTGTTGCTAGCGCTGTCTTAATCTATTTTGAATTGCGTTTGCCTCGCCCATATCATTCTTCAACTCCTCATCTTAGTAAGTAACATTTTATTTTATTAGTAATATATCTGCCATACTAATATGAATTATTGTAAAAATATATATTTTTCAGCTCGGGGTCATTTCTTATGCAGTGCTCTTGACATCTCGAGGGGAGCTGACACTTCTACACTAGTGGCAGAGGTCATCGTAATATTTACCTTACAATTACCAGAATGCTATCAAGGTAAAATTTTATGATGAATGGATAGCGAAACGAACATCCGATAAACATAGATGTGTGTGATTCTTGAAATAACCACACTCGACATTATTAACCAAACTATTTGTCGCGTTATTAATTAATTCCGCAGTTTTTGTCACGAACTGTCAAAGTACGGTCGCGATCATAAACTCAGTCCGAATTCTAAAACAAAATCCAATGCGGTAACTCGATCGACTTTTACGTTTACGTGTTACGTACACAACTGCTTTAGAAATCATTAGAATAATTTTCGGTTTGTTCATCAGAGTAGTGATAACAGTAAACGTATTGGCCATGGATTGATTCAACGGCGGCGGTTTGAGACTTAACAGTTAGTTAACTTTTTATTAAATATGGAAACGAGAAGGAAGCAACACGTTTAAGCTAAAATTAAAGGTGGGTGGTTTGCATTTTTTTGCAGTATATCTTAAGTAAATAATAAATGATAACACGAGAAAAAGTTGCAAATGATTGTTACAAAAAAAACCAGTCAATTAATTAAGAATAACCAGGCAACCGCATGATCGCACTTTTGAACGCGACTGTACGCATACACATTTGCTTTGATAATAACTACGATAGTTTACGTCAAAAATCATTCTCGATAATTCTGAGGCGAATAATTTTGAATGCGTGTGGTAGGATCTCAATAATCACAAACTTCTACTTTATCTTTTTACAAAATATTATCTACGTACTTACTTTGTTTGTTTGTTTGTTTATTATTATGTTTAATGATAATTTCTTCCGCGTTTTTTTTCAGTAAAATTACGTCATTAAGTGAGCCTTCTGCGGATGCAGTTTTGTTTCCCTTGTTTATGTGTCATTCTAAATGAATCGGCTGAATACCTGCTACCTTTAAATATAACGTTAACAAGCCTTCGTTGCAAATTTGAAAACAGCGCCTAAAAATAATATTTCTCTCTCTGTGTGTGTGCGTGTGTTTGTTTGTCGCCATAGTAAAAGAAGCACTTTAGTTTTTTCAAATTCTCTAACGATTTTGTTAAATACTATAATATACACTTTTTATACAATACTAAATGATATGATTTGATACTCCGAATATAATTATTAAGATACCTCCCACACAAACCGAGGTTAATTGATTTTGATGAAACTGTAAGTATTCTTCTTATCGTGTGGCACATTTTAACCGTCCCGTCCTATCCACAAGGTATAGACGGCGGTTGCCTGGTGTTGCCTGGCATCACCGCGGTCACGTGTAGAGCATATAGATTAACACCTACGGACGTGTGCAACGCGACCATCATACACATCTAGAAATCAGATGTGCAGGTTTCCTCACAATGTTTTCCTTCACCGTTAAAGCAGTCAGTATGAAAATACACGTAAGTTTCGAAAAACTTGGCCAGGATTTGAACCCGGGACTTCAGGTTAGGAGGACGTATCATCGAATGTTAGGTTATCGAGCATGACTGTGCATCAAAGTACTGAAATTATATTAGTCTGTCAAATAAGTTTAATCGTAAACACCGAATCGACACCAATATCTGCTCTCGTCTCATGCATTTTATTGGGATTCTATATTCAAAGGGTGTTAACGGGGCCCTATTACTAACAATAAGTCTTCGTCCATCCGTCTGTTTGTCTTACCTTTATATCTTATAAACCGTAATGGGCAGGTTGATTTTTACAGAATAAATAATTTAATGGATGGAAAAATATTTAATGGATATGATAAAAAATTAAAAACAAAAAGTAAAAAAAATAAGGTATAAATGGAACGTAATTTTTCAATGTATTTTTTTTTGTGCGAGTAGGACTTCGATTTCGAAATGAAACATAGTTATTTTTATGAAAAATAGATCTGAAGTAATACAGATATGAATGGAGGCGTTAAACAAGAAAACTTCAGAACAAAAAATGCGTCAATACCAAAACGACCTACTCAAATTGACAACTCTACTTGGCCAGAACGATGAGCTAAGGTCTAAGCCACCCTAATTCGTAGTTAATTTAATTTTACTTTTAGGGTTCACTACCCAAAGGCCAACGGAACCCTATAACTAAGCCTCCGCTGTCCGTCCGTCCGTATGTCTGTCAGCGGGCTGTATCTTATGAACCGCAATAAGTAGACAGTTGAAATCACAGAGTGTGTATTTCTGTTGCCGCTATAACAACAAATAAAATATATATATAAAAAAATTAAAATTAAAGGGTGCTCCCCTACTAGAAAAGTATTTTTTTTTGGCGTTTTTTGCTCGATCTTAATAATGGAAACATGTAGATGCTTGAAATGCTCACAGAGTTTGTATTACTATAGTCACAATAAAAAAAACAAAGGGGTCCCCATACAAGAGTTATTAATACGAAAAAGTTTGTGTATTACACGCGTTGACAAGTGTTGGTTTATTATTAAAATTTATATGGGTTTTGTTTAGGGACTTACTTTAATATCTTACAAAACTGGGTTATTAATTTAACACAACGCAGAGAAAATAGACGATAAACTATTTTTGGCTATTATAGTTTTGCATTATATCTTTGATATGCGAGAAGAATGGGTTCTTTATTTTTTAAAGTATTTTAGATTTGTTACACTACCAAAGGGCATTCTGTGTACCGACTACCGCAGTAATTAATCTGATGTAGGAAATAAGGTCGGTCACGACTGACGACACTTCGGTCACGTAAGTCTATAGTTTACTTGATTTGTGACTGAACTGCGTTTCTATCTCTCAGTATCTTTAGTCGTAAGCCTATTGTATTCAAATTAGTAGGTAAGGTATACGGGGTATAATCGAATACCTAGGTGTAGAACAACAGCAAACACATCGTAAATTTAATTTATGAAAGAATATGATAAGGCGCTATCTAGAACAAAATATTTTCTGCATCTCTGATCTTAGAACTATTTGACAAATTGAACAAGTTTTATTTTTCGATATTAATTTATATGAATACTTTGAAAATATTCTTGGGTTATAAAGTAAAATCGTAGAACAAAAGCTGCTGAGTATGATGAGGAAAAGACCTAGATAACGGGACCTACACCAATTTCATTACCTCCTGTAAACCGAATCTTAATTTTACAGTAAATTCTTAGAATATGTTGAGATAGTAATGAGATATAATTAAGATGCAAAAAGTATTTTGTTCTAGCGCCTTTTAATATTTTTCTTTAAATTAAAATAACACTGTGTTTGCTAGTGTCTGAACCTTAGGCACTTCAAATACATTGAGCATTATTTATGAACTATATCTACGCTATCATATAAAAAATATTTTAGTATCAAAAAGGTACTTTCTATTATAAAATTTATAAATAAATTAAATATGAACTAAGTAAAGGAAGTTATATTATTATCGAATCCAAACCTCCAAACCAAATACAAAATGGCACGTACGACGTACGTTGTGTCAGAATGTGGTGATCCGCAGCATGCGCTTTTATTACAATTTAAAAGAGTCGAAGTTTGAGAATAGTTATAAAAATATTACGAGGAGAGAAAAGGTAAGACAATTCTATCGATTGGGCTGTTAAAGTTATTGCACCTGTTTTTGGGAACGCATAGAGTCATCTTGGTGAACTACCTTTCAAAGCGATAAACAGTACCTAAACTCGACATACTAATGTATGGTCGTTTACGGTAGGAAATTAAAGATAAACAATCAGGTTGCTAAGAAAAAACCACTCGGTTACCGCATTTTGTGGTAACCAAGTTTTACTATTTCTGAACTATGAGAAATTGTATAAAAAAATGCTTACTCGCTCACTGTAAACTTAAAATGGCATGAAAATTTTCGAAAAACCACATTAAACCTCGTCATTTTAAAAGTGTTATTCTCGGATTCGCCATTTTTCAGTTACGCGTTTTGACATTCAAGTCAACGTTCGCAATCACTCTCCTGTAAAATCCATGGCTCAAATTCGAGATTGTGGATTGCCTCACCCGGCTAACTCTCCTGACTTGCACTGAAAAAAAAAGAGATGGAAATTATTTTGCGCCAAGAGATTCTGATATCTTGGATTTATTTCTTACTGCAGAAATAATATTTGTTATAAGGAAAGTTTCGACTCTCACAATAAAAATATGACATCCTTGAGGGCCGATTCAAGAAACTCATACTCTCCATTGAAAAAAGTTATTTCATGGTGCATATATGAAACTTTATTTTCTTGAATGAAAGAAATTATTTTACCGTGTGGCACCATCAGAATTTCATCCGTTTCAGAATCTGAAAAAACACTTTGGTGGTCTGAAAGTAGCGTTCTCGAGTCGGGATCGATAATTTTTAAATTAATATATTTCATTGCGCCTCTACTTACGTTGAGTTCTAGGTACTACACCATACCATACGGTCTTCTTCTCGTGAAAAATAAATAATTAACAAAAAAAGAGTTTGACATCTCTGTATTGGGCAGCTGGCTGATAAGCTGATCAACTCGTTAGGAGGTAGAAAAATATGAAACGAGGCCTTGACTTCTTGGGGATAGTATTTTTTTTACTGTTTTAGAAATAGACGGCGCAGTTTAAATTAGTTTCAGCTGATTGGATTAATTAGACTTAGACTTTAGATTGGGGTGCTACTTTGATAGCATTAAGTATGGCTTCTATATGTGATATTAAAATATTTTCACCAAGAAACCTTAGGTCTCCGTAAAAATATTGTCAGAGCTGATCGATCTCGACAAGAGGTTTTTTTGCGAAATTATAATAGGTCTTTTAGGGAGATTCCTTTAAAATATCACTAGTTTCTTTCCTATCGAGTACTTTGTTCTTCTTCTTTTTATTGAGTGGCAAAATTTAATCGTTATATGACAATCAGGGCCTAGCTTGATTTACGGTAACGTCTAGGGCATTTATATTTACACTTATGGATGTGTGCAATGAAACCTTAATACAAAGTATTAATCGGATTTCCAGTTATCTGTTAGCCAATCGCAAAAGCAAACGGAAAATCAAATTTTTTGATCTCATCAGATTTTAACCCGAGATTAACCAGTGTAGGAGGTTTGAGTCATTCGCCGTCAATGCTTTACTGTACTAATATTAATATCCTAATTCAATACATGAAGATTTTTTTTAATTTCATAACTTTTTAGTTGTCCAGACACCTGGATTTTAGTTGTATTGTTTACAAAGATTTCGTCATGTGATTTTGTAAGAATTTTAAATAAATGTGACACAATGAAGGTCCTCGGGCGCTCTCCGAGTCAACAATGCTTGAGTATTATTCGTTACGCAATACTACATCTCAGGTGACTACTGCATCTTCATTGACACTTGTCTAATGTTCAAGGTTTATAATTTCGCACTTCTTGTGTTTACTTTATTTGATACGTACAAAAAGGAGATTTCAGGTTTGGTAAAAACTAGACTTAAAACTCGCATATCACAACAGTTTACCACTCTGGGTCGACAAGATCTACCTCTACTAGGACATTCCTATAAATATCATGTGCGAATTAACCTGAGTCCGTCAAACCACATTGTTAAGACTAGAGAATCTGTAAAAAGAAGCATACTGTAACTACCAAATATTTCATTTTCGAAAAATAAAACTTTGTTGATACATTGAGCAGTGTGCTTTTAATTAAAACAAGTACAAAAGCATTGTGACGTACTGTTGACTGTGACGTAGAACATTAAACCGAATCGTGAATTCAAAGACTGTACTCTTAGAACACAATCAAATGATAGCAACCATAAAAAGTATGATTAATTGAAAGACGTGCTGAAGGTTACATACAAAATATGTGTATGTTTTAAATATTTATACATTTGATGATGGATCTTCAGATCTTGCGTGCGCTGGCATTTAGGTGTTTACGAAATAACCATCGAACGTCTAAGTGTTAAACTATACTTCTGAGACTAATGTAGGCAACAACTAAAATGGCATTTAATGGCCGGACAGAGGTAATGCCTCTCAACAAGATGTGCAATTGTTTAATTGCATTCCTCGTAGGTGTGATATGTGTGTGACGGTTTTGAAATCTCTGACTAAATTCGACAACCCTTACTCTAAAATCAATTAACAAAGTAATGGTGAATTATACACAATATAACAAAACAGATAATACAAATATAGGGCCCGTTTACTGAGGTTTTTGCTTATCATACAGTTTTTTATTATTACTCAACTTTTATTCTGCGATTTTGATCAAATCGCAAAAAATCAATTAGAAAAATGTGCATATGTACCTGTTGTTAATGATTTTAGCTAAGAGTTAGACCAGAAGTCGTTAGTACTTTAAACTGAAGCTCCGTTGACAAGTTCTACACGTATTTTGTTACAGCCTGTTTAGTAAGAACATACTGCAAGTACTAATAATATGTAATGGTTCAATGTAATGTCGCTTTAGCTAAGTGTAGTTGCGGATTTCGTTAAGCAATATTGACTATGTTGTTGTTCTTACGGCAGTTTTTGCAACTTACAATAAACGTTAAGAATTGCGAGGCACTGAGATAAAGTCATCGTTTTATGATTCAATAATTAAAATGGGCATAGGAGTAATCGAGCATAGAAATACTAAAAACAGTGATGACGTAGATTGATTAAAAAATATATCAATAATTTATGGGAAATTATTTCAATATTAAATAACAATGATGATTCTTACTAACATTATTAGCTCACTACTTCCTATTGCTTGTAATGCTTTTCAAAATAAACTTACAAAGCTTTATATGTAGTTGCTCCTCATTCTATTAATTTAACTTACACAGAGATTTAATAAAACAAAAATATAATAAAAATTAGTTTGTCTTTATTTATAAGTTTTCACATAGAAACAATTCTTATTGAATCTATTGAAATACAATTATTACAAAAGTACAAAAGAAATTCATATGGCACAAGAATTTAGAGACAGTGATCCTCCATTCTATATGCTTTCAGGTACTGAAACATGGAACTGAGATCGAATGGTCACCGAGCTGGCCATGCGCGTGCGCACGACTTTATTGAGGCCACTAAGTAAAAGAGAGGCTAAAAAGTCCAGCTTCAAACACATCCGAAGAAAACCAGTAGATACTAAGGAGCACTTGATTTCCATTTGATGTGGTTGCGACTGGCTGAAGTAATCGTAGATGATTTATACGTCATCTGTTTATTGTCCAAGGGAGGTCTTGGGCTGGAAGCCGTTGGGACCGGCGGTGAAGGTGACGGTGTAGTGTTTGCCGTCAGGAGCTACGTAAGAGTATTGTCCGTTTACGGTGAGGGCAGCGTTCTCTGATTGCGGGTTGTCGAGTTTACCCTCCTCCTGTCGGGAGGTACCGTCACTGGTTTCGTACCTGTTGGTGAAATTTTTAAGAATAAATATATGACACACCTTATTGCGTAACTTAAAACTGGAAACTATACAATAATACTTCTTATGTATAATAACAGTCTTATCACAAAAACGGTCTATTCCAGGGAACCTTTGAGTGAAGGTTAACTCAAAAACATAATTTAAGATTGAGTTACAAGGATTTCGAGATAACTGCAAAGCAACTCGGATAAATAAATTTTTAAAGCACGAGAAGTAGCCCAATATTAGCATATAATATCACTTAATCATAGGAATGCTAAATTTCCTTAATTTTAATAAGTGTATACCAGGGACACAGGATTGGCAAGAAGGCACGGTCTTAAGGTTTCTGCTTTAGAGCACCGGACCAGCAATGAGGGTTACCAGCTTAAATACTCTTTTTTTCTTATCACTGTCGATGCCGGCACGGTTGTATGTAACCATGAAACTTACGCGAAGCTATAGCCGTCGGATTGCACATCACTGTCGAAACGCAAGATCTGCACCTCCTGCGGGTTCTGTTGCGGTGCGCTGGCGCACAGGGCCGCTACCGCGCATAAAACTGTCACCTGCGCACAATTTAAACATAGTACTATTCGTTTAGGGATGTGTAATATTGTTCATTAGCTATCGTTAATCTATCTATCGATGACTATTTTTATTAATTCACTTTAGGTACTGCTATTAAAAGCTTGTAAAGATTTGAGTTTCAAGGTAGTTTCGGAAGTTTAGTTTATATTATATGTTGCGATAGCCCACGCGACTTTTTTGCCATAGCTCACTATCGGGAAACCTTTATTATTGTATTACAGAGCTTTACATAAAGTCACGTCACATTTGCGCAACAGTTGTAATTTTGTAGACAAAGTTTGTGTACAAAAAGTTTAGGTTAACACGGAATTGACCTTAGCTAATTTGATTTTTTTCTCTTTAACAAAAAAGCAACTCACGTATTTGAGCATGTTGGTTTCTATTCGTGTTGAGCACAGACTAACGAATGAGTAACTAGTGTAGGTCGTTCGTTTTATATGTATTGTGAGGTGCATCTTGCAGCTTCTGACATCACGGAGGATGGTCCCCGCCGCGCACTCTGGCGCACTTCACGGACCTCCATCTTTTTTGTCGTCTTCACGGACGGCCACAAATCAAATTTATTAAGTCTTTTATTTATTAATAGTTTCTATTATGTTGTATAGTTGATAATTTTTTTATTGAGTATTGGGTTTGGACTTCTGCTATTGCGAAGGTGAGTTTTGAAGTAATTTGAGTTTTTTTTTCTACTTTGGGTAACTAAAGCAGTTTTTTGTCATAAAAATATCTGAACGACGAAATGGACAAGTAAAATTTTGTTGCATCTTAGTGCAAGGTTAATCGAATCCCGAAAGGTTTGCACACAAATATATAGTTTTTTGAGAAAGAATCATTCAGACTGTTTTTTTTTTAAATAGCTTTAAGGTTTTTATCAAAAACAAAATTATGAAATCGTAAAACAAAACAAGATTAAAAATTATTTTCATTTACAAGCCGATAATTACTCAATAATTGAATCTACTATTCATTACATTTAAGATAAACGATGCTTCTTACATAATTACAGTTATAATAGTGGGCATTATAATTAATGAATTTTGTCAGACTTAGAATTAGATACGGTGAAGAAACTAAGTGAAAACACAATCGACTCATTTGAAGTCTCATGTCATTGTTGTGATGACGTATGTTTGCAAAAGCTCCATACCTATTCAAGTAAATTGCGTTATGCTTTGCCTGACTGTGTCGGTGTCCTAGTGGAGAGTGCTAGAGTTGTGGGTTCGAGTCCAATCTAGGGCCAGATTCTGTGGGCTTGCTCTGTGTCATGTACTTAATAATTTATATTTAAATGTGTTTCTATTTCCGGTTCATTTACTAAAGAAAAATTTACGACCGTGTGTAATAATTTGCTCCTTATGATTATCTATAACAATACCATGACTGACTGACCGACTGACTGGCAATATAATATATAATAATATAATAATAATATTGGGGACAAATCACACACGGTCATCTGGTCCCAAACTAGGATTCCCTGTGCTATGGGAACCAGAGACTGATATACATACACATATACATTTAAATACATACATATATAGATATATTACACCCAGACTCAGAGCAAACAATTCTGCTCATCACAGAAAAGTTTGCCCTGTGTGGGGATCGAACCCACGACTCTCGGATCAGAGGTCAGGATCGCTAACCACTTAGCCACCGAGTCAGTCGGCTAGCGGTTATTTGTATGAAGATAAATGCTTTGTAAAGTTACGATGTTAAGTTTATTTTAAAATAAATGAAATAATGCGTCATCTCCAAGGACGGTGAAATAGGGTGTCAAATTTTGTATAGAAAATTGAATTTCCAAGAGGTTAAATGGGAACTTTATATCCCGTGTCTATACGAAGTCGTGGGCGCCCCTTTATCTCACTTCTCACTTATTATATTATATATTATATTATATTATATTTATTATATTATATTATATTATATTATATATTATATAATTATATTATATTATATTATATTATATATTATATTATATTATATTATATTATATATATATATAATATTATAAATGCGAAAGTATGGATGTTTGTTTGTTTGTCAGTTTGTTTGTTTATTTGTTTGTTTGTTTGTTCCGCTTTCACGCCGAAACTACTGAACGGATCTGGATGAAATTTGGTAGGTAGATAGATAAAGCACTCGACTAACACATAGGATACTTTTTATCCCGAAAAACTTAAGGGTTCCCGAAGGAATGCTTAAAAACTAAAAATTTCTAGATTCTGAAGTCCACGCGGACGAAGTCATATTGAGTTATATTGAGAAAGAAGTAGCTTGACACCAGTAAATAACGTATACTCATAGTTAAATATAATTACCCGTAATTACCAAGTACTACGAATTTATGTTTAGTTAGGTACCTAAATACATGATGTAGTACTTAAATCATTGCTTTATGAGAGTGAGCTAAACAAAATATTTTTTATAAACTTTTTCAATGTACACTTGTTTAAACTACCTGGTGCCAGCGAATTCGTCTGCGTAGAAGTTGGTGTGCCTCCTCAAAACTGTATCTCATTTATTATTTTGCCTACTTATATTATTTATGCATATACGTATACTTACCATACATTTCAAAGATAAAAATAAATCTAATATAGATACAACCCTTTACAATTTTGTTGTATTATGTATAAAGCCTATCTATTGAGAGATATATGATTCATTATAATATTGTATGTATGTATAAACTACTATATACCTACCTATTATAAGGAACCTTCATTTATATATTTTTTAATTCTTTTTTCGTTCTGAATTGATAGAGTATTTAAATTTTTTTAATGCACTATACATACATACATACAACAAGTAACAAAACGGTGTATAAGTAACAAAATTAATTAAAAATAATATTTTTGCTAGCTATTCAAAACAATACTAGCATTTGATTATTCAAATGCTTAGGTGGTTAATTAAATGGCTATTAATAAAACATATTGAGATGAGGTAAATAAAAATCCGACCAAGTGCGAGTTGGACTCGCGCATCGAGGGTTCCTTATCCGTACAAACTTGTAGGTATGTAATAGATCGTGGAATTGCTCTAACGAAAAGAAACTGGATTGAGGGACAATCCTTGGAAAACTTTGTTCCCATACATCGACATAGGTCGCAGTCAGTTTACCGACTGCAATTAACCCATTGCCACGCTAATCTTTGACAAATCGTGCCCCCACCGCCAACATCGGCTCCAGCCGGCAAAAATGTTTGAAAATATCAAATTCTGGCGCCTGTGGCACGGAAACCGGTTGTCGGCCCTAGCCGACTGTGTCGCTCAAAGGCTTAAGCGCAAAACATTTTTGTGATGTCACAACAAAGTACACCGCATGTACCGTATAAAAAAAACATCGGTGAATTTTAATAAAAAAAGGTGACAAAAAATGATCAGCAATATTTTAACTGTGGATTAACTCATCAAACTGAACAACTTTCCCCAAAAAACTCATGGTCAAAAAGCAAAAAGGTTTTTGGAATCTTCATACAAATCCGTTCAAAAATTTTTTGTACGTGGGAAGTTCAAAAATATTTTTGGTTTTTGACCACGACTTTCTTGGGAAAAGTTATTCAGTTAGATGAGTAGAAGCCACAATTAAAATATTGCTGGACAGTTTTTTGTCACCCTGTATATGCTACGTGTTTTATGGACACATAAAATATCTCAAAGGGCAATACAATCCTATGATTAGATATTCAGTAAAAAAAGCATCTAGGTATTTGTTCCATACTAAAATGTATGGAGAAAAAATTAAAGTGATCTGTTTTGAACGAAAAAAGTCTATATTTTACTATCAAATTAAATGTTAATTGATCAAGTTCTCCAAAGAAACTGTTCGAAAAAGTATTGGGTTTGGAATTTAAAGCATTTCTTTTTATTCATTTATTTCATATAAAATACCCAATTCATTTTTACGAAAATAAACGATGAATTTTAACAAAAATAATATATGTTACGTGTTTTGATGAACACTTAAAAATCCCTGAAGAACAATAAAATCGTATGATAAATTTTTAAGAAAAATATATTTTGTAAAAAATCATCTAGGTATTCGTTCCATACTAAAATGTGTTGAGGAAAAATTAAAGTTATTGTTTGGAACGAAAAATAAATGTGTATTTTTAATCATTACAATGATGTCAAGTTTTCCAAGGAAATGTTTTTCGTTCTAAACGATACCTTTACCTTTTGATCCATGTATTTTAAAGGAACGAATAGGTACCTAGATGATTTTTTACAAAATATTTTTTTTTCTCAAAAGCTAATCATAGTATTTGTGTTGTCCTTCGAGATTTATTATGTGTCCATCAAAACACGTAACATATATTTTTTATATTTAAAATCACCGATGTTTTTTTCCTACATTCTATGCGGTGTACTTTTCGGTTTTCGGATATTTCCCTTTACTTGTGCTAAAATATATTGCTTCTTGCCAAATTTCATGATTCTAGGTCAACGGGAAGTATATTATAGGTTTTGATTCTCTTGCGAGTGTCAGCATAAACGACTATATCTTTTGATTACGTTGATGTAGAAGATAGATGTTTTCACAGCTTCAAGGGATTGAAGACCTAACTATTTGATATCAATTTCAACTTGATATGTCCATGAGTTCCTAAAAAAAGCGGCCAAGTGCGAGTCGGACTCGCCCATGAAGGGTTCCGTAGCAGCCAGTAACATAATATAAAAGTTTTTGTAGTTCGTTGTAACTTGAATGAAAGGTAAATTGAGGTTTACGATTTATGACGTATTAAAAAAAACTACTTACTAGGTATCGTTCAAACCAATTTTCGGTGGAAGTTAGCATAGTAATGTACATCATATATTTTTTTTAGTTTTATCATTCTCTTATTTTAGAAGTTACGGGGGGGGGGAACACACATTTTACAACTTTACGATGATGATTATTGTTTTGATTCTCTTCTGGTCACGACTGAAATACTATAAATAAAGTTCATCTTTAAATTATATTAATATTATTAAGAATTAGATACACTTGCGTAGGGTTGCAACGATGCTACCTCATTATCATTATGCATCGTTGCTCTTGTCATTTTTATTGATTTTTAATTATTATCGATCCTAATATTCAAATATTCAGATTTCGAATATCTTTTGGCAGCCGCAGGAGCATTGACTCATTTCTGTTTCGAATTTCAAGCGTTGAACACCTTACCATCACCTCAGTATTTTATCGTATAACAGTTACCTATCTTCAGTTACAGTCATAAAATGTTCTCAGTTTTTAAGTTCTTCATACTATTTACAACTGGATTTATTTGCGACCCCTTAGGGTCTTTCTTCTCGATTTTAATACAATATAACATCAAGAAGTGGCAGTAAGATTTTAATTTATCAGTATTTTAATTACATTACTCCACTATCCTCTACTTCCCCTCATTCTGTGGATGGGTGACGGCTCCAGGCAAGTCGCCCCGCCACAGGGTCACGCAGCTTATCTTAAAAAGAGTTTGAAAAAAGGTCTTCTGTTTTTGAATGTATGTATGTCGAAGGAAAAATCCTTAGACAGAAGGTTTTCAGTTTTAGGCCATAACTAAGAAAATACTACCAAGTACTGCATTGCTCGTTGATGGCTATTGTAGGGTGCTGCGAAAACGTTTCATTTGATATACAGGTTGTTAAAAAAGTGCGTCTGAGATTTTAAAGTATTAGGTACTCATAATCAAGTACAGAATACAGAAATACATTGAAAAAATCCGCTCTACAACTTTTTTTCAGTTTTTCATTAAGAATTTGTATTCTTGATTCACGATTCAGATTCAGTATAGGAAACTGAAACAAAAATTGAAGAGCGGGTTTTTTTTCAATATTTTTCCTGTATTCTATACTTGATTCTGAGTAACCCCTTCAAATCTCAAACGCTTTTTTTAAACATCCTGTTAAGAAAAGTGGTCTCCTAATTAAAGGTCTCGGGTTAAAATCCTGGCCACTGTACTAATGAGATTTTGAAAATTACGTGATTTTTCATACCGACTGCTTTAACGGTGAAGGTAAACATCGTAAGGAAACCGGCAGATCTGATTTCTAGATGTGTATGATGGTCGCATTGCACACGTCCGTAGGTGAAAATCTAAATGCTCTACACGTGACCGCGGGTGATGCTAAGTGCAGCACCAGGCAACCGCCGCCGCCGTCTATACCTTGAGGATAGCACGGTTAAATTGTGCCACACGATAAGAGAGAGACTATGGTTGCAATCCTATAAAAATAAGTAAAAAAAAAATGGCTGGAGATATACAAGAAATTATTTTCCTAGTCTTTTCATCCAAATCCATCCTTCTTCTTGAAGAAGATCTTTGCGCTAGATCACCAGACAGACACAGTGGCTCGAAAGTAAAAACCATAGAAATTCGATATGGGTTCACGAATTCCTTCGTAGTCACTTGTAAGCTTGTTTCGTACTTTGTCATACACAGGTTGTATAAAAAGGTTTAGCAATACTCTTTTGTTCATGACATGTAACTGAATATGTGTTGCTTTACATCGCTTACATCACATAAAACAGACTTTTATACAAATTGGTAAGCTGATTGGCTAAATTATAGTCCTCAAAGGAAGATGCGCAATAAATATTGTTAGTATAGCGGTGGTATAGCATCAACATAAATTTTACGAATAGTTTAGATAAGCTTGTTTTTTGTCAATAAACTGTGTAGAATATTATTAATGCTTATAAAAAACAACACGAACTTGATTCTCTTTAACTAGCTCTATGATTTAAGCACAAACAAAAGAGTATGTAATCTGTATTTAATTGGAGATTAGGTTATGTTTTCAAACTTGTCATCTTGAAGGTCAAAATCATCATATCCATGCTTAGATGTGTATCTAAAAATTATTTGAAACCTTTTGAACTGAGTAACTTTTATGAATATGGTCGCCGCCGGTTCTGCACTGTAATGTCAAGGTGATTGTAAGGTAAGGCTGCGCTTGCATAGCCTAGACGCATAGTAAAAATAAAATAGTATAATGGTGTCGATTCGGTGTTTACGATTAAACTTATTTGACCGAATTAAACTAAATTTAAGCGTCCTTTCCTTGTCTTTTCGATATAGAAGGAAAAAGACAGAACACTTAAATTTAGTTTAATCTTGTCAGAAAAGTTTAATCGTGAAAACCGAATCGACACCAATATCTTGGTCATCACCATCATCAGCCGAAAGATATTCGAGAACTTTAATGCCCCAACGGCCATCTGTTCTACGAGGTATGTGCCCCGCCCACAGCCACTTCAGTTCAGCAATTCTGTGAGCTATGTCGGTTACTTTGATTTTCCTTATTTCTGATTCGATCACGTAGGGAAACTCCAAGCTTAGCACGCTCCATCGTCGCCCTTTAGGTGACCTTGAGACTTCTTATGAGGCTATGTATGTATCTTATCTGTATAATTCTCTTGGCCACTTAGCTTGTATATGTGCTAGCCACAGTACACACGCTCCGTATGTATGCACACTAGTCGGGGCCCCAAACTGTTTTAACTTTATCACCTCAATAGTTATCGTAGTGATAGTGCGAACGGAGTCTGCCGACCGGTGGGCACACATACAAGCCGTACGACTGCCATTGTATGAAGATAACATACTTTTTTTGGTACTATGCTAGACGTGTGGAATATTTTTAACCAACTTCAAAAAAGGAGGAGGTTCTCAATTAACTGTGTTTTTTTTGTATGTATGTTACGCTATTACTCCGCCAATTATGAATCGATTTTGATGATTCTTTTTTTGTCTGGTAGGTAATACTTAAGAAGTGGTCCAATATAAATTTTATCTAAATTGATTCAGCGTTTTTTGAAAAAATCAATAATAATAAAAAAAAACCGGCCAAGTGCGAGTCGGACTCGCGCACTGATGGTTCTGTATAAATTCATAATCACTTATGTCTTGAACTCTATATTTTTAGGGTTCCGTAGCCAAATGGCAAAAAACAGAACCCTTATGGATTCGTCATGTCTGTCTGTCTGTCTGTCTGTCCGTATGTCACAGCCACTTTTTTTCCGAAACTATAAGAACTATACTGTTGAAACTCGGTAAGTAGATGTATTCTGTGAACCGCATTAAGATTTTCAAACAAAAATAGAAAAAAAAACAATAAATTTTGGGGGCTCCCCATACTTAGAACTAAAACTCAAAAAATTTTTTTTCATCAAACCCATACGTGTGGGGTATCTATGGATAGGTCTTCAAAAATGATATTGAGGTTTCTAATATAATTTTATTCTAAACTGAATAGTTTGCGCGAGAGACACTTCCAAAGTTGTAAAATGTGTCCCCCCCCCCCCCCGTAACTTCTAAAATAAGAGAATGATAAAACTAGAAAAAATATATGATATACATTATTACCATGCAAACTTCCATCGAAAATTGGTTTGAACGATACCTAGTAAGTAGTTTTTTTTAATACGTCATAAATCGTAAACCGCAATTTACCTTTCATTCAAGTTACAACAAACTACAAAAACTTTTGTATTACCTATGTTTTTATATTTGAGTTGATTGAATAATTAATTCGGTAATTTGCGGTTTACGATTTATGACGTATTAAAAAAAATACTTACTAGATCTCGTTCAAACCAATTTTCGGTGGAAGTTTGCATGGTAATGTACATAATATATTTTTTCTAGTTTTATCATTCTCTTATTTTAGAAGTTACAGGGGGGGGACACACACATTTTACCACTTTGGAAGTGTCTCTCGCGCAAACTATTTGGTTTAGAAAAAAATGATATTAGAAACCTCAGTATCATTTTTGAAGACCTATCCATAAATACCCCACACGTATAGATATAAGATTGTTCAGCGTTGTCGATCATTTGGTTTAATAACCTGTATTAATATTTTTTTTCACTTTTGAAACATGAATAGAAACTACAAGTGTTATTTTGCAAATAATTTATTTAATGTGATAATCACTTATTGAAATTTATTTTTTTAAAATGACATCGTCGAGATGTGCACCGTCTCTTCGTTGGCACTCCTGCAATCGACTGTGCAAACTTTGGAAAACTCGCTGACACATGTTGCGGGGGATCGCGGATCGCGTGGATGTTTTGTTTTTAGTTGGGGTATTGTCATTGGTTTATCAAGGATCACTTGACTTTTCAGGTACCCCCACAAGAAAAAAATCCCATGAGGCCATGGGATATCACCTCTGCGAGAAATCAATCTGTTCGGAAACATGTCTTTGATTACCGGTAAAGACACATTTAACGTATGGCATGTTGCTCCATCTTGTTGCATCCAGGTCCTACAGTTGTTTCCTTCAAATTCATGCAACTGCGGCGTCAAAAACTCTTGCAATGTCTCGACGTATTCCACTGAATTCACAAAGGTGCATTTTTTTTGCCCAACCTGTATTATATTATTTATTACATTTAGAATGTAAATAAGACTCATCATAATAAATTAATAATTAAAAAATTAAAAAAAATACAAGAATGAAAGCTACAATAAAAATGTGAACATAGCTTTTAAAATATATTACAAAGGTTTTTAATTATCAGATATTTCATAATTATATATATGTTTTAATTCTAAAGAGTTTAATAATATTAAAATAAAATGTCACTGAAAAATCGTATTGTGAAAGCTTGATTAGTGAAAATCTTCCTGTCACCATTTCTATGAATATGACATGTGTACTAATGATGTTAAATTCACACCTAGCTAAAATTATTCATGTAGCCGCTTTTCTAACTAGGATAGCGCGCAATGGATGTAAATGGTCATACATAATGGTAGGTGGATGACTTGCGGTGGAAATGATTTAGCAAAGCATAAAAACTTGGCTGCAAAGTCAGATTAAAAGTTGTTTTAGGGTTCCATAAAAGGCAGGACGCCATACGGTCCTATAGTTATAACTAAGCCTACGCTGTCTGTCTATTCATCCATCTCTCCGACCGTTTCTGTTTTCACAATTAATATAAAAAAGAAGAGGTAGTTTTTTTTTTTTTTTTTTTTTTTATGTGATAGGTGGCAAACGAGCAGACGGATCACCTGATGGTAAGCGATTACCGCCACCCATGGACACCCGCAACACCGGAGGAGTCACAAGTGCGTTGCCGACCTTTGAAACGGAATGGGGGATGGGAGAATGGGGAGGGAGAGTGGGGGTTGGGCCTCCGGTACCCTCACTCACTCGGCGAAACACAACAAACGTTGCTTCACACCGGAATGTTAGAAAGGTGATACTTCATAACATAATGTGTAGTTCCAGGTCTAAGAACAAACAATAAAATCAGGAAAGTTGTAGGCCAGAATCGTGCTAACACTCCCGAACTAAAAACATAACATAAATAGAACCCTGGGAGCGTAAAGCCGTCTTGCACTTGGCGGTTTTTTTATTAAAGGAATATCATTGAGAATATTTTGAATATTGGATTCAAAATACTTAAATCTTTACTCTTATTGAATTTTCATACACGACATAACACAAAAACCTACGAATAAAACAGAGTGTAATATCCTTTTTATACTTTCTGTATTAGAATACCCAATCTAACAACAGGCTACTGCCGTTTATCCCTTGTAATTGTTGAATGGTTAAATTGTGTCACACGTAATGATGAAGAAGCCCATTGTCCGTCCATCCGACTCGTTTTTTTATTATTCATAGTTTTTTACGCAGTACTTTCAGTCATCCGGATTTCTGCAATGATACGTGTTTTTTTAATAATATTGTACTACGACACAAAAAGGTGTAACAATGCATGTGTGTGCACCTATTAGTGCATTCGGGTATAATAATTTAAACAAATTGTTGTGCTTCAAGCAGATGTGTATGTCGCAGCGAGATTGTAGAATTAGCAATTCTACGACATATACTTTTTTTGTAATACAGTGTTTGGTATTGTTTTATGTAATAAGGATAAAGCATTATTTTAAATTAATGTCACTAAATGGTAATTTAACTGACCAAGTTTCTCATACAGTCAAGGAATTATACGGAAAATTCAACAAAAATGTATGAACATGCCTGATATTATTAGATATAATATGCTCATTACTAACGGAAACCTTTAAATCTACGCTGTTGGTATGTTTATCCAGCAGCATTTTATTATACAATAATGACATAAATTTTGTTTTTTTAAATTCAGTATTGGTCTATGACCATATACAACTTCCGCTCGTACTTTCCTAATGCGTTCTTTCCGATTTAATGTCGACTCATCAAGGTAAATTAAAAGAACAACAGAATTTTCATTCCACTAGCTTTCTGTAGCTTCCAATTTTCATGGCAGATTCTGCTTCTACGGCAACAGTCCTCTTCTTCATATCTGCAACCACTTATAACTAATCAGCACCACACTGAAATTATATTCATATAACTGTTTATTGACAATGGAATATGTAGGTCAAGTCAAGTTTTTATTTACATGCAGACTCACTCATCCTACTACGTGTGCAGCCTACCGACCGCACAAACACAAACAATATAACCGATTGACAAATCCCCGCAACATTTTCGTGGATTACTTCAAATAAACTGTGTTTGTATAATTGTGATTAACACCTAGGTTTGCATTGAAACTTCGAAACATACCATTGTCAATACAGTTTGACACTATATTTATAGCTCAGATGGTCACTTCAGAGGATAGACGTTCAGGATTCGTCCAGCTAAAAACATCTTTAGGTGTGCCCAGGAAAAACATGATGAAAATTGTACGTTTGTTTTAGTAATTATTGTGTTGTTCTGTGACTAAAGTTTCATGTGTTAAAAGTGATAAGGGTGTTAATAATAAAAAAAAAAATAAGCACATTTTCAAAACTTCATTTTGAAAACTTCAAAAAATATTAAAATTTTACAGTAATTTAAAGCTTGCAGATATTTTATCCAAGACTACTGGACGGATCCAATATCCATTTTCTAATCAAAATCCGTCTCGGTAGCCTTTGCGGCAGTAGGTAATAGATATATTTTTTATGAATTAATTAATAACGTATTTTATTTCAGACGCTCTTCGCTTTGGGTGTCCTGGCGCTAGCGTGCGCATTGCCACAGCAAGAAGGGGCTCCTCAGCCGCAAGGATCTGCGCCGGGGCCGGCTGGCTCGCAGGCTCCCGTACAGATCCTCAAACAACAGTCGGAAGTTGACATCAATGGGTACAACTTCGAGTAAGTGAAACAATTTGTTATTATTTCGACATCTGTAAGAAGTGCCTCGTATATTCTTTATCGGAACTTAAAGACAGATTACAAAATCATGTAAATCCAGTGGAAGGTCAGTAAAAAAACTGCGTGAAAATACTACACATAAAATTGTTTGGTTTTTTGTGAACCGTTGGCAACAGCTCAGTGGGTGTACAACTAAAACAAGACAGCTGTCTTTGCAAAGTGTTATTTCCTCAGGCTGCCCAGATCAAGAGAAGTGTAATACATCCCTTAACTTTGTTATACTATGTCTGAAGTAGATGAAGTAGAGAAAGTAAGTTGTTTTAACGCCGCTAAGTTAGTTGCGCGTTTATGACTGCCACCATATAGTGCACAATTTCTATAGCAAATAGTCATCTTTGATTTATTCATTTGAACTGAGGGTGAGTTACCCTTGACTGGGTAGTAATTGACAGATTGCTGTGTATAACTCCATCGAAACGGTAACGATCCTGCACAGCTCTAGTGTTTACTTGCAAAACTCCATTTCAATGTTGAATATTAACATTCCAATATAAACACACAACACAGGCGAATACTACATGACAACTATCTTCCAGGTTCGAAACAAGTGATGGCACTTCGAGGCAGGAGCAGGGCGAATACAAAAACGACACAGACCAACAGGGCCTCTCCATCCAGGGTAGCTACAAGTACGTAGCACCCGATGGGCAGCATATCGCTGTCTCCTACTTAGCTGACAAGAACGGCTTCCAGCCCACTGAACACCTCGGGGAAGAAGAAAAGAAGCAACCCTAAGCTAGATAGTCAGACACCAAAAACTACCTTACTATACCTGTTCAATGTTTTATTCAATGAAGACAGTGGATTTCAGTCTGACTGAGAACTGAGTTGGTTCTACCCAGAATTTCTCACGCGGAATTAGCTTTAGCTGGTAGCAAGGAAGAGAGAAAGAAAAATCATAATGTCTCCATTAATAACGTGTGGTTCTCGTGCCATAGTAATATGATACACACTAAGGGGGCAGGTCTGCATTGTTTATAAGTAGTAACTACGTCTTGTGTCGATTAGAAACGATTAATTTACACTGATTTATCTGACTAGATTTTCTATTCCAATAACGTTTTTAGGATTCCGTGCCCAAATCTATGGGACCCTACTACTAAGCTTAGTATGTTAGTAAGCTGTAAGAAGGGCTTCGGTATTACTGTCCGTCTTTCCGTTTGTCGGATTTTCTGTGGGTTAAGATATAAGATAGAAACATAAACATCTAAGATAGTAAAAGATGTATTATTTTGTTGAAAACCAAATATATGTTAAAATTTAAGTATTTTAAATCATTACTAATATCTAGTCTACGAGTCATTGTATACCATCATAATACACATAAAATATAATGTTACTATAATTTAAAAAGAGCATCGGGCGCAAACATTATGAATTTTATTACAAAAAACGTTTTGCATTTTTTTAAATCATGAGCTAAGATTTTAATTTTAATGGATTATTCACATATTCAGTTGAAATTTTCTTTTTATAAAGTAAATTTTTATTTTACGAAGAATGTATTTAGTCTGTCTATGGCGACATTTAATCCTATTTTCTTCAGACTAAAGACTATCTGAAATAAATATAATAAAAAAAACACTTCCAGGGTTTTAAATTTTCTTAACTTGGTTAAAGGCGTCGATTCGGTTTTCACGATTAAACTTATTTGACAGGACTAAACTTAAATTAAGTATTCTGTCTTTTTCTTTCTATATCAACATTGAAGTAAAGCATGACATCAGTTTTAAGCAACATGTTGTTAATTTCAGAGTTGAATTAAAAATGCAGTCATTTTATTTAGGAGTGCACTTAATTTAATTCCATTTCGAAGATCATTTTTATGAGAAAATAAGTCTGCACTTTATGAGCTAATTTATATACAGACATTCTATTTTTTTGTGGGAAATACGATATAAAAGTTTATTTATACCTTTTAAAATAACATTCACACGCAAGACAAAGTTTTTGTAAAGATCAAATTCTTAAATCATTATGAGAGTCCTATGCGTTACAAGAAATTCTGTATAAAAAGTAAATGCTCACATAAATGGTTATAGATTTTAAAGAAAAATTTTTAGGCGTTATATTAGATTTGCTTTTCTATTAAAATTAAATTAACTCTAGATTTTTTAAACTTTAAAGGTTTTCGTTAAATAACTCACGCTGCATTGACATTTGTAAAGGTACTTGCGGTTATTATATAGTGTACTGTTCTGTCGATAAATTTTATTTTCTAACCCAAATCTATTGTGGGTACTAATGGAATAGCCAGAAATATAAAAAGAATATGACAGTCACGATAGTATGTGAATATACCTTAAGGGGTAACGAATAATTTAGAAGTAATTATAAATTATTATAATATCTTTAAAATAATAAATACATAAATAAATAAATATCCGGGACAAATCACAAACGGTGATGTGGCACCAAACTAGGATTCCCTGTATTATGGGAACCAAAGACTAATAAAAATAACCTAGCCATATTTAAAAAAAACTGACAGCGTTAAAATGTATCCTATGTCATTCTAGGGATGAAGACGAATCTAACGACACCTCTCAAGCAAAAATCCATCAAGCTGTTTAGGCTAAAGAACATGCAAAAGAAATATACATACATGCATACCGTTGAAAAACATAATCTGGTGCAGTCGGGTAATGAGGAAACCAAAGACTAGGTATTTTCGTGGAGCGTATTTTCGTTGAGCAATGATCATCTAATTGAGTTAATTGTACTTATTAATTGTATGCTAACTGTGTACCTATAAATCGGTTAGGAAAAACGACCATATTTTGTATTTTTAGGGTTCCATACTTCAAAAGGAAAACCCTTATAGGTTTATTTCGTTGTCCGTCTATCTGACTATCTGTCAAGACCCTTCTTCTCAAGAACGCGTAGAGGTATCAAGTTGAAATTAACATCAAATACTCAAGTCTGCAGTCCCTTGGAACTTCAATTTATCCCTCAATCCCAAGTTTGTACGAAACCCTGGGTGCGCGAGTCTGACTCGTACTTGGCCGTTTTTTTATTACTTGTTAATTCTTCGAAGATGCATCATATCTTTCGTTTTTTTTTTCTGTAAAACATTAGTGTGATATTTAAACACTTTTGGTCACTATACAAAAACTACGCGACGTAAATTAATAAATAAAGAATTTTCACATGGTATCAAACATCGCGTGCCACATTGAAAACGATACTATGTCTAAAATATTTAAATACGATATATTTACCGCAAGTTTACATATAACAATTTTAGTAACATATTTAAATGGCTTTAAAACAAAAGTCGTATATGCTATACATATTATTTTAAATCGTCTTTTTTAGGGTTCCGTATCTCAAAAAGAAAAAGAAACCTTTGCAGCAGACAGATCCCTTGTGAATTCTTTGAGCCCATATCTCTGAAGCTACTGAAACTTAAATTTTGAAAAAAAATTACAGAAAGTAGTTATTTACTTTTTGATTACTTATGAAAACTTACATTTGCAGTTGGAGAATTGATCGTGACGTATGTATATCTTGACTGCAAAATTTGCCTTCAATCTGACTTATCTTTTCGTTAGAGCAATGTTCGGTACTTGCATAGTTTGTTTGTATGAAGCCCTCTGAACGCGAGTTGCCCGTTTTTTTTATCATCATCATCAGCCTGTATTAGTCCACTGTTGGACAAAGGCCTCCCCCAAGGTATGCCACTTATACCTATCTTCGGCCATGTGCATCCAGCTGTTACCAGCAACCTTGCACAAATCATCACTCCACCGACCCGGGGGGCGTCCCACGTTACGTTTTCCTAAACGCAGTCTCCACTGTCGAACTCTCTTTGTTTGTTGTTTTTTTTTATAATACTCATAAAAATTTTATGTAAAGTATTAGGGATTAAAATAAAATCAGAATAAATAAATTTACTCAGTGCAATTTTATTGCCCGTCATTCGGTTTAACCCTTATGGTGGGGTTGTAACCCTTCTCGTCGGCTGTGAACGAGACTTGATGCTCCTGGCCGTCGGGCGCCACGTAGGAGTAGGAGCCTTTGATGCCGATGCCCTGGTGCTCTCCCACCGTGATGAGATGCGCCTCCTCCTGCCGTGAGGAGCCATCACTGGTCTTGTATCTGAAATGGAAAACAAGGTGTAGGCTTAAACTAACAATGTATAAATACATGATAAAATAGGTGGGCAAATATAGAATGCAAAGGAAAAAGTGCATTATGTATGAGAACAGAAGCATGTCTTATATTTCATATTACTTGTAGCAGGGTTAAATTAAAGAACAGTGGCTTGTGAAAGAAACCATTGAAAATCATTAGAAGAAACCTATGTAAACTAAAACGATCAAATCAAGATACCAAAAAACACAATTATTAAGACATAGTACAATTGTCATCAGCGATAAGACGTCTAATGCTGAAAAAAGATGTCCCCCCCAGGATTCCCACGATGAAGCCAGTCTTACACTGCTCGCATCCAGTGGCTTCCCGCAATCTTTATTAGGTCATCAGTCCACCGAGTTGGAGGCCTGCCTAATCTACGTCTTCCAGTGCGCGGTCGCCGCTCGAGAAATATCATGCCCTAACGGCCATCTGTTCTAGTTTAGCAATTTTATGAGCTATGTCGGTTACATTTAGTTCTCCTAAGTATACCCTTACTTCTGATTCGATCACGTAGGGAAACTCCGGACAGGATATAATATAAAGATGATTGTTAAAATGTTTGTGTAGGGGAGTCTGGTAACGGTACAGTTAAATAGACCATTATCGATATTTATATGTAAAAAATAAGGATACATTTTCAAAATACTGAAATATTTATTTGATTTGCAAATTACTCAGAAACTTACTCAAAATTGTATCCGTCTTCTGTGACGTTTGAATTGGATGAAATTATTTCTACTGGAGGTTTCTGTGCGTCTTGGCCCTGCGCCGGCGCGTCCTGAGCCGTTGAGACTGCTACCAATACGCCAAGCACGATGACCTTCTGAAATGTGGGTAGATAATTTATTTAGTACATAGCTCTATTTATACGGTATACCAGTGACTAGCTTTTTCTTATCAAGATAGTTAATAATTTTACCTTTGAATTTGTAAACCCTGTTAATTTTTGTTGAAAAAAGTTTTTTACACAGACTTGCATACACCCCGCTCCCGGAGCGTCGATATCAAACTTCTTTGGTTTTTTACATGAATCCGTACTTTCCACTCGTAACTACCTTGCCTATACAATATATTCTACATACAATATAACTTCGTCGGAGGAGTGCTGACGTGCTGTGAGTGTGGCCGCACATTCTCAGCTAAAATTGGCTACGTCAGTCACATTAGAGCACACGAACGTCGCTCTAATAAGTGATTGCAGTCGCCGAGGCCGAAATCGGTCTGGATTGATTGAACTTGATCTTCTACATATAAAATATATTTATTTAGTTCTAATAAAGCACTTTACATTAAAATAATGTTTCATAAAAAAAATATTATGAATCAAAACCATAAGACTTACCATTGCAATCATGATGCAGAAGTTTTTAAAATGAAGAATTCCAACTGTTCCAAGACCATAAGAAATTGGTTACTGATAAATATATTGATGCGTTATGGTCTTAAATACATTGAATGTTTGTCAGTGTTGCAAGTATGTCGACTTAACACTAACATGTGTTGTTTGTTGAAGATTTTAGGCAAGTTGATAGCGTAAATAGGTACCTGTAATATGATGAAACACCTACAAGAAGAATGTGTGAAAAGCTGTGAAGTAGAGAAATGTAGACATCTAATTTCTGATTAGTATCAGATTTCGTGCTGATATATGATACTACTTAAAAATGGTGTAAATAAATACCTTAAGATGATGTTATAAATACCATAGGACTGTATTTTTTGTTTTAACGTTGAAAACATTTGTTTCGCTTCCATTTTCCATCGTAGTTATATTATGATGGACTATAGGTCAGTTAATTTTACGAGTAACATCTAAATTTTAATTTACATTTTAATAATTAAAATGTTATTATCGATAAAAAAGGAAATAGTCATATGTTAACAACACTATCGGCCTCGCTGCTGGGGGTTGCCTCCCATTCATGCCTAGGGAAGGTTAGGCCTTAATGCACACATGGGGGCCAAGTACGCATTGCTATATTATATGCATGTATCGTCGTGTAGTGTACATTAATGCAAATGAAAACTCATAAAATAATTATTAAACAACATTATATAATTTATTAAATTAAATATATTTAAACTTACGTACAAAAAATAAATAATTTTCGAAATACGAAATCGACAGTCTTTACACCCTTTGATCAACATTACTTATATACACATGCCTTATAAGAATTAAGAGATCGCATTCATGTGGTTTATACAATTTAGCAGGTCATAAATTATTCATTATTGAATATGGAAGCAGTAATTTGTCGGTACTGCTATCTCGGATTTGAACAGAATATCTCGTAGCCTGTTTTCTTGCACGTAGATAAGTTGCTAGAAGAAGTTAATAGTAGATAAGTTGCTGAATATACTCGTATATGCTTCTGAATTACGATTAGAAAAGTTAACGGAAAGTTCAAACTATATTCTTATACAATAATTAAAGGATTAGTGATTAGACATCTGACATACAGTCAGAGGACTTAACATCATCAACCTAATAGCAATTATTATTTAATACGCTGAAATTATGACGCTTCTGGTCTAGGTAGAGCAAATATTTGCGCAGATTCCGCGTCGGTATAAGGGTGTACCTAATTGGCCTCCCAACGCACGCTTTATCTAATGGAGGACTTTTTAAATATAATGAATTCTAAATGAGGTTATTAGGATATCTTCTTAATAACGGTCCGGTAGCCACGTTTGCCGGCTTTGTAGGACATCTCGTACAGCTGCCCCTTGTCGTCGTACCAACGAACGGTGCCTAACACATCGAGCGCCGCCTGCGCAGTTCCCGGCTGCAGAATCTCGCCCCGCTCTGTGCGCGAGGATCCATCGCTTGTCTCGTAACTGGAAGTTAAATTAAATAGCACTTAGGCACATCCGGGATATTTAAACAAAATATCGGGTTAAAATATACTATTAGTACTTCTTAAAATATGACCTTTTTATACGGGTAATGCGACAGGAATATTTACATTTATTAACAGCGTAATTCGTTTTAACAATATATTTCTAAATTATGATGATCGACAATAATATATTTTTTTTGATTTTACAACCTTTTAAAGTCAATTTTATGTGTTTTACCACCCATGACCACGTTTTATTATAGCTGACATTCTAGTCATCATAATATTCAATTAAATATAATGTATACACTACCGATAGCGTTATTATGATAGCAAATGTAGTAAAGAGATAATAATATGAATAAAAGAAATAGCGTGAACGTGAAAAAAACTATTCAAGAAGACGATTTCTAATCGACATTAGCCAATTTCCACTTACGTCTTTATGAGATCTTTCATCTCACGTACAAGTATGTGATGAAGGCCTTATACATAGGCCATTAAGGGCAACAGAAAATAGGGTAAATAATCAACAACGCTGAACACGTTATAAAAACCGACTTCAATCGGAACAGCTACAATTTTGCTACTTTTTTGTTTTTGTTGATTTTTTCAAAAACTGCTAAATCAATTTAGATAAAATGTATACGAAACTACCTCTGAAGTATTACCTACCGAACAAAAAACGAATCATTAAAATCGATTCATAATTGGCGGAGTAATCGTGTAACAAACATACGAAAAAAAAACAACAACATACAGTCGAATTGAGAACCTCCTCCTTTTTTAAAGTCGGTTAATTACACTGCAAAGCAATCTGGACCTAGCCCCCGTGTGTGGAGTAAGTCCTTAACTTCTAGGTATGGGAAGAGATGCGTGCCTCCGCAGTGTAGAGTAGACGATATGGATTGTTACGAAATAACGCAGCAAAGACTTGTTCAGTTTAAGTCGTATATTAAATTAACACAAATATAATCTTGCTTAAGTTATATAGTTTAGGAATGTTTTGAAACAGGATATTTACTCAACTAATTAGCAATAAAACTTTGTGCACGTATTGTTGTTGTTGACATCGATATTTTATGTGAGTATTGTACCTATAATATAAACAGGCAGTCTCATGAAGTGCATTTGTGATACATAAATATTGACATACTGACCAACATACAAGCCATACGTAATCAATTTGTAGGTGATAGAAGGATGTAAAGAGCTAAACGATAAAAGTTAAACAGATACAGGGATCTAGAATGGTGTTTGTAGAACAGAGTACGTAACTCATTGTTTACCAATTTCAATGAATGGAAATCTCCAATCTTTAGACAGGTCAAAACGGTTTATTTGATGGTAAGTATATAAATCCTGAGAAATAAGAACTATACTAAGACCTGCATAGCGGTATCATGAATAATTTTCGTTGTTTGTATCGACTGTACCGTTCGATTGATAACTCTCTCCAGAGACCGCATTCTGGTGGCAGAAAGCCAATGAATTTTGTCACAGAAAGCTCGTTTTAAAGTGCTTTCGCCAAAAAGATATGCCTTGGTATGGAAGCCAAACAGATCACGTATATCTTCAATACGACTATAAATTTGCACTCGCAAAGACAATATATGTAGAGGCCTATTTACATAAACATGACATTCTATTTGTAGGTTCTCAAATATTTGTGTCGGCTTCGTTTGATGCTCGTGATTCATATTTGTGGAGGTTTGCTTTTTTTTTGTTTAGTATTCTATGTGGACATTGCATTATGTCATTGAACTAAGCTCTTCCATGACACTTTTTCAAATACTGACGGACGTAGACAAACTTTCCAACGATAAACTTGGCGAATTCGTGTCATTAACAAACCCCATGTCGCTTCTCAAATCTCGGGAAGTAAGGTCCAAACTACTCGCACGGGAGACAAATCTGGTTTCGCGGAGGTTGTGTTAGTAGCCAGTACTAGATTCAGTAAGGCCTCTTGACTCCTGTATGGTAGCAACCATAACAACATTTGGCGACTTAAATTAAGTTAATTTTAAGTCAACTCTACAATATTGTCTATCGTATTAGTCAAAAACATAAGTGGAAAACGATTGATTGATGTGATAGTTGAAAAGTAATATAATAATAATTTGAACTTGAAAAACCACCAAGCAATTTTGGCTACTAGCTTAGCCAAAGAGACATACTTATTATATATACATCAGAAAAATAGGGCAACTGGGTTACAGTCTTTTTGTAGTTTTCAGGTTTAGGTAACTGTCAAATTTAACTCTTTAAAGCAGTAAACTGAATACTTACTGAAAATTGTATGAGTTGGGCATGTTGACCACATTGTAGTGAGAGACTTCAGGCTGCCTGGTGTCGATGGCGGGCGTCGCTTCAGAGTGCGCGAGCGCAACGACTAGGAGAGTCTGAAATACCGGAAAATATTATACTCAATAATTAACATATTTGATGTTTCATTCGGTTTAATTTCTTCTACTTAATCAAATTTCAAATCAATGTAGGTATCAAATTAATTTAATAGGCACTGCAAGGAGAGAATATAATTATTTTAGACTTCATAGTAGGTTTTTTTTATTTTATTTTTATGGCAGAGGTGGCAAACGAGCAGACGGATCACCTGATGGTAAGCGATTATCGCCGCCCATAGACACCCGCAACACCAGAGGAGTCACAAGTGCGTTGCCGGCCTTTGATATGGGAGTACGCTCTTTTCTTGAAGGTTTGAATGTCGTATGGGTCCGGAAATTCATTCCACAGTTTGGTTGTGTGAGGCAGAAAGTTTCTAGTGAAACGCACAGTTGTGGACTGCCAATCATCTATGTGATGGGGATGAATATATTGTCGCGTAGAATGATGGCGAAAAGAGGCGGCAGGGATCAATCCGAACAATTCCTCGGAGCACTTCCCATTGTACATGCGATAGAGAATGCAGAGCGAGGCTACATCTCTACGCTGCGCCAAGGAGTCAAGCCGATCTGAAATATCCTGGCAGCCGACGATTCGAGTTGCTCTCCGTTGAATACGGTCCAGAGGGAGAAGTTGGTACTGGGGTGCCCCTGCCCAGAGATAAGAACAGTATTCCATGTGAGACCGAACCTGCGCCTTATAACGAAAGGTTTTATATTTCGGAGATGGTAGTCAGATTCTAAGAAAGACAGCTTCAGTTATTAACCACCCATTAGTTACCATCTATGGGAACCAGAGACTGATATACATACACATATACGTTTAAATACATTCACATATATGTATAGATATAATACACCCAGACACAGAGCAAAGAAATCCGCTCATCACATAAATGTTTGCCCTGGGTGAGGATCGAACCCAAGATTCTCGGATCAGTAGTCAGGAGCACTAACCACTAAGTCACCGAGTCAGTACATAAATCAATATAAGTAAAATAATGCGTAAGTTTATATATGATAAACATTTCTAATGGATGTAAAAAGACTACTTCCGGAAACATTAACAGGAAATTGAACAACTTTGCCTATGGAACCTATACTGAATTCGCAAAAAAAAAGATTTTTCATGCAAATAGTTCACCAATATGACAATTTTGTATGGAGAATCCAAAACTTTAGTTTTTCAGGAGTAGTATTTTAACACGCTGTAAGATAATGTAAACAAAAATGCCATATTGGATGAAGTAACTGTAATAAAAATGCAAAAAATAAGAAGTGGTTTTCGTAATCAAACCGGTATGCTATGCATCCACAGGTTTATTTACCTATTGTGCTTATATTTTTATTGCATGCAGTATGTCAAAGGTCAAACTATAGGTACACTGACGAGACTAGCAAACACACACACACACACACACACATTGACCATTTTGCAACAAGCAAATATAGCCTCTATCTACACATACACGTGTAATCACTGGAAGGTCATCCGTAGTAGACTTAAAATCACTAGCGTCTATCACTGGTACCGAAAAAAAATAGATAAATAGTTTTAATGAGAATGGTGTCCTTCTCATTTAGAGGTATTATTTCGACGACGATTATTTTAACATATAGATAATATGATAGTTACCAAGATAAGAAACATGGTGCCGCGGAAGGAACTGGTGGCTTCCTGGACAGGCTGTAGCGGCGTGTGGTGCGGTGTCGCAAGATTCCACTTTATATATAAAGAGAGTTGAAATGCGCGGACGCCGCGCCGCCGCCGCGTGCCTCGCTCGCCGCCCGGTGCTCGCGTGTACTGATGCCGATGAGCTAATTCCATGCAACCATTAGGAGATCGACATATGAATGGACATGGACGGAAGATTTACCTAAAACGCATCGCCTCGTCACACATCAATGGCTTCGGTCCTTATTGTGATACTATACTATACAGTACTCTAGCACAAAGAAATACCTGGATAATTTTATCGGCTTTGTACTTAAAGGTGTGTACAAATTTTAGATATGGTTAAATAAATAAAACGCGTCCAAGTAGTGAAAATTAGGGTGGCCTCAGAAGTTTATTTATTCTCCTGCCTTCATGTCCTTTAGAAATAACAATAAAATGAAAAAGCAGAAAAAGAAGAGAAAAAAAAAATAATCCTGTGTTTTATCAAATTTATACGAATTCACGTTTAGGTATATGTATTTTGATTCACTGGTTTTGCAAAAACGAATGTTTTAGAATTTCTGATGAATTTTTTTCTAGAATTTTCCAAAGATGCAGTCATACAGTGAAAAACGGGTTTCCCCAGGTTTTCCCACCGCTTCATTACTTCGTCACGGTTACGAAATATTTAGTGTGTTTCATGCATAATTAATTACGCCAACAACGTGAATTAGGAAATCTGTCTAACGTGTATCTAACTAATAGTTATGTCAAATACAGCATATTTGGCTTTTTGAGAAAAAAGGCCTTCTCCGATAACTTGGGTACTTTAGTAAGGTAAAGGTAAAGGTAAGGTTAAGGTTAGGTTATGCCAAGGTTTTAACAATTGTTGATAAAAAAACTATAACGGGATTGCATGTGTAAAATAATATTTCTTGTAAGTAATAACGGTGGGTTACATGTCTATCGTTATAGAGAGAAACGGACACAACTTTTTTAAAATTTGATTACTTCGTGGTGTATATTTTTAACCAATTCTTTAATTAACTTACTGGATTCAACCAACACCCAGATGTTTGTGACAACAGCATGCAAATTAATTAAATGTAATTTACAGAAATTTATTGTTTATTTAATTTATGTATATGATACGATGATAAAGTCTTAGTAATAGTCTTTATTAAGTCTTTATTTTACTTATACTTTTCTTTTTTCCCGTTAACTCCGTTTTTTTCTTTTTATTGCAATGAATCTAACGAATTACGTTAGTAGGATGAAAATCCCGGCACGATTTAAGAATGTTTTAAAAAATCGAGACAATGATATTCCATTAGAATTTTTAAGGCTGTGCAGACCTTTTCGCAGCAGCAGTTTCGTGATTTTTATTTTATGACATGGAAAAATAGATATCGTGGATTTTGGTGTATAATATTGATAGTGTATTATTCAGCAAAGTGCCATTTAAGTGTCTTATATGTAGGAAAATGAAATGAAAGGGTATAGACTTTGTTTCGAGTGCTCCAGGGAGAAGTCTAAAAAAATTAGCAAAAGTGCTATCATTTTGCTTAAGAATTTAATAATACATATCAACAGACATTCACTGACATTTTGAGAATCTGTTAACGAGAGACTTGAACATAAAATGACAGAGTTTTACTACAGACATACCTACTACTACTCTAAAAAAATGGTTCTACGATTTCGCCAATTACTGTATATCCAAGAGTAAAATTACAAAAGATCATTTTAAATATCGTACAAGGGAAATTCTAAAAAACATGAAAAAACCGGACAAGCACGAGTCTGACTCGCGCACCGAGGGTTCCGTATAAAAAAATGAGATTTTTTTTTAAGACCAATAGACTTCTTATAAATTTTCCTTTTTTTTAGTTTTTAGTTTAAAAGAACTTTTTTTTTAGTTTAAAGCTCAGTAATTTCGGAGATATGTTTAAACTATAAAAAATATTTCAGATCCTTACAACAAGCCGTTTCGTTTGATATGTCACACGGTACAGTTTGCAAAACTTTTTTTTTATTTTCTGATTTGCCCCCAAAAGTGTCCCTAAACTCAAAATGGATTTATTTAGGTTACATCCGTGTTTGGTTTACAAAATTTTTACGTGTAATAAATTTCAACTTAATCGGTCTAGTACATTCAAAGCAAATTGGCTGTGACAGACTGACAGACAGACACAAGACACAAGGTTGTTCTTTTTAACTTTTTTTTATTTAAAAATTACTCGACCTAAGGCTAAGGGCTGTAGAAATGCAGCCTAAATAAATACAATTCAAGTTATAATATCGTTTTCTCCTTTATAGTTTTTAAGGATGTAAACACCTTTGCCAATGACTAAATAACTAATTCAAAAAACCATCTAAGGCCTACCGTCAACATCCTTAAAAATCCTAACTGAGCGGAAAAAACATCAATAATTAACTTGAATTTTTTTTAAATAAGTGTGTATAAATTATTAAACATAAAATGTTCATAAAAATGACATAAACATGTTTAATGTCACTTTACAAGATACGTTAAGATACCAATGGTTTGGCGAATGGCATCATTCGAGCTGTCTGTTAAAGACTTAAGGCTGTCGTATACGTACGATAGGCTAAAAGCAGACTTATCTCCGTAGCCGTCTCCATGAAATTAGTAGGTATGATTAGGAATACTGACAATAGATAAGGCGAATGAGTATTTAGTGTGTCCAATGAATTTGCATCCAATGCAAACCGAAAAATTAATATTTTCATTGGCAGGTTGCATAAAAGGACAATTTAATAATGAAAGTCTAAGTGTTCGCACTTATGTTAGTTTGAAATAGTAGTATCATCATAATACATTTGTCATATCTCAGGTAAGACCAAGATTCGTTTTTCAATAAATTTACAAGAAATGTATTTCATAATCCCAGTGGATATCTTTTCATTTAAAATATACTGAAAATAATGTTGGACAGCAAGCTTTTTGTAAATAGTATGGATATTTCCTTCCACTCTATAAATAAATAATAATAAATAGCTATAAGTTTAATACTAACCTACCTATGGATTTTTAATCTAATAATAAACAGTTATTTATTTATAAAAAGAGTACTGTAAGAGTTATTAATTTATTATTAATTTATGATGAAGAAAATTTCTATTTCGCTTACAGATGTCAAAATACCTTTTAGCATTATTACTATGCGTCCACGCATGTACATGTTACTACATTATAAAAGTGAAACGGGACAAACCAGTCCTAAATTCAAACATACTGGATGACATCGTGAAGATTTACACAGAGAAGGTAAAGCACTTCTTAAAACATAAGTTGGCAAGAACTGGCAAGAACCTTCCTAGAGAAATCGAAAGTCTACTGTACACAGAAGTCGATGACAACGGAAGGGAAGTGTTCAAAAAATGGTTGTATAATTTATATGATGTTGCGATACTGTTCCGAGATAGGTTCAAAATTGACCTTAGACCTAAGCCGTAATAATTAATTGTTATAATTATATTTCTAGAAATAAAAGAGTTTTATTTAAAATTATGTACAGTTATTTAGTTTCTCATAATTTACACCCCATTAATATTATTTTTAATATGTTTAAAATACGTTTTTTGATTATATAATTTTTGACACTGATATTTGTAACAATTGCAATAAATTCTTTAATTGAATTTGAAAATTATTTCACTAATATTCAACATGTGACTTCTCTAAAACTATTATTTTTTACATCATAAAGTTTTTGTTCTCTATGATAAAAAAAAATCCAAAGACTGCTTATTATAAAATATTTATCTTATAAAATATATAAGTGTATCATAAAAAAAGTATTTGAAAAAGCAAAATTTCTTCCATAGATCAGAGTCTGTTATATTTATCCAGTCAAGTAATGTTTTAAAGATCAATCAAAATATGTAAATGTAATTTTGATTTAACAACCAACATTTACCTAATTGTAATTAAGCCTTTTACGTTTATCGCTTAATTAATTGCTTCATTATGGCATTTTATTACTTCGCTCAATTGAATAATTCTTGTTGAACTCTCTAATCAGCATGAGGCCGTTATTCTATCTGTCTGTAAGTATTCTGAAAAGATTGGATTGTATCATTAAATAAATAAGATAAATGTGGTGTATTTTGTAATATATTTTTAGATACTTTGTTCCATTTGCACCGTACATGGGAATTCAAACAATACTTCTCATAGCGACATCGAAAACGGGTTAAGGTAAGATATATTTAAATACATAATTATTACCAATACAAGACCGTATATCCTCAATATTAAAAAATACAATATATATACCCAACTAGCAAAGTTGTCATATAACATCGAGACTAAGTAACGTTTGGTTTTAAAAAGGTAATCTAGTGGTATTTCGGATGTCAAAGAATTGTGTTATAGTATTTCATACGAAAGTTTAGTCGTATAATACTTGGATGTATTTATTAAATTAACAAGACGTCTACACAACTAATTTGTTTTTAATACAACCATATTAAGACCATTACACGATTTTAAATCGAATTATTTGTGCCCTTTTCACGTTGTGTAAACATTAACACAACCGTTATACGACGAACTTTTGCTACTTGTAGGTATTTAACAAGGTAGCATAATCATAATCTCACTGTGTTTTACACAAGTAATACACACTTTTTTAAGCAAATTACGAAGGATATTACTTGCTTGGTATCGGAGAGCTAACTAGGATTGAGTCGTAGGTAATACACTAAAATACTTTCTCGTGAACCCTTTTGCCATTTAGCTTTGCAGGATTTTCATTGATCAATATAATATATCACGATTACCATTCATAACCAGTAGCACAGAATCGGGGTAGTTATCAGGTTTGAGATAAAATAACAAATAACCTGAGTTTACATAGAAGGTACTTATTTCGATTTTTACTGCGAGATTGCATTACCTAGTAAAGTAAAAGTACAAAATTAAGTGTAGTTTTTTTTTCAAATCTATACAGTAGTCTAGACAATAAAGCGCCTGTTGGACACACAAACTTTTTAAAATTTTAGTTTAAGTGCTATTTTAGTGCAATACAATCGAACCTGCTTAAAAATACTATGGTTATGTGGTACTGCGGCGATGAAACGACCTTTAATTATTTTTTTTTACTTTTACATTTTTTTATTTCTTTCAGTGTCCATAATAACACAGAGAGTGATTTCAGAAATATCTCTATAAATGCTAATACAACCTCAAACATTAATAAAAATAGAGCAATAATTTTAAACAGTGACAAAATTAATGCACTGAGGCAAGGCATGAGTATCAGAGGTAGAGGCAAGAACAAGTCCAGAAAAAAGGTAAAAAAAGTAGAAAGTCTTTTATATGAAGAATATGGTGACGACGGTAAAACTATCAATTCACATCCTATGTTTACACTCGATGATGTGGTCCAGTTCTTTAAGATTTACTTGGACACAGATATAAAGATATGCGAGGTGGTTTGTGACGACTAAGGATCCCAATCACCCCAGCAACGAAGCTACAACTTCAGGAGCTACCCGATTGGCTATACCGTCATCATAGTCTTCTGTAGTAGACTGTAATAAAATAATTTCATTGAATAAATGGCTTTCTTTACTTGTCATAAACAGAGACAATCCACTGTGGTTTAATTATGTACTTACCAAATAATCATATTCAGTAGTGGTTTCTGTATATTCGGTAGTCATTTTAATATATTCATCTTCATTATTGTCATATTTATTATCGTTGCCTTTATTAAATTCGTTCAATGTAGGTTGTATGTTTTCTTTATTTATCTCTGTAGCTATTGTATTTTTATCTTTATTTTGTTGATGTAATTTGTTTTGTCTTTCAATGTGATAGCCATTGTTTAAAATCATTGGTACCGGCTTATATTCCGACCTTATATTAACTATGCTTTCCAAAACATTTGGGTTGAAATAGTTGGCCACTGGTAATGATCTGAAAAATAACCCTAGAATGTATATAACATAATTATAAAAGGAATAATTAAAGTAAAAAAAAAATGTTACTCGTGGTATTTATACAGGTGTTTGACCCGTTAACTGGGAATTCTACTCATCGCACTGAACAACTTTTGTTCTACGACTTTGCTCAAATCACATAAAAATTGGACATGTCAAACAAAAATTATTCATCTGTTTTGCCGTTTTTGTATGGAGATTCCAAATTTTTTTTTACGATTTGAGCAAAGTCGTAGAACAAAAGTTATTCAGTAAGATGAGTAGAATCCCAAGTTAACGGAACAGAACAGAACAGGTCTATAATGGCTTTACAATTTTGTGAACAGAAACATCTAATTGGTAATTAAAGTAAACATGCATTAATGTGTTGCGCACTGTAAAAACAAGAAAATTAATAAAAATAAATTATTATGTGTGTGTATGTGTGCATGAGTGCGTACGTGCATCTTATCTTTTGTTAAGGCGCGAAGTACACTCAATCTAAACAGGTTGATGCATGACAATATAATATCGACCGTAATGCCCTACTCATTTTAAGTTCAGATCAGTGTGGGTACCATCGCGGCGGTTACGTCAAGGCCGAACGCAAAATTCTCGAGATTTCGATGTTTTTATTACTTTTCTTGGCTTTCAAATAAGTTAAAAAGAAATCCGTTCAAGATAAATTGAAGGTATTAAAATGGCCGATTTTTGTGTGTTGGTTTCAACATAAACAAATATTGTGTTTCCGAGAGAATTTGCAATTAATGCAAAATACAGGGTCTACAGGATATTTTTTTTCATCAAAGTTTTTGTGATTTTTATGATTCTGTTCAAGACAATCTGTTTTTCATTGTTTGAAGTATGTTATATATTTTTTCCATGGTGATAGCTTTAACCATTATTTCAAGAATTTGAATTGAATATTGCGATTTGGCTATACTTGGCGCCTTAAAATGGTAAATAAACTTGAAATACATGTATAATCGTAGAGTTCATTGTTTTATAATATAAAGATATGTAAATTTTAAACTTACAATTTCACTTCGAATCCATTTCTTTGGTTATAACTTTGTTGAGTCAAAATGGGGGCAAAATGTGGCTTTGGAGTATAATAATTGTATCCATTAAAGGAATCGTAGGCATCACATGATATAAAGGCAGTAAATAGTAATACTGCATGTAACTGAAATTCAGAAACATAAATACTAGCTAATAAACTCTTCATACAAATCGAGCATCGGAATGACCATTTTTGTATGGAGCGTCCAAATTCTCTTGTCATTTAATTTTAAAATGGTAGAAAAAAGTTGTCACGTCTAACCCGAATAAAAAGCCTGAATATGTACACATTTACTATCAAAAATAACTGTGCATAATGCAAACACAGCAGTAGGTTTTATTGGAACGTATTTGTTAACAACACTTAATGAGACTGAAAGAACGAATAAGTTTATTTAAGAAGAGTGAAAACCAATGCCTAAAATTTAACGCTGAATTTATTTATTTATTAAATTACAATACGAACATTAAAGCAACACAGTAGTACAAATACAATATTAAAAACCCTATACTAATCAATTCAGTAGTTTTGGGTAAAAAAAGAGTCATAGTAAGATAATTTAAAGTAGTAATTTACGTGTAAGTTCTAATACTGACAACGACGTATGTATATTCACTATGTAGGTATCAGTCATTGAAAACTTACATGGAATGACTGTAAGTAAACCATTTTAAATCACTTCACAAAAGAATGAAAATTAGATAAATCAATTTATTTTTACTTTTAAATCCACAAACTTACAAACTCGTCTTGTCTACTCATTTAAAGAACTTCAAATGAAAAATACTTACTCGTTTCCTGTTATATGGAATGTTCTCAGAAAATAATGAACCTTTTTGTTGATGCCTCAGTACAAGGTGTTTTTCAACTCTTTATGGTAGCGTCATTCATATAAAGTTCTCAGTAAATATAGTAATTTAGGTAAACTACTTCTTTGGTTGTTTTTACAAACGGTATTTTAGATACCTACACGCATGGCTGGTATATCTACATGCCTACTTTTTAAAGATAAAGTAAAAATCCCAAACTGTCGGTTCTGCTTACTTATTTCTAGGAAAATGTACTTACTAATCTGCAAAACACTGTTAAGTAAATAATATACATATAATAGTAGATTCATTTAGTTTCATATCATCTACCTCAACCGTTTAAAACGTAATACCGTGCGAGCCAAAGGCGCCTTCATTAAACCGTGAGCAAATGTACTTATAAGTAACTTTGTCAGACTGGTTTGGAACTATAGAATTTTGGAAATTGTTCTAATAAGTTCAAGAAAGTATTTAAAGAAAGTATAAAATTATTAAAAACATGTATTTTGCAAGAAAATCACTTTAACAAAGCACCCAGTACCAAGAAGATAACGTACACGTAAATACTCTGTGACAACTTCAAGTCACAAGTTCAAAAAGACTTAATCATTATCTAATATAAATACCAACTTATCAAATTTTAAAAGCTCCTTCATACAGATTTAATTAAGTATCTTACAAATTTTCGTTTGTAAATTCCTCGTATAGCTTGCAAGCTAGTTCCTTCGCTGCGAAGGCGAAGGGCTGCGCAGGCGCACGCCGCCGCCGCCGCCGGGCTCGCGCTGGCGGCCGCGCGGTTTGGAGCGCAGCTCGCGAGCGTTCACGGGCCGCGCCAGCCGGGACATGTCATTCAGGCGGTAGCGCCCGCTTTCCATCTGCAGCAAGCCTAGCCGCACCCCTCTTTTCAAAGCCCTAAAAATAAAGCTATTTTTCAAAAATAGATGACGCAGAATTGTTTGGCACGGCCGGATATGATTTAGGTCAAAGGACTTTCCAATAATCTAGAGCAGATGCAGGGTTAATCAACTTCATTGGTTCAGGATTTCAGGCAATCATTAATATAAGGATTACAAAAAAAAACTCTTATTCCGACCGATTTTGGCTGCTTTTTCGCTCAAAAGGTAATTACAAACGGTGCGGGGCAGTGGTCCAACTGCTCTGTCCAACTAGTTGGACTAAAAAGGACTAAATAAAGTATCATCACCTGGAAACCTTCCGACTAATGGTTGGAGAATTTACACCGTACTCCAATCTGATAAATTTCACAATAGTGCGGGCGGTCCAACCAGTGTTTTTCATTAGTTTCTTGATTGCTGATAAAACTATTTCGCCAGTATTGAGGTTGCTCGATTTTTTCGCCATGACCTCTAACTTTCTTTTGTGAAACTCGATCACATGGAGGGCATAGTTTTTTAAGAGACGGTTATAACGCCTTGAGCCCTCTTCAGCTGTAGATGGAAGCGCAAAAACGCTTTCATTCGTAACTTATTCGAAGTTACCATGAATTTCTTTGTATAAATGTTTGAAGTATTTTTACATTGGATAAGTCTTTGACGTAGTACGTGACACTGACTTTTCAACAGAAATGTCCCTTAAAACCTCTTTTGACACTGTATTCAAGTTTTCTTTAAAATAAAAGAGACTGTAATAACCTGGCTGCTGTGTGACAACAAAGACCGGGTTATGTTTTTCTCGCGTATCTGGCTATGAACGTAATGTAGAATTCATACTTCACTCAAAACTTAGCAACGGCTGTATGGATTTTAATGATTAAGGTATCTATGGATTTAAATAAACCGTGCTATGGTTAATATTGGCTAGGTTCTGTAATAATAAAATCAAAATGGTCGTATAACACAAAATAGCGGTTGATATGAAAGAAATATTAAATACCATACGGAGTGACATATCACTGAATAGGCTTTTCAAAATCAAGATGAAGTTTTCTAGACTATTTTACGATCATAAGCTCGGTTTAAGAATTACAAAGACAGAAAGTTTAAAATTTTCTTCTGTTTGCTCTACGCACTTTATTTCAAAATGTTCTTCAGTAGTGTCATAAATGAAAGTGGTTTAGTAAAGCAGTACCTAAATAAACGTAATCCAATCATATTTTGTTCGATTGACAAACACTTCTTATGAAACGAACAACATCGACACTTGAAACCAAATCAAAGGAGCAATAGATTTTCAGTAACATTTTATTAAAAAATTGACTATCATTGACTACTAATGTTAGCCTCGAGCAGAAGCTGAGGCCGAGGCGGAAGCTGAGGCACCTCCGACTTTCTCGATAGTGGGCTGAAAGCCATTCTCATCGGCTACGTAGGTGACCAGGTAGGTGACTCCATCGGGCGCTACCCAGGAGTAGGAACCCTTCACGGCGATGGCTTCATCGTCAGTGCCCGCGTTTCGTAGCTCGCCCTGCTCTTCTTTCTTGGTGCCGTCGGATTGCTCGAACCTGATCACGAAAAACCATTAATTATACGTTTTTTAAATTCACAATCGGTATGCTCTTGGCATCGTCTCACTTGATGGTAAGTGACAGATAAGAAAAGGACATATGGAATAAATAAGAGACGATAGTAGTCTGATTTTAATAAAAATGTACTAACAAAAGGATGGTTATATAATTTTACTGTGTAAACAATTCGCCTTCCGAAAAAACTTCAGAGCTTCTAAGAAGTACCTAAACATTAGTGTTTTCATTTATTCATTCATTAAAACAATACCACTGTTGAATTGGTATTAAAGAAATGTTGAGACTTTGACCTGCATTATAATTTCTCGCATATGGCACAAATTAAACTCGACTACGATGATCTATAGACAAAGATCTCAAAAAATTATATTTTAAAACGTGCTTACGGCAATAATTGGGGGTCACTTATAAATTGTGTCCATGGTCATGCATAACATTCAATATTTAGTACGTAACCGTAAGTGACATTCGGTTTTAGGTTATCTCAAGGTAAGAGAAAATACTTACGCGTAATTGAAGGTGCCTAGCCCATCGCTGTCGGCTTCAAAGCGCAGAAGTTGGACCTGATCAGCCGCGGGAGCTGAGCTGGGGCCCTGCTGTGGTTTGGGCGCCGCCGCCGCAACTCCGAGCAAAGCAAGTACTACCAGCTGCGAACAACGTACATCTCTATTACATATCACCACATCACACAAACACTAAGTTCACTCCGTATAAGGAGTTTGTTCTTTCTTTGACGCATAAAAGCCCATGTTCCAGTCACGATATTGAGGGTGAGGCTAGCGAAGACAGGTCACTTGCTAGTCATATGGAGCGATAATTTGTTAGAGGCTGCAGGAATCAGTTATACGACATCCCGGATATAGATGCTGATGATGTAGGCTGATCGTGAAAATCAGTTCACAACACTTTCGAAGAACACTTTTTCCTCATCACTTTTTTTATCGACAGTAAAAATTAAATACCCACCAATTTCATGATTAGTTCCACTTAAACGGTTTACCCTGAACGTCTAAGTTAATAATCACCTTAACCCATGTTTTATACATTTACGAATATTGTGTTACGACATCGTATTTGTTGTGCCGTATACAAAATATCTCTTTACAATGTTTGTGCGTTTGACCGCTCCTCAGTGCCGACATATGGCGAAGGTAAGCGCGTCTTCTGAGGACATCTATGGTGTCGCAACAAGTTATATTTAATTACATTTATTTAACGCTTGATAAATCGTTATCCAAGACGGTCGATGGCAATTAATAATTATACACCCATAAGGTTCTCTTTGACACCTTTAATTATTTGTTTCAAAACTTCGGCCAAATAAGATTCGTCTATAAAACAATAGAGGGTTGCTTATCTTAAGCTGAAGTATTTTTCTGTTTTAAATAAAAAGCAGGTTTGTATAGAAACTATAATGAATACTTTAAAAAATATCGAAGTTATAAGGCCACTGACAATTAGTGGCAAGTCTATATACCTACTGCAAAAATTATGTTAAATTTGATGATACTATTAAAGAAATCTAGGCTTTATTATTTTAATTAACATCTTTTTCGCATATCGCCGAAATTCGTAGTTCACAACTTGATTCTATTAGGAAATTTGAAACTTATTGCTACAATCAAGAGTCTTATCTCAACAAAACATAAAAATGTATAAATTACGCAAAATCTATTTTGAGAGTCAAAGTTTTCTATATCTCCACCTAGTGTGTTCTAAAAATAATCTATCAGATATACAGGGGAATCGTGTAAAATTACATCAAAATATTGAAAAAATCCGCACTTCAAATTTTTTTTCAGATTGCCATACTAAATCTGAATTGCGAATCAAGAATTTGTATGGAAAAATGAAAAAAATAATTGTTGATCGGATTTTTTTCAATAGTTCTCCTTTATTCTACGTATACTTGATTCTGAGTAACCCCGTTAAATTTCAAACGCACTTTTTTAACACCCTGTATTAATCTAGGTATAAATAAGAAATATGTACGAGTAATTGGACAAAAAATAAGATCTTTAAATAAATTATGTATAGCAACATTATTATAAAACACAAGGTTTCTTTTAAGTACATATTTCTTAACTTTAACTCGGTTTTCTAGTAAAAATATCTATTCTTAATTAAGGACGAGACTTTAACAAATATGACATTTTATTTATTCGATCCATTTAATTCTGATATTCGGGAGAACTAGGCAGGATGTAAAAAAAGGTTTAGGCTACCGTTGACTGGAGCTTCTATTCAATACTCATACCAAAAATATTTTCCTAAGAAACCACTAGTCTATTCGCAAAATAACTAGACTCATTACACAAACAGATATTTTTTTACCACTTTTGTTTTAGAATTAATTGTTTTTTAATTTTGTAAATGTTTACTGGCCCTACATCTATAGTTCATTCCAATAAAAAAAAGCAAAAGGTAAACAAAAATAGTATGCATCTGACATTGACATGTGTCATTTTCATAGTAAGTTTGTTTACCTTTTGCTTTTTTTTGACTGGAATGAACTATATGATGTTACATCTTGTATATTAGATTTAAAAAAAAAGAAAAAAAATAGAGGTCAGTTTTTCTGTTTTTATTTATCAGCTATTTACTATATTCAAATTTGTACTGAGAGCTTTATTTACATTTTAAAATTTTCTAGAGGTTGAAGTCCTTCAGCCAAGCAGCGACGCCACTACCGCAGGTGGAACACCACCGCCAGGTCCCTGCTCTATTTCGGGCTGGTAACCGTTTTCGTCAGCGGTGTACTTGACCAGGTACGTCACGCCGTCGGGGCCTATCCAGGTGTACTGGCCCTGGACAGCTAGGTACTCGTCATCGCGACCTTGGTTCCTTATTTGTCCTATTTGATTGTGTGCTGTTCCGTCAGATTGTTCAAATCTATGGGATAAACATATATTTAAATTAGACAGAGAATGGGCGGTAAAGATAAAACCTTAAATGTAATACGACGACGACGTAGCATTCCGGGATATCGTTTAGCAGTTCCAAACTCATCTTATTTAGAAACTACTGCCTCTACATCAAAAGGGATATTATAGTAGTGTTTACTCTAAATAATAAACTGACCCAAAATGGTAGGCTCCCACGCCGATGTTGTTGTTGTCATAGCGAAGGATTTCGGCCGGGGGTGCCGCCGCGAATGCCACAGCGACGCAGGCGCATAGTGCGATACACTGCAATAGGTGAACAAAAGTGATCACTAAACATATTTTTTTAGTGGTGTATGATAAATATTTGTAGACACTAGAATCCTCAAAGGCAAATGTAAAAAAAAACTTGACTGCTTAAAAATCACACACGTCAGGCTCTCCGAGTGTGGTACCAATTTTTATCGCAACTACCTACAAATGCGATAAAAATTGTGCAGAAAAGAATCGACTGTGGCTTGGAAAAGAACTGAAACAACTTTTTAATAAACCCGTAATCAAATCGTTAATATTTGGTATCCGTAGATACATCAGCTGATATACCTATATTTTTTTAAGTTGATCATAAGTTCCTTATGAGAAAAAAAAATTTCATCAGCCTGTACAAAAACAGAAAAATAAAGAGGGTAAAAACAGGTCCTGATTAACTGACATTTCAAAGTTGAATTGATGTCACTAATTGGTGGTAGGTAGTTACATAGCCTTAGCCAATCACATAGCTCATTTTAAGCTAAATAAGGAAGCTACTTGACATTGATAAGAATGTAACATAATAAGGCACTATTTTAACGTAAACATTGAAGTTCAGGCTCATTTTAGTATGCATTGTGAATTTACAGGATTTTCATGACTTCACACTTTACTTTTTCACTTGCACTTTTATCACAAATCGCTGGAAGCAACTGTATCCAAGTTATTTTACGCACCAGTTTCATTTTTGATGCGTGTTGGTAGATGCTACTCCGACGGGTTTTCAACAAACAATAATAGTGAACTACTTTATTTAGTCTTTTATATCCAAAAATTAAAATAAGTTATGCATTATGATGTAACATTAACATATTTGCTACTACAAAATTGGTGATGAAGGCAAACAACTGTCGTTAAAACTGCATCTTTAAAGTAGTGCTAGAATTTTAATTACATTTATAGTGCAACTAGCTTCCGCCCGTGACTTCGTCCGCGTGGACTTCAGAATTGAAAGAAAATGTTAAGATAGCGCCATCTAGTGACGAAGTGGAAATTTTGATTTTTTAAGCATTCCTACTTAAGGGTTCTTTAAGTAAAACTTAAGGGTTCCCTTAAGTTTTCCAGGATAAAAAGTATCTTATGTGTTAGCCGAGTCCTTCATCTATCTACCTACCAAATTTCATCCAAATCCGTTTAGTAGTTTCGGCGTGAAAGCGGAACAAACAAACAAACAAACATCCATAGTGTGATTTATAATATCAGTGTGATGTGATGTGATGTGAAAGTGTGATTTCGTATTTATAATATTAGTGTGATGTGCAATATAAAATTAAAATATGTAGGTATTTAAATATAAAAATAATAATAAATATTTTAGCTTATTTTATTAAAAAAACTTTTTTTGACAAATTAAAAACACACTGTTGAGGCTCCTTCATCATTCTAATCAAACCTTCAATCAGCTGTTACCAAATGGGTTGCCATGAATAAATTAAATAACTATAAATCTGAAGGTTTTTCGCTTCATCATCATAAGTTCAGTGTCAGTCAGAAGACATAATTTCTTTCAAAGACTTTTCTTTGAAATAATAATAAGGTGGTGTTGCCTATCATAATTCTGAAGTTAATTTTCTCTTTTAGTTATCTGTTCGTAGCATTTTTGTAAAATAACACAAGCCATGCCCGCCCCATTGGTAAGCCCGCTTCCATCTTCGGCATCATCGTCACTTACAACCAGGTCAGATGATGCCAAGGGCTTACCAATTGTGTATAAAAATAAAAAAAAATAAAAAAATGTTGAGGATCCGTCATTATTTTAATGAAACCTTCAATCAGCTGTTGCCAAATGGATTACCATGAATAAATCATTCATAATACAGTATGAGTCTTTATAAAGTTCACATATGAAAGGGGGTGAAATAACAGCCAATTTTACCGCCCAGAAAAATTAAAAAAAATAATTAAAAAGCAAAAAAATCACAGATCTCGTGAATTACACGACCTTCGAGGTACATTGAAAATGAACTCAACAAAATAAAATAAAACGCATTTATTACATTTATATATTTTTTAATTTTTTCAAAAACACAATCAGCTTAAAAAACCTAAATTTGTTATAGCGCAGTATAGACTTAATAAATATTGTTTTCTAAGTTATTTAACACTGAATGTAGCTCAAAATTCTAATTGATTGTCTGGTAATATAATAATGTTGTTTTTAATGCTTATTATGCTGTCGGAATGCATTCTCTCAGCGGCGAAACTATAAGTCCCTTATCCCTGTGCTTGAATTATTTAGGGTACCTAGTAATAAAAGCTCCCAAAAGTAAATAAAATATAAGTTTCGTCAAAATGATGATTCTAACTGCTTTATTTTCTAAGTTTCCGAAAACTGTTGTGCGAATAAAAATAACGAAACGACCGAATCAAATACTGAAATTGCGAAAAATTTATGCATAATTTTCTGACGTAATACTATTCTACCAGATTAAATACGTTTTATTGAAAACTATGGTTACTCATTTTAATAGTTTCTTACCTAAAAACCAACCTTCTACAATTCATATACTGTGGTGCTTATTAAACTGTAGCGACATTATGGAAATGCTATTCTGAATTATGAATGAAAAATTACATAGACGCTTCTAAGAAATATTAAAATCATTCATTACTTACACATAATATATCTGTAAGTTTATTCCATTATTACCTAATTATTATTTTCATGTACCTAATGGATAAGCAAGCAAGCAACCATGCGAGCAAGCATCCAAACAAGAAGTTGACGGAACCCTTACGGACCTCCTATCTATGGTTCTTACATTAATCTAACTACGACTGATAAAGCTCACCTCCACATCACAGTGTCCGAACCTAAGTTATCCGAGTCTGGGTGCTCCGAATTTCACTCGCTCCCGCTTCCTCTTTAGGTTTTCCGTAAGAATTTGAAAGAGCGCCACCGCGCGGGTACACCTATCCAACGGTGTAGGTAGATAAGTAGTCGTAGTTATTTTCATAAATAAAAAATATTTCATAAATAATGATAGAAATTAAGCTGGTCTCTACACAGCGTAAGAAAACAATATTTTATCAGAACATGTTTTTCGGAAAGTTAGTATTTTTTCGGAAGTTTAGTTTTTCATTTGCCAGTATACAGTTTTCGTTTCAAAATATTCATATCTTAATTAAATAAAATTTTGTATATTATTCGGGTAATATACATAGTAAGTACCGTCAAGGCAAATTAAAAAATATATTTATTCTAGAAAAAAAAAATAACCGAAACTTTGAGAAAGTTCCACGTGATTGGAACTTTGTATTAGGAAGAAATAAAACGACAATTTAAACGTAGGTACAAAACATCTACTTAAATAAAAAAATATATATATACTTTGATTTGATTTTGACAATAAACTCACAGAATTAATAATTTAATTTTATCAAAAAGATGGAACTTAAAGTGATAACACGCCTTTAGTGCCACGCTCCTCCAGCGCGCTACCAAAAATTTTGCTGAACAAAGGAAAAGCCACAGACTAAATCGTAAGTGATAGAGAGGTCCCGTTTTTTCAAAAATGTAGCCCAACTCAATACCTTTTTCTTTTTTTCGATATCGTTTTCAGTTCTCGAGAGATACGATTTAATAAGAAAAGACCCCAAAAAAGTGTGTAAATTTTTGAAATTTTCCCAATTTTCAAAAATGTTTTTAATTTTTCCGAAAAAATATTTCACTATTCACGTAGCCCTAAAACTCACGACACCAGGGCGATGTCGCATTTTGAGCAAAATTGGGGGCATATACAGAAGCGATCGAAAAAACATTTTCAATGTTAAAAAAAATTGTGGACGTTATTATTTTTTTTAAATTTAGCTAGCTTGAATGTTATAACAAAAAAGACGTGAGGACTGGCAGTAAATGGTTGTGTCACAAAATTAAAAACCGGCCAAGTGCGAGTTGGACTCGTGCCCCGAGGTTCCGTACAAACAGTGATGACCCTAGCAAAACATTTTAAACCGCGATATTTTTAGCACTTTCATTCTGACGACTGAAGACTGACTCGGTGGCTAAGTGGTTAGCGATCCTGACCTCTGATCCGAGAGTCGTGGGTTCGATCCCCACACAGGGCAAACTTTTCTGTGATGAGCAGAATTGTTTGCTCTGAGTCTGGGTGTATTATATCTATATATGTATGTATTTAAAAGTATATGTGTATGTATATCAGTCTCTGGTTCCCAAGATACAGGTAATCCTAGTTTGGGGCCAGATGACCGTGTGTGATTTGTCCCAGATATTATTATTATTATTATTATTATTCCTATGACTAATGTTTTGGTAAATTCGTAGATGAATTGTTCTTTATAAATGTTTAAACAGATAACCTTTACTTTTGAAAAATAAATAGCATTAACAACAATTAAATTACTTGTGGATACATATCAAGAATCTTAATCTTGATGTTGGCTTTGTTTACAAACCTGGGAATACAAACATAAATCAATTTCTAGATGATTTTGAATCACAACTTCAACAAAAAAAGCGAGCAATTGTATTTGGTGATTTTAACTTAAACCTGATGTCTGCAGACAGAAACACAATCAAATACAAGGACATAATAAACGAAAGTGGATTTACAATTTTAAATAATACCCAAGAAAGATATGCAACTCGCGTAACTGCCACAACGAAGACAACCTTAGATCATATCATCACAAATCTGAAGGATAGGAAATTTTACCTGGCTTTGACTGATTCCTCCATATCTGACCATATGCAGATATTCTTAGGAATGAAGAAGTACAAACCTAAACCACCAAAACGTATAACATACGATTCTGTTAACTATGGTGCTCTTTACGAGACTGCCAAAGAATTCACCTTTGAAACAGACGATCATCAATACAGTTCTTTAGAACAAGCTATAAAAAACATCACCGAAGCAAACAAAAGTAAAAAAGTAAAGATAAAAAACTTGCCACAAAAAGACTGGATAAACAAAAATGTTATCAACAACATAAATGATAGAAATCTGGCTTGGAGAAAACTAAAAATGGACCCGGAAAATACAAGTTTACAAACAGACTTCACAGATAAAAAGAACACCACGACTGAAACAATTAATACATCAAAAAAAAAATACTACTATGAATCCTTTAACAAATGTAAAAATGAGCCTAAAAAAATGTGGGGTCTGATTCAGACACTATCTAATAACAAAATTAAATCAGACTGTGCTCCTCCGAAACTCATGACCACAACAGGTTTAATTACCGAGACTTCTGAGATATGTGAACATTTTAATAATTACTTTGCCACACTTGGTCCACAGCTAGCTAACCAGATCCCAACTAACTTCCACAATAACTCCACTTGCACATTACAAAACCGAAATAATGACTCAACTAATAAGATCCTAACAACACTTAAACACTGTACCACAGAGGAAGTTTCTAAAGTAATTGACAACCTAGACTCAAATTCAAGCACAGGAATAGACGGAATAAGCACAAAGGTACTAAAATGTATAAAATAATTCATTCTAAAAGAGCTTACGTGCTGCATAAATGATTGTCTAGACAAGGGTATCTTTCCAGACGAACTAAAAGGTGGCCAAAGTTACTCCAATCTACAAATCAGGCACGAAAAATGACCCAGGAAACTACAGGCCAATCTCCGTATTGCCTGTAGTTTCCAAAGTATTTGAAAGAATCATAAATAATCGTCTGGACTGCTATTTATCTCAGATTGATTTCCTCTCTAAAAAGCAATACGGCTTTAGATCTAAGTCGAATTAGATTAGATCTAAAGCCGTATTGCTTTTTAGAGAGGAAATCAATCTGAGATAAATAGCAGTCCAGACGATTATATATGATTCTTTCAAATACTTTGGAAACTACAGGCAATACGGAGATACGGCTTTAGATCTAAGTCGAATTAGATTAGATCTAAAGCCGTATTGCTTTTTAGAGAGGAAATCAATCTGAGATAAATAGCAGTCCAGACGATTATATATGATTCTTTCAAATACTTTGGAAACTACAGGCAATACAGAGATTGGCCTGTAGTTTCCTGGGTCATTTTTCGTGCCTGATTTGTAGATTGGAGTAACTTTGGCCACCTTTAGTTCGTCTGGAAAGATACCCTTGTCTAGACAATCATTTATGCAGCACGTAAGCTCTTTTAGAATGAATTATTTTATACATTTTAGTACCTTTGTGCTTATTCCGTCTATTCCTGTGCTTGAATTTGAGTCTAGGTTGTCAATTACTTTAGAAACTTCCTCTGTGGTACAGTGTTTAAGTGTTGTTAGGATCTTATTAGTTGAGTCATTATTTCGGTTTTGTAATGTGCAAGTGGAGTTATTGTGGAAGTTAGTTGGGATCTGGTTAGCTAGCTGTGGACCAATTGTGGCAAAGTAATTATTAAAATGTTCACATATCTCAGAAGTCTCGGTAATTAAACCTGTTGTGGTCATGAGTTTCGGAGGAGCACAGTCTGATTTAATTTTGTTATTAGATAGTGTCTGAATCAGACCCCACATTTTTTAGGCTCATTTTTACATTTGTTAAAGGATTCATAGTAGTATTTTTTTTTGATGTATTAATTGTTTCAGTCGTGGTGTTCTTTTTATCTGTGAAGTCTGTTTGTAAACTTGTATTTTCCGGTTGCGAGTTGATCTAGTAACAAAACTAAAAACAAACATAGATACTAAAAACATTATACTCGGAGTCTTTATAGACTTAAAAAAAGCGTTTGACACAGTTAGTCACTCTCTCCTGCTAAAGAAACTTGCAAATATAGGTATCACTGGTAATGCGTACAGGGTATTAGAATCTTATCTAACAAATCGATATCAAATAGTAAAACTTGGTAATTTCCGAAGTTCAGCCGAACCAATAATTTGCGATGTTCCCCAGGGGTTCATACTTGGGCTACTGTTATTTTTAATATATATTAACAATATAGATCAGTTAACACTAAACGGTGAACTCACCTTATATGCTGATCACACATGTATATTTTACTTTGGGAGCTCGCTGAACGATATCGTTACTATTGCACAAGAGGATTTGAACAAATTAAATAAATGGTTCCAATACAATCTGTTGACTATCAATATAGCTAAGACCCACTATCTAATATTTAAAGCCAAGAACAAGAAACTAAGAGGACATACACCACTTACCATAAATAATATTCCAATAAATGAAACAAAACATGAAAAATACCTAGGCTTAATCTTGGGTAGTGGCTTAACATGGTCAGTACATATAGAAAAGATAAGAGCTAAGCTTTTCTCACTTCTCGTTTCATTACGCGGCATTGTGCGCTGTTTCCCACGTAGAGTATGCTACATGATCTACTACTCTCTGGTCAAACCCCATTTAGACTACCTTGTTGAAATATGGGGCACTGCCTCTAAAACAACACTTCAAAATCTGCAAATTATTCAAAACAAAATCATAAAAGTACTCTTCCATTCTAAATTTCGCACGCCAACATGTAGAATATATTCCGAAACGAATATTATGAATATAGATCAGCTGTACCAGTTCAATACCTGTATCCTAGTCCGTAAAATCTTAGATAAAACTATACATTCTGATCTATCATTTTTGACCAACAAACAGAAAGGTAAAAGACCACTCCGAAACGCGAATAATCTAAGTCTCCCAAGACCTCGGACCAATTATGGTAAGAAAAACATACTTTACGAAGGTGCACAGTTGTATAATAAATTAACATCAGAAATAAAAAATGCTGACAACTTTAACATTTACAAACATAAATTAAAAAAACATATTTCAAAAACTCTGATTCCGGCCCTGCTCTCGTGAACATTTGCAATGCGTGCATGATGCGTGTTTGCGATTACCGTACTATGTTTGCGATACTTCTGCTCTGAATAAACAATTGTACGCTTATTTTTAAGTTATACCCACAAATTGTTAACCTTATAAAATGATTCTTACTGTTATATCAACGCTCGTAACATAACTATATTGTAATACCTATGTATTCTCATTAAGTGAAATGTAAATTTCTTTTGAGAAATAAACTTCTTTAACCTCAATATTTCATATTAGAATAGGACTAGGTACATAAATCCTAAATTAAATGTTTTATTTTTGAGGGGACAGTTACTACTTGGAACGTCAAATTTACCAATGGCATCATAAGGCGCCGATCACAAATCTTTGAATAATAGATGATTAAAAAAATATTATAATATAATGACATCAAGATAATTTAAAAAAAAAAACAACTAAGACAAGTTTGTATTATTAAATTACCATACACAATGGAGGTACGAAAAAAAATTGCAGTGTTATTTTTAGTTTAAAAATTTTAAGGGGTTACTCAGAATTAAGTATAGAATACAGGAAAAATATACAAAATCTTTTTTTAATTTCCTCATACAAATTCTTGATTTACTATTCAGACTGAGTGTAAGAACTGGAACAAAAAGAAGTTCGGATTTTTCCAATATGATTTTCTTCTAAGTATTCTATCCTTAATTCTGAGTAACCCCTTAAATTTTAAAAATAAAAAGAACAGTAATTTTAACTCGTGCCAAATGAAATAAAAGCTATAACAAAAAATATGTCGATGTAATTGTGGCTTTAGCGTTCCACTATGTATCTATTTGACCACTACCTAAGTTTTTAAAATAAATTGACAGTGGAATGGATCGATTTCCTGGCACCAGATTTTGTTTCGTACGTAATTCTATGATCTGCTGTATTTTATATAAATAAAGGGGAATTATAAATCGAGCCGCAAATATTTTATTTGGCCACGGAACCCAACCTCTAATTTCATAACTAAGCCACGGGAAAATGAGAAAGCTTCTAATAAACTTATTCGTTTTCTTCACAACGCCAACTAAATATTCTAAAATTAGCGTCAAGCAAAGAACAACAATTATTATTACTTGTCCACCTGATTAATACATCACCACCTAATTTACTAACTCAGTCACGGATTGTACAACTCAGCCATATTTTACGTGATACAGCTTCAACATGTGTTCCTCAAAAATATTGTTCAAGCTTCAACTAGAAAACTTCATATAAGTATTATAATTTTGCAGGTTTTATCTAGCGATAGCAGCCGGCACACCAACGGCTTAACGTGCCTTGCGAAGGAAACGGTCGAGATAAATGCCACTAACAGTCAAACCCATCCAGATTATGACTGTGTCTGTAGTCAATTAACCTGCGTGATCGACTTGACACTGAGCCAACCGCTTCTAATGAGGAACGAGCTCTTTATGAGGAAAAAAAAAACGTTTTCTCATACAAATCGACAACTGCTCGGCCAAATTTTTATAGAGTATAATTTTTTTTCAGAAAACCAATATTTTTTCTTTATCAAAATTCTTAAGTTTCATGAGTAGAAGTCAGTGTTTTTTTTCTTGTCACTTAAAGTAGGTAACTTGAACAAATTGGGATATACACATTCTCACCCAAGGCATAAGAAATATAATGATTTGACACTGTGCTGATTGTGATGTCAGACATTCAGCTTCTTTTAATAGTGCACCTGTATCCAAGATATTTTACTTACCAGTTTAATTTGTATGTGTTTTAGAAGATGTGGCTCCCACGAATAATTATCTATTTTGACTAGTATTTTATATCCCACAAATATAACCAATTTTGCATTAAGTTCTGATATTAACATTTTTATTAATACAATTGGGGACATTAAACAAATGTCTGGGATTTTTGCTAGAATTATGTACATCATCAAGTAAAAATATCTGAGAGAGGAAGTCAGAACACAAGGATTACAAGTTCCGAGTAGTAGGAAATTTGAATTATAGTCAAATAGTCATTTAGCTCCGTTATAATTTCCGGAGTTCAAAATCATGAGTAAGATTCGCCCTAAAATACGAGTAAAAGCTCGTGAAATTTGTCTCCATTAGCTCTTCTAGTGCGGTAGTACATATTATTATTTCAATGGAATAAAATTATTATTTTAAAGAGCATGTAAAGCATTTATTTTTAATAGTAAAAACATTGCAGCTTGATTTTGAATAAACTTATTACGCACTCTTATAAAACAACGACCGAATTCAAAATGAGTTTTGATAAAAAACCGACCTAAAAGAGAGACTAATAACCTGGGTTTATAGGGAATTGTATTTCTATGTAAGTATGGAAGCCACTTTATTTTAGTTTTTAACCGGAATAATAAAAATACGTGAAAAAATATTTTCACCTCTCCAGCACGAAAAGGGTGCTTTTATTGCCTGAAAACTCGCAGGAAAAACGCTTTTTGCTGCGATCGTGAGCTTGGCGCTTGGGCGATGGTTAGTTCAGAAACTCATTTTGGCCTAGCGATTTAACTCATAGGCAAAAAATGTTGTATGTTTTTTATTGAAATTTAAATTGTATAATTAAATTGTGCTATTGCCTTTTTATAGACGTAATATTTAAAAAATATACGTATTAGTAAACATTAATATCGCTTACTTAAAAATATGATTTTCATCTCAGATTTTCATAAAAATGTCAAGCAGCGCAGTTCCCGAACGCAACATCTTAATAATAGTTATTTGTTCAACTAGTAAGCAAATTTATTTTTTGCTACGAGTGCTGACTTTAAATCACGAACTAGACTACTGACTACAGTGAGTCATTTAAAGGCACGAGATATAAAAATAACTTGCTCTCGCGTTAAACATTCAACTTTTCACCTCGACCAGCGAGAAAAGTTAAAACGTAGTTGATTAAATTCTCTTTGGAGACAATATAGTGTTTTATTATAATGTTTTTAATCTAGAGGTTGCGTTCGGAAACTGCACTGCTTGTCATTTTTATGAAAACCTAAGATGAAAACCAAACATTATATTTTTAAGTAAGCAACAATCATGTTTACTAGTACATATTTATTTTAAATATTACGTCTTTAAAAATGCAATCGCAAAATTTATAAACTTAAATTTCATTACATAACAGACAACATTTTGTGCCTATGAGTTAAACCGCTAGGCCAAAATGAGTTTCTGAAGGAACTATCGCCCTTATTTTTTTAGCGCCGCGCAAAAGATGGTGTTCGAAATACGAATCGCTTTTTCTCACGCTCACAGCAAAAACCGTTTTTGCTTTGAGTTTTTAGGGACCAAAGGCATCCTTTTCGTGCTGGAGAGGTGAAAAAAAACATTTTTAAATATTGTCTCCAAAGATAATTTTATCACCTAAGTTTTTTTACCTATAACCTATAAAACTTTTCTCGCTGATTCAATTCTAGACTGCTTCGCTAGTTCGTGATTTAAAGTCAGCACTCATAGTAAAAATAACGTTGATCACTTGTTGAACAAATAACTATTAATCAAAGTGTATTTCTAAGATGAGGGTCAATCTAGTTAAACCATCGGTTGTACTAAGTATTAATTAAAAATTATAAATTTATTATGTCCTAAGATGTTTAGTAGCTCGATTTAGTGTTCAAAATTTTACTCTTTTTCACTTATATTTGAAAATAAGTTCGACTGGGTAAAGTCACGAATACAATTTTCAAAGAGAATTTGTGTTCGTTTAATTTTATATAACTTTATTACATTTAATGCTTAATTTTTCTATTGTTGTTATTAAGTTTTGTTTCACCGAATACAATGGTAGCTATATATTACTGTTTACTGTGAAAAATAAATTGATTGCACAGATATACTCTGCATTTTTTGTTCAAAAACAAATTACCAAAAAAATCTCCTCTTCTTAGCTAGTTACCAAAGAATACGGGTAATATATTTTACATTTGAAAAAATAACTAATAATCTGGATTCGTATAGGAATCACCTAATTTATATTTTTTCCCAAATAATGAACTAACTAATGCAGTAGGCCTTATACGAGTATAGTTATCATAAATATTGAACGTAAAAGACTAATTGGAATCATTTTACCCATTTTTGAGAAAAAAATATGTGGGAGTTGCCTTAATCTTATATTTCTCTGATTGACGAACAACTTAGTACCTAATTAGTAGGCCATATCGTTTTTTGGGACTATATTAGTGCAAGACAATCGTCTCTCACAAGTTCGAATTTTTGCTACTTATTACTTTAAGATATCTGAGGGACCGAGTTTGGTCGAGTTGAGTTTTTCAGTTTATCATGGAAAAGTTTGCGTATATTTATTTACAAAATATAATGACAATACATCAGAAACAGTGTAAAAGTATCACAATCAAAAATTTACCACGTCAGTCACCCTATTTCATACAAGGAATACTTCATATCTGTTATCACATCACCCGGGGAGGTTGGAGAATGATTATTTTTGTACTTCTTTTAATTCAATTTATTGGACTTTACTGCAATAACACATAATAAACATACATGAATGAAGTCATTTTCAGTCATTTATATACGTTTTATGGATTTTGAATGTGTTAACGTCAGTCTTCAAATGTTTACAGATTGGGCTGACAGTAGTAATTTTTATTGTTTTGGTGGTTGTGTTTGTTCTTTATTCATAAAAGGACAGATTAATCCTCCAGAAAATTATTTACTTACAGGATAATTTGGGACAAAAACTGTAAGATATTGTACCTAAAAAAAAATCAAACTTCAACAGTTAGTCTTAATATCACAATTTATTTTAAATGAAACCGTACATAAATATTATATACAGCTTCACTGAGTATTGTACTAGATATTTACATATTTCCTAATGGGAAACAAGTTCTCACAAGCTCACAAGTTAGCCAAGGAGTGAGGCGACGACCGCGGGCGGGACTCCTCCTCCGGGACCCTGCTCGATGGTGGGCTGGAAGCCGTTCTCATCAGCCACGTAGGTCACGACGTACGTGACTCCGTCAGGGCCCACCCAGGCATATTGCCCACGGACGGCGATGGCCTCATTGTCTGTGCCCTGGTTCTTCAGCTGTCCTTGCTCCTCGTGTCTGCTTCCATCTGAAGTTGCCCACCTGTAGAATTTAAAAATGAGTTTAGACTTTATCCTGAAAGCAGTGTTTCTTAACACATTTGTGTCCACATCGCTAAGACTAGGTACTACAGATCTTCCTGTTCTACATGTACGTCATATGTACACAATAGTAGAGATATGCATTTAAGGGTACAAATGCTTCAAGAAACAGTAACGTACGTGAAGCTGTATCCGTCTAAACCAGCGTTGTTGGATTCGTAACGGACGATCTGGACATCCTGCGGCTGCCCCTGCGGCGCGGCCGCGGCGGCGGCGACCAGAGCGAGAACCACAAACTGAAACGAAAAGCGCATCATGTAATCCAAGTCCTTTCCGCGCAACACTTCACTTCACAAAAATCACTTCACTGTTTGTTAGTACTAACCAATTTCATATTTATTTTAATTTAATGTATCTGGCGACCGCCGCTGTCAAAGTGCACTTGGTATGTGGGATGATTACGTGTCCAGGCGACCCTCTTATATATCTACAAGCAGTTTGGTTTCTTCTAATGCCTGGTTGCAACACCGTGCCCGCGGCGCGAGCTTCTCCAAGCTTGCGAGAAGCCTCCAAGTTCCGACAAGATGTTTGTACACTATGACATGCGCATTGTCCGATATCGGATCACAGATCGCAGTTTTAATAAAAATCCTGTTTTCTTTCTATTTAATCCCGTTAGGATACTTTTTTCGTAAATTAATTACGGAGATATAAATAATTTAATTTATTTTCTCAAGACTTCGTTTTATAATTAAACATCTCAAGTGGCGTGATACGATGCAATGTTTATTGGGTAACATGTACCTATCTCAAATATCAAATGGTGTGTTACCAATAGTTTAATCTACAAGAAGTGGTTAGTAATCATGCGATAATATTCATTTCATTAGTGTGCAATATGACAAGTGCTTATTATAAGAATTGCTCAATATTATACATCACTGGTGGTCTAAGCTTTTGTTCTTAAAGAAAGGACCGTGTTGAAACAAAACGAATAAGTACATAAATAAGCTAATATGAATTAGTTGGCATCATTATTTCATTGTTTGAATAAATTAAATAACTTCTTTTCTTTGCTCTTTTGCTTTTTACCTTCTCGATTTGCCCAAAATTTTACGACAAAAATGTTCAATTCAAACTCTACATAAAGTGAAAGTATGCTTGTATTTATTATACATGCCTATATATCGCCAAATAACGAAAGTCAATTGATTTAGCACAACGGCAATTTAGGACATTATTTCACTTGTTTCAATTTATTTTCCGTCTTATACAGAGTGTAACAAAATTGGTGTAGGACCCGTTAACTGGGGATTCTACACATCGTACTGAACAAATTTTGTTCTACGACTTTGCTCAAATCGCAAAAACATTTTTGGACTCTCCATACAAAAATGGCAAAACAGATGATCGATTTGTATGGAGAGTCGAACATTTTTTTGCGATTGGAGCAAAATTGTAGAACAGAAGTTGTTCAGTACGATCAGTAGAATCTGAAGTTAACGGGTCCTGCACCAATTTTGTTACACCCTGTATATGCGTCAATTGGTATAACGTGTATAAATGAATTATTTATATTGTTTCCAAAACTAATATTTTGCCAGGTTTTGTCACAATATAAAAGAAGTTATTGCAATACCGGTAACGTTGAACTCTTTTGTACCAAAATATGCCAGTCCACAATTAAAACGCCGACAGTTGCATGGGATTCTTTGCACACAATAAGTCTAGATTGTGCAGATAACGCTTATTGTTATGTTATTTAATTTTATTATGAATCAGACAGAATTAGTCTTAAATAAATGTAGGTATTTCTGGTTATTGCTATAGCCAAAAACTCAATTATCCTAAGTTATGTTATCAAAACAAATATTTGTATGATGCTAGATTTGGCCGTAGTTATGCCATAATGATCCAACTGACTTTAGAGTAAGTAAGGGATAATGTAAATTATCTCAGTGACATAAAGTACACTATCATTTACTTACTTTAGAGTCAGTTGGATCATTATGGCATAACTACGACCATTTATAGTAACATACGAGTGGTAACTTGCCTATAGAGGATAAAAAAAATAAAAAAGGGTACGTAAATATTGTATCTACTTTACGAATTTTAAATCGAATTACAATACGAGTAAATAAACGTCTTCTCGTTCTTTTTTTTAAATTAAAACTTCCAATTATCAAACATGTGACCCAGTTAACGCTATTTCCCTATAACGTTAACTGTTATGTGACACTATGGAACATCAATTGGGCGGTCCACGTTCAAACAAAGGATAGTTTTATGTAACACACATCGGCCCGTCTAAACTAGTTCATTGACTAACATCCCGCAGAGTCGCATAGAGACAAACACCGTCAACACAGTGGATAGGCAATTAGTCAGGCTCACACATAAGTAGATTTCCAAATTTACTCCAAGAAAACTAATGAATGGTTCATGGAGGTTACAAACAGAACAGGACTTTAACATGAAGGATTATAACGTAGATGGTGCTGAAGCTCAGTGTGCATCACGACTTTGTTTGTATTAAAGTTCATGTTAGATTAGGACAATCTAAAGGGTTCCTTAGGAAAGAACAATGTAAAGGATTGGTTGGTATACTCGTAGACGGTCCTTCTAAAATACGTACCAAAAATATAAACTACCTTCACTCTTTAAACAAATCAAATTTTTACATGGAGCAAATTTTAATACTCAATTGTAAAAAAATGGTATTTTTCACACTAACTGACCAGCTGATTCTTAAATTTTATATGGAAAGTCAATTTTTATTGACTATTTGTTTTTTTAAATCTACGATATTTTTTTGAATATATAGTTTATAAATTAGATTGAAGGTTTTTTTATCATCAATTATTATTGGTACGCCCTTGGTATCATCTCACCTGATGGTAAGTGATGATGATGCATCACTTTTGTATATATTATGTGTTATTTATTACAATAAAGTATATTGAATTGAATTGATGGTGCCGAAGATAGAAGCGGGCTTACCAAGATTTCCAAACACAACGGGGAACTGGCTATCTGATCTTCATGCCGGAACACATCAAAGCTGTTAAAATTGTTGTTTTGCAGCAAGACTTAGATAAGATGGTGGTATCTAGCCAGGCGGGTAGGTTGGACTCCGCCGGGAATCGAACCCGCGACCTCCTAATATGAAGTGACCGGACTAGCCATAGTCCATGGAGGTGGTTAAAATTTAAAACCTAAAATAAAAAAAAAACTTTTTTGTAGTTATAATGCAACTTGTGACTTGCCCTGTCTATCTTATCCAGAATTGGTTAAAGGGAACAACTGAAAATATAGAATAAGACCTTCGTGTCAGCAAAACAAGCAAAACAAAGACTCTTTAGTTCTCAAAGCTTCGAGTATAGTTTAATACACAAAAGGGAAAACTGAACCGGAATCCTATGTGTATGAATTCTGTGATTGAAGGAAACATTTTTATCTAGCATCGGAATCGAGGAAACCATAAGAATGATGAAAATTGAGTACAATATACAACTCCGCAACATTCTTGTAAGGTTGTGGGAACGTCAATCAGTGCAGCCATCGCAGCCTTTAACATTTTCAATTGGTCGATGTTATTCGGAAGATGATGCATTTCATTATGTATTACCTCTAAAATGTTCCTTATACGTTCTCATGTAAGGTCTAAATTACATGTTACGTTACTACTTATATTAATAAGTTTAGTGTACTAACCGCAACGTTAAGTCAATATAATGTGGAAAAGGCCAAGGTTTTACATTTTGCGCTGAATAATTTGTAGCCAATTGGATTTTGATGGGTGTTTTGGAGTTACCTCATTCCGCATATCAGTGGTACGTGAGAAAATTAGTGGCTCTACGTTTCATAGTTCGTTGAATTATATGTTTTATAATTATAATTATATTATTAAAACTTTGCCGGCCCATCACAAATATTAAAATTACAATAAACAATTACTTTTCTTTCATTTTATTATAGACCTTTAGATTTGATAAATTCAGTTACCCATTGAATAATTTAACTTTTACAGGTATGCGGTAAATTATTATTATACCATCTAGAGTTTATCGGATTTCGCCTATCTATTACCCGTACATAGATTTTAATAAATAATATTTCCTAACTTGGTACAATATTGAAGAGGTATTTCTATTCAGTTCTATTCAGTTTAGAAAAAAGTTGCTAAACAGTGTGTTAGTGTCAAATGTGTGGATAATCTATAGTTCGGCGGGTTACTGGCCGCGTTACGTCACGAGTGCTGAACTGTGGACACGCCGCTGACCCCTGCCACCCAGTCGTCACCGATTTCCATAAAAACATAATACCTTCGCAACACTGCCAGACTAATCCGAAAGGTTTACGATATTTGATGTACACACTCTCTCTCTTCCGAGGAAATTGGACTAATGTCCTTGTCCTAGATCTATACTGTTCTTAGAAACGTGAAAAGTGAAAAGTTTTTAAGGATCAACAAAAAGATCAGAAAAACATTGATATCGCTTCTGGTGTAGCAAACTTTATGTGGTCGTGAGGATTTTTGCCTCTTACATTAACTGTATTTCAGAGACAAAACTGTATTTTCTGAAGGTAATTTGCGTATTAAATATGTATTATTATCGTTCATCAAAAGATGCTCCATGCATCAATTATTTGCTGATAACATTTAATGATTAATATTAGGCGTCATATTTTAATGATTAGCAATTTAAATGTTTTATGGTACAAGGTTGTGTGACATAACCCGCGGTCATGAGTCGCGAGCTTGGTATTGCACTCGCATCTTGCTTACATCATTCACAATTCCCATGTTATCTCCCGATTGTTCGATTGACAGGTGTCATTCAAAATGTTGGGTCTTTGGTCACATCACATCATCAGGTCGTCTGTCCATCCCGTCGTTCAATATGGTCACGTTTTATATTGAACTAAAGTTTTTTTAGTTATAATAACAATATGTAAGTAATGAAAAGTATAATTTTATTCTCTCTTTCTTTTTAATTTCTGAGAAAGTAAGGTTTTTTCATATTACATTTAATTTTAACTGGGGGTCAACTCTAAATTAAATAAGTGGCAATCTAAACTGCGATTAAATTGAATGGTTGCATTTATTGTAATCTAGCCTTCGATTTTTATTAGTTTTGTGGCAACATTTTTATGCTCAGTAGTTTTGGCACTCCACGGTAAAATATTTATCAGTAGGTACATATACCTAGCTGTGTTGGTCATTTATAATATTCACCAAGAGTTGAATAACATTTTATAATTAGGTATGTGACATGTCAAAGAATGTAGCATAAAAGTAAAATATTTTAGTGCAAATCCTTTTGGTATACTGTAATGAATGATGAAGATTATGTAATATTCATGGTATTTGAGTTCATATTTCATAATTTAGATTTTTTTCTTATTTTAAGCCATTTTGAACAAATTAGTAAGTAAAAGAATTTTGAAAGAAATCTTCAGCAAAATCATGAGACAAAAGTTGATCAGTGTGGTGAGTAAAAGCCCCAACTAATGATCCTATATCTATTAAAATTTTAGTAAAAGAAATAAAAATATATATTTAATCTAAGCTTTGTTATCTATCAGCCTGAACAATCAGATAAATATATACTGGGATCATATATTTTTCAATTGCTGCATTTTAAATCTTCCCTCTATGATATCCTTCTCCCTTCCATTCTTCATCTCTGTAATCTTACTTTTACTCTTGTTCCTTTATTATGACTGACTCGGTAGCTAAGTGGTTAGCGATCCTGACCTCTGATCCGAGAGTCATAGGTTCGATCCCCACACAGGGCAAACTTTTCTGTAATGAGCAGAATTGTTTGCTCTGAGTCTGGGTGTATTATATACAGGGTGCAACAGAAAGGTGTGATAATACTTCAAGGTTGGCTTTTACCTATCAAACTAAACAACTTTTGTTCTACAACTTTGTTCAAATCGCAAAATTTTTTTTGGACTTTTCATACAAATCGATCAGCTGGCGAACCAAGTTTGTATGAAAAGTCCGAAAATTTCTTTGCGATTTCAACAAAGTTGTAGAACAAAAGTTGTTCAGTTTGATGGGTAAAAGCCAACCTCGAAGTATTATCACACCTTTCTGTTACACCCTGTATATATATACTTCAAAATTGTGTCCAGAAAGAAAGAAAATGTTAAGTTAGCGCCATCTAGCGACGAAGTGGAAATTTTGAGTTTTTAAGCATTCCTACGGGAACCCTTAAGTTTTCCAAGATAAAAAGTATCCTATGTGTTAGCCGAGTGCTTTATCTATCTACCTACCTCAGTAGTTTTGGCGTGAAAGCGGAACAAACAAACAAACAAACTGACAAACAAACAAACAAACTGACAAACATCCATATACTTTCGCATTTATAATATTATAAGTGAGATGAGATGACATGATATATATACAGGGTGTAACAGAAGTGTGTGACAATACTTCAAGGTTGGCTTTTACCCATCAAACTGAATAACTTTTGTTCTACAACTTTGTTGAAATCGCAAAAAATTTTTTGGACTTTTCATACAAACTTGGTTCGCCAGCTGATCGATTTGTATGAAAAGTCCAAAAAAAATTTTGCGATTTCAACAAAGTTGTAGAACAAAAGTTGTTCAGTTTGATGGGTAAAAGCCATCCTTGAAGTATTGTCACACACTTCTGTTACACCCTGTATATATATATATATTTAAAAGTATTTGTGTATGTATATCAGTCTCTGGTTTCCAAGATACAGGGAATCCTAGTTTGGGGCCAAATGACCGTGTGTGCTGATTTGTCCCGGATATTATTATGTTATTATTTTATTATGACTTATAATATGAAACTTTTATTTAGTTATTTTAATTTAGTTCTGTTCCTTCGGTTCTTTCTCTTTTTTAAATATTTTAGGTATATCGTAGATATAACTCAGCGCCCTTTTATTTAACTTGATCTTTATTAATGTTACTTTTCGTTACTTTTTCATTGGCAAAATAATGCAAACCACCACCTTTTACTATTGGGCACTGAAATTACGGAGGTAAATACTGAAAATACAGACATACGCTTTACTAATGCAGGTAACATACCTATAAACTTAATTACACATTTCATACAAAATCACTTTAAAATACAATAAGTGAATTATTAATATTCCATCAACAAACCATTACAGTTTCGTATCAAGTGTGGCAATAGTTAATAACAGGGCCGCTCCATTTTGTAGTAGAGTTCAAACGGTTACCGGGTCTCGTCGTTTCCCTCGTAAAAACGTTACAACATTGATTTGTAGCAGATTTAAAAGCGACCGATGACACCTTAATCACGAATCACCTCATCCAATACAGATAGACAGAGATATACGTACTATACAGGGTGTTAATAGAAGTGCGTTTGAGATTTTAGGGGGTTACACTAGGGGGTTATCAAGTACACATTATGTATAGAATGCAGGAAAGATATTGAAAAAATCCGCCCTTCAAAATTATTTTAAATTTCCATACTAAATCTGAATAGTGAATCAAGAATTTGTATGGAATACTGAAAAAGTTGTAAATCAGATTTTTCCAATATTTCTCCTGTATTCTATACTTGATTCTGAGTAACGCCTTAAAATCTGAAACGCACTTTTTTAACACCCTGTATAATGTAGCATGACGTCTATGTGTTGATAAATGGTATAAACCATAGAAGTAAAATATTGTCCAAGATGGTTCGTGACCGTGTCCTGGTATTATAAAACCACCCAAATTTGGACTGTAGTTACGCAACAAAAGATTGGTATTGTAAAGTATCTATATCGAAAGTATTGTTCAGGCGTGTTCAATAAAACATCGGATATACAAGACAATAATGGGTGTGTAATGTGTACCTAATACTTAAGTGTGGACTAGTATACAGGATGCAGTCCAGTCAACGAGGAGTCTTATAATAACCCCAACATTAATTCGTCTCTCCGAAATATATTTGTAGCATACGTATTTTAGGGAGGTATTTATAGTACAGGGGTGCAAAATTATCCATAATTCGAAGAGAAAGTCAGGTCAAATATATAATAAATAAATAATAATAACTACTAAGTACTTATTAATCCATCGGTTGAAATTAAAAACCAAAACGCTATCATTATTTGAAAATCAGATTACTTCGGTTAAAGGCTAAGCGCCTATTTTTAGTAAATAAACCAATGTAACTGCTTTCTTAATAAATATTTTTTAAATGTCTGGAATGGAGTTCTGCATAAGTGTGTCAAACTAGCGCGCCAGGATTTTTCAAATATCGGTAGTATCTAATTTTTAAGATGATTTTTTATAAATAAACGCAGGTAACTTTACCATCCACAAAAAAAATTACGGAGATAATAGTTCAACGTATGGTTTGAAAAAACCCCATTGCTCGGATCCTATATACAATATTTTTATCACACCCCATACATAGGCACTAGCAAAAATATCGTCAGTTAGGTACATGATGCGTAAGGTGCAGGTATGGTATGGAATGTTTGAGCAATAAAAGCTGAGAGTTAAAAGGTTATTTACTTGCATGTGATTTCGCTGGCTAACAATAAATAATAACGACGACGTCGAGATATTGTAGTCATCTTGTTTTATTATACCTATGCGTTGGTACCTATACATTTTGGTTGCAGAATGAATGTTTTTTTAAATCTTATTTTTATCTTTTGTTTTGTTGTTGTGAATGATTTCTTCATGTAAAATTATGGCTTCAGAACATACCAACGGTCTACCTAATTGAGTATACAGTATCTACTGCGCAGTACCTACTTAATATTGTATTAATTAAAACAAACTTCTTGATGAGTATTCGTACTTTCACGTAAGTGATTGGCAAGATGATTGCTTCAATAATAAATTATGAAATATTGTTCACTAAATAGCAATTTTATTGAAATTACAGTAAAACTTGCTTGCGTTTTTTTTTTAATATTCAAAAATTTCGTAATTAGTATGGAAACGACTATTATGACGTTATTAACAATTTTAAATATTGTTAGAACTTTAGTTTTTGACTTTTGCTTTAAATAGCGTATAAAGTTTTAAAAACCGAATTTGGAATGCATTCTAAAACGAAGCGACTACTCTATCAAGCTCGTCTTCAGTGAAGCAGAGCAGCATTAGGCAGTAAACCCTGCGGCGATCCACGTGGCTGTCCGTGTCTGCTGATTTGTAGTAGCTGTCCTCCTCCGGCGAGTAACGATTCAAGTCGATCTTGCAAGTCTGAAATATTCATAATCTTTGGCAGAACTGTTCATAGAATGTTCGATGAATGTGAGAAAAAAAAAGAGAATAAATGGGCAAAGTACCTACTAAAACTACAGTATTCGCTTCGATGAATCATTCCTTAGTCTGTACTAGATTAATCCAACAAGACTTCTGAAGCGAACTCATAGGCACAATGCAAGGCTCTTCTAAAGCAAAGCCTATAATCCTTATACTCAAGTAAATAATACTCATTTTGTCCAGCGTCTTTTCTTCATGAGCTCAGTTTGTAAACTAAAAATGATCAGATATGACTTTATAAATGACTTTATGAAGTGTTTGTGGCTAGTGCGGCTTGCTTGGTTTACGGTCATATCCTGGAAAGGTTTGACTGTCAGTGGCACTTTTCTCTACCATTTCCCGGCTTTTAAGCCGTTGGTGCCAGTTGTCAGAGGTATTTTAGGTGGCTTGAAAATTTCTGACAGACAGAGGAGTTTGGCTACTAGGACCTGGCCTCCGTATATGTATAAGGCCTCACCTTCACCTCGGTAAGAGAAGAGCCCAGCAGTGGGGATGTTATGGATTGTTAACGAAATCTGTGGCTAAGTGGTTTGCCTGACTACTGATAAGAGGGTTGTGGATTCGATTCCCACCAGGGCAAATATTTCTGTGATGAGCAGATTTTTTTGCTGTGTTTGGGTATATTTTAGCTAGCTAGCAAGCTTTGCATCTACCTTCCTTCTAACACTTCACATCTACTTAGGGCTGCCATCCATCCGGGTTTCCCCGGATTTGTTCGGGGACCGTCCGGGCGGGGTTCACAAAAAGTGTCCAAGGAAAACCCGGAGTATTTTGTGTCCGGGGGACACGTGGGCAACGGGAAGGGGGTGCAAGTGGGTTCTCTTGTACTATCCTGGCATAAAAATATTCAGAATGGATACGGAAAAAATAACAAGAAATTTCGCATGAGCTTATTTAGGCTCATAGGGCCTCCTTTATGCATGGACTGCATGCATGGTCCTTGCCTAATTACTCACCGTAATTACAACACTGAAAGATTATGTGCAGATGTAGATGGACAGAGTATGGGTAGAGTATACCGGTGTGTATTATATACACACAAACAGACTCACACCGGTATAATTGAATTATTTTTAATGTTTTTACATATTGGCTAGTGTTGTTCCATATTTTTCTGTTGATTTTAAACAGCAAACAAGATGTGAATAAAAAAAATATTTGTTGCAAAAAGAAGAAAATTATCCAGGGAAAAATCCGATTTCACCCAAATGTCTCGGATATTTATTTTTAGTTTTAGGAGTTCTTGTCCGGAATCGGCAATTACTAGTCAAGTCTTCGTATTACCGTCAAACGTGTCTCTTTCTATAATTATTAGATAATTCAATTGAATTAATTAGACATAATATGGAGAACAGAGAAATATATAGTAGCATTACTTGTTATGCAATAATTGACCACGCTGAATACGTTAAAAACAACCGACTTCAATCGCAACAACTCCAATTTTGCTATGTTTTTGTTGATTTTCTCAAAATCCGCTGAATCGATTTCGATTACATTTATATGGGACCACCTGTGAAATATACCCTTTAAAACAAAAAAGAATTTTCCAAATCGGTTCAGGCGTCTCGTCTTCGAGTAATCGGTGAACATACATAAAAAAAAAAGATTCCGACGAATTGAGAACGTCCTCCTTTTTTTGAAGTCGGTTAAAAATAACATCATTGGCTGTTATATTTATCACCCGTAGGTCAACGGAGGGTAAGCCAGCAAATGCTTTTACTTAACTTGATCTAAAAAAGGATTTCCAAATATTATACGCCGATTTTTATCAGCAACAGAATTATATAATCTGTTGTGGAAAATATTGCTGACATTAAATGTTGTAAATTTTGAAAATTAATGTTTGTATAGCTTTCGTCATATTTTTGAAGAGTGGTGACACATATACCACACCCACACAAATAAATCAGGGGACTTACTATATCTTAAGTGCTGCTTTATCTTGGTGTATTGTAAAAGATCTCATAAACAGTAAATTTTGTAACCAAGGATATCGCAATTCTTCTATGGCACCCACAGTCTCGATACCTGCCTATTGTTTAAGGTATTTTTAGTGGCGAATATCAACATATTGGACTATTCATGGGATCAAATGTTTTTCTACTACAAAATTTTATTTTGCTTCTTTTAAATAAACGACAAAAGTTTTTGGATTCTCCTTATAAAAATGGTTAATTTTACGATCAATTTTTATAAGTAATAAGTTGTTTTTTTCTGTAGTTAATTTAAAAGTGGTAAAAAGTTATCACATTTGACATTTGAGCCAGGATTGTTTATATGCGCCATAAAAATATCCCACAGGGTCGTTCTGAAAAATCTGAAAAAATTACCGTGGCTTTTGCTTATGAAAATGATTTCATTTCTCCAGATTCTCATACATCAGCAGATTCGCCATCATGGTTATGGTTTTTTTTAAAGTTCCCAATCAGGTGCGAATATGAACTGGGTATAGGTTCCTTAGGAAAATATTTGAATTTTATGAGCAGAAGCCATGGTTTTTTAGGTATCTTAGAAGAACCCTATACATGATTACCTTATTTCTTGCTGTTACTGTAGCACTTAAAATTATTATTGCTACTTTCTATTTAAAACACATAACTACCTTTTTCTTGCCATTGTCGTAACACGCTAGCTCCTCAAAGTGGCTGTTTAGCTTGTTCTTCGGGAAGTTGAAGTAGTGCGACAACTCCGCATATCGGCCCAGGTGCTACAATTGAGAGCAGAATTACTTAGTAGCTTATGATCAAGAAATATTTTTTATATTATGGTGGGTTATTATAAACTAGCCGTTTGATTTCTATCTAGGAAATAAAATGGCATTGGGATAAACCAATCCTAAATGTTAAAGACGGTTGTTATAAGTTTGAAGCCTATGTATGTCTGTAATAATTCATAATTAATGTATTCATAAAAACCCTGACATTACAAGATCATTCCAATTCGTCAAAATCAATTTAATAATATTAAAAAATAACATTAAGCATCCACGAAAAACATATTAAATAAAATATATAAATTCATTCAGCAAGATACGATTTAATGAATCCAAATTAAGTAAATTTACAAAATACATAATAAAAATTTAATAATTAATTTCATATCATAGTCTGTAATTAAAATTTTAATGATTAGTTTTAAAACACATTCATAATATCTTATATGTAACATTAAGTTCAAAGTCTCTCTGACACTCAGTCAACATGCTAGCAAAGTTGGTCTGGAAGAGATCGCAGTGCGGGGCTTCAGCGAGCTCAAATGTAGATCTCAAATAGGTACATACGTAGATCGATTACAATACCATTTTTCAGCATGATAGCAGTGGTTGTCGAGTAATTCAACTTTTACTGCAAGGGATAGTAATTTTTTAAATATTTATCCTGTAAATCACTATTACATTAGCTGAAAGCCGTTCACTTTTGAAAATTCCTCCCCTAAGAATTGACTTTACTTGAAATTAAGGACATATTATCTAGAAAGAAATGCGTCAAAACTGACATCCATAAAAATATTACCCATAAAAGTTGGATGAGGTAAGGTAGTATCTCATTTTTATACCTAATCCAATATAGGTAAATAGTCACGCATTTTATAAATAACTTACTTCAGGTTCAATCGCACCGCTTCGTCGCACAGTGTCCTGAGGAAACTCGTTTGGGAATATCCTTCTTAGTTCCACATCCTCGCTAAAAATAAATTAAAATTTACTATGACCGCACGCTAACCTAAAGTAGGTACAGACTATAATTGGCAACACCACTCACTAGGTATAAATTACAGCAACACTACGCTCGAGTAGTCCCAGGACCTAAAATCGGAACGTTTGCAATTATTATTATTTTTTTTAAATTTAGTGCCTTAAATTAATACATTTACTACTAGTTGTCTATGTTACTAATATGACTTACAACGCCAACACAGAGAAATGTTGTAATTTTACACATAACGGATGATATTTCCGAATATTTTTAAATTTAAAATAAGTTTACACACGAGGCTTATTTCCAAATCACATAATGCAATAAAATGCATATTTCTAAAATATTTTATGACAAAATAACCATAAAGTTCGGTTATAAACAATGAACCAGTGTGTGTAAAAATTACTTTAAAATTTACATTAGACTGAGAGTGACATACCTGACTAATATTAATATTTTTTCCTTATACATTTAACTATACAGGGCCAGGGTGTTCAAGAATGCGTTTGAAATAAGGGGTTACTCAGACTCAAGTATAGTATACAGGAAAAATATTGAAAAACTCGGACCTAAACCTTTTTTCAGTTTCCCATACAAATTCTTAACTATTCAGATTTAGTATGGGAAACTGAAAAAAATATACATCGGATTTTTTTAAATATTTTTCTTGTATTCTATACATGATTCTGAGAAATTACCTTTTATATTATGCACTTTTTTAGCACTCTGTAAATGTATATTTATTAGACTCATCTAGTGGGTAGGAGGATGGATATTGAGGTGAGAGATTTCACAAGATTTATTGGTATGCAAAGTATAATCGTATTATCGTAACATAAATATACAACGCAATTTCATTTTTTTTTATTTATTTAAACAATTCTCCTATCATTAAATCTAGTATCATCTTCGGACATTTGCGTTTGAAACCCGTTTTCGTCGGCGATGTATTTAACATAGTGCAGGTTCCCCTCAGGGTCTATGTACCCATATTCTCCCCGAACGACCAGGTTATCCGTGTTAAGGTCTAATCCTCCGTCTTCTCGTCTGAAGATACCGTCTGAGGTTTCATACCTGACAAATGAAAGTATAATGAAATAGAGAAAATCTTACTCTAAAGGCATTTAATATATTTGTGCAAGGTTTAGGAATATTAACAATAAGAAACAGTTCTGTTAATTTATTATTAAAATTAATATTACTTTTTCACTTTCCTAAAATTTGCCTTAGAAGACTAATATTTTGTATAGAAGTTAAAAAACAATCTTAATAACATGCAAAAAAATGTATAGTTAAATCGTTATCTACTTACAATTAGGTATATAATATTTCAAAACACAGACCGTAACGTAATATTATTATGTCACAATATTGACTGTGCAGTTAGCATGCAACATGTTCCTACTTACTCAAAACTGTAAGAACCTAAGCCATTGTTGTTGTAAACGAATCTCTTAATTGGGTTCTCAAGGCCGTTCTGGGGAAAATCGTCCATGACAGCGGCGGCGGCGGCGGCAGCGCCCGCGCATACTGTAGCCAGCAGCCAGAGATGAGCACCTTTTACCTGCCAAAGTAAGCCATATGTCAAGGCCAACGGGTCAACCAGCTTATTTTATACGAAATACATTTAAAACCAGTTTGGACACAGCTAAGTCAACCAATATGTTACCACTGTCAACACTATTTGTTGCTTTTCCTTTATTTTATTTAAAAGTGTGTAAATATTGAACCAAATGTTGCAAGTATTTCAGTCAACTTGTGAACTCATGCTTGCTACTGGAAATAATTATACTGCTTTTCATCTTATTTATTTTATTAATGGTACCAAATGGAATCTATCGTACGAAGCCCTTTATCGACATTTCAATAACTAATAGGGTAGAAAAGTATCTGATAGTGCGACCATTGCTACGTTTGTTATTATATTAGCTACTAAACCCAATAACTGAACAATGCAATGGCGAAAAGAAAATTAGTCCGTAACTCATAATGAGAAATGCTATTACTGAAACATAAATTGTCATTTTATTTTATTGGACTTCGGCTGAGTAAGGTAAGTTTAATTTAAAAATATGGGAAAGTTCATGACATGGTGGTATCTCACAATAGCACCTGTCAGGCTGCCATTCCTATTTTCCATGACTCACGTTTTTAGGGTTCTCTAGTCTTTGTGAGGAACCCTTAAATAATATAAGACCATTAAATCCGTTTGTCCCATAGTCATAACTCTTGTATTTATGAATCGGATACCATGAATTCTTGTACAAAAATTGTTTATCACTAAAAAGGTGTCTTCTCCAGATGTTTGCGCTTCTGCACTGTTGCACCATAAACTTAAATTTACTGATGTTATTTTTTCGAGTAATGAAGATAAATATATGAAATTAAAATATAAAAACATATTTTTTAAACTGGTTAAATATGTCTTACAGATTCTTTGCATGTAACTGTTTTAAGAAATTAAAACATCTAGCTATCAAACGGACAGACAGACGGGTCAAAAGACGGAGTTTTTTTTATAATATGCATAATTAGTAACAATGGTACAACTACGGAAGCCTGAGCTGCGGTATGAACGGACAAGCACTTGGCTGTTTATTAAATATTATTTATGGATCTTGTTGTTGCAGTAGTTTCGCGGCAATTGACACTGACATTAAGCATGAACGGTGTTCATGACCTCAATGACCTAACGTTTAAGAAAATGTTAGTAAACATTTTAAAAAAGACATTAATTATGTTATTAAAATATGAATAAATTAAATACAAAATTTGTTGAACTTGAATTAAACGATATTCAAAGACACCAATCTTTATTTATAAATTTTATATTATTTAGAAATTCAATGACTAATAAATATATTTTTATTTTATTACTTACTTACCATGTTGTAATAGAGGACGAAATGTTTTCGAGGCGCTAATTTTGTGACTGTCACAGCTAGCCCTTGGCTACTCTTTATATCCTGTCCTTCAAGAATACCTGCTGGACCTCATTCCTCAGCAAATTAGCCACCGTTTAGCTACGATGTGGGTCCAGCAATGTCAATGTCACTATAAATAAACTAATTATGAGAACTAACTTCAGTATAGGAGCTTTTATAAAGAATAATAAAAAAACAATACTGGTTTATTTGAGAAATTTCCATATTTTTGGTGACAAGAACAGGATTAATATTAGACAAACATGGCGAGTGCGAGTTAGTATTGACTAGATCTATCTTATCCTAACAATGAAGCGACCAGAGCTGGATTGTGTATGCGCTTGAATGATATTTTCTGTAAAATGAAACTTTAACTATATAGAATTTACTAGAATTATAATTATAATACAAAAATAGACTATTTGAAAACGTTTTATTAACTTCTAGTTTATTTAATAATGAGCTATTCTGAAACATAGACTTTGATTTATAAAAACAGGATATAGTTGTTACAGAGGTAGACAAACTCACAGATACTAACATACATATTGATTTCTAAGAATAATGAAGATTCTTCATCACCCTAGCAGTGACGCTACAAGGGCAGGGTTATATGCAGATACGACTACCTGCAAATAAAAAAAGGCGTTTAAGATCGTCGTAAAAGAGATTAGGGCTTGAGAAAGAATTGGAATTTTGTCGCTGTAAAGATGGTAGTAGAGGTCTTTAATATATTAAAATAATAATACATATACTATAACACAATATTTTTGAAACATTTTACTCGAGCTGAAAAACTAAATTTAAGGCAGGTCCTTTAGTTATCTTTTGCTTCAGTATTAAATTCAAAATGTTTTGTAGATACTGTATACATTTTTTACGTCATTTCTTTTTCTACTTAGTAGAGTTCCTACCATTCGAAACCTGTACAGTTAAACACTCAATATTTCATGAATTAAAAAAAACAGTTAGCAATCATGAAAATTTGATATATATTTTTTTGAAAATGAATTTTTTTTATTGCAATCATACCGGCACTTCTGCGAATTTTTCTACAGATACTCTTTCCGATATGCGATATCCATGCTCATCAGCCGTATACCGCATCAGGTGCACGACACCCTCATCGTCGATGTATGAGAACTCTCCTTCCACCACTATGTGCTCGTCCGGCTGCCCGGCGTTCACTAGAGTGCCCGTTTCCGACTTCTTTAACCCGTTTGACGTTTCGAAACTGAAAGAATTTATAAATGGAAATGAATTAAATGATATACATTTGAAAGTATTTATGACAAATATTCCTTCTTATCTTGACACATGGTTTAGTTTCTATAAATTCTAAATATTGTAACACAATATAAATTTCAAGAAGACGTGGTTTAGGTTTTATTGTTGACAAATTTTTAAATGACTGCTTGTGAGATTACTGGATTCCAAACGGAAATGCGCCTGTTCGCTTACCATCGTATATTTGAATGAATGACTATGAATGAGCCACGAATGAACTATACAGATTGAAAGGATGAATGACTGAATGATTAAAATTAACTTTTAACGCTGCAACTTACCTGTAATGATAATTCCCACTACCATCGTTTGAGTTTTCATATGAGACAATTCTAGCTTGTGAATCATCTGATACAGGAGCGGATATCACAGCACAGCACATACTAAGAAATAATACTGAAAAAGCACTCATCTGAAAATAGAAATCGTTAAAAATATTGGTGATATTATTGTACTTTTCATAAGATAAAAATATTTACTAATTCTAATAAAATACGGAACATATATATTTACAATAACTTAAGTATACCTGATATACTGAAGTTGATTAACTTAAGTACAGTATTTTATTTACAGAAAAACAAAGTATATGTGAACACAAATTATATTATAGATCCATACAGGTTTCGTGTTTAAATATTGTTTGGAAACAAAAACAGAAATACACATCTAGACCAGTATTACTAGACTGTTTTAGTGCTTACCTTGATTAAATGTGAACTGAGAATATTATTTTTCGTATTATATAGAATCTATGATGCTATAATTAGACATAATTGACTTATTCACTATAACAGATGATGCTATGTAGCTTACCTCAATATATGAAATCAAAATTCAAAGACCTTCATTAAAATTAAAAACTACTGGTGTCTGAAGTGAAGTCCGTAGACAGTTTTGAGTGCACATGTCTACGCTACTTGTTAGTTTCAAATCTGTGATTATTATCGAGATTGATTTTCTCACAGCTTAAGTTGGCAAGACTTGAGCGCTTACTGCGTGGGGTTCTGGTCAAATTGGCTCACATCAGATGGTGTATATTATGCTCATTCCTGTGTAGCAAGGCCCAACATTGTAGCACTCTATGTTGGTGGTGGTAAGACATTTTGTCAGATGCAACTATATATATTATGTGTGTGTGTGCACCGATTGACCACTCTCGGAATGAGATTCGCTTTGCAATTGTTTTAGGAATTTTACTAAAAATACTTACTTACTTCGCTGGCTCCGCGACCCAAAGAAGATCTTGGCCTCCGACACCAAATTCCGCCATTCTTTCTTGTCCTGTACCACATCACGCCAATCGATTCTTTGAAGGGTAATCAGGTCTTTTTGGACTTCATCACTTTAAAAAAATCATTCCAAGAGTGGTCACATAATGCACACACACACTTTTGCGATTCCTCGTCAGGGTTTAAATAGCATCGTAAGATTATCCGAATTGGCTCTCCTAGTTAAAGATCCGGGCCCAAATCTTAAATGAGTTTTTCGAAATTTAAGCACATTATTTAAATTGCTCTGCTGATTAATAAAAATATTGTAAACCAGCACTGCACGTCTGTTTTCTAGCTGTGTTCGGAGGCTGAGTTACCCTGCATACCTCTGTATACAGGGTGTAACAAAATTGGTGTAGGACCCGTTAACTGGGGATCTCTATAAACAGATTATCAATTTGTATGGAGAGTCCAACATTTTTTTTGCGATTTGAGCAAAGTCGTAGAACAAAAATTGTTCAGTACGACGAGTTAAATCCCCAGTTAACGGGTCCTACACCAATTTAGTTACACCCTGTATATTAGTAAATCTAAAGATATAATACGCTTGACCGCTGGTAATGCTAAGTGCATACTAGACAACCATCGTCTATCTGTTAAAGCTATCTCGATTATTTTTGGTACCGACTAAGCCCGCAACCGCTTTTAGCATCATCATCACTTACTATCAGGTGAGACGATACTAATTGTGGTCTTGAAAAAAGTCTGTCAGGTGTAGTTTAAACAAAAAGTACTTATTTAAAGCAACTTCCATAAAAAGGGAAGAAGTTCTCAAGTCGTCTGTTATTACAACCTGCCGGCCAGTATGATCATTTTACCTGGATTTACTTGATATACTTAATCTGCTTACAAGTTCATAGTAACTTTTTAAAATTTCGAAAGTCTAATAAAGTTACTTGAAACATAACATAATTTCGTGAATTAATCAGCACGATGTTGCGAAGAAAAGCAAACCAATCAATAATTTATGGTGCATCTAACAATAACTATTTTCGAAAGCTTAGATAAGACGTCAACTAAATCTTTGTTATGTCATGTGACAGATGACATATTGAACAAAAATAGGGAAAAGGCTGAGTATACACTATAGCAAATTATTGATGATAAATTAGCGCAGACATGAAAAATAAAGATACTTTGTTTTGAAGCTCCTGTAAAGTACGGTAAAATATTTATTAATTATTAATCAACCACTGGCACCGTTTAGCTAGGATGAGGGTCCAGCAATAAAATAATTAAAAGAACTTACTTAAGTATAGTTTTATTAAAAATAATAAAAACAAATTGGATAGTTTTGAATAATACTGGTTTATTTAAGAAAATTCGATATTTTTCGTGACAAGAACAGGATTAAGACAAACACGTGAATGTGAGTTAGTACTGATGTCTTGAGAACACGTGAGATTTATCTTATCCTAGTAATGAAGCGACCAGAGCTGGGTTGTGTATGCGCTTGATCGTTATTTCCTGTAAAATGAAATTATACAAAATGACTACTACCGGAAACTTTAACTATACATGTTATAATTCTGCTCATAAAACTGAAAATCTGTGTCGAACATACATATTTTCTATACACTTTATATACCTTTTCATCATACATACAGCTTAAACTATTTCCTTTGAGTTGTCTCGCTAATTATAAGCAAAAATTGGAATAAAATATGCGTTATTATAATAAAAATTTGATTAGCTTAAAAACGTTCTAAATAATGCTAGTTTATTTAAAATGAGCAGATAAAATCATTGATACTGACAGTCTCTAAGACTAATGAACATTCTTCATCACCCTAGCAGTGAAGCTACAAGGGCAGGGTTAAGGTCAGATTCGACTACCTGCAAATAAAAAAAAGATGTTTATAATCGTTGTAGAAGAGGCCTTGAGAAAGAAATGCAATTTTTAGGTCTATCTATATGTTATAATAGAATACTATAATAAAATATTATTGAAATATTTTACTCAAGCTGAAAAACTAAAACTTAGGCAAGTTTTATAGCTTTCTTTTGATTCAGTATTAAATTTAAAATGTTTTGTAGATGCTGTACACATTCTTTTACGTCATTTCTTTTTCTACTTAGTATAGTTCCTACCATTCGAAACCTGTAATATTTCGTGAATTAAAAAAAAACAGTAAGCAATCATACCGGCACTTCTTTGAATTTTTCTACAGATACTCTTTCCAATATGCGATATCCATGCTCATCAGCCGTATACCGCATCAGGTGCACGACACCCTCATCGTCGATGTATGAGAACTCTCCTTCCACTACTATTATAGTAGTAGTAGTAGTAGTATACTATCATAGTACTATCATAGTAGTGGAAGGAGAGTTCTCATACATCGACGATGAGGGTGTCGTGCACCTGATGCGGTATACGGCTGATGAGCATGGATATCGCATATTGGAAAGAGTATCTGTAGAAAAATTCAAAGAAGTGCCGGACGAGCACATAGTAGTACTATGTGCTCGTCCGGCTGCCCGGCGTTCACTAGAGTGCCCGTTTCCGACTTCTTTAACCCGTTTGACGTTTCGAAACTGAAACAATTTATGAATGAAAATCAATTAACAGATTGTATTTTTGATAGACATTTGAAGGTATTTTGACAAATATAACAACAGTCTATTTTTCTTAAAATTTCTTCCCATGTCACAAATTATTTTAGTGTAGGTACAACAATTATATGGATCCACAATCAGATTTTTAATTCGGCGGAATTCTGACAGATGTCATTTTGATTTTGACAATGTGAATGCAGAGGTTGCAAACCAAACTCGTATATAGATTATGAAAAATTATTTTAGACTAACTAAATACATATAATATTGTGGTATATAAATAAATAACATTCACTTAAATTAATTAATATAATAATCTTTAATGTAAATTAATAAGGTTATTTAAATGGTAAATTATTCTTTTAAAAAGAGTACTTTATTTAATTTTGGTTATTGTTTTGGTCATCTATTCGTAACAAAAATATTATAAATTAGTTACAAATGTTCAAAATTAATATATTTTTTAAAATACTTGGAAAAACCCATACCAGAAAATTATAAATTATTATTTTGATAATTCTGCCAAATGTGTGCCACCACCGCCACTTTATTGAGTGATGTCAGTGCATTTTTTAAATTTCCCCTTTGCTGATAATAACTCAGTGGTATATGTTTTGAAATAATAATATGTAATTTTATTATTCACGAATATTTTTAAATAACACATTCACTTATATTTGACTGAAGTGTTCTTTCGGAAAATATTTTTTTTCCTTGTGTTTTATTTTGCCGCTTTTTGGTACTGATTTTCTACAGTGACAACACCAAGAAACGTCAGAATTCCGTGGAATTAAAAATCAGTGTGTAAGTTAAATCCTACGCGTGATCATATATCTGTTACACAGTATATGGACATTATACAGTATGGACACTCCCTGCCGCTCTCTGAAGGCGACCTCACCCCCCCTGTGTGACCGATCTGTGACCATTTGTCAAGAGGCTGGCACAGTTCCAAAACGGTTCCAAAGCACAGTATTATAACCAAAGACAATTTTATTTTTTAAGGAAAGAGCTAAGTCTTCTATGGCTATACAGCCTTGTCTGGTGTATACAGTCTTTATGTTATTTGTAAAAGTCTAGCTAATAATAAAGAACAATGAGGGCTAATTGAATCTCGATTCAACCCTAGTACATCACGCACACATTTACATGTGTACCTTCATGAATTTCTTTGTAGTAAACAATGGCGCGAAATTTGTATGAAGTTTCCGGGGTGTGATCTGTTGATGCTCACTATAGTAGGTACTAGGTACTTTCCATACTATCAAAAAGCTCTGGTAAAAATCTTTATAATGGACAAGAAAGTATGACAATAGCTATTTCCAACTGTCCAAGTATGTATATGGTACATATGTGATATATTTGTGTCTTTATTATCGACTGTAACTAAAACACTTTAATAGAGGATTTTGGAGAGTGAAGTGTCGTGAAATACCTGCTTCTTGAGATCCTAATGTACGTACAAGATGAATTTCATGAAGTCGAGGTTTTGTTAATTGATGAGGTTATAGATATTGTTGCAGTTGACAAATTATTTAAAGCCTGCTTGTAGGATTATTGGGTTAAAAACGAAAATGCGCCGGATCTCTTGCCATTTTAAATTTGAATGAATGTTAAAGAATGAACCATAGATAATGAAGAATAAACTATAAAAATTGAAAGGATGAATGACTGTACGATTTAAATGTAGTTTTATCATTGCAGCTTACCTGTAATGATAATTCCCAGTACCATCGTTTATGTTTTTATATGAGACAATCCTAGCTTGTGAATCATCTGACACAGGTGCGGATATCACAGCACAGCATATAGTAAGAAATACTACTGAAAAAGCTCTCATCTGAAATTATATTTTAAATCGATAAAAATAACTAAAACCTCAGTGATATTTTCCTTTAATAAGATTAAAAGATTGACTAATTTAAATTAAATACGGAACATATTTTGAATAACTAAAGTGTACCGGAGATACTTAGAGGTTCATAAACTTAAGTAAATAAAAACGAAATTAACACATCTAGACCAGTATTACTAGACTGTTTAGTGCTAACCTTGAATAAATCTGAACCGTGAATATTATGTTCCGTATTATATAGAATCTACGATCTATAATTAGACATAATTAACTTATTCACTATAACCAATGATGCGAGGTATTATGATTTTTAACTCAATTAAAACCAAAATTCAAAGATCTTGATTAAAAAACCATTGGCGTCTGCAGTGAAGTCCGTAGACACTTACTGTAAATGTATTTTTGACAGCACAAAAGTGTCACTATTTTTCTGCACTAGTTGTAAGTTTGAAATATACGATAAATATCAAGATCGATTTTCCCATAGGTTTTGTTGGCAAGTCCTTACAGCCTGCTACGTAACGTTATGGTCAAATTGACTCACAACAGGCGGTTCAAGTATATGGTTATTCGTGGCATTGTAGAACTCAGTTTGATTGTTGGTAGGATATCTATCGTAGATCTAACACGTTAACCTTCTTCGGTGTAAAAAACGTCGGTAGATCAATGAAATCGAATTGGTTCTCCGAGTAAGATGTCCGGGTCCAAATCTTGAATGAGTTTTTTGAAATTTTAGCACATTATTTGATACTGATTGTTTTACCGGTAAAAGAAAATATTGTGAAGTCTATTCTCTAGATGTATAAGGAGTTTGAGTTGCACTGGAAACTCTACACTTGACCGCTGGTAATGCTAACTGCACACTATTCAACTGCCGTCTATCTCTCGAGGATATCTTGATTATTTTTGGCACTGCCTAAGCATGCAACCGGTTGCGGTATCATCATCATTCGTTAATTACCATCAGATGAGACGATACTAATTGTGGCCTTGAAAAATCGATGTCGGTGCTAGTTTAAACAAAAAATGTTTAACTGACTGTTTAACTAACTGTTTAACTCAGATTTTTAATAAACTTTTATAAAAAGAAGGAAGTTCTCAAGTCGTCTGTATTTTTTTATTTACCTGGTACTTTATTTGCTTACAAGTCTACAGTACCTTACTAATTTGATTTACACGAACCTAATAAAGTTTCTTGAAACATAAAATAGTTGCGAAAAAAATCAAACCAATAAATAATTTATGGCACATCTAACTATTTACGAAAGCTTCGATAAGACGTCAACTAAAGCCTCGTTATGTAATGTGACAGATGACATATTGACCAAAGATACAGATAAGGCTGCGTACATACCAAAACAATTTACTTAAAAATAAATAATATGCTTAGTTTTGAAGCTCCGGTAAAATATTAATTAACCATTAATGTATTGATACTAGATTAATGAATAATGTTCCAAATAAACTAATATTACAACTTTATTAACAAGATTGCACATTGGTTTATTCGTTGAAATTAGATTAAATACAATACATGAAAATAGGTTATTAAACTTGTAATAATACTGAATTTTGATAAATTTTTTGATACTTATTTCATTTCATTTAATTATTTGCATGCCACATAGTTACATTATAAGGTATAATAAATAATATTTTGAGGGCACTACTTACTAATTAAAACAAATTATTATGATAAACTGAATTAACAAAGTTAATAAATAATAAACAAGATTTATAAATATTTCTTATAACCATTATCAGAATCCATTATTATACTAAAATATAAATAATTATTTTGATAATGATCTATCAACCAATTATTTCAGTGCCGTGCGGAAATGAGAGAGGCACGAGTCTTTTGTTGCCACAAATCATACAATACATTAAACAAAATCTTTTCTTTTTTTATTAGTTCAATTTACGGATATTCTAAACTGGCTGATTAAAAATTTTTAGAGCGCGGATCAATCAAAGCGGAGTGAAAGTAATCTCTACCTATAAAGTCACATAGATATGTATGTCACTAATCTTTTGTAATGATAGGTCGGGAGAATTGTTTATATTGATATGTCACAATTTAAGACATCCCATACCTTGCTGATCAGCTGATCGACGTGTTAGACACGTTCAAAGTATTTTCATAAGTTAACTATGGCTTTCCTGGAGAAAGTTGTTTGTTTCATGCGTAAAAGCTCCAGTTTACATGGCGTCAGTACCTTTACCCTTTAATAACATCCTATAGTGTATTCTACCTGACCGTGGCTTGCCCGCTCGCTTCACATCAGGAGGTCACGGGTTCGATTTCCGGCGGGGTTCAACTTTGTAGGACTCGGTTTGGTTGGTGGTAGGGCATTTTCTGAGCCCACCTGGCTAGCTACCACTATCTTATCTAAGTCTTGCCGCCAAACATCAATGTTAACAACATTGATGTGTTTTGGCATAAAGATAAGACAACCAGTTCCTCATTGCGTTGGGGAATCTTGGTAAGCCTGCTTCCATCTTCGGCATCACCATCACCTTACCACCAGGTGTGATGATGCCAAAAGCTTGCCAATTGTGGGTAAAAAAATATATATTATTATTACTAGCCTACGTTGTCTCGTCAATGAGCAAAGACCTCCCCTCGATTACGTCACACATCTGTATCCAGGGACGTATTTTAGATTTTCACGCCCTGGGCGAATACGATCGGGCCGCCCCTAACCCTCCACAGACAAAGGAAACAAACGTAAAGCAGAATGAAATTCTAAGTAATAAATAGTTAAACGAATTTATTAGCTGATTACGATGAGCGACGATGCAACATTTCTTCTGAAAAATCATCAAAATTAAGTGCGTTCGTTAAATCAGCCTCAATGTTGAGGATTGCTAAATAATTGAGTCGTTTCTCATTGAAGCGAGAGCGCATATAATTTTTAATTCTTTTCAACACTGAAAATAAGCTGTGGTCAACTCGATGAATAAAGGAAGCGATCACAGGATGGTAAGAGGCACATTGAATCTAAAAACCAAGCTGGAAAGATATCAACTAATTAAGCCCACGCTCCGACCAGCGCTTATCCAGCTCCAAAACCCCGATAACTTTTAGCTCAAGTTGCAAAATCGCTTCGAATGGCTAGAAGACTGCGAAAATGTGGACGATTACTACGACAGGTTCGAGGAAATTGTCCAAACGGTTGGGAATAAATAAGGCTCTCAAAACCAACCATTCAAAAAGAACATCTCGGATCTCACCTGCAAGCTCATACAGGAAAGATGGAGCCTGATTATGAAATCCTCTGAAGATGCTTGTCAGTATCGGTGACTCAACAGACAGGTCTCCAAGTCTTTGACTCGCGATATACGCCGATTTAATACTAATCGTATTAAAGAGGCTATCGAGCGCAAAGTGCACAGGAGTGTGGTTACACCAGAGACAAATGGTTACACTCTCTCCAACGGTGCCAAATCGACTATCGATATATCGAAGTATTGGAGTGCCTGTATGAAAATGCCACCATGTCGGTCCGCCTCTAGGATCAGAATTCGAAACTGGGTGCAGCGTTGGGTGAGACAGGGAGACGGTACATATATCTCCGAAATTCTTTACCGCTACCCTGGAAGACGTTTTCAAGCTTCTGGACTGGAGAGGACTCGGCATTAATATCAACAAGTATATCACTCACTTTCGATTCGCTGATGATATCGTGATCATGGCTGAAACCTTAGAGGAACTAGGCACAATTCAATGTCCGATGGACTAGAAACTCCCAACAAGTGGGTCTAAAAATGAACAGGGACAAGACGAAAATTATTTAAAAATCCGACCACTCCTCTGAATGTTGGAGACTCTACACTCGAAGTAGTTGACGAATATGTATACCTGGGACAAACAGTCCAGCTAGCTAGGTTCAACTTCGAGAAAGAGATCAATACTCATCAAGACTCCCGCGCCAATACAATTTTTCAGTCAGCTAATAGAAAAATGAGAGTTGTTGGAGAACTGGGCGGGCCGCCCCTTGGGACTGGCCGCCCCGGGCGTTCGCCCGAATGACCCTATGGAGAATACGTCCCTGTCTGTATCCTATCTATATTGGTATGTCATATAAAATCTTGTATTTACATAATAACTTTCTCGGCCTAATTTTATAATAAGTACTGTTATTTACTCTTTATTATTTTCTTCATATACCACAGCCTTAGATGAAGATGAGCTGCTTATCTAGCTATTGTATCGTGTTTGCAAATTGCATAATATGACCTCTTCACAATCACGACCTTCAAAACCTTGTTATTATTGCTTGTATGCGCTTTTGTTTGACACATTAACATTTATTAACAGACGTTGACATAATAATGTAAGATTTTTTAAGCGCTAAGTATGTAATTGTAGTTAATTTTAAATATTTGCGATAGCACGCTAAAGCATTTGAATGATAAGTGTCTCGTAAAAGAAAGCATCAACGCAACAAACTATATTTAAAATACGTTATACGTAAATAATTGTATGTCGCTATTTAATTCAAATTTCCTTGCAAATTTATCCATACGTGCAAGAAAAAATAATTTCGGTTTTGATTCAGAACACATCCGTCCAGTACGTAAATATTGTATTACACTGTCAGCAGTAGTTTAAGTGTGAAAGAGACATACCTTTGCCAGGTAAGTCTTAACAGATTTTGGAATGGGACCTTGATATATTTTAAAAGTTAAATAAAAAAAGTTTGCATAAAATTCCATCTATCGGTTGACTTGAGAAACTCTAAGACCAAGATTAAATTATGAAGTTAAACGCATCGCGCTGTGTACATCGTATCTTTAGTCGTGTCTCTGTATCAACGGTGCTCATAACCACTTTAATTATTGTAAATGTGAGACGTAATATCGCATTTTTGAGCAAGATGGCGCTCGTTTATTGAAAAGATATTTTCTTCATATACGAGAAAAGTTATACAGCGCGTTACAGCCCATATCGTATAAAGTAAAGTAAAGTACAGCATAAGTCGTGCCTCGCCTTTCGGTGTTGAATAGGAAGAATCCTGTCAAAATTATACTTTGTAGAACGATTTCAGATTTTATATTTTATATTATTATTGTTTTAATAGAATAACTTATTTCGATAAATATATCACAATAAGTAATGAAAGAGCATATATTGGACTTATTTGGATAGGAATTGGATATATTAAGCTAAAGAAAAACGTAGAGGTGGTGATGTACATTTGCCGCATATTCCGCATATGTTTTTCAATGGGCTAAAAGGGAAAGTTTAAGTTTTCTTCTAATGCTAAATATTTTAGTTTTCCCTTGTCCTATTGGCCATAAGTTTGTCTATTAGCCGTCGCGTCGTAGCTAGAAAAACATGAGTAGGTGCGGCTATCAGCTCAAATAATGCATGTAAATACAGCTTCTTTATCCGAACAAAGGCATACTTATTTTATCTGTTCAGTCGTCTCCGAATACCTGTAAATCTCGTAATAGCGAGGACTTGTATCCTTATCCTAACAAATATGATATTACTAATGTGAAAATATGTTTTATTGTTAGTTTTCTGTTGACGCCTAAATGCCTCAACCAATCTTTAAAAAAATTGGCATGCCTAAACCTAGCATGTAGTTAAGAACATAGACTAGGTATATTTTATCCCGACTCGTCAGGTGGTTATCATGGGGTAGGTAAAGTTTTTTGCGGGTAAAGCAGCGGTCGCTAATCTTATTTATAGGTAATATAACGGACAATACTATATCTGACTAAGTTGTGGTCCGAAAAATTAATAAATTGTACTGTCACGCTGTGCATACATTCAAATTCTTTTACTGTCTAACATTCACAGGGTTGCCATTGGCTTAATACAAATTAGCAATATACATTTATAATCAAGCAAAAAAATGCTTAAGAAAAAATTTAAAAATAAATAATATGAGTTAGTATGAGAGGTGCCTCATTTCGATATTTTCCAGAATGATGAACTACCTAGCAAAGAAGGCCGTATAAATTAATAGTGATGTACAAAGTATATTTTTATAGTATAGTTTCTAAGTATATAAGTATAGTTTCATTATAATCTTTAGAGTCATTTTCGTCGCTCAAAAGTAAAAAAAATAAACCCAACATTGAACGCACATTACTAAATGCACCTAGGTGTCATGACTGTTATCGAGTACCTAAGTCCTCTCCTTACTTTTACAATAGTGTTGTATAGAAAGCATTACAATGCTCATGAAAACCACAGGAAAACCTGCATATGTGAAAAACTGTTAAAATTACCTAATTTATAAAAACTACCTTATTCAGTTGAGCATACGGCGCGGCGGACTCAAACTCAGTGGCCACACTCATTTACATTATCTGTTGCCAGGTTTATTAATTAAACTGTATGATATTAAATGCGGGCAATTTTATATTGCAATTTTCATCGAATGGAAATACATATACTTATGCATATATATATATTATTAATTTATTTTTAATAATTATTCATAATCAAATCAAACACGGTACCTATCCAATTTTTGGCCGCGCTGTGGTCATGGTTTTAAGACTTATGTGAATTTTTGAAATTATTAGATATTTATGTAATTATCCTTTTTATAAAATTAATCGATTGTGTGAATACATACATTTAATGTTTAGCATTGTATAGAATCAAAATAATAATGAGTCATGTATATGTCAGACCGTTTCCCTGGGGCAAGATGTGGTTAAGTTAAGAAGCTTCTGATACATTGGGTCAAGTGGAATTACACAGACAGTACCATTAGAAGCAGTTCATTAAATGGATAAGTAACCAGCCATTATGTTATTTCGGATCATTATGAGTTCAGAGTTCATGACATTAATGATCACTTCAACTTCTTCTTAATAAGCAGGATTTTTAATATGTAGAATGGAAGTTTTTTCCTTTAAACCTACGTTAAAGTTTATTTCGGAAAAACCCCCTGAGTATATCGACTTGATATAAAAAATATTGTCAATAAAATAAGGAAAATTTGAAATTTATTTTATATTTAAAAGTAATTGTCTTATTTGTCATTTATCTCAATTTTCGCAAGGTAGTTTCCATTTACTGGGAGCATTTCTGTTTTATACAATTGAAATAGGTATTTTTATTTAGTCAAGCTTATAGGAAGCTCCAAATTCAATCTACTACTTGGCTCAGAACTATGCTTAGTACAAGTCAACCTAGGTTCAGCAATAGCCGTCTTCCGATATGTTAATAATCATAATTTAAATTATGTTGATGTCAAAGCTAGACACTACAACTACTAATTTCAAAATTGGAATATTGAGAGAATTACTAATGTGACAGTAGGGTAATACATATATGCTATAACCGCTAGATGAAACGAGATCTGAACAGGAGAGCATGTTTAGCTAGAACCTATCGTAGTGTGGAAGAAGGAGCGACGGTTTCTGCAAACTGGCAGTAGACAACTCGAACATTCGAACTCCGTCTGATAACAGCCCAACTAGGCAAATTAGAGATAAAAGGGGGGCAATTAACACTAAATTGTAATACTAGGCAACTAACTCTGAAATATCACCGATATATGACCAAATAGTGTTACTAAAATACAGCCCTTATATCACCAAATGGAGTTAAAACTGGTTCCATTTTACGGAGATAGAAACGTTTCTATCACTGATATATCACCAATTCACCACACTTTGCTAGTTGGGTAGGTCTTTATTCAATAGTGTTAAACCGATGACGTCTTTCTCTTGAGGGAGCACGGTTCATCGTGCCACACGCTAATAGAGACAAAGACTGGACAGGTATACGTTGTTGATGATACTATCAAAACAATACACATATGTTTTAATTTATAATTTATTACTTACAAGTAATAACCTCACGTGTTTACACAAATCTCCATACTTGTTATGGAGATCCATTTGTTTTGCTCATAATAAGATGTTTATAATTATAAATCACAGTAACAAATAAAACAAGTACGTCGAAGTACAGTGGTCATAAAGGTTTGAGTATTAAATAGGCGCGTTAGTCAGGTGGCCGAACTTGGGAGATCTGGTGTCGTTTAGCCCGCGAGGGAGTTGAACTGGTTGAACCTCTGGGGCAGGAACTGCTGCTGGGGCTGGCTGGCGATCAGCTGGAGAGAGCGGAGGATGGCCTCGGGGGTTGGGGGAGGAGTGGGCAGATGGGCTCCCTCAGCACGGAAACCTGTAGTGGAAAAGTTTAAATTTAGATTTATATTTTAATATTAAAGCACATTTATTTAAAAACCTAAGTGTTATTGTTGTTAATATATATACTAAATAACTTTATAAATCGTCATGATTGCAGCCGTCTGTTTCTGGTCTCTGTAAAGTCTATTTACACACTTTTTATTTCACATTTCTTAGTGCTTTAGTAATATTTAAGTAATATCTAAAGTCAAATTTTCAAATCAAGCTCAAACATCTATGCACTATGGTAATATCTGCGCTACTCAGTCTATACACTGATTGTTCTGTGCAACAAGTGCAGGAGTCTCTTACAATTCGAGTAAGGTCTGGCCATTCTATGTAATGCTTAAGTTCACAAAGTGTCGCTTACCGTTCTCGTCAGCGATGTAGGTGAGGCTGATGGGTACGCCATCGGCCGAGGTGTAGCTGTAGGAACCCTGCGCAACTTGCGCCTCAGCATCCTTCACTCCGGGGTTCTTCAGGTATCCCTGCTCCTGAGCAGCGATGCCGTTGCCGGTCTCGTAGCTGATTGAACAAGAAATTACGATGTTAAGTTGTATTGTACGATTAACGATTACGTATTAAGTAGTGCACAAGATTCTTGGTTTCAGAGAAAGTTATTGGTACCTTAAAGTATTACAAATACGATATTTATATAATAAATTTTATAGTTCCATCTATTATTGAGGAAGAAGTCACAATATTAGATACCTATATGCATTACATATGTAAATGGTACTGAATGCAAATAAAGTCCTGCAGAAAACAATGATCTAATTTTTTATTGGTGCAATTCGTGTGAAACTCCAGTTCAGTCATCCTATTTTCTATGTACCTCAATAACCAATAACATTCCACCGTGATCCCAGATCATTGCTACAAGTATAAGTAAATAAGGGGACATTGGTACAAGGTTTCATAAATCACATAAGTAATGCTGTAACGAGACTGCGCCCGCGGCTCGCTGTACGCCGCAAAGATCAGATCTAATGAGGGGTTTCAAAAACGCTCTCGTGCACTGCAATCATGCATTGTCAATCTATGAAATTGTTGCACTTGAGAAGTAACCTCTTTGCCTTTGAACTAAACTCTGCTGTGTTTGCAATTACAAAACGACGTATATCTAATTGCAATTATTCAACATGTCTCAGTGACATTAGAAAGTAATGATCGACCATTCAAAAGTTTAGAAAGATTTACAAATGATTTTTGTTGAAAAACGCTATAAAACTAATTTACGTTATGCAAAGATATATTTGCGTGGATTATTAAGTAACCTGAAAAAATTATATCTAACCTGAAGAGTTACTGTTGCGTGGATTATTAAGTAACCTGAAAAAATTATATCTAAGTATTATCAATTTATGAAAACGGCTGTGTCCATTAGGATGCGTCGATGGTTGGTCAATTATGATACTTTTGCCTAAATGAATCAGACTACTCTTATACATATTACCTAACAAGGATATCAACTATGTAAGCTTATGTCCTGTTTGAATATTTTCCAAGTTATTGGTGCTGGATCTGTATCTTCTCACATGGTTTCAACACCTATTTTGCAGGTGAATCACAAATTAATGTATATGAGGCACCTGAGCGGGTTGCGTCAGCCGGCCCGCCGCTTGCGCAGATCACTCCCACAAATCCACCATTTAATGTTCTTGACACCGGCGGAATTTCTTTTACGATCTTATGTTCTTGGTAGGTAAATAGGTAGCTAGTACTAATCTTACTAAACACAATACTAAAGATAAACTGTGTCGCAAGTAACTTTAAAAGTCGCTTAACATATTAACGCTAAATTAGGATTTCTAAATAACAAACTGTTGACTATTAGCTCCTATCTCTCTTTTATGTTTTAATATGTCAAGTCGCATGAACACCCATAAAACTATAAGCTTAACTTTACATATAGCGAGAAGATGTCGACATTCAAACTACTTATGATCTGGCAGAAGTAATCCATCTATCAAACTTTACATGCTTCACATTAGATCATAGTACAGTCGTATAGAAAACTTCTTTATTAGCCTGGCATACAAATTATCTACATCTGGAAAGAGCTATTGGTGTTGACGTCTGGATTTGCCTTGCAATGGGCTGCTCTTCTGGTCCTTGTGAGAAATAGATTTTTATCCGAGGCTCACCTCTACTAATAGAAACGTTTAGCCTTGATAATGGATAAGGAGAAAGTGAATTATAAGAATTGCCTCTACAAGTAGGTTCTGTAGAGCTTAGCAACCTCAAATTTTCTCAGCTAGGTTTATTTGTTAACATTGTTTAGGGAGGAGGTATATGGTTCGAAAGATTACTACAAGAAGGAAGAAGCAATCTTCCGAAGCGTCTTCTTTCTGATGTTAACCTCGACTGGTTAGCGTCCTGTCATCGTAATAAAATGATAGGCATTCATCACGATGGGTATCTGGAAATTCTAGTGCTGCTGGGAGTAGTGAGAGAGAAAATGATTCTGAAGCTTACCTAAACTGGTAGGAGCCGTCAGGGTTGATTTCCTGGCTTTGCCTCACGATGGGGATCTGCTGGCCCTGGTACTGCTGCTGCTGTTGGTACTGCTGGAACTGTGGGGCGGCGCACGCCGTCGCTACCAAAGCGGACAGGACTACCAACTGAAATAATGATAAAACTCAAAATGTAATAGAAATCAATTGTTTTCAATTTTTTGTGTATTTCTAGATACTTTTTATAATTATGGGTTATTTTGAAAGATACTGCCTACTGACACTATTTTAGATAGGGCTTCTACTGAAACTGAAACGTGTTCTTTAAGACTCTAACTAAAATGTGAAAAAGTTTTGTACTTCACATACTTTGTAATAGCCGATCACCTGATTGATAGCCTTGTCAGAGAAGTCTTTTTTTTCGCCAATTGTCTATGTTTTTTTTTTGTCAAATTCATGAGTAGAGCACTAGTTTAAAAAACACTTTATTTCTTTAAATTACTTGATGACAATCGATAATAGATAATGTGTAAGGACCAACGAATGGTGTTGCCTATTCTACTTTTTAATAAATATCTTTTTAATTATTCATGTTATGCTGACCTATCAAAAACTTGCAAATATCACATTTTATTTTAAGTAATAAATCAGGCTAGTATCTATTTTCGGCCTTTAGCTGGTAAGGTAAAGATGTAACTTTTGTTCAAAAGACCTTGATTTCAAAATGTGTATCATCAATCCAAAGTGTTTTCCTAATAGTTTTGAGATTTGCATTTTTATGACCACGCGCCGTTCTTTACGAGTTCTAGTGATCTATCTCGACCTTTCGTAATAGCAGTGATATGTTTTTCATAAAATATACATAAAAACTAGCCTTTTGCTTTGAAATATACCTACTCTCTGCGAATTAAATATGTTTCCCCTTATTGGTTGTTGGTACAGAGATTTAATTATTTTATATACATTTAAATATTTGTGAAATAAGTACCAATTTTATACCTATGTTTGTTTTTCATTATTTCGAAATTGTCTACTATATTTTTCCGAATATCCTCGTTCTTTATATTGTTCACGCGTTGTTTTTTTTTTGTTATTTATGAATTAACAAAATTAACCATTTGAAAAATTCATTGTTTCAGTTAAAATTATCTATTGTCTTATGTGACCGACACAAGATTTAATTTATTCATATGGCATTTTGAGTAGCTATTTAATTGAGAAAGCGTATCAAGATGACATTCAAATATTATCTGCTATAATAAAGCGATTCAACCAAAACAGCGTGGGGATTAAATATAAGCATTTTAGATATAAAGCCTAATAGTCTCAATTTACAAACTAAAAAGCTTTTTAAAATTATTCAAATTATCTATCATAAAATAGAAGCATAGATCCTAACAGTAAAATATATTGATTACTAGAATTTTTTTACTAAAAACATTAAAGTAGAGTGCCCAAGGGCTGTAAAAACAAAAATTATTCAGATATTAATTACGACATTTATAAAGTAAATATTACTAAAATTATAAAGGTAAAGGTAAAGTATCAACGGATTTCTCTGCCAATACTACATAAATCTTATCTACCTAGAGCATCGAAACTTAGGAATTTATTTTCCTGTATTAGTTTAGTTGCGATCCCGGCTATACAAAAACATCAACGAGCGCTGTAATGCTCTGTAATGATATCTCAAGCTAATACCAAACACATATATTTAAATCCACTAAACCAGACTTAACTGAAAACATCAGCAATTAAGTATTTTGAGCTTTTATAAAAAAACATAGTTTGGTTTCCTTTAAACTGCATTTATTAAAATTGCAAGCATACAATATTAAATAAAATAATAAAAAAAAAAAAAAACAGTTTATTGCAGGCACAGGTCCCATAGTAGAAATTGCTTATATTATGAAATTGAAATTTTCAAATAATAAGGACCTATCACTGTTACTGATAAAATTTTGGTAGCCTTCAAAACGTGTACTGTTTATCTTTACTTATTTCTTTATCTTGCTATCAAAACCTCCAATAAAAATTTGGTTCACTTACCGAAAACATTTTGAGTTTATTTATTTTTTATTAATTTGGAGAACAGAATGTTCAATTCCGGAAGATGTGTGAGGCGGGAATGATTTTTCAGACCAGAGACCGCAGCTTATATACAAGCCGCCGGCGGCGCTCCGTATGAAACTGGAGTATGCAAGTTTCTGCACGAGCGCGGCCCGGGCGGCGCGGCGGCCGGCGCGAACGCAGCCGCCCGCCCGCCCGCGCTGCCAGCTGCCATGCGGTAACCTGCAGTTTAAACTTTTGTTAACAAAGACTGAAATATTTTTATGTTTAATAAGATTATATGTATTTTTAAAAGCCATACTTTTTTTACATTACCGGTTTTTTTCTTCAACGTATTGTTATTGTAATCGCAATTTATTTGAATACATTTTGCGTTTAGGCAAAGACAGAATTCGAAAATGTTTATTGATTTATTCTTAAATTTATTGTGTACAATAGTTATTTGTTCAACAAGTGAGGAAAGTTATTTTTTGCTACGAGTGCTGACTTTAAATCACGAACTAGCGTAGTAGTCTAGAATTGAATCACGAGCGTAGCGAGTGATTCTAATATAGACTAGGGATCTTCCATTAATCATGTGATGTTTTTAGCAACTTTTTAACCCCCCTCCCTCCTGGTGATACTACGTGAGGTTTAAGACTAACCACAAAATCACGTGTATTTTTTTGGTACAAAGTATCTTACTAGTTTTCAGAATATTATCTTGAAATACAGGTATAATCTGGTTTAATTCTCGAACATTAAGCACCGTGATAAAAATATCCAGACAGACATTAAGGTTGTAGGTTGTTTTTGACTGCCTGAAGCCATTTCGAATCTTGGGATGAGTTAAAAATAACGTAACAATAACACTCCGACCTTTGGAACTTATTCTAGAAATCGCGCGTTCAACGAAAAAAAATTATACACGTGATATCTCACTACACCCTACTGATATTTCGTGATTTTTTCCTAACCCCCTCCCCCCTTTTTGACCCTCACACGATTAATGGACGACCCTCTACTGAGCACAGTGAGTCATTTAAAGGCACGAGACATAAAAATAACTTGCTCTCTTGTGAAACATACAACTTTTCACCTCGACCAGCGAGAAAAGTAAAAACGTAGTTGATTAAATTATCTTTGGAGACAATATAGTTTTTTATTATAATGTTTTTGAACGGAAACTGCGCTGCTTGACATTTTTATGAAAACCTAAGATGAAAACCAAACATGATATTTTTAGGTAAGCGATATTTATGTCTACTAGTACACATTTATTTTAAATATGACGTCTTTAAAAATTCAATAGCACAATTTATAAACTTAAATTACATTTATTTAATGTAATTTAAGTTTATAACAACATTTCAGCGCCTCGCAAAAAGTGGTGTTCGAAATTTCAATCACTTTTTCTCACGCTCGCAGCAAAAAATGTTTTTGTTTCAAGTTTTTAGGGACCAAAGGCACCCTTTTTGTGCTGAAGAGGTGAAAAATATTTAGAAAGCTTAATTGAAAAAATACACTTATTTCAGCTTATTTTTTTTTTGTGCAAATAACATAAAACTTTCTTCTTTTCTATTGTCTCATTTTTTACCCTTCAGACCACCTAATCTGTATTATCTACTTTTTCTCGAAATTTGTATGTACCTACTTTCCGTGCCCATAAAAATGTTATTATCTCCGTAATCACTATATCGTTCTTTTTGTAAAGGAAGTAGCATTTTTAGAAGGTAAATCATACATCGAACAGAAACATCATCAATGAAAATGACACATAAAAAAAGAGGGATAATCTCAAGTGTGAACTTCTGACGGATGAAATGAAAATAAGTTTAAAAAGTAAAACCCGACTACGGAAAAATCTCTCCCTAAATAGTACTATATACTAAATTAATATACGACAAAAGGATGTTGCTGCTCTACCGCACCCCCAGATATTCTAAAGAAAATATCGAGTTTCTTTTGGATTCGACGTTTCTTCTCACTTCGCAAACACTTCTCGAACCGTTGAGTGTACAAGTTCCGCGTGGTCGGGACTTGTACCAGGTACAAAATAATAATTGACCACGTTGAATACGTTAAAAACAACCGACTTCAATCGCAACAACTCCAATTTTGCTATGTTTTTGTTGATTTTCTCAAAAACCGCTAAATCGATTTCGATAAAATTTATATGGGACCACCTGTGAAACAAAAAAAGAATTTTCCAAATCGGTTCAAGCGTCTTCGAGTCATCGGTGAACATACATAAAAAAAAAAATATTCCGACGAATTGAGCACCTCCTTTTTTTGAAGTCTGTTAAAAATTACGATTTAAAAGCATGTGTAAAGTATCTACTTAAATAAAAAACATTTTAAGTTGAGTTTGAGTGATGTTCAGAGGATAGCTGTGGTCGTATGCCACTTTATCTTTAGGGTTGTTTATACAACAATATATTTTATTATTTACAGTACAATGGTAGTAACCGATCCTTAGGGCAGGGTGGCATGCGACCACGGCTATAATATTTTCTTGTTTTATACTTTTCAGGGAGAGATTTTTCCACAGTCGGGTTTTAAGTTTTTAATCATTTTTTTATAATTATTTATTATTTTGGAGTATGGCTCACATCTGACACAATTATCGAGCGAATGCAAGCAAAGCAGTGAGCAACCGCCAATATATATATTTTTGAAATGTGACATTGTTAAGCCCTTTCATTTGATACCCAACACGGTACCTTTTAAGAACATTTTTTTTGGGTCATGACAGACAAAAGTCTGCTAAAGGGCGCTATATTGAATTGAGTGTGACGTCACATAGACTATAACTATCGGACAATCAAGACGCTTCTAATGATACCTCATTTGTCGGAGTATGATGAGTAGTTCAGAAGTTATGCGGTAACAGATGAACATACATTTATACATACATACGGGTAAAATAATAACCCTCCTTTTTGCTTCGCCTTAGTCGGGTAAAAAGGTAAACGAGAATTTGTTTAAAGAAAGGTTATTTCGCTAAGGTTTCTTAACATTGCCAGAGTACAGTGCATTACTAATTCAGTAATTACCCAGTTGACTGATCTTTTCACATCTGTAGTAAGTGTGTCTAATGATGTGCTAATTTCACCTTTTAACATTTAAAAGCCACCTAAGTAACTTATCATTTGCATTAATTTAGTCATGTCTATGTCAGAGCCTACGATAAACATGTATAAAATCGTCCAAGTTCATAAAATAGGTGAAACAAAATGTTAATATAGACAATTTAACATACATTTATGAATTATTTATATCAATTAATACTTTTAAAACGTAAGGCCCATGATTTAAATTATTTTAAATATTTTTCCGATTCCATTTTATCAAAATGGGAATAGAATGTAGTTGGGTTAAATGCAAAATTGGTGAGAATATTAGTAATTTATTGCTGAGCTGAGAATCGTTTTATCCATATGGTAATTCAATGGATAACAAGCCAATAAAACGGATCGGAATTGCTTTATTTCACCTTGCAGGAGCCTACTTACCATATAGAAGATTATAACAATCGTTATATATACAGTTTGTTAAAAAAGTGCATTTGAGATTCAAAGGGGTTACTCAGCATCACGTATAGAATACAGGAAAATATTAACAAATTTTTTTTTCGTTTTTACATACAAATTCTTAAATCACTATTCAGATTTAGTATGGGAATCTGAAAAAAAATTGGAGAGCGGATTTTTTCAATATTTTTCTTGTATTCTAAACGTGAATCTGAGTAACCCCTTAAAATCTCAAACGCACTTTTTTAACACCCTGTATACATACCTAAACACGAAATAAAACATTTGATGTATTTATGAGGATTGCGAAAATAGATCACACATCAATTAACACAATAAAGAAAAAATACGTTCAAGTCAATCCAACTATACGAAGATAAAAATATTTTTTAATTATTTTTACTAATAATTTGTGTTATTTTTTTCATAGAGGCAATGTTTTTACCAGAAATCAAACTCATAAGCAATTCATATAAAATAAATTATAGTATTGATTAAATTTAATTGAATGAAACATTGTTTGTGGTAAAATGACATAATGCAAAAATGCCTGATTATGAAATACAATTTGTTACCCTAAACCATCCCTTCATTCAGACTTTTCATAACCTAACAGAAAACTGGCTGACGGAGAGTGGTGTTACCAAAAAAAATCTTTGTTTTAAATAATATGTTCCGGAAACAACTAATCATGGCTTCGATATTCGGTACAGTTAACTTCTAATTAACTGTACTCTACTTGCATCATTACCAGGACCGGTAGCTGATCAGGCTCATCTTATGTAGAAGCAAGTCTCTATCGTCGAGACGTTAATCAGGCAATAGAGGCGCCTTTCTAGGAGACGAACTACTTAATTTGATTTGATCACTATGAAATATTGCCTTGCTATGTGATGTGTTTGTCCTAAATTACATGGGCTCCGCTCATATTATGTCTGCACTAGACATCATTGATCGATCGATATTATGGACTACAATTTTACAAAAAAATAACATATTCCTATTTAATCATACCTTGTTAGACATAAAAAGCACACGTTTTTTATCATATTACATTTTTGCCGTCGCTTTTCTTCTATCATCCAACTTGTAAGGAATGTACTTAAATATTATTTTATTTACCAAAAATATATTTCTTGGTAACGTAAATACTTTTTGGTTTAAATCTGCCAGCCTAGGGCTGGCCGCCTCTTTGTAGCGATTAGCTGTCAGTGGTTACCAAAGAATTTATATGTAGTACCTGTAGATATACAAATTCTTTGGTGGTTACTACTACTATAAAAAAAGGAAGTAGTTACGTGAGCTGTGACTTTAGGCTTGTGAATCGATCGATCTTCTCGATCCTTCACCACTAATAATTGTCATTGGCGAAATCATAGAAAACGCCATTCTTTTTTTTATAGTAGTAGTAGTAGTAGGCTTGTACAATAAATTTTCATGGACTTTTTGGCGGGAACTCGTAGCAAGGGTTTGTCAGTTTTGTTTTATTATCCAAAAAAATAGATATCGTGGTTTTTAATGCATAATATTGATAGTGTATTGTTCAATAAAGTGCCATTTAAGTGTCTAATATGTAGGATAATGAAATAAAAGTGTGTAGACTGAGTTTCGAGTGCTCTCAAGAACTCGATGAAATCTTCATCAAAAGTGCTATCATTTTGCTGAAGAATAGAGTAGTTGACTAACAAAGAGTAAGAATTTGAAAATATCATAAAATAAAGATAAAATGAAGAGAATAATACTGAAGACGTAAACTTTGAAACTAAAAAGAAAAAACATAACTAAAGACGAGGCGGTATGGCCATGGAGCCTTAGCCTGCCCAACAAGGGCGAAAAAAAAATTTTTCATATAAAATATAATTCTTTTTTATAATAGCAGTAGTAGTAGATTTAAATTATTTTAAATTCAATCTGTGGACACTTTAATTACTGTTTATTGTTTCGATTTCATTCTATTACTTCTGAACTGCGTTTCCCCAAAATCTTTCAACTGTGTATTTTTTTCTGTTTCGTGTTGTAAATAAAACTTCTTCTGTGGAACCTGAATTTCTCTGTTTATCTCTCCGAGTCTTCCAACACCTCAAACCTTCTACTTTGGTGACGCCGACGAGCTCACTGATGATAGTGATGATGATTCCCCCGATCGTACTACTTGTTTCTTTTTATTTTTTATTTTGTATGTAGTTCTTTGTTTTTTTTTGTAGTCAATAAGGAGTATTTGATTTGATTAGATGATTCCAAAAGAAGAAAGCGGGTTAACCAAGATTTCCCAATAAAATAGAGATCTGGCTATCTTATTCTCATATTTGTGCACATTAATGCTCTTAACATTGATTTTTGGCAGCAAGATTTAGTTTAAGTTGGTGGTAGGTAGTTATAGTTAATCAGATCGGCTTTGAAAAATCCCTTACCACTAACCCGACTGGGTCCTACATAGTTGAATCTAGCCGGGAATCAAACTCGCGCCGACTAATTGTGAAACGATACAACCTGTGACAATGGAGATGGTTAAAAAGCTTTACTTACTTGTTAAGCTATACTTACTTGTTAAGCTACCAATCGTATGTACATCATTAAGCAATCAGGATGCCCTATCAACTTTATACATAGCCCGAAGGCATTATGAATTTGCAATTCGCTCATTCTCAGGTTTGCTTCATTAATTTGTAAAGCTAAATAATTGTATGCTGTTTTCGATAAAGTTTGAGTTCAAATGGTTGTATTACCTAAGACTTTGTGCTTGAATATACAATGCATGAGTTTGTAAGCCTGATTTGATTAATTTATTTAATAGCTGGTATCTATCACACGTAGGTAAGGTTACTTGTTTGCTGGTTCAATTAAGGTAGGCCTCAGAATATACTATGCTATTAATATGTTACTTTTTCATTTGGTATCAAAATTCACAACAAACTAAGGCTGTAACACCTGGACGCTTAAATGGAGCGTTCTACATTTTCCAAGTTATAGAAAAAAATTGACTCTTAACACAAAATCGGCTGATTGGTCGATTATTCTGTATGAAAAGGTAATTTTTTTGAGAATTTTGTATAGTTTCTGTCGCATAAGTAGTCTAGTTTCAGGAGAACATCCTATTAGAGGTTCCAGGAGTGGTATTTTTTACATAACCATACATAACTAATATTTGATAGATGTTTATATAATTTATACAAGGACTATTACAATACATTTCACCATGGTTATGTAATAATTTTTACTAAAATGATTTTTGAATACCTGCGCGTATGCTTCGAAGTAACATATTTATTGCGAATATAGATGCGTTCTTTAAATGTCTGAAAATCCCTTTAAAGGAAATTTCAGGTTTCGTAATCCAAAACAATTTTTGTCATTATTTAGTCCATCTGAAACAGTTTGACACAGCGTCACTGCTTTATAAACTTATAGACGAGACTATTTTGTTTGTCTTAACAAATCCGTAGTTGGCCGTTGGTCCTCTGATTGTATAGGTCAAAAGCAAAAACATTTGTTCTAAGACTTTCCAAATAAAATTTCCTAATTTTCTAAATTTATGGTTATATGCCCTAGTACTTGTTTGTATTTTTGATACCCTAAATAAGGTATACTAAGAATTTAATGTTGGTTGTAATTTAGGTTTGCAAATCGAATTCTTTAGATGGCCAAAATAAGGAAATAAATAAGTTTAAGTAAATATTCAGTGCTCCCAACTTCGTACTAATAATATCGACGTAAATTATTTATTCATTTTTTTATGTATGGTACTACGCCACACACATGCATAGAAGAATAGGTCGCGTAAATAAAAAAACCAAATTCGGCCGGACATGTTTACTGTTATGAAAAACCGTATAATCGTGTAATCATAGCTACACGCGATCTTATAAAGAGCTAATAATGTTTTCATGGTAGGAAAAACGGCTGTGAATCTTATAAATTCCTTAGTAATCGTATTTTTGCAAAATTACTGGAATTTTTTTTTTTTTTTTTTTTTTTTTTTTTTTTATGTGATAGGGAAGGCAAACGAGCAAGTGGGTCACCTGATGGTAAGTGATCACCACTGCCCATAGACACCTGCAACCCCGGAGGAGATTGCAGATGCGTTGCCAACCTAGAGGGCTAAGATGAAATGCCTCTTGTGCCTGTAATTTCCTCGGCTGTCTTACTCTCCACACCGGAACACAACAGTGCAAGCACTGCTGCTTAGCGGCAGGATTAGCGAGTAAGATGGTGGTAATTAAACCGTAAGATCGCGTAAACCGTATAAAGCAAATCTGAGGTCGTACCACAGTTTTCAATATGGGTCTGCTATAAATGCGCAAATGAAATCTTCGGAATATAAGACTTTTGAAAATTAACGAAACTTTCGGAATACTTCAGAATACTATAGGAGTTTCAAATTGGATAAATATTATGATATTAAATTTCTTTTTTTTTACTACTGGTTTCACAATAAGATTTTTTTTTTATTTATAGATGGGGCCAAAGAGTATATTTAACTATCGACACTCACTATTTTTGTCTCTTTCTATTGTACCTCCATCCATATATTTTTCCTTGTCAAGTCTATGGTCAGCTAGTCCATGGTAATTATTGGCACGTACCTACAAAAGGCGGCATCACACATTAACCTAGCCATTTGGACTTTTAACTATTTAAAGTTTCATGTCGATGTCGGCCCAGTGTGAATACTCCCATCGTCATCATATGCATAAATATATAAACTCATTTCCAAAAACCAGTCACCTATACGAATACGATCTGATGACTTCAATTTGCCAGTAACATCAACATATTGCAGTTATTCATTGAAAAAGAGAATTCATTGTTTTTCTTACAATTAGTAAAATTTTGTTTTATGTAAAGTCGGCCTTTCAAAACAGCCAAAGTTTCCTCTGTCAGTTATATAAAGCAGAGATTATTTTATAGTTATCTTTTTAATAATGAACAGAAAAACCAATGTAAATATTCAGAATACGTAATACTTCTTCAATATTAAGTTTTCAATGTTGATATTTTTCACCATTTTCAAATATAAAGATTAATATGTATACACATTCCTTTACGCAGTCTTGCATCTATGTGCCAATGAGAACTACGAGGAGGAGCCTAGGAAGACTGTGACAGTTTTACTTCTTAGTCTTATTTCGAATAAAAAACAAGGTTATTGGTTTGACGTGATCTTCTGCTTGCTTCAGTCTCACATATTAATATTCACAATGAGATTAAACTACAAAAAATGACATTTATAACTTTTATAAATGCGTTCTTCTATTATAAGCAGTGAATCCTTCACCTTCCTCCCACGCGCAATGTGAAGGAAGTGAACTTTAGTCTTTAAATAAAATGCGTAGGTATTTTTTCATTGTTTTAATTTCTTACAGAAATCATTCATTGACATTATTACTCCAAGATATTCTTGGTTACTGTGACTTATTCGCAAAGCAATAATCTTTACTCATAAACATTTTAAACTTCAGCATTTTGTTGGCTAATCACATAATTGTATAAGTACAATAAAACTTTTATTTCTGTTGTATTAATTTACGAATATATAAGTTTTAAAACAAATGTTTTATACCTACCCAATTTTATCGTAGTTTAAACATACACGTATGAAAGTTTCATGGATTTCGCTCGCAACTTATATAACAATCACAAAATATAATTGAGCTCCACTGTTATAATTTTAATGGCACTCGAAAATTTTCAATTAACAATATCTAGTAATATAATTCTCTTGTAAATATAAGTAATAATAATACTTCATATAGAATTAGTTTATAATATATTTGTACACCTTAAGCAATAGAGTTCGGCGAATTGAGCTAGAATCTGCCTCTAGGCTTAAACGGCGCGGCTTGAAGCGCGGCTTGCGCTGGCGCAGTTTGGTACTGCGGCTGGACGTTGGAAGCGGCTCCCTGCTGTGGAGGGAGGGTCTTCAGATACTCCAGGGCCTTTTGGATGGCTGGTGGGATTGGCGGAGGTGTCGGCAGGTGGTCACCCTATATATCAATAAATTAACATTTAAAGTTGAGGAATCTTCGGGATTTCTTTCTACCTAGTATAAAAAACCACGGTTTTATAAAGGCATCAAAATCATACAATAAATATGTCATAATTTCTGAAAGTGAATAGACCGTTTTTGATAAAACTTTATACGACTAAACAAAATGTAACGCAAAGCAATTATATGACATTATATTTCCGAAATATTTAAGTATTGTCATTGCAAAGAATATCGAATATGGGGTTTTGATGGGAATCGATCGTCATGCACTAATAGAGCACAAAATACTATAAAATAAGAAATGTCTGTGTATGTGTGTGTGTAAATATGCTATTCGGTGCTTTAGCGTCAAAACTACTAGACGGATTTGGATGAAAATATATTTAGACTTTTAAGGGTTCCGTAGTCAAATGGCAAAAAACGGAACCCTTATGGATTCGTCATGTCTGTCTGTCCATATGTCACATCCACTATAAGAACTATACTGTTGAAACTTGGTAAGTAGATGTATTCTGTGAACCGCATTAAGATTTTCACACAAAAAGAATATAAAAAAACAATAAATTTTGGGGGTTCCCCATACTTAGAACTGAAACTCAAATTTTTTTTTTCATCAAACCCATACGTGTGCGGTATCGAAGGATAGGTCTTCAAAAATTATGTTGAGGTTTCAAATATAATTTTTTTCTAAACTGAATAGTTTGCGCTAGAGACACTTCCAAAGTGGTAAAATGTGTGTCCCCCCCCCTGTAACTTCTAAAATAAGAGGATGATAAAACTAAAAATATATATGATGTACATTACTATGCAAACTTCCACCGAAAATTGGTTTGAACGAGATCTAGTAAGAAGTTTTTTTAATACGTCATAAATCGTAAACCGCAATTTACCTACAACGAACTACAAGAACTTTTATATTATGTTACTTGCTGCTACGGAACCCTTCATGGGCGAGTCTGACTCGCACTTGGCTGTTTTTTTATTTTTTAGTAGCGCAACTTTTTGTATTGACATTGACACCATAGTGATTTTTTAACTATTTTTGTCCTCAAAAATGGCTCTAACGATAATGATGAAACTTTGTACATTACTATAATTTTATACGGGATACTACACACTAAATAATTGGTTACTCCGGGAAAATCTGATAAGTATATCCCAATAAAAGTGAAGTTCTTTGTTAGTTTTTGTCAAAAATGGTTGTAAAGATTTTATTGAATATACGTTACTAAAACTTTATACGGCCTACCATACAATTATAAATAGTTCATTATTCCAGGCAATATCTTAATTTTATACAAACTCATAGTATTTGTTAAATTGTTGTCTATCTTTTGCTACTTACTGTCTATGACTGTTTATTGCTGATTTGTCTAAACTCTAAAGCAATGACAATCCTTTCTATGACAGACGGTAATAAGGGATTTGCGAGAAAGTATGCTTAGCGTGAATATACAATTTATTTTTAACCATATTTTAAAACGAATGTTTTGAAAATTACTTTAAAAAAACTTTACATTATTACCTATATAGAGTGACTTTTTTGACCAGCAATCAAATCAAATCAAAATGGTAAATGCTGAACAACTTTCTTAAAGGTACAAACTTTACATAACTCTTCATACTAATATAGCCAGACAAGTTGCGAATTTTGTATAAAATATGTTTTTTTAAGGATAGCTTCTTAGGATATTTTTTTATGATACTTTGTAGATGTAATAATATAAATAATTCTTCACATTCTTTCTTTCACATTCGTTTGTAATAGTATGCAACTAAACTAACTATAAATTTGTTGTTTACCCGAATTATGTAATAGCATGTAACAATTTTATTAAAAAAAATGTGTTAAAGGGAGTTTCTTTAGGGTCCGACGTTTCTTCTCTCTCCACAAACACTTCCCGAAACGTTGGGTATACGTGTTCTGAGTGGTAGGAACTTCGTATTAGGTAGAAAAAATATGACGTTCGAAAAGTGTACAGAGATACCTACGTCAAAAAAATATTATTTCATTTCATTTCATAATTAATTTGCATAATTAGGCGAAGACACAGTTTAAAAAAAATGATATATTCTGAATAATACTTTATATTTTTTTACTTATAAAAATGTAATGTAAACGGTCTATCAACAGGTGTACTGATGCTCTAGTCAGACTAGCAAAAAGCTGCTATATGCGTGTAGCTCAGAAATATGCTTAGTGGAAAACTATGTAAAAACGTGGACATTTTTCGGCTGATACGGAGGTAATGATGAAAACTGCATAAAACTAGGGTTGTTCAATTGTTCACCATCATCAGCCGAAAAACGTCCACTGCTGAACAAAGGCCTCCCCCAAGGATTTCCCCACCGACTTGCATCATTTTCGTGATTAACTTATATATTTATAAGTTGAGTATGCAAATTTAGTATTGAACTGCTTTTATGTAACCACCACTGTGTCACACCTATTAAGGTCAAATCGAAGACGATGGACTCATAAACTTAGAATAGACATTAAGAGTGCGAATGTCAGTCAAACATGGTGTATCAATGTCGACAGCTAACTCGCTTCCCATTTTCAAAGAGTCACGGGCCACGGGTCGCCGCCGTCTGATATTTTGCTTAGACATTTGCACACGTATTGGCTAACTCAGGCTAGTCAGCCTCAGAAGCGCGTATGCGCAGTGTGCAGACATCTTCCTTAACTCAGACCTTTTCGCAACTATGATTCAGACTCAAATTTCTGAGAATTAACTGAGAAGTCTGAATATAATTTATTCTTGTTAGCAATCATGTCATGCTATAAGACATAAGCTTCAGTAGATCTTATAATAATTTATTCTTGTTAGCGTTTTTTGCAAACATCGGTCTTTTTGATATTGACTATTTGTTAATTGAAAGGCAGGATTTAGATCGATTCATGAACAGGTCTTCATAAAATTTTATTAGTTCGCAAAATTTTATTACTAGTGATATGATCTTATAGTTACGTTCATTTTGATGTATTCTTGAACAGTTGTATATTTGTTGTAAACCTATTAACAAGTATCTTTTTGCTATGTCGCAAAAACCTACAAATGGACTTTATATATGAATCTTTAGTTGGATGCAAAATCGCATCCATTGTGCACAGATAAACTTATACATATTTAGTTTTGTTGCACTCTGTTTTTCTTTCACTAAGTTGTAATTAAATTTAAATATTAAGTAAACAACTATATGTCTTCCTAACTGTTATTTCTTGTCCAGACTTACAATGTTTACAGTATAGTTTGACTCCTCCCAAAGATGTCAAGGATGAGGCATATACCTATTAAATTACATTTAAGCAGGTGTTAAAAGTAATTTTGTTTTATGCGTAATTGCACAACAGCCGTAAGGACAATGTGGTGTTGTATCTTACGGAGTATTTATAAACCTATCGACATCGACACCACCTTACCAGGTGACTCTACCTTCCGACTGATTACCATTGTGCCTCTGAATAACTGAACTTATGTGTCAAAAAGAAAAATTGTATCTATACAGGGAGGTCTAATCACTGACGTGAAAATTCCGCAAACTCAGAGGTATCCAAATATACCCAATTTTAGTAGTTTTCGTGTTATTAATTTTTGTATGTTTTTTTATCCAGATCAGTAGAAATTATTTTTGGTGATTGGTAAAGCATGTCTCATTTGTGTCTTGTTAATCTATTTTTTCCTAATTTTATGTATAGTGGAAATCGGGACCGATCTTTGTTGTAGAGTGTGAAAGTGCGAAGCTCAGCCGAAAGGGTTTTTAATGGCATCTTACGGCGGCATGCCACTATTGTTGTGACACTGCAATCTTTATTGCGCATCTTCACGAACATTGAAGGATTTATTTACTGCTCTATTAGGGGTTGATTTACGAGTATATTGCACTTATTTATTATCAAGTTCTCGCATGTTTAAACCTAACGGCGCGGGTGCACTCAGCCGACACACTAAGAACCGACAGATGATGACGTCACAGTCCGATCCAGTCGCTGTATATTTTGTATGTGCGCGGGTGCACTCACCCGACACTAACATTCTTACCTGACTTATAACTTATAGAACGGATCTTATTTTATCGGCTCAGTACACCCGCAGCGTAACAAAATGATGTAATTTGTGAAAACGTGCTGTAATTGTCAGATACTTATACATCTGTGTGATGTCTGTGTGTGATATTTTTTGTCTAAAATAGAAGGTATTTTTATAGATCAGTCTTCAGTGCACTCTTCATATCTACAATGACATGACACTATATTCACTATCTGACTCTGTTGAGTAGTGGTTAGTACTCTTGACGTACATTCCGAGATTAGTAGGTTCGATCCTCAGCCTGTTAAATGTTTATTATAAGTAGCTATATATTTAATGGTATATAAGTATGTAAATCAGTTTCCATGCCACGGGGAAGTTAGAATCAGATAACCGTGCCTGTTTTTTTCCCGGAAAGTATTCTAAATTCTCAAAATCACAAAAAAATCTTCAACTCCTCTTCTTTATGTAACCCTAAGCAAGGTATCTTATTGGACTCATAATCGTAAAGAACAGCGTCGTACTGTATCGAAGGCCAATAGTACATACATACACAATGGTTCAATGCACCTAAATGATTGAATGATTTGAGCGTAGAGCACACTGTTTACCTGTGGCTGGAAGCCGTTCTCATCGGCGATGTAGGTGAGTGCTATGAGGGTGCCATCCGGTGCCTTGTAGCTGAACTTCCCCTCAGCCACCTGCACTTCCTCCCCCTCCCCCTTGCCGAAGTTCTTGACGTATCCCGTCTCCTCTGCGTTGATCTCGTTCCCAGTCTCGTACCTGGAATTTTGGTATGTAAGGTGTCAATGTGATGTAAAAAATTACCAGTAAATTTTCAAGGATACTTGAGTTAAGAGCAAAGTATAGGATTTTTTTAAATTAAAAAATCATTCTTGTAATCTTTCACTTGATAAGACCGCCTACATAGATTGTAGTCCTCTGTATTAATTTTTACAAAACAATTAATAGTTTTTTACTAAGTATAACAATGAAGACTAGATTATTTGATTTTCTATGCCAAGTGAAGCGAATGGGCGTCATTTATATGTCGAATAGATCACCAATAATGATTTGTTGGAAAGAAAAAGTTTGATTTTTTTACTGCATTCTACACTTGATTCTATGCTTACATTATAATCTGTGTTTTAATACCTGCATAGGTAGTGCTTTACTTAATTAAACTTAAAAATTACACGAAGAAACCCGTGAATCTAAAAATACTGACTGAAAAATGACGAATTCAAAAATAATGATTCAGCTTCATATTAAGTATTTAATCAGCTGATTAATTTGAACAAGAAGTTTATAATAATAAAATGCGGGTATGCATTTTATTGCTATAATCCGATTCACACCGAGATTGTGCGTAACAAATGAATGACGTGGGAACTTTTGGCATAATTCGACGCAATGAACTTGACACTAAGAAACAAACCCTAAATGCAAATTTTAAGGTACCTAATTTATTATCTTTAAGTACATCATTAATTTTGTTGGATTACTCTTTGGATACTGGTAAGGTATTTATGATTTAGTTTTATAACCTTAAGTCGTGGCCCGGTGATAAGTTTTTTAAAATACCAATAATGGTATATATTAAAAGTGTATGCAGTACTTGAATAAATAAAGACCGTGAAAAATGTTTACTAGATAGAAATAATAGTAGTAGAGAATGCACGGTTATCAGGATCCGTTGACAAATGTGTCACCAAGTAAAAGACTTTCTCTTATTACTAGTTAAATTGCAGTAGCAGGAAACGGGAATGCAGCATATAGCGTAAATACTGAAATAGGCTCAATTAAAAAGTTCTTGGGTAATAATTATAATTTATTTACCAAGAAAGATCTTTACAATGGTTCTTATGAGCTCAATACACTTACATCGAATATAAGAACATTGGTCGCAGACGAGGCCCATTCTAAGTGCTGTAAAGTACTTGTGTAAGTTGGATAAGAAGACGATATAGCTCCCCGCCGTCGTGTTGCCACCTTGTCGTTGGTGGGGAGGCTTGCATGTCCTTATGACCTTCAAGGCTATGCCGGATAGGGTTACTCATACCGGACAGGCTTGAAGCGAGGGACCAGACGAAGCGCAAGCGCAAGAGGGGGCGCTTGAGGCTATCCTTAGGGATGTGCCTCGCGCCACCGCGGAGGAGCTCCCTTGGATCCTTGCTGAAGGGTCCAATCAAGGGATGCTCGGGGGCGTTGATTTTTATCGATGCCCCAGGGGGGTGCCGCCAGAGATATCATCACTGCGCGGCGTCGGTTGGCGGCGGAGCTTACCATCTTATCCGCCGCCGGGTTTCCTGGCCCCCATCGCTTCCAGACAGTAGACCGGGGGGTCTGCTGTCCACTGTGAGGAAGCAGTTGGAGGATGCGCTCAGCGTCAGGTGCGCCCTACAAACGCGGGTGGGCAGATTCTCTGCCCTTCACGCAGCCGGGCCGCCTTCGGGTGGCAGTCGCCGGTGGGGGACTGGAGGTTTCCCAGCCATACGACGAAGCGGGAACGCCGTTGGGTTTTAGCCGGTAGGAGTCCGGCATAACCCGGTTGCTGCCCCCGCAGTGACTGGGTATCCTTGATGGATTTCCCAACGTAAAAAAAAGGAGACGATATAGCTTCAGATGCAGGTAATTCATTGTTCTCCGCACAATTTTAGAATTTGAAATTAAATTTTGACGTATAACTTTTGAACATTGAGGAACGTCCCTTTGTTCTCAGAATTTGAAAGCATAATCTAATTTAACGTCTATTGAAAAAAATGTTGTTTGTTAATTAGAGATTGTATACTGAAACCAAATCTGCCATTTTATTACTAGTTTAATGAGCTGTACTTACAGCCATTTATAAGTGCCATCAACATTGGGCCCGTCTGTCTCAAACCGTATGATTGGTATAACGTCCTTCGGCTGCTGCGGGGGCTGCGCCCGCGCCGGTGCCGCTAGCAACCACGCCATTAGCGCCACTACTAAAGATGAGATCTGCGAATAAAAATAAATTCATTTTGTGACAAATCACAGACGGTCATTTGGCCCCAAACTAGGATTCCCTGTTATATGCCAACCCGAAGACTGTGATCAATAAATATATTAGGTACCTAAGCAAGATAAAGCTTATTAACTTAAACCCGATTACGATAAAAAATATTTCGCGTAAGCCATATTGAATGAATAACACCCAATTTATTGGAATCATCTTAGAATTTTAGCGGAGCGGATTTTTTAAATATTTTTCCTGTATTCCGTACTTAATTCTGAGTAACCCCTTAAAATTTCAAACGCACTTTTTTTAACATCCTTTATAATACTTTATAATGTTTAAAATGTATACTAGTGTACCACATTATAATTTTTTAATAAACATTAATTTAATAGAAAATTTGCAACTTTTTTCCATGATTTTTAATATTATAGTAATTATTATTAACTTGTTTTAATTTATTATTTTATAAAAAAAGAACCACTAAAATTGAAAAAAATATATATAAAAACATATCAGATATATAATAAATTGAATACTCATTAAATAACTTCGCCATTTGAATTATTTATCGATTAAAATAACAAATTATTTTAAAAATAATAATAAATAAATTTGGAAAAAAATCTCGAAAATGAAAGCGAAGTGCGTCTTACCATTTTACGCTTTATTTACTACCCTACAACATATATTAAAACAGCGGAATCTGTAACTCCCAGGTTTGACGCTCTCCTTGTTAGTGGGATCTTCCGAAAAGAACTGAAAAACTTTTCTTTATAACAAGTACTAGGTATAAAACTATCTGAAGGATTTTTTCACCCTTAATACAAGTGTTTAAAGTGGACTCGTAAACATAAAGCGCCTAAGTTTGTTGCATAGGCAAATAAACAAGCAACTAACATGAAAAATCACTTCTTTTCCCTCGATTGTATGAGCCGTTTGAGTTTCGCGGTGTAGGTATTGTGGATGTAGATTACTAAATACTTTTGAAAAATACCGTTATTAGCTACGATAAATAGAGCGGAGCGACTTTTAATGGTTTTGTGTCCGATATACCTGCACTCAAATGATATACCTCCAAGGAGTCTTACCATAGATAATCATGGGACCCGGCCATAGGTCAACAAACCCTTGAAAAGTGGCTTGATACTAATTAACTTATATCACCTAATTTCAGATATAAAAACAAGAGAACATTAAAATTGTTCTGAGAAAACTTTCGCGCGGACGATGTCAGTGGTGTCGATTCGGTGTTCATGATTAAACTTATTTGACAGGACTAAACTTAATTTAAGCATCCTATCCTTGTCTTTTCGATACTGAGAGAAAAAGACAAATCACTTAAATTAGAATAGAAGAATAGAATAGAATAGAATTATTTATTTATTTAATTATTTATTATTATAATTTTTTTTTTTAAGTTTAGTTCTGTCAAATAAGTTTCATCGTTAAAACCGAATCGACACCACTGTCACCACTTTATTATTATTATTGCATAATACAATACAATGCTAATAAAATATGGCCCATAATACCATCAATGCCTATTGATACCAACGTGAGCAATGCATATGAAGTCGAGACCACGAATGCCGGAAGAGGAAATGCATGTCTCATCGAAAGCGCTTTCTTCTCAAACAAAGAACCGCTGCGCCCGCGCCGACCACGGCAGTAAAGGGGCGAGAGTAACCGCACGCTTTATTGACAGCTGTGGCGACACCCACGGGAACTTATTGCCAAGTGGATAATCTATTGGACATTTCCTTATGTTGCGATATAATCTAAGCCGTTTAATTAAATCCAAAGCTCTACGGCTTAAAATATATCCATTGGGGAATTAAATTTCGTAGTATTTTTATTTTTTAAATTAATAATAAACATAACAAAATTTGTAGATACGTAAACAACTGATGTATACCAAAACTAAAATAAATTTCTGTATTATTATTATTAAGTGTATATATTATTAACCTACACACTTTGGTGTTTACATATATTCGGAAAATCCTAACTAAGTAAACCTTGAAGGAGCACGTTCCTACGTGTTTATGTTCTAATTTTGAAGTTTCCAACTTAAATAGTTAAGTATGAACTTAATTTGTCAGTCACGGTGGCTTATATAATACATACAATAAAATATTTATATATATAAAAAAATACCAAAATAAATTAGACATACTACCTATTATGAGCTTTTCTTGTCGTGTTGTAAATTTTCATGCATTTGGTATTGTCCTACCTGCTCGGAACAGGCTGATTACGGCTTGTTAAAGCTTTTTGCTTAAGTACAGGTAGCCAGTATAGGCCACATTTTCCATTTCCCAATCGTCTTTGCATGACGCACAAAATATCCTCACACCTAGGTATGAAGAGGTTTTATTACCTACAAGCTTGTGCCAACTTTGAATAGATTTGTCAAGGCAAAAGTGAGTTATTTTAATTGGCTATATCCCATTTAAACGATCGCTCATTAAAAGAAGCCTTAAGGTTTTATAAAATACTCGTTAATAATTTATTTTTATAAATACGATATTTCAACTCTAAAACAAGGAAAATTGCAGTTTTTAGTATATATTTAGATACAGGATATTTTTCTTTTGACAAAGTTTGCAAACTGCTTTATTGGCAAACACTTTGGAAAGTCAAAAATGTTTTTGCTTCGATTGTTTATTAGGTATACTTGAGGAAATTTGTTCATTTTAATGAGGATAGAAGATCCTTAGCCGCTTGACAGAAAATAAAAAGTCAAAATATATTTTGAGACATATTAGGGTATAGTTTTTGTCCATAAACCATTTTTTGTTTCTATCTGAAAGACCAGTTCAAATAAAATAAATTGGTAAATCAATACAACAAAGAATTAGTTCCTTTTTTAACAGACTTCAAAAAAAGGAGGAGGTTCTCAATTCGTCGGAATCTTTTTTATTATTATTATTTTATATATGTTCACCGATGACTCGAAGACGCCTGAACCAATTTGGAACATTCTTTTTTTTTTAAAAGGGTACTTCACAGGTGGTACTATATAAATTTTATCGAAATCGATTCAGCGGTTTTTGAGAAAATCAACAAAAACATAGCAAAATTGGAGTTGTTGCGATTGAAGTCGGTTGTTTTTAACGTATTCAGCGTGGTTAATTATGTTAGCAACAGAACCTAGGAAAACTAAAATACCTAGGTTATGAATCTTTTGCAAGGGGAAGTTATAAATTTCAGAGGCTCGCACGTGACTGGGGAGTGGCAGAAGGTGCACTCGTCTCGAACGTGTTAGTGAGTAACGAGAAAGGACTCCGTGACGCGACAACGATCTCAACTTTTGTTACACAGGGTGTGCACACTTGAGATTGTTCAAAGTCTATACAAACTAACCAACCTCAAGGAATCATTATGGAAAATTCTTAACAAAACGTTTCTCCGTCTCTCTCTTTCCACTGATTTATATTTTTCGTAACCTATTTCTATTCTTCTCTAATTTTGCAACCGATATGGATAATTGTAAAATATATTTTTTATGGTGCAAGGTTTCTTATGAAATTTAGTTTATTGCTTAATAACTAAAAAAAACCTTTCACTTACAAAATCACCCTGTATACTTAGTGCAATGATCGCATTTCGTAGAACTACGTGATGAACTCTGAACCCTTCCGCGCCCTGGCGGCTTAAAGTTTAGCTTTGCAACACTTGGGAAGAAGACATTTTGATAGGCCCGTATAATGTTTCAAACATTCCATTGAAAAAGTTTTCCTATAGATTATATTTTTATTAATCTTAAACCAGACTCAAATGTTAAATTTAAATTAAAACAAATTCTCCATATATATTCTAACACTATCAGCTGAAACTGTTTAAGCTGTTGCTTCTACTCATGAAACTGAGCAACTGTCCCTAAAAAACCCATAGAATTTTTTTTGTTTTATTTTACCCCGAGATGGGGAAGGCAAAGGAGAACCATACAGCCTAGTCTGTTGAAAATCTTCTGTTGTATTTAAAAGCTATAAGCCATTTCTTCCGTATTTCTTAGTCTTCATAAAAAAATTCAATTAAGGCCAAACTCATTTCTTTCGTCTTTAAATTTCCTACTCTTCAACAATATGATAGGACTTTTGATGAAGATTTCAAGGACTTTTGAGAGCACTCGAAACACAGTCTGCACACTTTTATTTCATTATCCTACATATTAGACACTAAAATGGCACTTTATTGAACAATAAACTATCGATATTATGCATTAAAAACCAGGATATCAATTTTTCGGATAGTAAAATAAAACTGACAAACACTTGCTACGAGTTCTCGCCAAAAAGTCGAAACCCATAGACAATTCGAGTAACATATGTTTGTCTTTTCTAACAAGTTGATCAGCTGATCAGTCAAATGTCTGACGGGTATGATAGAATGGGAAGTCGGGTTGGTTGCCGGGACTTGTACCGAGCACACGTCTGCTGAGTTATTTTTTTAATTATTTCCATTTTAGAATAGTCTTAACGTTATTTTTGTGATGGGAAAATAGCTGTGATTCCGATTCACTGATAAGCGGTCATAAGAAGAGGATTAACTCGGGAGACAGCTCCGTTTTCCGAGTTCCAGCAGCAAACCACCACGTGGAGCGTCTTTAAGTGCCCATCACCCTAAGAGCCGCGCCTTTCACATGACATTGGTGTTTCGCCATTTTTTTTTATTGAAGATTCTCCCATTTTTCACTTGACATTGGCAAAATCACTCCTTAAATGAGATGTGGAATACCAAATAGAAAAATATAATAGAATAGAAAGAATGGGATGTCATTTTTTTTAGCGAATTGACTATGAGTATTTTTTTTTGGGAGAACATGTTGATTTTTTCCGTTTTTTTACTAATTCTGAATATATAGCTATCACCACCTATGGGTATCTGTAAGAACAAAAGGGTTATCAAATATCATCATCAGAAATTTATACTACTTGAGTACATAAAATTGATATTAGTATAAAATAGTGGTTATTATTGATGTTTTGAATTAATAGCAACAAATATATATAAAAAACATTACATAAAACTCAAGATAAATTAATAAAGAAGTGACCGCCAATTATTTTTATTGATAAAAGTAATAGCTATTGTTTCTTCTTCATCAACATCAATATAAGGAAAGGGATTTTATAGATTCTGGTTCAAACTTCGAAATCTTTACTGCTTCAAAAGTGAAAAGAAAATGATTTCCTTTTATACGCCAGTACCCAAACGGAGGGTAATGATTTTTGAATAGCCATCAGAGCAGAGTAGTGGCATCATCAAAACACTGCTCACGATACACGGAATTGTCTTATCAAAATATTGATCCTTTATTATTTGCACTTCCGTATTCTCACTGATGTGTATCCTCAACACATTTATACAAAATTATCAATTATTTAGGTGGTCCTTTTGAAATTATCTTAAAGGCGGAACTCCTATAACTTTAAAAAGGATTTCCTTGTAAAATAGATTCGCTTACCATTGTTGCTTTGCCGGATGTAGGTCAGAGGACAATAACACAAAGGGACCTGGTGCAGGCTGTGGTGGAATAGGTGCTCGGTGACACAAGCCGGGGTTTATATAGCGGCTGATTTACCTATGAACTTAGTGCGACCCGACACTGCGTTTGCGCTGGTGCTTCCCTAATAGTCTCTAATACAAACACCATAGGACACACATTCAAAATCTGTCACTGACTATTCTCCAGCGGTAGTACAATGTGGCTGAAGTGGGCAAGTATTAAATTCAAGATTACATGGCTATAAAGGCTAGTTATTAGATGCGTAATTTTTGATTGATTATGTACAATAGTTATAAAAAGAACATAGTACAATTCTAATTAAATATACTCAAAATATAATTGTGAGTATACCTCTTAAAATGACTTAAACAGGTGATAATGATTACATTAATTAATTAAAATTGAGGAACTCTTTCTAGTATGGAAAAATGTGATCAACAACAAGTAGTGCAATGAAAAACCTAACAAAGCATTAAAATTTAACAAAATGTATTATTTTTTAGAAAATATAAAAATAAAATTATAACTGTTAATGTTAGGTAAGAGCTGAAACTAGTACAAACTATGGTTGGAATCTTATACATAACTAACAGTACTTAAAAAGAGACAATCATTGCTAGATAGAACTATCGGTTATAGCACTACTATATAAAAACAAAGTTGTACTTACCAATATTTTCCGTAACACTTATTATAAAAACGACACTTGCGTTACCACTGTTTTTAACTTTCATTGGTGAAAATAAAATTTATTTTTCTACTATGTACTAGTATAATTATTATAACTATACTTATTTGTTTTTACAGGGGAGAAAAGACAAGTTACAATCTATAGTTTAGAATACCCAGCAGTGTACGGAATGTATACGTGTTTATGTGACCATTACCTTAAATTTAAATAAATAAATAAATTTCATTTTCTTAATTTCCTTAAATTCTTCCCGGTGATTCCTACTTGCATTCGTAAAGGAAAATAAGCTATACCTACCTGCATAATGTTGTAAGTATAGGGCACTATATTTTTTATTACTAAGTTAAATATCCGATGGCTCTTCATACATAGTTATCTAGCGATAAATTCTGATCTGTGCCGATCTGAATATCGTGAACATTGCATTTGGTTTTAGCCCAGATCGCACTTCAATAGGTCCTTGTTACTCTTTTATAAAACAAATTTTGTTCGTTACATTCGCTTTCGCTGTGGCTGCTCATGTAACTTTTCCTAGGAATCCATACTACCGGAGCTTTAAGATTTTTGATAAAAACTTTATATCGAAAGTCCAAATTTACTGCTTTAATTGTATGGGTTAAGTTCCTTAGGGAAAACTGTTAAGTTTCAAAAGTTAACGGAAACGAAACAAATAAAGGTTCACCCGGTAATATGTCAGTATCTACTCATAAGTATAAACGTTTAATTAAATTCGTACTTAATAAAGACATCAAACATCCAGATATAAAATAAACAAACCTCGAATTTTCGCCTTGAAATGGAAGTGAACTCGCGACTCCCGGGAGCAATCAGAAGCAATAACCACTACGCCAGAGGGCCAATAACTTTCATTGGCAAATATAACTTATTTAAGTCTCTAAGCTTACTATGAAGAAGCTAGACTCCTTAAATTACATCCCACGTTACTTCAATACTTTTTGCTTACTCATGAATGTTGCATGAACATTTTATGAACGTAACTACAAGTATTTTCCCATTACACGTCAGGCAGTGAAAATTATACAATGCTGCCAGGTAGCGGTGCTAATATGTAGCCTAAAATGTCCATCGAAGGGACTCGCGTTGTGAAACGTCCATCGTGACCCCACTGGCTGTAAAGCCTGTTTTGCGTGTGGCATTTTGTGACGAACGCCTTACTAATAGTAATTCTATGGAGGAATATACGAACATATATCATCAGTCAGTTTTATTAGTATCTGTCACAAACAGGAATGTAATAAATAAATTCAGGATGTACGAGTTAAAAACAAGGGTGTAGCAATGGTTGATCCGGTTGCAAGGGTCTAATATATGAATTATTGTGTCTTATTAGACTTATTGTTGTTATTTTCCTTACCTTAGAAATTAAGATCTAGTTTATTAACTCACCTATATGGACTCATGACTGCAATAAATAAATTGAATTGCATATCGGCATGTACTCATGTAACTGAGCAATTTTATTTCTACAGCTTTGCTGAAATTGCTAAATAAATATATTTAGACCTTTCATACAAACCAATCAGCTGATTTACCTTTGTATAGGAACTCCAGTTTTTTTGCGAGTTGACTAAGCTTCTAGGAGAAAGTAGTTTAGTTTCACGAGTGGTTCCACAAAGTCCACAGAGTTCACAAAGTATTGCTAAACTTTTTTGTTACTCTGTAAAAGTTGAATCTACTAGTTTGTTAATTTTAATACTTACTTAATTACAAATATGAAATACTGAGTGCGAAAATAACACATCGTATTGTTTATTATATTTTTTATCAACAATTGATAAGCTCTTAAGTATGTGAATATGTTATTGTACTAATTAAACATTTTTCTATTTAATTTAAAAAATTGTGAAAATATTTTAAGAATTTGTCACAGTTTAAGGTTCGATGACCTTATTATGCGTTTTATTTTATCCTGTTAAAAATAAGTAAATTCGAAATGTTTTGTAGCTCGCGTTGATGTCTTTGGTATAGAAAAAGAGTCTACAAGTCAAAAGTTGGATAGGACGCTAACAATAATGATGTTAGGTGTCAAGATTTTCAATAAAAGTTTAAATTCCATAATGAAGCGTTTCTTTTTACCCAGTAGCTGAAAAGAGATGTTAGGTTATGTTTTTCAGCATAAAAAAAATGCTTTGTAGCTCGCGTTGATGTTTTTACTATGGAAAAACAGTCTACATGTCAAAACTTGGAAAAGACGCTAGCAGTTATGATGTTAGGTCTCAAGAATTTCAATTTAACTTTAGCTTTTATAATATTAATGAATTTATGAATTATAAAAACAAATTTAATTAAAGCACTCGATTAATATTAATGTTAATTTCATATACTATTGAACTTTGTAAATGCAGAAATATTAAGAACTAATAATTTGCATGCCATTTTATGACGGCTGAATACATTTACCACTTTACTATAAGACCTTTGTATATCTACATAATATGTATTCTAGCAAATAAACATAATATATATCTAAATCCTAATATTAAGGGTTTATTTTTACCCGATAACTCAAAAAAAATGGTTACGTTTTTCAGCATAAAAAATATATGTTTTGTAGCTCGCGTTGATGTCTTTACTATGGAAAAACAGTCTACAAGTCAAAAAGTTGGAATGGACGCTAACAATAATGATGTTAGGTCTCAAGATTTCCAACAAACATTTTAATCCCAATATTAAGGGTTTCTTTTTATCCGATAGCTCAAAAAAAGGGTTATGTTTTTCAGCTCTATGTATGTATAGTTCATTTCAATCAAAAAAAAGCAAAAGGTAAACAAAGATAGTATGCATCTGACATTGACATATGTCAGTTCCATAGAAAGTTTGTTTACCTTTTACTTTTTTTTATTGGAATGAACTATATGTTTGTATCTATTTATAAAACTGGGCTTAATGCATTTTGGAGTCCACAATGTCGTGTCCTTTAATCCGTTTTAATTAGCTGCATGCATATTTTTTTTGATGCAATAGAATTTTTATTTCCTTTTAATGGAAGTATATTTTGTGCCAAAATTAGACAGCAAGTAAGATAGTTGTATTGCTTTGACAAAAAAATATTGATTTCGATACCACAAATAAAGAAACAAGTACACATAATCTTTAACAGTTTTATTCATTCGTACATCTCAATAATAAAGTTAAGTTAGGTATGTACAAAAGTATAAAAATAGAAAATGAACAAGATCGCTTCCACGGTAGTTCAGCCTAGAATCATTGCATATTTAACATCTTTCCACAAACCTTTTGATATCTTCTAACGCCCATTGGTTTAGTTATATCATATGAATATACCTAATACTTATCTATATTCGGTGTAAAAAATATTATAATACTTAAAGAAGGACTTTAGCTACTAAAACTGAACAACTTTTGTTTTTTTCTACTAGTTTGTTGAAATCGTAAAATAACTTTGGGACTATTCATACAAATTGATCAGCTGATGATCATCTTTGTATGGGAAGTTATTTTTTTTTTGCTAATTTAGCAAAGTTGTGAAACAAAAATGGTTCAGTTTCATGAACAAAGCCCACCTTACAGTAATACTATAACTTAAAAGTTATTTTTACACCTTGTATAATTCATTTCCACTTCAATGTTTCCGGTTTTATGATTCATTGCTGTTACTATGGGAACTCACAGACAAAAGATCAAAACACTTTCACATTAACTTAGACGGTAGGCGTGTAAGAGATATTTTGTTTGTGGTTCCGCTTTCGGAGCTTCAGGCTTAAGACCCACTTCAGCGCACTTCAGTCCAGTATCACAATAGTTGATATCACACACTACACTACAGGTAGTCTACTGCTGGTAGTAGTGCCCTTTGTAGTCGAGGGCTGCTCTGTCTTCGTTCTGTCTCGCGGCCTCAGGGTTGTTCTTGGCTTCTAGGGCTGCACGTTCCTGAAAAGTAAAATAAAATAATCTCAAAGTGAACTACTGTTACTGTGAAATTTAAAATAAGAGACAAAGAAAGTAAAAATCTAAAGCTAACTAAAAATTCTCAAAAAGTGACCTTGCAAAAAAAAAACACTGGGAACCTCATTACTTCTTAAAGAATCTGAACTGACAAATTTTTGAATAAAATAATTTAGTCTTACTACAATAATGAACTTATATCTGTTGTGGGATAACATCGATATCAAAATTTTCACTGGTAGATCTTTTAGGGCAAACCACAAAATCACAATCTGCTTTTCAATGAGATCTGATTTGAAAATTAATTCAAATTATACATTAAATAATTCTGATGTTCAAGCTACTATGAATAAATAGGGTTCGGGGCGGTCGGTCAAGGGTGTATTTGGTCAAAGTATGTATACGTTTGGCCAATGGAGCGTATCGTCAAAATATATGGATTCGGGGCGATCAGTCAAGGGTGTGTTTGAATTATACGAGTGAAAGTCTCTTGAAAATGTTTAAAGACGTAGAAAAAGGGCGTAGAGCGAGGGCGGAACGTATCGTTATATTACGTTACTTATACGCACGGGGACACGTATTTTTATAAAAATCTGCAGAATTCCCCGGTGAAAGTTTTAAAGTATGATAACACGAGACTCAATATAACTGAGATTAACTTTAAGTTTTACAAATTAACCTAGATTTTTTTTAATTGTTTTGTGTCTTCTTATCAAAATAAATTTTGCGCCAAAGAGGAAGATGATCCAAGTTAAAGCAAAAAGACTACTTGATTTTACTCAGAAGCTAACAATGAATCTAATAAATTACAAATAATACCCACTCTTTGTATTCCCCAATCTGTCATAATACTGTAGCTCACCTACCAAAATAAAAACAGATTTCTTACGTAACTAACGAAATAAAGGCAATATAAATTCCGAATGAAATCGTCTGATCTTTAAAAGTTACCCAATATCAGATAGCGTGGGATGGACACAAAAATGGTCTACAAATCACGATGCCGATATTGATATAACCTCATAAACATTTAATTCACATTTAAATTCATAAAATTACAACGCAACGGTTCGTTCTTTTGAATTATTCATCTTGCAAAAATGCCTACACGTTACCATTTTTAAATAAAAAAAGTTCAAGGTAAGAAAACAGACTCGTTTTTAGAATTGACATTGCTCTGATTTATATGAGTAATATATTGCAATTCGATTTTCGCATGGAATACTATTTATTTTAATTGTCATATATGTATTCCCCTTAATTTTATAAGCTCACTTTAAGCTTTAATGCTCAATAAAAAATAAATATAAATTCCTCGTGAATTTAAGGAGAAGCTATTAACTACACATTTAGAGTCTAGAAATTCCTTTTGATATAATATAGACCACCGATGACACTAAATCCCAGACTTAATTACGCTTGTATACTGTACTGCTTGTATAGCAAGTTCATCTTTTCTTGTTTCGAAGTTGAAGGAAAACACCGTGAGAAACCGTGCATATCTATCTACACGAGTATGGAGGTCACTTTGCACAGAGCCGCAGGTGTAAATCTGTTGTAAATGCCCTAGATGATCAAAAGCAGGCAACCCCTAACTATTGCTTAGGATAGCACGTTTATGATGCCATGCAATAAAAGAAAACAAGATTTATCTTTACCTGGTTAGCCTTAATTCCGGCGTAAATGAGATCCAGTCCCTTCTGGATTTCAGGGGACACCGGGGGTGGGGTGGGAATGTGATCTCCCTTGACTCTGAAGCCTTGCTCATCAGCGGTGTACTCCACGGTGATTATCTGACCATCGGGAGCTGTGTAGCTGTAGGAGCCGCTTTGGACTAGAGCGTCGTGTTCCTCGTCGACTGGCTTGAGGTATCCTGACTCCTGGGCGTGGATGTTGTTTCCAGTTTCGTACCTGGAATATGAGACGAAACATTTTGTAATGTTGCTTGGAATATGTTAACTTTAATTAATTCTAGCGAAAATATTGGCTTTTTTATTACTTATATTTATATGACGTTCCATGTAGTAGTATGTGAACTAGTTATGAAGTAATGAAGTAGTCTTTAGTACTTTACCTTACAGTTATACTGAAATCTACATTTTGGATAACTCGATGTACGCGAAAGATGCGTTGCCGACGTCTATACAGGTGTAAACCTAAATGCCCTACATGTGACCGCTGATGATGCTAAGTGCCACAGCTAATACCAGACAACTGTTGTCTATTCCTTGTGTTAGCGCGATTTATTATGCTATACAATGCGTAAAAATAATACATTTTAACCAATAGTCTAAAAAGCTTTGCCTAAAATATAGGACTAGAGGCGATAAGAGGAAATATATCATTGAAAAGTAACAGGAAAGCTAAAAGTACTCACGAAGTCTTGTAGCTTCCATCGGTTCCCTGCTCTTTGTCGAAACTGATAATGGGGATAAAGGTGGTGGTGTCGAGCGTCACTTTGCCCCTGAAGTCATCGACCGGCTTCCTGAACTCGGACTGTTGCTGGTTCCTATAGTCCTGCTGGTCCTGCCTGTCATCCTGTTGCTGCTGTCTGTAGTCCTGTCGCAGCGTCCTGAAGTCCTGTTGTTGTTGTCTGTCCTGTTGTTGCTGCTGCTGTTGGTGGTGCTGTTGTTGGAAGTTGTTGTTGTAGTTCTGTTCGGCTGGCTGTTGATCGTACTGCTCTGCTTGTTGCTGTGGTTCTGGTTTTTGTATCAGCCGCCTTTGAGGGACGGCTGCGGCTATAGCTAGGACAGCTGATAGTGTGACCTGGAGAAACAAATATTAATCTGTTTATTATTCAAATATTATTTCAATCAATACATGTACAGACAGAAATCCACAAAGACACCTGAACCTCTCCGTAATACACCATGTATCACAAATAGCTTTTGTAGGGGTTCAGATATCTCTGTGGGCCAGTGTACAATTTATCAAAAGTTTCTTCACATAAAAATTTTTCATATGTTAACGCCTATCCGGAATTTTTATTGCTCGGTCTCGGCCATCCCAGTCAACCAAACTGGTTATAAACAATTTGTTGACACGACTCGTCCTAAAAACCAACTTATATGTGCATGTAACACCCATAATAATGAAACGATATGACGTCACTACATCTGAAGAGCTTAATCATATTCGCAATGTCGCAAGATAAGATGGAGATACAATAGGTAGGAACGATCATTGTGAAACAGCTCCATTCGACACGCAGGCTGGGCGAAAGTGGGTTCTGGCACAACACGTATGTATCGGCACTCAGTTATCCTCAACAGATCCATTGTTTCCGCCGAAAAACCCTCAACGTGTTATGCTTTGTTGACACTGAGATCTGCTTTTAGCAAATTACTGTCTTCGTTACACAATGGACTGGTTTTTTTTTCAGCATCATCGGCTGTGTTGACTAAGCGCGAATAAGTGGGTGCTGCAACTGCAGGTGTCGAATAAGAATAATATTTACAAATAAAATTGCCGTATACCGAAACGCTAAATTAGGCTAACGTATGCAGTGACAAAATTTTCCTTAAAATGAATTTAACATGGTAAACTTTATTAACTCAGATTCTTTTTAAATACAATCGCTGATGTAAATTAAACTTCTAGATCTCAATAGACGTATCAATATCATTAAATTATTTTTGTGACATTATTACTTAGTTATAATTAGTTTTATTACAATTACGTAAATATTTTTATTTTTCACATACAATGTATATTGTTTCTAGAATAAATGAAATGAATGAAAATTAATTTCTTTGTACTTGATCACTCAAATAGAGGTATAGATTGCTCAAGTTATATTGATATAATTATGTAGATTACGATATTTTAATAAGATTAAAGTTGTAGTCTATATGCTAGCAGTTGCCAGTATTCGAATTTTAACTACGGTACGGGAACATTTTTGATCTGTCAAACAAGAAATGCTGTCAAATAACTGTCATTTTCTAGCAAGCTAATTGGTCAACATTTTACGATTACTCGATGTATTCAACCGAATAAAAATCAAACACTCTGCATTTAGCACTTCTACGTTACATCGACTCTTGAAAATCATGTATTTCCTCACTTTTTATTACGAGTGATCACTTGCTTCGATGATTTGTTGCGAGTTGCTATTGCGCATTCATACATTATACTTTGAAATACATTACGTTTCTGATAGTATTGTATAACAAATAGTTGATTTAACCAGTTGTGTATTTTTTATACATTGTTATTAATCACTTTATAACTGATTAGATTTTTTATTGAATATAAAAAAACTTAAACAATCATTTTTAAGGATGACTCAGAATATAATTATGAGCAAAAGTAAGCATTAAAGTTTAAGAGGCTACTTTCTTAAATATTATTTGGTGACTAGTCGCGCGTTGCATGCGTGACCTGAAAATCTCTATTTGCCCTAGAAATATGACCTACAAAACTAATTATGCAACATATGTGTCGAAGAACAAGATTATTTTAGGAACGGATGGTTAATGAGTGTAAAGTGATGTAGGTGAAACTACAGTAGTGAAGCAATTATGATTATCTAAATTGAGTAAACTTACACTGAAACTGCGACAGTAATCAATCTCGTAATAATTGTAACAGTTATCTACATAGAAATAGATAAATACGAAATTGATGCTCTAGTTAAGAAAAAATATATAAAGTTGAAAATAACGAGTAATTATTTGGCTTTAAAATGTCAATTTAACAATTAAATTATTATATACGTTGTCATATCAAAAATGGTGAAGATTAGGAGACTGTCACTCATATTATCATGTTCACTTACTGTCATAAATTCGATTAAAGCAAAGATGAAATTTAAAGAAACATCTCGACATAAGTGAAGCAACTCAATTAAAGTAGGCTTTGCCGGTTATATGTCAGAGGTCAGGACTGGAGGCAGCTCCCTACCGCCCTATCTGGCACGCAGCACTCGGCTCAGAGCTGCCTTTCGTAACACATCACACCGTGAGACACATAAAGTTTAGTTTGACAGCAGCTTCGTAAAACTTCTTTTAATTACAGACGAAAAGTTAGGCTGAAAAGCTCACATTCTTTGCAATGTGAAGTTATCATTTTAGAACCAAAATATGTCATAACTGTGTTAACTCTTCTGATTTAAAGTGCGATAATCGCACTGATAAGTATCTAAGAATGTATTTTGATAGTTGTGTTTTTTTTGAAACTTTGAGTTTAAACTCGGTAGCTTAGACTTTATGAAAAAATGTAAGTAGAATTCAAAAATGTATAGTTCCATATGATGACCTACATTGTCGAAAATATACAAGTAATCTGTCAATTTTTTTGACATAAAATTTTAAACCTTAATTGACATTTTCGGATGTACTTTTACACATATATAATAAATAAGAAAAGAACTATCGGTTTTCCGCCTACACCTCTTATATCTGAACTTGTTACGATATGAACTGATAACAGCATTTTTGAGGGTCTCTCGTTTGAACTTTGAACTTACCAGAAACTTCATGGTGATGCTCGTGACGTGGACTGCGCACGCGACTCGCGAACTATGTCAGAGTGGTAGTGGGCCGCTCGCTTTTATACGCCACCCCTGCCGCGCGGGCCATCACACTTTCATATAGCCGATTTACTGGTGAGACAGTGCCTTAGTTTTTCGATTTTGTATCGATTGATATCAGAAGGAGGACATTCAAGGATTTAAATTAAATTTATGGTATTTTTTCATCGCCCGAGTTATGGCGTGTTTTTTCGATGGTAGAGGCAATGTGCTATTTACTAACTAGTTCACTCGTTAATTAATGTCACATGTCTTAACTAGTTAAATTCTTAGATTTTTCTGGTGTATTAAAATTGCAGGACGTATACTTATTAATCATTTTGTTTATAGTCACCTTACCAATAATGATGCAAAATACTTCAACGAGTGCTGAATCTTCGATAAATATTCCTAAGAAGAGGTAAACATTAAATTTCTGATCTACAAACTATTTACACTTTCCGATAGCCAATGTTCAAATTTAATTTAGGTTTCTGTTACAACGAATAGCCCACGGCCCCTTATTACTATTGTCTGTCTGTTCTACATTTAAATTTTCGTATTTTTTAAACCCTAACAGGAATCAGCTTAAAAAAATCGCAAAACATGTGTTTGAATTGGAGTATACTAAAAATATCATAAAAAGTAAATATCAGTAATAACGAGGGCGAATTTTTCATATACGAAATGTGTCTTTTTTCAGCTTTTTTTAATCTGTCATAAAAACGGTACATAGAAGCTCCAAACCTTTTAATTTATGAATATAGTGCAAATCCTGATATAAAATAACAAATCAAGAATGTAAACCGGCCAAGTGTAAGTCGGGCTCTTGCTATACTTTGCTATGCTACTTTATTAGTGACTGATATTTTAGTCAGTGCTTTTACTCGTGATTCTGATCAACTTTCCCCAATGAACCCATAGTCAAATCGCAAATAAATTTTTGGACTCTTCATACAAATCGATCAGCCGAGCGGCCAAATTAGTATGTAGAGTACAACTTTTTTTGCGATTTGACTAGGGGTTCGCTGGGGAAAGCTGATCAGAATCAGGAGTATAGAAGCGCTGACTAAAATATCAGGCACTAATATAGTAGTACCCTATACGTATATGTGTATGGTGGTACGGATTCCTTGGTATGCGATTTCTACCCACATTTGGCTAGATTTTTTTAAAGGCACATGAATTATCTGTAACTCTGTTCTTCCTTCCTGTCTGTAGCCATAAAATTACAAAGGTATTCAACAACATATCTTTTTTTTTTCATACAACTTGATCAGTCAATTGGCTAACTTTGTATGTAAAGTCCAGTTTGTCTGCGGTTACAGTAAAGTAGAAAAAAAAGTTATTCATTTTCATCTGATCGAAATAGGTTCTATGTTTAACTGTTACCTCGTAATTTCCTACTTTTCAATTAACGAAAATATACGATATTATTCTCAACTCTTCTATTAAAAACCCTAACTTATATAATTATGCCGATTGAAACAAATTATAATGATTTTTGCGTTATGGCCAGTTAGAAAATATTATCGGTGTGACGAGTAGTTACTTAAATCTGTAAGTGAGTCTTTTTGTCCTTCTTGCACGTCACAATGGATCGACATAATGTTTTGTACAGAGATACTTGACGGGGTGGGAAATAGCATAGGCTACATTTGATCCTGTAAGAATATCGAATTCCCTGAGGAATTACGCCAGGAACCCAATAACAATGCAACTTGAAAAAGCAACACTATTTATTGCTGTCTTCTCAACCGATTTCAAAATAAAATTTGACAGAGAGTTTATATAGAGAAAATAAATGATAATTTCATCCCGAAAAATTCATATCCGTGCTCACGAGCCGCTTGCATAGTAATAAAAATAATATACACGCTGGCGAAGCTTCGGGTAATAGCTAATATAACCATAAAAATTCTTGTAACTTAACTCACTGTCTACGCCTCTCCTTCTTTTTATAGTCAGTACTAGTATTAGTAAATTGTTGATACATGCAAAGGTTATAAAAACATTATTCCCTACGATGCCTACAGCAGTCTTAAGTTACATAAAAAAGTAGTTTTCTTTTCGCCTGTCTACCTATAGCAACACTGCACGTATCAGTTATCAAGCTCTTGTGCAATTACTTCAAAAGGGTGCGCCTGCACTGCCGTGCCGGCGGATGCGACGCGTTTGGATTTGCCTTCGCATTAATGCATGATTCATAAGTGATTAATGAGGCTATTAAATATAATATGTCTTAATATACAATATTTAAGGGAGGTGCCCTTTTAAAATTTGAAGGGAAACTATAACAAATCGGTGTAAAAACTCCTTAATGTTAGTTTCAAGTCCAAAAATATATGGATCTATGACTTTGCTGACAATACATATTCATTTCAATAAGCGACTAAGTTCAAAAATTGTTTTGTGATTTCAACAAAAGTTGTTCAATTTCATTCATGAATGCTGCATAAAAGTAAGCTACACTTAAATTTATAGTTAAGGGGCCCCTATATTTTAAAGGACTTGCTTTCTGACATGACTTAAATTTGTTTTTATAGAACTTAGACATTTTCTTAGTAGGTACCTAAGTATGTGATTGAATCAGAGTTAAGGAGAGTTAGCATCCAACATGAATCCAAATTTCGTCCCCCTGTGTCGAATAGAACTACGGACTACGACGAATCTTTGTGTGGATAGTGACGTGCTTTAAGCACTAAGAGTCAAGATGGTATTTGGTTTCATATGTCGTTTTTTATGCTTATGGATCTTATTCTTAAAACTGTAATATTATAATTATAGAGAGGGAAACAAAACAGGTGTAAGACCCGCAGTAACTGGGGCTTCGACTCATCGTAATGACTAACTTTTGTTCGCCAAATTTCATGAAACCGCGAAAAAATTGGACTTTTCATGCATAATTACTCAAACAACTGATTAATTTGTATAAAGACTCAAAAAAATTGCTATTTCAGAAAAGTCGAAGAACAATATATTTTCTACAGTATGAAAATGAAAATGAAAATATTTTATTCGAAGTAGGTAGCAGTATACACTTTTCGAACGTCATTCTTTTATCTACCTAATACGAGGTTCCTACCACTCGGAACTCGTATACCCACCGTTTCGGGAAGTGTGGGCGGGAAGAAACGGCGGGCCCTAAAGAAACTCCCTCCAACACATTTTTTTTTAAATAGTCTTATATTCTATTACATATCTATTACGTATCTAGTTACACTCACTGTTACACCCTTTATAGTAAATCCCAATGAAAACAATCAAACAGCGATTCCACAGCTGCGTGCTGTGCGGTGCTGCGTGTGGTCACAGAACGGTGCGGCCGAAGAGATGAGCCGGTTACGTAACAGCCGGTCGAGGGGTCATTGACACTGCGCGTGCGATCGTAGATGCAGCCCATCTATAGGCCACAGCGTCCACTTTCGTTGATCCACTTTGAACCTGATTCTTGCTTTATTGGCTCAAGATAATCTGATGCAAGTAAAATGAATGTGAAGAAAGTATTGAGCTCGAAGACTTGAATTATAGTATTTCGGTTTTTTTTAGATTATTAAAATATTTTATAATAGGGTCAGCTGAAAACCTCAGCGTATGAAGATAAGCTTAAAACTGAAAGAATTTAAATACGAATATTATAAGTGTGTATTTAGTAACGACGAGTAGGTACTTACGAGTACTCATACCATAGTATTTACAGATATTAACGACGAAAAATATTTCATAACAAAGTGAGAGGGGGAACCAACTCTTCTTCACGAGCGAGCGCTAGTTGGGTATGCGCTGATCTTGACATTTGATGGCTGATATTTTTATGCACGAGTACGTTGGCGCGTGCAGAATTCTTTCTTTATTTTGAATAAAACGGTTCATAGCACGCGTAATAAAAAGATTCTCAAAGGCGATTTTAAGTTCATTTCACAATTTGTTTAGCTAGTCATAATGTTATTACGAAAGAATAATAAAGAATGAAAATATAAATAATAATTTATTTACAAAAAATAGTACAATTTGTGCGTAAATAGTGCACTGTTGAAGTAATATCACATTTTTTTAATTTAGAAAGAACACCTGTACTACACCCATACCATATGGTTGTGAAGTTGTTAATTATACAAATCATGGCATGATTTTATTGTTGCTTAGGGGGCTATTGGAATCATTAGGAAGCGATTAAATTTATTTTTACTATGATGACATTACAGTTGCAGAAGCTTCAGTTGAAGAGGCTTCCGAAGTTTGTTCAGAAGCTGCTGTTGATGGCACTTCCGTTGTAGATTTTGAGCCTTCAGTTGATGGTAATTCAGTACTCGTATATTCACTTGATTCTTTAGGGGCCCCTGTTGATGAAGCTTCAGCTGTCGTTGATGAAGCTTCGGTCGTGGAACTTTGCACTTCACTCACTTTTCCTTGCTCATTGCTTGATGCTTCAGATGAACTACTAGCTTCTGAAGTTGAAGCTGCAGAAGGTGCTTCAGTTGAATTTGATTCTTGTGAAGCTTTGTCATAACCACTACTAATCCTAGCGTCTATACTTTCCTCAGGTTTAGTTTCATCAGATTTTTTTGGTATATCTGCTTTATCTGCAGCAGAGACGGGAGCAGACTCTGACTCAGCATTGTCAGAGTCTTTTAGTTTTTTTGATGATCTTTCAGAACTAGCTAAAGAGGCTGATGGTCCCCCTAGTTTAGGAATATGATCACCAATTGGCTGGAATCCATTTTCATCTGCAATGTATCTGTAATGTTGTATTTACAAACATTAAAATAGATTAGTGATTACGTAGAGATTGCTACACTGAATTTTGCGTTGCATTTCAAATCACGCCTACCCCAGGACACTTTTTTGTTTTTATGATAATAATAAATAATAATAAATATCCGGGCCCCAAAATAGGATTCCTTGTACTATGGAAATCAGAGACTGACATATATAAACATATATACTTTTAAATACATACATATATAGATATAATACACCCAGACACAGATCAAACAAATCTGCTTATCACAGAAATGTGTGCCCTGGGTGGGGTTCGAACCCACGACTCTCAGATCAGTTGTCAGAAGCGCTAACTGGGCCACCGAGTCAGTCTATTTTCATTTTTAGAGATCAGGATGTTTTTTATGATATTCCCTTTGGATACATGGTTGATTTTATATTCTATTTTTCAACGTACTGTCAATTTCAGTTGTTGTTAACAACCCATTACGTCCCCACTGCAGGGGCACGGGTCTCTTCCCATAACTCGGGAAGGTTTATGCCATACTCCACACACGGGGGCCAAGCCCGGATTGGTGGAGGTTGTGGGACTAGTGGCCAACCCCAGTGTCAGTCAATTTCAATACTCCATTTAAACAGTGCTATTTATTCATTTATTTTATATTTACAAAAGTATCTCTAGTATAATTAACACGTGGTCTTACCTCACAATAGCAAAAATATAACTTAGCTTTGTGTACAAGTATGATCCCAAATAAAGGATAATATCACATTTATTATTACTGCTACTACAATCATCATCCTCATTGTTCTTTCTGCTATAAGAACTAATACTTCTAATGACATTTAATTTAGTGTTACATATGTACGAAGTATCGTAACGTGAATTGTCCTATCACTGTTAGTACTTCTGCTACATATATCATAATCATTGTTATTTATATTTTCTTAGGACTAAAAACAAATCTGTTTACCTTCTTTTACCTCATAATAATCACTGTGTAATTTGCTACTATGTACAAGTGTAGGGAGTTACTATTGCTGCTGCATATCATGACCTTCAATGCTAGAAATAAACCATACCATTTCTTACCTTACACTGATCACAGTGCCATCTGGCGCAGTGTATGAGTACGATCCCATCTGCACGTGGATCTCAGCGCTCTCGTCACTGCCGCTACCACTATCACTCTCTCCACCCTCGTTACTATCTGCAGAGCGACCCTTTGCTTTCGGGTTCTTCTTGTCGTATGAGATCTCTTCGCGCTTGATACCGTTGCCAGTCTCGTAACTACAATGTAAAAGGAATTATTAGGAATAGCGTTTGTGAGAAGTCATGAAAGTATTTTTGAATTACAATCAATATTATTCTATTAATATTATTCCGGGTGTGATATGTACATGTACATGGTGGTATACAGCTGATATAAATACCTAAAAATATACAAGAACATTAATAACCCCAGATACAGAGCAAATAAATTTTCTCATAACGCATTTTTTAAACTGAGCGAGGATCGAACCCATGAGTCTCGACACTCGGCATCGAAGACAGGAGGACTAACCACTACGCCATCGACCAAGTATTTTATTTTTTCTATACACAGACCGAAACATTTAATAAACATTCGAATTATTAAATTACAATAAACTGAGGTTTCTTTTTATAATAATAATAATAAAAACAAATTCAGCAAAATAATTCTAGCTTCTATTGAGTGCTAATCAAAAGATAACTACAGCCATTTAAATGTAAGGCCTTCAAACGCACAGGCGGCAGCATTGGGTACCCCAGTAGGCTAGGCGAAAAGAAAGGGTAAAAGAAATCGCTTAAACCGATAAGACCGCCTTTGCATATCAATAATTTTAAATATTTTTTCTGTTTTCATTCTATTATTTTTATTCTTTTGGCGTGCAATAAAGTATATTTATCTTATCTTACTCTAACCCAGGACTCAATTACTAAATTAATTCACATCGTTAGTACCCTTTGTTTGGATACGAAACCTTCTAATAAGTTACACATAAATATTAAGATTTTAGAAAACATGTAGATTTGTAAACATGTAGACTTTTAGAAAACATGTAGACAACGTGTAGACTTTTCAGGGGTGATAGTAGTAGTATATAGTTGTAAAAAAATTATCTAAATATTTTTGCTACTTTTGTATAAAATTTTTCACTCAGTTCCCTTGATCAGCTTGGTTAATTTGTATAAAAAAAAACAACAAAATTATTTTCTGGAAGCAATCCCTGAAAAGAGGTGGTCAACTAAAAGAATACGCTATATGAATTATTGAACATATTATAAAATAAAAATCACCTGAATTTGTATGTTCCATTAGGTTCAAGCTCCTCAGATTGTGACACAATTGGGATGACAGTGGGCTGTTGTTTCTCCAAAGGCACCACATCCGTCGCCGCGGGCGCAGCCAGCACACACGCAGCCGAGCACAAAACGATCGTTGCGTACAACATGTTCAATTGTCCACTACGCACTCCCCAAATTTTGTGACGAATGACTCTCCCGACCTCTTTACCATCTATATGTAAGAATCATCTATTTACACTACCCACCCCCCGCCTTCCGGTGGAGCCTTAGCGGCCGCTAAATACTTCAACCTTAGCGCTTGGCTGAGGTGTTCTTCAGAAAATTGCACAATCGTCAAAGTGTCAACAATGAGACACTATAGAGGCGATCCGGCGTGATTAAACGGTTGCCTCTAACGAGTCATCGTTTCAGCGCTTAAGATTCATCGCTATGTCACGTACCTACACTGTTGAATCCCTAAATAAGCAGCTTTTTAAATTGTTATATACTTCTACGAGAACTATCTTTCCATTAGGATCCATATACTGTAATGGACTCTAGAAAAGTTTTTATTCAGCAAGATCCGATGTAGACCAAAAAAGGATTTGATGGATTTTCTACGAATCAAAGCTTGATCTGTGCTTCTGCTAAACAATTTTGCTAAAATTAAAAGTATACTTTTCTTTAGCCTTCTAAAAAAATACGTTTTCATTAAAAAAATAGCTTCTGTTGGAGAATGGGATCCGATCGGAACAGTTGTTCAGTGGGAATAGAAAATTAATAGCCCCCCCAAGAGGGATACACTGGTACAAGTGAAACAGCTGGATTTTTTAAGAAAAGACCCATCATAATCAATTATATAACTTTATTTTCAGTAGGTGTACTAAGTACACATACTAAGCACATTGTTTTATAAAACAATAAAACCTACGAAGGATTTCAAACAACTTCCTAGTCAAGCTTTGTACAGTATGACGTAATTGTTTTTGTGAATCCAGACTCAGACGTACCATAATTATATCATCGATTCTTGCCAGACCAGTATCGTCGTATTGATTATTCAGATCCATCTAGCTGGGCTCATCTCCATTCGTAATTCAAACGTGTGCCTGATTTGTTGTTGTTTATTGTTGTTGTCTTTTAAAATGGTATTAATTAAATTATTATTTTTTGTGCTAGTAATATCCCTCGTAAAATGTGTACCCGTTGACGAAAGTAAAAAGTCTAATAGACCTAGTACAAGAAGAGCAACTTTAGAAACGTATAGATACAATCATCCACCATCAATTTCGATTCCTGTTTCTGTGGTGTTCGAAGAAAATGAACCTGAAAATAACCAGAAATTAAAGAAATCTGCGAAGATTAACACAAAGACTCCTAATAAAAATCTAGTGCCATCAGAAGAACCATATTCAGTAGCCATTCCAGTATCAGTGGTCTTTGAAGAAAAACCTTTTGAAAGCGACAAATTAGATAAATCGAAGAAGCTCAATTCAAAATTATCAGATGAAAATAAAATTCCTTCTCAAAATTCATCTGAAACAATCCCAGTTTCAACAATATTTGAGGACACCGAAACACCAAGTGATAATACATTGAAATTTGAAAAGCAGAACCCAGATATTAATATTAAAAAAGCAAAAACTTTAAATGAACTATCAGATATTGCAGTCCCAGTTGCAGTTGTATTTGAAGAAGAAAATGTTTCGAAAATCAATATATTAAAATCTGAAAAGTCAAGCCGCGATAGTACTCATGATAAACAAGAGCATACAAAAGAAAATAAAATCAGTGAGCAACAGACTGAACCTATAATTCTGACTTCTACTGAGTCCGTTATGTTAGCCATTGACATAGAGGTACCAAAAAATAATACTACTTCTGCTAAGCCAAGTCTGAAAGAAGAACAATCTAAAGTCATTCTTAGGCCACAACCAAAACAATATTATCAACTCGAATATCAAATACCAGTAGCTGTTGTATATGATGAACCTATAAATGAAGTACAAACGAGTAGAAATTTGAATAACTCAAAGGAGCAGGTAAGAGGACGCAATTCAAGACGTCGTCGCCCAACCTTATCATCAACTACAGAACCTACTATTGAAGTCACAAGTATCGATGGTGATTTCCAACACAAACCACTAAAAAGTGAAGTTAACCCAATTTCTAGGAGAAGGCATCGAGTAAAATCAACTACAGAACCTACTATTGAAGTTACAAGTGTCGATGTTGATTTCCAACACAAACCACTAAAAATTGAAGTTAACCCAATTTCTAGGAGAAGACATCGAGTAAAACAAACTCAAGACACATCAAGTAAAATCGAGACTATACCAGTGGTCATATTTACTGAAAATGAAAATACTCAATATAATAGCAGGGAAGAAAAATCTAGAATTAATCCACTACCAATAACCGAAACTAGTTCCGAAAAACCAACAAGCAAGACTAGAACTCAATCTAAAACTCCTTTACAAACTCAAAATAGAAATAGTTCATTTAAAGCGCAGCAAACAGAAGAAAGGAGACAAGACTATAGTGCTAGAAAAAGGGAGCGTGACCCTGTTGTTCCAATTGTTAAATCTGATATTCACGCGTTTGGGAATTCGGGATCTTATTCATACAGGTAACTATGCCAATATGTATTTAAAATTTGACTTCTTACTCGATTACCTAACTATTTTTCAGTTTTGTGTACAATTACTTAACGTTCTACAGTTACGAGGGTGGAGATGGCACAAAAGCTTTCGGCAAGGGGGAACTGAAAACCTTCAAAGATGACAAAACCGGCGAGGCTGTGGTAGGCGGATTTTCCTACAAAGTAAGTTGAACCTTAATTTAAATTAATGCCAAGATCTCAAATATAAAGAGTTTTGTGCCATACAATTATTAAAAACCTGTGAATATATATAACAATTAGAGCTGGTGGAAGGCGTAAAAGTTGTTAATTTTAAACAATGTTAAGATCTTGCTCTTATTATTTGTATTTAAAAATTTAAAAGACTACTCAACATGGTAAAGTACCAACGACAGTAAATAATACCAGAATTTCTGGTAAAACCACGACATACATAACTTGAGAACCGTCCGGTGGCATTTGGGGATTTTTTATTGATTTCTATAAAGTAGTAAAACAAAAGTTGTTTTACGTCCAGTAAAATAACTCTTTTCTCCGTGTTTTCAGGACAAAGATGGCAATGACATAAGCCTCTCGTACACTGCTGATGAGAATGGCTACCGCCCAGTGGGGGACCACCTGCCGACTCCACCACCAATCCCCGTTGCTATTCAGCGTGCACTAGACTATCTGGCCACGAAGACCACTCCTGCACCGGTCACAGAGGCTGGCGAGGCTTGAAGGAGACTGATGCGGAATACAGCTTCAGTCAAAGAACTTTTCCTACAGCTATTTAGAGCTTCAGTGCCTCCTAAAATACATATTGCAAATAAGGGTATCCATTCGTAAAGATATTATGTTTTCCTATATAATGATCCCATAACGTAAAATAAACAAATAGTTAGCATTAGTTTAAGTATGTTATAGTTAGGAGTAAAATTAAATTAATTTTATTAAATTACATATTTTTATATAAATACTTATGAAACCTTAGCTCATTTACTGGAAAGTGAGACGTGCAACTTATTTCATGGCGGATTATTAGAAGCAATGTATAATTAACCATTTTTAGGGTTTCACACCAAATGGTGCCTACGGAGCCCTTGTAAAGTTGTATTAAGCCTACGCTGTTTGTCCGTCTGTCTGCTCAGCCTTCTGTTCGAACTTTAACGGATTTGTACGGAACCCGTATGCGCCAGTCCGACTATCTATCTAATATTCCTTTCTTTCTACTAAATCATGGCCTTGTACTTTAGAAGGTACACAAGCATCCCGTCATTAATAATTACACCTACACCTACTCTATCATCTTTAGGGATTAATACTGAATGAATCACCACAGTATTCATTGTAATACAATATGCTGTATACATTTATGCAAACTCTAGGTGTTTGCGGATTCATAATTTCTTGCTAATTAAATTATTCCGAATTACTTCATCATTACGTTTATCAATGGCTAAGACAGTGATTTTCAACCTTTTTAAATACCCGACCCCTTATAACTTGTAAGTTACAAAATTCTTGCGACCCCCTAGGGCCATAATGAAAGTCTACGTTTATAATTTTGTTAAATTAGAAAATGATTTAATTGTTAACGTCTCCAAAATAGAACTACGTTTTGACAAATTGTTACAAAATAAACAGGCCCAGCTTTCTCACTGAAATCGTATTTTTTATTGCAGTGTAGGACCGACAAACACTAACTTTTCTTTTACCCGAGACCCTTTGAGAAAGGCTTCGCAACCCTCGTGAGTATCGTGAAGCATTCACTGCAAAGAAAAATACAATTTCAACCTTTTGACACCCACAGGGGTCGCGACCCACAGATTAAAAAAACACTGGGCTAGAAAAAATTAGACTACCAATAAGCAATGAAATAAGAATCAAATCAAAGATGGAAAATGTATTTTTACTCGATTATTTATCGTATGGCTAATACTCGATTATGTAGTTGGTAAGTTTTTTGGTTATACTATATTATGTCTGATTGTTAGGCCGAGACTTTAGCGTAAATAGTTGATGGTTTTTGAAGTGCGATTTCCTTATAGATGCGTAATAGGTAGGTTATTTTAAGCAATCAAGTTTTTAAGCGAATTAAGTTCCTATAACTCATAGGATATGATTTATGGATTTAGTATTTAATTTTTCAATCGATACTGCATACTGTGACCATTTGTTTATTGCGTTTAATGGAGCAGCCTCACGTGATCACCCCTCAAGGTCGCGAAGACGCTCATACCGAACAGGTTGTCTGAGGAATGTTGGCACGACGACGGCACGGCATTACTCGTTCTTGGACCACTTTTGCTTTCTGTCTTTTAGTATCATTCCAAATCTTCTTGTTTTCTCACACACAGATTTCGTTAGGTATAAATACTGAAAGCATAACTTTGTATTTGATTAGGTACTTTAAAAGTTTTGTTTGTTTTTTTATATTATTGTCATAGCCAATCTTCAGATGACGTGACCCGTGTTATTTGTTTTTGGTCATAGTATTTTCATAATATAAATAATAACAAAATGGGTGTAAGAGACCCGTTACCTGGGGTCTATACTCATGATAAGAAACAAATTTTGTGCTATGACTTTGCTGAAAAAAATTTAAAAAATTCTGAAGGCCTAGTAAACAAGTCCTATACATATTTCATTAAATTCTGTACAAGGTGACAAGTTTCGAGTATATTTACTCGTGTGTGTGTTTATTACGAGAGCATTGAGACCCAGGCAGTCATACCAGGATACCTTCTGAATTCCATGCCGCTAGGTTCGTAAATTCGATCTCAATCGGGGCAAACGCCTTGTGTGGTGAGAAAATTCGTAAGTTATGTGTCTCAGTTAATCGATTTTTTTATTATTATTAATTAATATAAAATGCCATTTTATTTCTTTCTTATCAATAGGTACTCAGTATCAAATACTTTTTGAAAGGGCTTTTTGAGTACTTTTATTAATTATTTGTTACACAAACAAAATTTGTTATTCTTATTATCACAAATAGGTATAGACAGTCAGTGACATCGAGACATTAACACTTATGACAGCGTTGGTACATATGTTAATTAAGTAAGCAATATACAGTCGCTTTAATTCCGGGGTCAAAATGTCATAGGTTAAGAATTCTAAATGTTTCAATATAGTTATATAAACTTAAAAATTGTTTCTTTTTTACATCATTACTAAACCTAGAGAAAATAAACCCGTGTTTGGATGGGAGAGATCCCTTTAAGGGATAAGCCCGTCTTTGTGCATCCATATATTTTTTATTAAATTTTTGTTATGTGTTATATTGTCGTACACTAAAAAGTGTTTACAAATAAACTAACCTATTATGATTTCAAACAAATTCTACTATACCCCTCTTAAGTAACAACCCATACCGCCCCCACGAGTGTCTCCCCATACCTCGAAAGATTAGCCATTTTCCAAACACGACGGCTAATCCGTATTGGTTGAGGTTGTAGAGCTAGTGGCGAAATTCTGCAATTTCCGAAGTTTTTAATCTGCTTATAGGGCCTCTGACAGGCCTAACGACTGTCATCTAGTAACAACAACCAGCACCATTAGTTTAACGTATCTTGAAAGGTACGAAACGGTCAAATAAGTGCCACTATAGTCAAACCCATCCAGGTTATGACCGTGCCTATAGTCAGTTAACATGCGTGATCGACGCATTCATGAAAGTCGCTCTAATTCACGACCGCTTTAAACGAAGGATTACAATAAAAAACCATTAATATTTTACAATGCATCTTTGGCACTGTTTATGCTTTAATTAACAGTTATAAATAGGTGGCACTCGGCCAATATATCTCATTCATAAAATTCTTATAAATCTAATTATTTATCACGTAGGTCAGTCATTGGTCATTCATTTTTTGTACATTTTTCATTGCTCTGTATAAAAAATATAGCAATATTATGTTTCTGTTTTAAAACATTTTTTGCCTTCCCTTTAGGAGTAAATAATGTTAACAAAACAGTGATGTTTTTAAGCTATTGTCGTTGGCGAGTAAAGGAGGCAGTCGTCTACTCTTTCATGGTGGTCTTCAGCTACAACGAAGCTGGTTAACTGCGTGGTGGAGGCAGAGTTGCCAGGTAGTCGAGGGCTTTTTGTATGGCTGGTGGAATGGGTGGTGGTGTAGGTAGGTGGGCTCCCTGGAACATAGATAATAATAATATTAATAAATTAGTTTTAATCATTCCTATTTCCGCTAATAGGATCCCACTGAGGTTGCAAAGGTTTCCCGTCCATTTCTCCACGCAAATTTAATCAGTTAACACCTTCAAATTTTATTTGTTTTATAACAAAGAATTGATCTTTTATTTATGAAATGAACCTCATTTTATGAAGGCATAACAAACAAAAATACTAAAGTATGTATTTTGGAATCATTTCAGTTGAAAAATGTTATGTGAATCCATTAAAGAAAATTACAATTTTTTCATCGTTCTGGATATTGTTAAAAGACTTTGTTGCGAGACCTTTATAAGTTTGTATTGTTAATAAAATATCCAGTATCCAGAGACCTTAACCTTCAGAGGTAACTATTTGTCTGTTTTATAGCTTGACCTGTTTATAGACAATGCCATTTATTAGTAGATAGTAAATAATCTTTACACTTAAGTTAACATTGTTTCATAATAGTAAAAAACGCGATACCTGTGTGATGACTCTGCCTAACCCAAGTTTTCTAATGAATTCAAATATTATTATAATCATGCGGAAATTAGTCATATCGAAAAGCTTGGCTATGCTAATCTGCAATTACACGGAATGTAGGAGCTCGTATTTACTAATTGGATTACCTAAACGAGTCAACGTTAAAAGACCAGATTGCGTTTTTTGTTATTTGACCAGAATAAAAACAAAGTGCCTATATACAGAACGACTTTTTATACAACGCCCTACACAATGACCCCATGGAACCTACACAATCATAATTTTATGAATTGACTGTTAAATGATTGACAACTACATAGTATGAGAAGTAATTTATCATTTGCTCTGATTGTATAGTTTTTACGAAATACTTTTTTTTTTACCCTCAATTGGTAAGCCCTTGGCATCATCTCACCTGATGGTAAGTGATGATGTGCTATCCAAGTAGATATTACGTTAAAATGGAAAAATCGTAGTTTCAATGACCACGCATACCTCTACAGCTGCAGTATGAAGAAATATGTATGAAATTTGAGTATAATACCGGGCGAGGAAAATAGTGAAAAAACTAGGCATTATGATGGCGTCACTCCAGCTGTCAAGAATACTTACTACTCGTCTACATCATCATATGCGTTTGTATATCAGTCTCTGGGACCCATAATCAGGGTTGCCAAAAGTCCGGTTTCCGACCGGACAGTCCGGTTTTCTTTATGTCTGGCCGGTCAAGAAAACCTTGGTAAACCGGACAAAAGATTTTAAGTTTTATTGTAATTTGGTAATTTTGTTAAATTAATAAAAATTAAAAAACTTGCCCGGTTTTTTTTTGCACCACGCCTGGCAACCCTACCCATAATACAGGGGAGTGCCTAATTCAACTTAGAAATGTAAACGTGCGATGAATTATGCTATCATAGTTTGGGGCCAGATGACCGTGTGTGATTTGTCCTGGATATTTATTAATCATCATCATCAGCCTGTATTAGTCCACTGTTGGACATAGGCCTCCCCCAGGCACGTAGCTACGTTTCCCCAAAAGTAGTCTCCACTGTAGAATACTCCACTGTACTTTTTTATCTTAGCTAATTTGAATAATATTATAAATTGAAGGTACGTAAATTAAATTATACGTGTTAATACCCACCTCAGGTTTGAATCCATTCTCGTCATCAGCAATGTAGTTGAGGATGATCTGAGTGCCGTCAGGGGCGGTGTAGCTGAACCCTCCTTGCGCGACTATGACGTCACTGCTGTCGGCGCTACTGGCTTTCTTCAGGTTACCAGTCTCCTCGGCTTTTATTCCGTTCTCCGTCTCATAGCTGTTTCACAAAAAAGATTATATATAATTAAAGCGAGGTTCGTTGTGTCTCTATTTTTTATTGATATAAAATCTTTTTTATTTAATTAAAGTACAAATTATACACGACGAGTACGTTATGAAAATACCTACTCGTAGATATTTAAATTGAACTGAACCAACCAACACACACAGTTGTTAAGTTAACATTGGTATAATATTATACCATGATTATCACTTTAGCGTAAAATACCATGTTTTCATTGATAACAAAGACACCAAGCAAATAACGGTGTTATGTTATTTATAGCCATAACAAACCTTTTAATATTTGTATTGATTTTTAAACATTTATTCTTTTGTAATGTATTGTGCAGCATCTACAACAAAGGAGCCGCTAATTTTGATACAATTCGAGACGTTATCTAACATGGAAAGCTGAGAGGAATGCACGACCTCGTCCAATGTTCCTCGAGACGTTTTCGGGTCAAGCAGGTGAGGTGACGAACGTTTGCGTCACACGCACAATAGATGAAAGAAAGGTGAAGCTTGGTTGCGTTTGTATAAGGATCTTTGTGTGGATGTATATTTTATTCAAATAGTGCTCAATATTAAAACGATTTAAGCTGAGAGCCCACTCTAATATATAATCTAATTAATATAATATAGAGTAAGTTTAGAAATTAAAATGGTTACGAAAAGCAAGATCATTTTAATATGGGTTTATTATTATAATAAAAGAGTTATTTAATTCAAAGTGGATTCTATATCGAAACCGAAATTGGATTAAGAAAAGTATAAAAACTTAACAAACTTACCGAGTAAAGATGGATAAAAACTAGTTCTTAGTGGCAAGACTGATAATAAGCATTTATGTCTGCATGGCCAGATTAGTATACAGATTTTCTGTCTTAGAAATTATAAAATTATTTATATGATTTTTTTATAAAAAGAAGATACGTTTTTAAATGACACTTTATTTTTGGCATCCCCTTAGTCCTGTAGAATGTACTAGAGTCAGTAGAGGATTCACTGAACTGAACGTGCAAAGTACATAAAGGTTGTTAAATAAAGTGCATTTGAAATTTAAAAGGGTTAAAAATATATTAAAAAAAACGATCTACAATTATTTTTTCTATTTTCCATACAAATTCTTGATTTATATACTTTATTATTCAGATTTATTATGGGAAACTAAAAAAAATATTGAGATCTGATTTTTTAAATTATTTTTCCTGCATTCTATACTTGATTCTGAGTTACCCCCTAAAAACCTCAACGCACTTTTTAAACACTCTGCATACTTATTAACCTGTATCTGTACGAGCCATCCACTTGCTGATCGAAGTCCTGTTTGAGGATCTCTATCACTTTGTCCGGGCCCTTTCCCTGGGGCGCCGCTGCTGCTATCGCTACCACGACCAGCAAAATAATCACTCTCTGAAATAAAAGAAAAATAGTCATTAAAATCATACCATTAGTCATCAATCGTCGAATCCAACTCGGCTGGGCAGCGTTCGGGAAGCTTCGCAATATCTTTACGTCCAAAATATCGCAGTCTCTCAAGACTAAAGTCTTTGACCAGTGTGTGTTGCCAGTGATGACATATGGATTCGATTCGAGACATGGTCCTTTACTATGGGCCTCATAAGAAGGCTCAAAGTCACCCAAAGGGCGATCGAGCGTGCTATGCTTGGTGTTTCCCTACGTGATCGAATCAGAAATGAGGAGATACGTAGGAGAACTAAAGTTACCGACATAGCTCTCAGAATCGCTAGACTTAAGTGACAGTGGGCAGGGCACTTAGCTCGTAGAACAGATGACCATTGGGGCAGTAAAGTTCTCGAATGGCGACCGCGCACCGAAAGGCGCAGTGTGGGCAGGCCTCCAACTCGGTGGACTGACGACCTGGTAAAGGTTGCAGGAAGCCGCTGGATGCGAGCCGCACAGGACCGGTCGATGTGGAAATCCTTGGGGGAGGCCTTTGTCCAGCAGTGGACGTCTTTCGGCTGATAGATAGATAGATAGATAGTCATTAAAATAAATAGTTGTTGACAGTTTGACAACCCATATCGTCCCCACTGCAGGGGCACGGGTCTCTCTCTTCCCATACTTCGGCAAGGTTAGGCCTTCCCAGGCGCGGATCCAGGATTTCGTTCAGGGGGGGGGCAAATTTTCAGTGTACCCGTATTTATGAAGCGGTCGATGGATTAGACCATTAATATAAAAAGCGAAATTTTTTGAATAGTTAAGAAATGCCTCTATTGACTTGCATTTTATATAAGTTTTAGTACTTCGGTCAGGCTTCAGGCGGGGGCAATTGCACCCATTGCCAAGTCCGGATTGGTGAAGGTTGTGGGCAAAAAATAGTTAACTCATTAAAATAATCTAATCACCGAACCAATTTACCAAAAAAAACTGTATGTAAATATAAAATGTAGGTATCCTAAAATGTAATAATGTAAATCTGCGGATTAAGATGGTGATTTTTTGGCTACACGGTAATAATGAAACGAACAAGCTACGGAAAATATGACCTTGGGTAATCGGATAAAAATATTAACAAAACAGAAAATAAAAATCTTTCTAACAGAGTAATAAAAAGACTTCTACTCATAAAACTAAACAACTTTCTACAAATATTCTGAATCAATCTGATATTGTTTATACAAATATATCACGTGTTTGACCATTCCTGTCCTGTCCTCTACAATAATGAATTTATTTTTAATATCTATTGTACTCTTAGAGAAGATTATGCAATATGATAATAAGTCATTTAATCCTTCACTTGTTTTATTAGGTACATCCCACTGTAATACTTGTACACCTATTGTGTTACGCAAGAAAGTATGCAAAGCGTGGCTGTACAATATATGATTTCATAAATTTATTGATTAGCGTTTTTTAAAGTTCTTCAATCGTTATAACCCATATCGACCCCACTACACACGATTTCGTCATACTCCACACGATTTCGTAGCGGGATGCTTACGAAATGGGGGCCAAGTGTCCGGATTGGTGGAGGTTGTGAGGCTAGTGGCCAAGCCCAGTATCAAAAGTTTTCAAGCCGACCATAAGGCCTCCGAAATGGTTTAACGACTGCCATCTAGTGATAATAGCCGGCACCAGCGGCTTAACGTGCTTGCGGAGCACAGAAACAGAAACAATCGAGATAAATAAATGCCACTAACAGTCAAACCTATCCAGGTAATGACCGTGTCTGTAGTCAGTTAGCCTGCGTGATCGACGCGACCACGCAAGAACTGATCCACGACCGCTTCAAAGTTCTTCAATATGACCAGAATCAGCTATTGAATCATATTATATCCCCTACTCAAACACAAAAATGATAATAAATCATAATATACAATAGAGATGGTAATTAGGTGTGCGTTGACATTGAATAGCAAACGTGCCAAGGAATGAAACGGTGATTTTACGGTTTGGGTGCTAAAATAGCGCCTACAGTATTTGCACAGCAAACACTGCTATGATGAAGAGCTATTGGCCAATTCGCAGGCATTTAAACAACAGCGATGCGCAGAGCTGTGCAGAGCTAGACGGTCTTAGGTCGAGGTTGCTAGGTGCAAAACCACAGAAAAGTAACTGATGCTAATCCTATAATACAGAAATAATACTAGGTCACCGTAACAGGTGTTTATGTTCATACTAGGCTATTATGTCCAACCAATTCACATTTTTTTAAAGTTTTTTACTGCCAAATTGATATATTAACCCTGGTTTTGTTATTTCTGTTATCATGGTAAGAATTGTTGTTTTTCAAAAAATAACGAGATATTTCAGGTGTGTCATAGATAAGTGTTTAGTGTACGAGCAATCACGGTCAAACTGATTTTTTGATTCTATATAGGGGTTTCTCGAACTGTCTACCATACATAAACTACAACAAATAAATAAATTATGTACTGTATTAAAGAACAAAGACTGCTAGTTTAAGAAGAGTTAATGAAGATTCGTGGCTCAACCTCTTTAACATTTTCATTTTACGTGGTGTCTAAAAAGTTTGAGGTTGTACATATAAAAATACGAAACAAATTAATAAAAAACAATCGTTTCTTCCATACAAAGTTATGAAATTTTATGTGACCGATGACTATAAAATATACATTCTACTCAGAGTACATACATACATATAATATAGTATCATTGCCCGATGACAGCAAATGCTCTAAGCATTTGTATCTGCATCTATCCAAGTTTTTAATTAAGTAGTCTCTAGGTATTTACCTACATACATGTAAGATTATTTAAGTACAATAACACAAGTTGTCAGTTAAACATTACGCTGAAGTAAACATTAGGATACGAGAAATACTTGAAACATTTGGGTCAGGCGTCGCGTCTCTACGCTAGCGCAAACAAAACACTGTGTCCACTCGCTAATTGAGACCACAAGACACACTCAATTAGTCCCGCAACGTTTTGCCACCAGCCGGCCTTCGGGTAACATTCGAGCGATACACAAAACTCAAGTGCTGCCCTATATAAGTACAATGAGAAGATATTTTTGTTTAAAATTTAGAACGGACATGCCAAACCCACAGCCACAGTTATGTATAAGTTCACTCTGTTCTTAATGCATATTTGAACACATACGAGTAACTAAACTTAAAATTTAACCACCGTCGACAATTAAAGTGAAATAACTCGAAATCACACAGCCGATTTTCATCAAACTCAGTGAAGAAACACCGCGATGAAACTAGATTTGAAGTGGAAAAAACTGTACCTAACGCCCGCCCTGAGGCCCAGAAGTTTTTATTTTAGAAATGTTTAGTGCAACTAGTATTAAACGAATCAATGGCCAAAAAAGTAACCGAGATTTTTTTTTTTTAATATTTCGTGGAAAACTAGGATTTTCTCAATGTCTTATATATATGACAGCTGGTCTCTATGATGTATCAATTTAGTGTCGTATATATATGACATAGAATAATATTAATTAATATTAAGAGAAGTTCTAAAGTGAAAGCCGCAAGCGTTAAATAGTTCAATTTATTAATTATTTTAATTAATAAAATAATTTTGTCCTCACCAAAATCGCAGTTAGCAGACAAAGGCTGTTATTTAAAATTTCTGTCCGTACCCATAATCTTCAAATTACAACTTAATTATCTTATGTGATAGAACAGGAACTATTAATTATAAACAAAAATACAAAATAAACTCACAAACAATAAAAAAATACTTCAAAAAATAACATCATGACGATGATATCTTTATTACTTTTTCCTATGAAAATCTACGAAATATTTATTTAAAAATATTTCCATTTTTTTTTAGTATTTAAGTTACATTAGTAGTATCAACCTTCTTCAGCTGGAAAAATATCAGTTTTAATGGTGAAATTTTTCCGCTAACAGTTACGGGACCACTTCCTTTAAGAACAAGAATTCTAAGAACACGGCCCCTTGATAGATCTTCTCGTACGAACGCTACTTTTGCTTCTTGTTTTAGCATAGACTACATGGCTTTGTTAACGGACTCTTTTAATCCTGCTCAAAATGATCAGCCAGGACCATACTTAGTACTGCAGCAGTACTACTGCCATCATTATGAGCTTCTAGAGTAACCTCTACAGAATCATCTTCGTCAGACCGAAAGTCGGTGTCAACTAAGACATCTGTAATTTCTACATCCCTCAAAATTGTGAAAAATAGCTATGTCAGCGAAACGAAATGCTTTATGTCGTACAGGTATAACATCAATTGGTCAAGTCACTGGGACCACGTGTAGTATCTGTACGACATAAAACTTTTCTCGTTCGTTTCTTAGTAGCCATCATCGTTCTCACGATGATTAACCCATATTCTAAAGAATAAACTAATATATCACAAAATATTAGTTACACATCGTGAATACTTAGATGGTTGGCAGTCCAAAACTGTGCGTTTCACTAGACACTTTCTGCCTCGCACAACCAAACTGTGGAATGAATTGTCGCCTGCGGTATTTCCGAACCAATACGACATTCACACCTTCAAGAAAAGAGCGTACTCCCATATCAAAGGCCGGCAACGCCCTTGTGACTCCTCTGGTGTTGCGGGTGTCTATGGGAGGCGGTAATCGCTTACCATCAGGTGATCCGTCTGCTCGTTTGCCACCGCCATAAAAAAAACAAAATACTTAAATATTTTTCTAAATATTGAAAATTACTGTCACACGGTAATACCCTTGCCACCAGCGTTTACGTCAAAATGAAGAAAGTATTATTTAAGTCAGTTGACTGATCAGCAGATTAAAATGGTGTATTAATAGTTTGTCTATGAATCTACAATAACAGTTCGACATTTATTATATAGATAGCGATCCAATATTTTCTTTCTTCTTATGTATTATACTTATTGTTTGTTTGACTTACTCGGTGGCTCAGTGGTTAATGCTCCTGACTACTGATGCGAGAGTCGTGGGTTCGATCCCCACGCGGAGCAAACATTTCTGTGATGAGCAGATTTGTTTGCTCTGTGTCTGGGTGTATTATATCTATATATGTATGTATTTAAACGTATATGTGTATGTACATCAGTCTCTGGTTCCCATAGCACAGGGAATCCTAGTTTGGGGCCAGATAACGGTGTGTGATTTGTCCCAGATATTTATTTATTTATTTACGACGCTAGGTCCCAGGAAATTTTGACTCAAATGTATATCAAGTTTGTTTATCTTCTAAAAATGATATTATAGATCATTATTTCCACCAAATTTATTTAAACCAAAAATAAGATGTTTGTGGTTCTCGTTGTCAAGCAGGATGTATGACTGTCTCAGGAAGTAGGTAATTTTTTTTTTCGGATGTATCGTATGTCTCTTTACGTCATACGTAGAGTAGATCCTATCGTTTTTAATAAAATTTATTTGGTGGGTTTGGCATATTATAATTCCACAATTGCCTACATACCGTGCGGCTGGTAGATAGTAAACGCGAAGGCTGCGCCCGCGCGTCACGGTTCATTAGCGCAGAACATATCCATTACGTTGCGTGTCTCTATTCATTCATTACTTGGCCGTACAAATTATATGTACAAAACCACATTAAAGCCTCACTAGTGCTAAACAATTAATACCGGATAATTAATAAATAGAGAGGATAGAGTGAAAGATAAAAGAAACATCATAGACACTATTGAGAACAGAAGAGGAAATATGATTGGACATTTGTTACGACACGACGACTTCATAACGAACATCATGGAAGGAAAGATAGAAGGAAAGAGAGGCAGAGGGAGGCCAAGAATAAGTTACATCGATCAAGTGAAGGCCAAAGTCAATGTCGTGTCGTACCAGGAAGTCAAGGAGTTGGCAAGGAGTAGAAGAGAATGGCGGTTACTCCACCATTCCACTCCACCAAAGAAGAAGAATTAATAAAACAGAATCCAGAAATAATAAAATTGCTGTTTAAAAGTTATTTATAAACTGAGAATTCCTTGGAATGGAAACTACAACTAAACGTTATTCCTCGAATAATTTATTAGTCAATGTTACTTGGCTTGGATTATTTTGAATTGATTATACAAATCATATTTACAAATAACATTTACCTAATATCAGGTTTTAAAATAATTTTCATATAACTACGCATACGCATACGCAGTATGTTTAAATAGCTGTTGTACTGAGATGTTACTGTAATTTACATACTCGTAAATACTTGATAATGTTTACTGCCCGTTCTAACGTATGGTGCTCAAACTTGGTCACTGACTAAAGACCAAAAGTACAAACTCAAGATTTGCCAAAGGGTTATGCAGCGCAAATTTCTAGGTGTAAGGAGGATCGATAGAATTAGGAACACGAAATGAACTCCAAGACCCGTATAAAAGACGTCGGCGAGAAAGCTGCCAAACTCAAGTAGGACTTGGGCAGGACATATCTGTCGCATGCACTCGAGATGGTTGGCACAAATTGTAGCAGGCTGGATGCCAGAAGGCCGTAGAAATCGCGGCAAAACAAGGCGAGGACGGCGGGATGAGTTGGACAGGTTTGGCAATCAATGGAAAGAGGTGGCTCGGGATAGATATGCGTGGCGAAATCGAAGGGAAACAAAAATAATTTAAATACCAACAAGTTACTCAAATGTTTCTAAGCATAATAATATTAGCATGTATAAAATACAAAATTAAGATATATATCACGGAAATATAAATATGTCTTTCAGTATCAATTAATTTTCAAACAATTAATTAATGTTTAAAAAACTGTTTCTGTTTTTCCTAGCCAGTGTTTGATTAAAGAATGCTAAATGACACATGAATTCACACACAATAATGTGATAAGGTGATACGCAGGTAGAGATAATTTGGCACTGTGCGGCGGCGACGGCGTTTGCGCAAGTTCATACAACTGTGGGAACAGATGACGGTATTTCGATATTGGAGACAAAAGACTCAGATTAATTATCTTATTTCTTTGTAAACTAACAAATGAGACGGTAATTCAAAACTTGTTTAAATATTTATACAGTAATTTAATATAAAATGTTTATTTCTTACCTTTTTTGTCCTAATTTGAAATACTGGAACATTTGATACCTTTTACAAAGCTTTTTCCAAAACTCTAAAAGGAAATATCTAAGCCTTGGCTCCGTTTTAAATTGAAATCTGCAAAGTACCTATTGCTTATACCTTCTCGTCAATATAATTAAGCGAAGTTCTCAATGACTTTAAGGTAAACGGCACAGTTCTGTCAACAAAGGTTAAACATTGTAAGTGCAGATGCAGCCTCTTAACTGCAGCGAGTTGCATAAGTAAGGACGCGTGACCCGATGCACCTTGTATGGGCACATCTGTTTAGGCTGTTAAAGGTTAAAATTTTAATAAAGAATACATCTATTTGCTTTAAGAGTGACAAATTTGCTTTTTGAGTAGGTGATGACAAAAGCAATGAATCATTTCTTGGTATTTAGGACCCTGTTTAATTAAGTGCTTAGATAAGGTTCGATAAATACATTAAGAAAAGGTTAAAGGACACGTTTCATTTTGTGCCTGGACATATACACAGTACGAAAAATATAGAAAAATATAGGCTTTCTGGGAAAAATAATGAAAAAAATATTAGAAGCAGGGTTGCGTGGTTCAAGTATAATGTTTTGTCAGCACTTTTTACAATATAAATGGTAACACTGAAGCTTGCAATAGTAGGTCACGTTCAGAAATTACGGCTTCGTCCACATATTCCTCAGATGCTTTCTCTGACTCTGATTGACTGAACACTCTTCTGTTCTGACTTCTGACATTGGTGTACGATTTTTAAAATCTGCGGATATGCCTTGCCTCTTTTACAGACATAACAGCTGATGGTTTTCGAGTTACTTCTCGGACAACTAAATTATTAATTTCAATGGTATGTACAAAATCTAGTTTCTGAACGTAGAATGCTCAAAATTGCGCTCGCTTCGCCATGTTGGGTGATTTATGTGTTGCGATTGTTAAATCTGAGAAACTAGATGAACCTCGTAACGAAGGTAAATCGAAGGAAATGTACAATTAGAAAAGACTATGTTTCTAATGACTTATTTATGATGTTTAGTACACAGACCAGGTCCAAGCTCCATAGTCCCGTGAAACGTCTCCTTTCTATTTCAGTGTTGTTATGAATATGTATAGAATACAATTATATTTAAGCGTATTTGTTAATCAACATTTTTTTTTAAGTTGACTCTGCAAATCGATTAATACATCAAGATACCATTTTTTTACTTCAATTGTATAGGTTCCCTGAGAAAAGTAGTTTAGTTTTATCAGTAGCATTAACGATTTGCCGCTTATGTGTAATTTTATTGAGGATCCTGTTTTGGCTTCTTATTAAAGTACTTATGTATACTCGTAATTAATAAGCCTCACTTTAAAATTTGTAAGTTTACAATAAGATCTATTTATGTTTACTCAGATTTTTTAATTTCAAGGACCATAAAAATTAAAACTTCATAGACTGCTTTATTGCTTGTTTTTTCAGTTTTTTAGGCTCTCCAATTTCAGAAGCATTATAATTTTTTGAGCATTTTAGTCAACATCCCTGGTTCCTTTTTTTAAAACAGAAACATTTTTCCAAAAAGGGGTAACCTCGCTTTTACAGATTTTCTGCAATGTTTTTTAACGATTTACAACTGCAGGACCGATTAGTTTATTTTCATTTATGTTAAACTCTTGGTAAACCCTGGGTATCAGTATTATTACCTCACCTGATGGTAAATTATGATGACAAAAATGCAAACCGCCTTATCAATATTCTGCATATAACGCAACCAAAAAAACTTCATTTCCCAATTAAATCTAATTAAAAACTGTGTACGGAAAGTATCATAAAAACTTCTCTCCACATTTTCAAAGAATATAAAGCCATCCTATATTAATAAACTAGAGAAGTGGTCAGCATCAGGCCACAGGGGAGGAAATTAGAGGAGATTATTGGAAAACACCGTTGTTTAAACCTGTTTTGTAAAAAGTGTCGTGTAAGTGAATAAATGTTATATCTATCTATCTATAAGAAATTCTAAATACACTACATACTAGTGATATTACAAGTGAGCAAAGTGGTACCTTATTGAAGGCTTATTTATTTGAACTTTCTAACCTTCTCGAACTATGGGAAGAGACCCATGCCAAGAAGTACGGACACTATGAGTTGTTAATAAACGATTTGATATGCCACGCGTTGTAAACCGAACACAAATTGATAACTGCTAAGAACAACAAACTTACCATGGTGGTCGTAAGGAGCCCTTAGTACTGATATCCCATGCGGCGCGTCGGCGTTTGCGCCGGGTGTACTTGGCCGTCTAATCACCTGTCCCTTTTATAGAGTCGCGGATTTGTCTAGCCGTTGCATGCGGCAGAGGGAGCGACGCACACGCCGCAGTGCACAGGGGTGCATTCAGGTGCAATATGCAGTTAGTGTAGAATTGTAGATGGCAAAGAACTATCCGAGAAATATTGTTTTTAGGGTTCCGTACCTCAAAAGGAAAAAAGGAACCCTTATATGATCACTTCGTTGTCTGTCTGTCAAGACCCTTTTTCTCAGGAACGTGAGACGTATCAAGTTTAAATTTATATCAAATACTCAAGCTTGTAATCTCTTGAAGCTGTGAAAAGATCAAACTTCTATGCCAACGCAATCAAGAGATACGGCCGTTTATGCCGCATATTTGGACACTCGCATGGGAATCAAAACCTATAGGGTACTTTCCGTATAGGTTTTTATAAATCATGAAATTTGGCAGGAAGCAATGTTTTATAGCACAAGTAAAGGAAAAAGTCCGAAAATCAAAAAAAAAATAGTTACATCACATTTTTTTGTGCATAAACGGCCGTATATATCTTGCTTGATTGTGTTGGCATAGAAGTTTGATTTTTTCACAGCTTCAAGGGATTTCAGGCCTGAGAATTTGATATAGAGTTCAAGACATGTGTAAATATGAATTTATAGGGAACCCTGGGTGCGCGAGTCCGACTCGCACTGGCCTATTTTTAACCCCCGACGCACAAAGAGGGGTGTTATAAGTTTAACGTGTCTGTGTATCTGTGTATCTGTCTGTGGTATCGTAGCTCCCAAACGGATGAACCGATTTTCGTTTTGTTTTTTTTGTGTCATAGATAATTTTATCCTGAGTGTTCTTAGCCATGTTTCATGAAAATCTGTTCAGCCGTTTGAAGATCATTAGCTCTTTTCTAGTTGATGAGGGGATCTGACTAACTTCCTTATGTCCGATCGATTCGAAATTTGGTACCGTGTTACTTCAACGATATTTAAAGAACATGGTAAGGCAAGCGTGAGCTGGTCAGCCATTTGAAGATCATCAGTTCTTTAATAGTTGATAAGGGGATCTGACTACCTTCCATATGTCCTATCGATTCGAAATTTGGTACCGTGTTACTTCAATGATATTGAAAGTATATGGTAAGGTAACCATGACCTGATCAGCCGTTTGAAGATCATCAGCTCTTTAATAGTTGATGAGGGGATCTGACTAACTTCCATATGTCCTATCGATTCGAAATTTCGTACCATGTTACTTCAATGATATTGAAAGTATATGGTAAGGTAACCATGACCTGATCAGCCGTTTGAAGATCATCAGCTCTTTAATAGTTGGTGAGGGGATCTGACTACCTTCCATATGTCCTATCGTTACTAACTCAACTAACTAATCATTATAAATACCTTCCTAATATTTATACCTACTTTAAAAAGGACAAAATAAAAGTAAAATTAAAATTTTAAAAACCCCCCGACACAAAAAATAAACTCTAAAAACTAACAAATAAAATTTTAAAACCTATTATAATTATTATCGTCACATATATTATGTAAGTTCAAATATTTTTATTTTCCAAGCGTCGTCGCGTCGGGGGACCGCTAAGTGAGAAAAACAGGTGTAGTCGCAGATTGCAACAAAATAATTTACTCCGAAAAATTCGCAAAATCGACACAACCGTCAACGACGTCTGCCCTCCGTTCGGGTCGCCGCACTTGGTGACGCCTCCCCCGCGCCGCATACCGCACACCGAGCTCGCCGCGCGCGGCATTACGTAGTGCGTAGACTATGCATGAAATTAAAGATCGCTCGTACCTAAATGTAATTCTTAATAATTAATTAGCTGTTGTTGAAAAAATACTTTATAAACTTTAGCGGTCCCCCGACGCGACGACGCTTGGGAAATAAAAATATTTGAACTTACATAATACATGTGACGATAATAATTATAATAGGTTTTAAAATTTTATTTGTTAGTTTTTAGAGTTGATTTTTTGTGTCGGGGGGTTTTTAAAATTTTAAATTTACTTTTATTTTTTACTTTAGGCTTTACATTCTACAAACAGTCTGCTACATGGGAGTCTGAAAAAAAGTTAATCCCTTTTTTAAAAACATGTTTTAATAGACATTTAATGATCTTACATTTCGTACATAGTCAATGCTATCAACTGGAAGATGGCTTCTGTTGAAACATAGGCCTCCCCCATAGATTTCCACTTAGCACTTAGCAGCACTTAGCAGCCAGTGCATCCAGTGGTTTCGTCCAAGTCTAGAATATCAGTCCTTCTTGTGAAATACCGTCTAACCACTCGGAAACCTCTCTTCCCCATTAGTTATCAGTTCTGCAAGCTATATGGTCTACTCATTGCCACTTGTATCGTACTTGCTTATTGTTATTTATATATTATGTTACGTGTTATTATGACCTACGTTGGTAAAATCAGTTCTTCAATAGATTTCTCCGTTGCGAATTCGATGTCGTATAGAAATCTATACCATATTTCTCTTCATAACCCATTAAGCGAATTTGAGTTTGTAGATTAGGCCAATAGTAAGGGACCACGTCTCAGTACCATAGGTCGTTACAGACGATTTCGTAGATGTATGCCTACAATCGCTCTTAGTTTGATGGTCAACACACATTTTCATCTCGTCCATGTTCATAAGACGCACCTGTTGGGAAGCACCACCAAGCATTGTATAAAGGTACTATCGTACATATTATCCGCTAGCCAGGGTTGCGCCTCCGAGCATTCGTAGAGAGAGAAGTGGCAAGCTCAAAAGAAAGAGCCAAACAAAAAGCAGACCCACGGCACCCAATGCACCATAATACTCCTGTGTCCTCAAGCCTTATAATTCAGCGTTGCTTTATCAAAGTGGTGCTGCCACTAAATAGTGACGCATCACAAGTTAGATTAGGTCTTTGGCAGGAGAGATACCCCACATCCTTAGATGTTCCACTATCTGAAAGACTTCCTCCTGGAGGCAGTCTTCCTTGGCCGACATGGAAATCTTTAAATAGACTCTGGACTCAAGCTGGCCTTTGTAATACACAAAATTGCCTTTGTTTTCTATACAGATATATGCAGATGGGACCAGATCGAATAGCATGCGAGTGCGGCGTCTCTGCCCAGACTATGGCACACCTTTTGTCTTGCCCTACGTGTCCTTACAACTGTACGCGTGAGGATCTGTACAATGCAATGGACAATGCTGTCCGTGTGGCTAAGTTAAGGTCCTCAAAAATTTTATATACCTTGAACTGATTCGCTAAGAAATATTCTTCTTCTTAGCGAATCGATCTGCTTCCCTTAGAGCCTAATTAAAAGTACCAAATCCGATCCTGTGATGCAACATTATCTCGCGGAGCACAATAGAGCAGCTAACTATCAAGAGTCTCGTAAAACAGCAAACCTGTCAAACACCTTAAATGGTATGTTCGCTTTATGTCAAACTAAACTGCCTAACTTACTGAACATCATCTGGCATCTTTATTCGACTGTATTTTCGAATTTTATGTCTCCAGCTACCGATTTAATTAAAGGAGACGTTTCACGGGACTATGAAACTTGGACCTGGTCTGTGTACTAAACATCATAAATAAGTCATTAGAAACATAGTCTTTTCTAATTGTACATTTCCTTCGATTTACCTTCGTTACGAGGTTCATCTAGTTTCTCAGATTTAACAATACTCAGATTTAACAACACATAAATCACCCAACATGGCGAAGCGACCGCAATTTTGAGAATTCTACGTTCAGAAACTAGATTTTGTACATACCATTGAAATTAATAATTTAGTTGTCCGACAAGTAACTCGAAAACCATCAGCTGTTATGCCTGTAAAAGAGGCAAGGCATATCTGCAGATTTTAAAAATCGTACACCAATGTCAGAAGTCAGAACAGAAGGGTGTTCAGTCAATCAGAGTCAGAGAAAGCATCTGAGGAATATGTGGACGAAGGCGTAATTTCTGAACGTGACCTACTATTGCAAGCTTCAGTGTTACCATTTATATTGTAAAAAGTGATGACAAAACATTATGCTTGAACTACGCAACCCTGCTTCTAATATTTTTTTCATTATTTTTCCTAGAAAGCCTATATTTTTCTATATTTTTCGTACTACGTACATGTCCAGGCACAAAATGAAACGTGTCCTTTAACTAGGTGTTCACTTGTATTGTTTGCATAATGCTTATTTTGGTCAGTCAAGGTTTCGGAACATTTGTAGTATATTTTTTTCATGTCATGTCTTGACATTTTAGTATATACATAGAAAGCCCTTTTGGTCTGATATGGCTACTGATATTCGTAACCAGTTATGAACTAGGAATACTATCTTGAAATTTTTAAACGATTCTTTTACCTCAGAGAGATAGTTTTTATTATTAGTAGAACATGTTCACAGGAGTTTTCCATATTTTAAACAATAAACCGATTACGGTATTGTTTGGCTTACAAAAGACTATTATGTCTAGTCTGTCTGTGAATTCCGGAGATTAATCTCATTACTACGAAATTTTTAGAGTATTTAGAATTTATTTATAATCAAATTCAGTCATTTGTAAGGAGATTTCCTCAGAATACAGACTGTATTCTGAGGAGATTTCTTTGTTCGCAAGCATTGTAAAGTATTTTTACATCTATTTTTATTACGCATTTTAACTACCGATTATAACGGAGAGAGGCAGGATATAAATTTACTGAATTTTCGGTATCCACATTCAGGTTTTAGAGTTTTTTTAAGTAAAAACTAATAGCCTCACCACTACTAAGGCACGTGTCTCTTCCCATAGCTCGAGAAGGTTAAAGCATACCCACATATATGGGGACCAAATCTCCTGAGTGGCAAGTTTATTTTATACATACGTAATAAATAAAACATTTATTAAGGTATGTGTTCTATTTCTTCAAAACATAAATTGCCTTAACTACGCTTGATTTTTTCTAGTAATAGGATCAGATAATCGCCCTCATGTGATACCCACTTGTATCGGTCATGAATTGCAAGGAGAGGCGACGATGGTTACGTCTTGCATAGAAGTGGTAACATGCATGACAGCAGCAATGTATCGGGCCCGTGGTGAATAGAGCGTGGACAAGACAAGATGAATGAGTTATCTTACATCAGAGTATTCCCAAACGTATAAGGGCGCTTTTATTGTCATGCGGATTTCTGCCCTTCTGCGGCGTTTCCAAAGCATCCCGCGTGCGTGTATTATGCATGACAATATAATTGACCACGCTGAATACGTTAAAAACAATCGACTTCAATCGCAACAACTCCAATTTTGCTATGTTTTTGTTGATTTTCTCAAAAACCGCTGAATCGATTTCAATAAAATGTATATGGGACCACCTGTGAAGTTATACCCTTAAAAAAAAAGAATTTTCGAAATCGGTTCAGGCGTCTTCGAGTAATCGGTGAACATACATAAAAAAACCGGCTACTTTAGACACTGTCACTAAGAATAACACTCTGGCTCAGCTATCTAGCATTTCTCGCCCTAACTGTTTTTCTTTTGAACTGGGAGAGGTTACTGTAGACGAAGTCCTTAAAACCCTGAAATCTATCAAGACTAAAGCTGTTGGTAACGACGGCTTAAGTCTTGATATGATTACTCCTTTCCAAGAACATATCGCTCCCATCCTCACTAATATCCTAAACTGCTCTCTTACTTCCGGCGTTTTTCCATCCTCTTGGAAATATGCCCATATAATCCCTCTGCCTAAAAAGCCCAATCCCACTTCCTTTTCCGACTTCCGTCCGATCTCTATTTTGCCGGTGTTGTCCAAGGTGCTTGAGCATATAGTCCATAAGAGACTGGCTGAGCATTTACGTGTTAATGGACTCCTTTCAGATTATCAGTCAGGCTTTCGAACGGGGCACAGTACTGTGACGGCACTAGTGAAAATCACCGATGATATTCGTCTGAATATAGAAAGGAAGGAGCTTACTCTTCTTATTCTCTTGGACTTCAGTAATGCGTTTAACACTGTAGATTTTGATATCCTTCTTGGTATCCTCAATTCCCTTAACCTTTCCCCCACAGCCCTCTCCTGGTTCAAATCGTATCTCTTTGATAGACACCAATTAGTAAAGATCGATGATCGATCTTCTGATTGGTGTTCCCTTAATTCTGGTGTACCGCAAGGTGGTGTACTATCTCCTATTCTGTTTTCCGTCTTTATAAATAGCATAACTAATTCTCTTCGCTCTTCATTTCACTTGTATGCAGATGACCTTCAAATATACACCTCCGCCCCTCTCTCCAACTTCTCTCAAGCTATAAGTGTTGCAAATGCTGACCTTTGTACCCTTGCTGAGTGGTCTAAAAACTTTGGGCTCGTTATAAACGCAGCCAAGACGCAAGCCATTGTCATTGGTAGCCCTCACTTCATTGCTAAATTCCGGACCATGTTGATGCCTAACCTTGTGTTTAATAATACTGTCGTAACACTATCCTCCACAGTGAAAAATCTAGGCATCATCATGGACCAAACCCTATCTTGGACAGCGCATATCAATGAAGTGAGTCGAAAAATGTATGCCTCCTTTCATGGTCTAAAACGTCTGCAAAATTTTCTTCCTTTTCATACTAAACTCTTGCTTGCTCGCTCTCTCCTTCTTCCATTACTAGACTACGGTGATGTTGCTTTTCTAGATCCCACTGTTGAGTTAGTTCTTAAGCTGGAGCGACTCCAAAATTTGTGTATTCGTTACATATTTGGCCTGCGGAAGTATGACCACGTATCGGAGTATCGTGTGAAACTGAACTGGCTACCTATCCGCCAACGCAGGGACACACATATCTTAACACTCCTTTATAATGTGTTGTTCAACCCTGCGGCTCCACAGTATCTTCGCGACAGGTTCAGCTTCCGTACCGCTATGAACTCTAGACTCCGCTCCAGCCATAACCTTTCGCTTGCGATTCCGATCCATAGCACGGATACCTACACCAAGTCGTTCACTGTACATGCCGCCCGCCTGTGGAATGATCTCCCACCCGACGTCAGGTTGAGTCCCTCTCTCGCCACTTTCAAGTCCTCACTCAAAAAGTTGTGGAGTCCCAACCCTGGCTCCTGAGCTCATTATTATAATTATATTATTTATGTATGTATATTACTGTATGTATTATATTTGATATTTATTTATATATTATAATGTGTATATTTAAGATGTATTATTTATGAGATTTATAAGTCGTGTTTGTAGCCTTTGCTCCACCTAAATATTTCAATGTAATTCCTCTTTAAAATTCTAAGGTTGACTGGAAGAGATCCCGTAAGGGATAAGTCCGCCCTTGTATGTCTTGTCCTTGTTTTATGTATTGTACTTTGTTCTTTCACAATAAAGAGTTTACAAACAAACAAACAAACAAAAAAAAAAAAAAGATTCCGACGAATTGAGAACCTCCTCCTTTTTTTGAAGTCGGTTGAAAAGGGCCCTAAAAACATGTAATGAAACGATAGGCATCGCCCGCGTGCGAGCACTAATCCGCATGACAATAAATAAAGTTTTAAACAGAACAGTATTTCAGTGCACTCATCTTTAATATAAATACATAAATATAAATAAATATTTATTTTTAAATACATAAATATAAATTCAAATCCAAACCCCACTGAACCTTCACTCTTATTACTGCTTCATATATAATATATTTATAGATATGTATTATATTTATATATATCATTAAGTATTTGTATTATATGTAAGTACTGATATAATTATGTATATGTATATTATTTATTTATTTTATTTATAGGTTCGTTTTTAGATAGATATTAGTTTTAAATGTTAATTTCATTCGCTTTTGCTTTGCACAGCCCATTATTATGTTTATATTTTTCCATTCTTCAGGTTGCCTGGAAGAAATTGCTCTTAGCAATAAGGCCGCCTAAATTGTACAGCTACATTCGTTTTAAATATTATATTATCATGTATGTCTCTGTGCAATAAAGAATATTTGAATAAATATCCAAGCACAAATTATAAACGGTTATCCGGCTGCATGGTTTTCCCGGTGCCAGTTATGGGAAAAAACTAATATACTACATTCAAGAGGTGTAACAAAATAGGATGAATGTAGGATCCGATAATTGGAGCTTCTACTCATCATGAATAACTTAAGTGAGAATCTAACCTTAAAAGAAGAACCCACGACACTCGGATCGGTAGTCAGGAGCGCTAAACCCTTGACCTAACCAACCAGTGACAACCCCTGACAAGCCAGTCAAGTACCTACTGAAATTAAGTATTGGAAAAATAAATAGGATGCTCTTTGTGTATTAACATTTGTTTTTACGTTTTAATAATGTGGCACATCCTCCATGGAACATCGGTGTTATTCCTCGTTTTATAGGAGATCACGAGTTCGATACCCGTCGGGGGTAATTTGATTTGATTGGGATGTTATTCTATCGCCACCAAAATTAATGTTACTAGCGGAAGTTGACGGAATTCAGAATGGAAACAGTCCCTCTTACGTTCAGGAATCTTGATAAGCCCGTTTTTATCTCGGCATCATCATCATTGCCACTAACATTATGGACAATTTCTTTTTTAGCCCAACTATGAGTTATGTATTTTCCTTAAAATATTTGAAATCCAAGGGCTTAAAGGTATGTCCTAGTGTTCTGAACACACATGATATTTAACTGAAGGCTGACATTTTAGTGTGATTGCCTGCGATCTAAACATTGTAATACCTAAACATTATCTACATTTTAACATTACCGACTTAGCAGATCTCAGTTATATGTTGAAATAATTGTCTCCACGGTATTGGCCGTCGCCAATAAAATATTTGAAATAGTGCTGGTTAAGCGATGTGGGGTTCGCTTGATATAAATGAACTCTGAACTTTGACAGTACTGGTTTAAATGTTAAACTGGCGCCGCCCGCGCCTCTTCGAAATGCAACGGTGGCATCGTTCGCGCACGTATTTGGAACGTTAAGTACGATAAAGTGACTATTTATTAAAATCCTTTTAAGGCACCTGGATTGGTTGGTGTATACAATCTAATCTTCTTCAACTTTTTATAACGAGTGTGTAGTATTATATAAAAAAACCGGCCAATTGCGAGTCGGACTCACGCGCCGAGAATTCCATATAAGTTTATATATAATCTTTCTTTTGTGATGATAACTAAAAACTTACGGTTTCAGGACTTTATATGTGTCATAAGAACGGGAAGTACTCTATAGGTTTTGATTCCCTTGCGAATATTTTGAATGTCAAAACATGCGCTGTATCTTTTGATTGCGTTGACTTAGAACTTTAATTTTCACAGTTCCAAGGGATTTAATTTCAACGTGATATAAATTTCAACTTGATACCTTCCTGAGAATAAGAGTCTTGACAGACAGAACGATATATGCACAACGAAGTGATCCTATAAAGGTTCCTTTTTTCCTTTTGAGATACAGAACCCTGAAAAGGGGAAATTGTTACTAATAATAAATTTCATTAATTCCGTTGTTAAAACCGATCATTATATTTTAACTCATAAAGAACTGGTCATGTCTTATAAAGCTTATTTAAGCGTAGTACAAATTATACTATTAATTAATTCGTTTTCATTTATAAAATTGTGTCAAGCTTCATTTTAACATGTCCATAAACAATGTCAAGTCTATATAAAGTTTCGATTGACTGGTTAGGATGCAAGCAATCGTAACCAACAAGTAACTATATATAGAGGGCTTATCTAGTATGTGCTTATAGACTTCGAAACCTAACCCGCAAATGCTAAGGCCGCGCCGCATAGCAGCACGACCATCTGAGATGCGCGCGCGCCGCGCGATTCGTGGAGGGCACCTGTCACACCAGTGCCAATTGCCATTGTTGGATACATTTTAAGAAAAATTGTGTTTGGTTTTTTTTTTCAATAAACTGTAAAAATAAACTTATTTTGTCTCAGGGAATCTTAGGGAATTACAGATATTCTTCCATTTATAAATATTTGAATATTTTACAAAAAAAAAAATTATACTGACTCGGTGGCTCAGTGATTAGTGCTCCTAACTACTGATCCGAGAGACGTGTGTTTGATCCTCACCAAGGATAAACATCTCTGTGATGAGCAGTGTGAGATTGTTTGCTCTGTGTCTGAGTGTATTATATCTATATATTTATGTATTTAAACGTATTTGTGTATTTATATGTCTCTGGTTCTCATAATAAAAGAGAATCCTAGTTTTTAGCCAGATGACCGTGTCCGTGACCGATGATTTGTCCTAGATATTATTATTGTATTTAATTTTCCTTGTCATCATCATATTATACAGAATACTTTTTCTGTTTAGGACGTCATGATTCATGATTTTTCATAACACTGTCTTGGTCACGAAATAATAGGTATTTTCTATTAGAAAAATCATTTTACTCACTACAGCCATAATTTTCTTATAGTATTTCAAAACTGATAAAAGAAAGAAAGAAAACACGTTTATTAGTTATAGTAACACGACACAAGTTATTCTTAAATAATAAACTAGCCTAGTGTTTCAAACAATCTTCTAAAGTACTTTTTCGTGTGATGAATCCTTTCATTCAAAAAGCTATAATGATAAATTTAAAGCTATAAACAGCATTCTCAAATCCTGTTCAATTCCGCGAGGATTTATTGTCCCAAACCTGATGTATTATACAAATACCTTTTCGATTTCGTAATCGGATGGACACAAATTGTCTGCGAGTAACTGCGTGGGTTGATGACCATCTTCGTAAACCGAAAAAAGCCACCTATAAAAACCAAGGTTAGCTCAGGGAGCGTCCAATTTGACTCTCATCGATTTATGGTACCATTAGCATCATATAATTACCATATTTGAATGAATTGTTTACCATATACAGGTTAAATGTAAGTTCCATTTTTAAATAGTGAGTCGATAGTCTATAGGCGAATATTTAATTTGCAAATGTCAACTAACCCATATGATTTACATTGACATTGTATACGAAATCACCTACTCTGACATTTTCAAAAGTGATTATGATTACTCTTTATAAGTTTTCATCACAGCACTGTCATTTCACCCCAAACGAGGTTTACCTGTGCTAAGGGAACCAAAAATGTATATACATACTTATATACGATTTTTTTAATGCAGGGTGTAAAAAGCTCTCCTGCATACTTAAACTGTGGATTTTACTCATCATGCTCTACAACTCTCCTCAGGGAATTTACTAGTATACTAAATTCCCAAAAAAACTACAATACAAAAAACACAACAAAGTACAAAACAACAACATACAAAGGTGGCTGAATAATTAATAGTGTATGTAATATTTAAAAAAAAACATGGAAACAGGTCTCTAACATTATGAGCAGAAAAGCCCTTGTTTAAGTTTCTGGGACAGGTATTTATACGCTCTATAGATATTAAACACCCATACACCCCTTAGATTAAGAAAATACACCAAATCAATCCATCCTATTCTTCATTTCTGAAGGTCGTGTCCATGTTGAAGTTCCGTTGTGGAGGTGTTAACTATCTTTCACACTGCATTTCTGTCCTCAGCTTGCTTCAAGGCGGGTGATACGGTCAGTCCTGTGATAGTTTTGACCTAGTCAGCCCAGCGGCTTGGTGATCGCCCTTTCGGTTGTTCGCCCTCTAATTTGCCAAAAGAAAATACGCAGAGCGCACAAATCTTTTCGTCTCACAAATGTGTTAGAGACCTTTTAGCTGTGACTTTTACACATCATACTGAAAAACTTTTGTTTAACTTTGCTCTTCGATGGGGATCGAAGCCACGGCCATCGGGGTAATAGGCAGGAGAGTAATGACTACGCCAACGAGTCAGTCAAAAATAACTTTTTCTCTGATATCATCCATCATAAATGTATGGTTGGATTCGCCTACGATTATTATTTTAGCAAAAACAACGTTATCTTTCCTCGTTTGTACGTTTCTTTCTACAATAATTATTAAATAAATAAAAAACAATTCTTTAAGGTTTACAAAAAATTACAGTACAAATTTCTGTTCATTATGATTTTTTATTGCTATTGTTTTATAATATTAACATTTGTACAATTAAGTTTTCTTATAGTAGCATTATAACTAATAACTAATTGTTAGAAGTTTACTTTTACTGGTGACCAAGAAGTATAATCATCCGAGATCCGTGGTGCAAGTGTGACGTCATATCCTAAGCGCGTGCGTTTCTGGCTATGTAGTCCAGGGCGCGGGCGATCTGAGGGGGGATGGGGGGAGGGGTGGGGAGTGCATTGCCCTGAAAACAAAAAACAAGTATTATTACACACCTACTTTAATGTAGCCGACGCAAGTTTTTAGGATAGATGTCGAAAATTTAGCTTCTTTTCTATATTTCTGATATAGCTAGCTTAGGTGGTAATACGTATTTTAAATTATAAGTTTTTAATAAATCGCATTTTTTTGACTTTACAATAGGTGCACTTAAAATCCTAACTTCGCATGTGTGGTAATTTAGATAGTAAAAAGTATTTAATACCTAGCTGATAACAGATAATACGCAGACTATTCGTCGGTCGGGTCGTGAAGGGGTGTGTCCAACAAATTCTTGATCTTGAGTTATACATATAAAGGTAAACTTAAAATATACCTTAACAATTAAAGGGAGTTAATTCTTGTTCTAAATGATAGCCTGGTTAACTACGTTAAAGCTTAAGGCACTAAGTTGGAACAATTCTTAACAGTAACTTTTCAACTTTTTCTTAAAATCGCTCTACTACATATAAAGTTGTAATTTGCTTCCGCTCCTTTATGATCCGACCGACGAATAGTCTGCGTATTATCTGTTATCAGCTATTAAACTATCTAAACTACCACACATGCGAAGTTAAGATTATAACTGCACCTATTGTAATGTCAAAAAAATGCGATTTATTAATAACTTATAATTTAAAATACGTATTACCACCTAAGCTAGCTATATCAGAAATGTAGAAAAGAAACAAAATTTTCGACATCTATCCTATATTTGTACAATATTAATTATTATACTATATTTGTACAATATCTTCAGTCATTGTAGAAATTTTACAATAACACAGACTGAAAGTCTTTTAACTATTTTCTAATATGTGTTGATTTTGGCAATAATTTGGAAATAGTTGTCTGTATCCCTTAACATGGGTGAAGTACGAGATGACAATGGATGGCTCTTGTACAAAGATCAAGACAAGAAGCCTTACTGGTTCCACGAAAGGCTTTAGGATATCCAGTAGATAGTACCTTAAGCCAACACTTTCACCATGGGGACCTGAGTGACAACTTCTTATACTAATTCGTATACTAGGTAAAGTTTCCCTGGCAGCATATAAGTGATAACACCCCAACCAACCCTTTGGTCAAGCGCAAGGATAAAAATATGTAACCATAACCATATAGGGTCAAATGACAACTTCTCGTAGTACTAGATAAATTGTATAGTTACCTGAGGTTGGTAGCCGTTCTCGTCAGCGACGTAAGTAATAGCAATTGGCTGTCCCTCTGGGGAAGTCCAGGAGAATGAGCCTTGTGCCACCACGGGTACTAAGGGGGGGTTGCCGCCGAAGTTGCGGGGCGTGCCCTGCGCCTGCGCCGCGATACCGTTGTCTGTCTCGAAGCTGGTTGTAAAAACATTTATTGTATTTAAAGACTTTATAGTCCTTATGGAGACCCGTGCCCCTGCAGTGGGGACGTAATGGGCTGTTTACAACAAGAGACTATAAGGAAGTCTAAAGAGAATTTAAAAATTAGATCCTAAAAATTAGAGGCCCTGTGCAAAAGCTGCTTAGGTTACTAGTGTATTGAGTTAGTTCTATGGTAAATAATGGTAAATACCCTAGCTCCCCTTTCAGTTTTCTGCACTATTTCCCAAATACCCTGTATACCATGCAAAACAAAAAAGTAACTAGGTCTTAATTACTGATGAAATTTCCTGTGCTGATCTATGTTAATGAGTAACAAAGTCGTACTTTCCTCAGTTTTACGATCTTTTCCAAATGAGTGCTTTTGTTACATGCGTTTAAAATGCATTAAAATTAAGGAGTTTATAAAACAACATGTTACTTACAAGTAGTTGTAGGAGCCGTCGGGGTTAATCTCATTGCCGTACTTCAGCACATTGGCGCTGCGAGCATCCTGCACGTAAGCCTTGGCGACCACGGGAGCCGGAGCAGGTGCGGTGTACTGCTGACCCTGCGGCCTGAATTGGATCTGGGACCTTTTGAAGAAGCTCTGAGCAGTCGCTCCGCCAAGCACGGCGCACACCAGCAAAATTACCTGTATTGACAAAAATAAAATTATTCTGGTGATGCCCTTCGAAGTTCTCCTCAACTTTCTTATTAATGTTTTCTTCGCATTCAAATTAGTTTAAAAAATTAAGTTCGTAGGTATCAATATCGCATTATGTATTGCTCCCCCAAACACGGCGCATACCAGCAAAATTACCTGTTACAAAAATTAAATTATTCGGGTTATGCTGTTCGAACTTCTCTTCAACTTTTATATTATTTTGTGTTTTTTGTACCATGTCAGATTAAACTGTCTGGAACCATCGAAACCCAGAAATATTAGATTCGTTACATTTCATCTCACTAATCTCATTAGTGTCATTATTATCATCACTAATCATCACTAATATTATAAATGCGAAAGCATGGATGTTTATTTGTCTGTTTGTTCCGTTTTCACGCTGAAACTACTGAACGGATTTGGATGCAATTTGTGTAGATAGATAGATAAAGCACTCGGCTAACACACAGGATAACTTTTATCCCGGAAAACTCGAAGGTTCCCGGAGGAACGGATAAAACTAAAATTTTTACTTCGCCATTTTTACTTTTTTTAGTAGATGACTCTGGACTCAATTCTGAAGTTTAAGCAGACGAAGTCGCGAGCGGAAGCTAGTTCATAATATATCTCAGTAAGTTTTAAATATAACGGAAAATAATATATTTTTAAAATAAAAACAATATAACCAACTGAAATAATATTTACTATATCAGGCAACCGCCGCATCCCTGATGCAATCAGGGTGTTCAATTGTGCACAATTAATAAGAAGAATAATATAATTTCGAACCACACTGGCGAGATATCACTATAACACTCTTTTAACTTTTTTAAATAGTTTGAATTCGTTCTACTTACGGCTGATTTCATTTTGAAGACGGTAAGTCCGACCTCGGCGACCTATTTATTGTGCGGCCAGAACCATGACACAAGCTTTTATATTGGTCTGGAGATCAGTCATTTTGGTCTAAAATGGCGAATTTATTTAAATTATAACATTTCAAACCACAGACTTTTATGCATGGAATTGAAATAACTATATTGATTGTACCTAAATCCTATCGGCCGGTAATTGAATGCTAGCTAGATCTCTGAGTTGCTTTTTTATCAGAAAAACGTCATTTTCTTATAAGATATGCCATAAAACTCATAGTACATTAGAGTTCGTACTCATCAGGAAATATTAAGATTCGGTAATTTAATATGTAATAAAAATTACCAAGAGAGTACCTACATTTTCTAATATTACAAAAAGTGCTATTTGATTTTAAACTACCCCAAAAAATTGTTATCAAAATACGGTATGTATTATGCATATAAAAATAATAAAGATAATTCTATAATAACATAAATAGCATTAAAATCAAATTAAAATAAATTTGTGGGGATACAATTAATAAAGATTATTGTCTTCAGTCATAAGATCTTATCTGATGTGAGTTAATCAGTTTGATGCGTGATAAAATAATATCGAACGTACCGCTACTAATTTTAAGTTTAATTCATTATTCATGCATTTCAAAGTGTCGGTTACGTTAAAATCAAAATCCCTTTCTTTCAAATTAGTTAAAAACCGTTTAATGTAGATCTAAGGTATCGATATCGCAGATTTTTATGTACTGGTTTCAAAATATCAACATATATGTTGTTTTCGAGAAATATTGCAATTTAGGTTCTTTTTAATCAAAGAATTATTAGAAACAACCGATATCATTTTGTTACTCTGTAAATGCAATTTTCAAAACTATCGTTGATGAGCACGGCAATAAGGTTTTCGAAATAACACTATCCCTTGTTGTTCCCTTTTTTCTGTCAGTCTAAGCTCTTTGTAAAATTTCAAAGAAATCGGTTGAATAATAATTATAGCAATAAATAGTTTTCTTTTCTGAATTAGCATCTTTATGGCTTCTGTTTGTCATACTGGAGGAATTCGATATTTTTACAGGATAAATTTAAACCCATGAAAACCGAGCGAAAACTGTGCAAAAAATAACTTCGATCCGTTGCTCCGTTGCGACACGAGAGAAGGACAAACAAACAAACAAACTCACTTTTGAATCTCATCTCATCTCACTTATATTATAAATGCGAAAGTATGGATATTTGTTTGTTTATTTGTTTGTTCCACTTTTACGCCAAAACTTCTGAACGGATTTGGATTTGGTAGGTAGATAGATGAAGCACTCGGCTAACACATAGGATACTTTTTATCGAAATTACTAAAAACTGAAATAAGATGGCGCTGCTTTAACATTTTATTTCTCTCTGGACCCATTTCTGAAGTCCATGCAGACGAAGTCGCGGAGGGATGCTAGTTTATAATATTGGTAAAGATTTTTTCCATAGTGATATATTCACTTAGTCTTTGACCCATCTTCAAACCATTCCATTTAGGTACCATTACTGATGACCTAATTTTAGACGATCAGGCGATTTAAAGTCAAGGCCGTATCGGATCAAAAATTAAAATTAAATGATATAAATTAAATTTCTGACAATCTTTATTATGAAATCTGTTCATCATATTTTTTTGCTATTTTTGCTGACATATATTTACATTATGAGAATTACATCCTGTTTAAGGTACATTTGTGAGGTTTATCTTAATACTACTGAAGAGGATCTTCTACTGCCTAGGAGCGTTCCTGGCGATGTACTCGAGAGCTCTCAGGATCTGAGGAGGGGTCGGTGGGGGAGTTGGGAGCGCATCACCCTGCAAATAGATAAAAAATATAAATTGTATTTTAAAAAAACATTGCAAAGATCATTCTTACTGCTAGTAGTAGTAAAAACAACAGAGTTTCTATTCACTAGCCAACTTTTTTTGCTCGTTCTGTTTCTGTTTCTATAAAAATGCGTATCAATTGGTTCAGCCATTGTGAAGATAAATGGTAAGAGACATGTATTTTAGACAGATACACACTTCTTAGGTCAAACGCTATACCTTCTCCGTTCCGTCGTGGGTAAAAATAAGGGCTTTACAAGTACAAAATCTTATACGGGTAGATTTAGTATATTTAAGCTCTATTAGGGTATAACTCTATCTCATTGGAAAAAAAACAAAGAAGTAGTTAGTTATAATTTCGACGGCATTCAGGTATTGTTACTTGTCCAGTATTCTTGTGCTGAGGACTACTACAAATTCTGTGATTAAGAAAGCACGTCTCAATAGAGCAAGGAATGGCCCCAAATTACTGGAAATAGACAGCTGGACAGCATTTAGTCTGTAGTGTCTTAACAGACTTAATGTTACAAATAAATATGGAGCTTTACCTGCGGCTGGTAGCCGTTCTCGTCGGCGGTGTAGCTGATGGCAACGGGCGCCCCCTCGGGGGAGGTCCAGGCGAAGTTGCCCTGGATGACGACAGGGATCAGGGGAGGGTTTCCGCCAAAGTTCCGTGGGGTGCCTTGCGCTTGGGCCGCGATTCCGTTGTCAGTCTCGACACTGTGGAAGTTTGTATCATATATATATATTTATTGGGAATAAATCAGACACGGTAATCTGGCCCTAAACTAGTTAGTGAGTAATAGTAACTAGATACGTATATTTTGATATAATACACCCGGACATAGTGTAAACAAATCTACTCATCACAGAAATGTTTGCCCTGGATGGGAATGGAATCGTCGCATCAGTAGTTAGGAGTACTAACCACTGTGCCACCGAGCAATCAATTAGCGACAATTTGTTTTTGAGTAGATTTAATTGCAATTGACACAACCACAACCGACAATATCGGCAACCTCTAAAGTGGTCAAGAAGTAAAGTACTGTGGAAATCGAATCCAAATCACAGACTTACTAGGCAATTAGGTTTGTTTATACGTACGCATAGCTAAAGCTGCCATCATGTTGAATTTCGTTATCGTAGCGGACAATGTTGGCGTTCTGGTCACTGGATGAGGCCCTGGCAGGAGGCGCGGCGCCGCCGGGGGTTCGTAAAGCCTGCGGGGCGCCGAAACCCGAATGCTTCCTGAAGGGGAACTGGGCGGAGGCGACGGCCAGCGCGGTAGCTACAACGATCTGAGGAACGAAACATTGGTGATTTTTTACAGTGACACGAATTTGTCACCAATTAAAAATTGATTCGGCTTTGATAACAAAAAAAATATGTATATTCCATTCTCGAACTAAAGATGCAAAGTTAAAACGGGTTTTTACTGGAAATTCGTAGTAATAAATTAATAAACACTCACAGGATAGCAGAAAAAGTTTGTAATGTACATCTAATATTCAAATATTTATAATGTTCTAATTCGATGATGCCCAGAAATAATGTTATTCCAAAATCTGCTAACCACTTATGTGCCTTCTGAAACACAATTCCAATTATTTTTCATTAATGGTCACTCACCATGCACTTCATTTTGGCTAGAGAAGATCTATCTCACAACTGATACTGCGTTTAGGCTATTTTTTGCTTTTATACTCGGAGAACTGAATCATTTTACGCAACGTGGCATTGATTCAGCCATATATTTACATTGATAATGTTTTTTTAAAAGGATGCGCCATTTTTGTTTCGATCTATCAGCCGTATACAGTTACAGCTCTTTTGTATATTTATTGCTGGAAAATATAGATCATCTATAATTTGTAAGTGATAAATTAATTATCTACCGTATAATTATAACAGCAATAAATAAAACAACGTATGACAAAACTAAGCAATAGATTCTATTCTCCTATATTCTTACCACTTTATAGATAATTCCCTCAAAATTATTTCGAAACAGTAGGCTCATTTATGCGTATGTATGTTTTTGACCTGTATTAGTTTAAAGCTTTCGCTTACTGTCGTGGCTCAAGAAATATTTGTTATTTCAGAAAATAAAAGACACACATGTGTGAGTTTGTCGCGTGAATAAAATTGATTACCGGACTCTCCCTTTCCCGAACACAATAATGTATTTGCCCTGGTACGGTGCTAAAAAAGCAAGAGGATTTAACTGCTTAGTTATCTGCCACATATGTTTTCTGCTACATTGAAAGTACAAATATAAATTATTAATTAGATTAGAAATAGAACATATTTGAGATAAAAACTCGTATTCATCTTCATTATAACGTATTTGATTTGTCGCAGTAATAATGTTAGTCTCTATTCAACTTCCACAACTCATTCATACAGTTTTTGTTTCTTTTTTCGGTTCGTGCCAATGATATGTATTTTTTATCCTTTACGATCTCATCTCACTTATCTTGCTAAAAATATTGATAATGCGACATGTTTGTTTGCTTTTTCAATTTTGCGCCGAAACTGCTGAATATTTATATCTTGAAACTTGGCAGGTAGATCAATCACAATTAACACATCGATTGTTTTTTCAGAAAAATGTATTTTTCGTAGGATTGCTATTATTGCATCAAATACGCACATCAACACAATCTAGGGATATGATATAGCGAAATTAATCATGGCTTAAAGTATAAAATCTTTTTAGTTTTCATAAAAAGTTTATATACGGAATGAAACCTGTTTTGTACTATTGTCAAAATTTAAAAATATAAATAAAAAAACAACATAAAAAACAAAACACAGCAGAAAAAATTAAATAAAGGGGCTATATTGTTTTTTTTTAACATTAACTGGCCGTGTGAACCTTTTAACGTCATGTCACGTCGCCATTTGAGCCGAGATGAAATGCTACGAGCAGTGGGCATGTTAGAAAAATGGAACTATCCAACACGTCATTGCTGAGGCTCTACACACCAGACAAAACGTGATATCGAGGTTGTGGTCCCGTAGTCTCGCTACTGGGGATGTAGCAGAAGGGCATAGGGCCAGAAGGCAACCTAATATCACAGCGATGCAACTGTGCAAAGGCTACAGGAGAACCACCAGCTGTTGGTAAGCGACCAAACCTTACTAACAGCGCTGGTTTATGAAGTTGGTCTTCGTGCTCGAAGACCGCTACGAGTACCAGCGCTGCGACATGGCAATCGCGGTCGGCGACTTTCATGGGCTCGGGATCATTTGGCGTGGAGTGACCAACAATGGTCATTGGTGCTATTTACAGATGAGTCCCGCTTTGGATTTCATCCAGATTAGCTACAAATACGCGATTGGAGAACTCCAGACAGAATCAGCCGTCTCAGCCACCCTCAGGAGGTCCACCCATACCAAGTCGGGACAATCATGGTGTGGGCAGGAATTCGACTAGGCGGACGAACCCACCTCCTTTGGATAAAAGGCAGCATGACTGCTCAAAAATACAACGAGGGGGTAGTAGAATCCATTATTGTTCCGCACCGAATCCAAATAAATATGATAAGGGTCAGGAATTTCAACTGATGCACGATAATGCACCGTCCCATACGGCGCGTGGGTTTTGGATTGCCCTGCACAGTCGCCCGACTTAAATCCTATCGAAAATGCCTGGGACATGTTACAGCGAAGGGCTGTGAGGGATTTCCCAACCAATTTGACAACGGAAAAGCAACTTTTCCAACATTTGGAAAGGACATGGGAACGCATACCCAAGCAAGACCTTGACAACCTAATTTTAAGTATGGGTAATCGTTGCTGATGTGTTGTTTATGTCAGAAGATGCAAAACTGATTATTAAAAATTAGATTGAATAAGGTTTTTAAATTTTAATTTCATTTCTTAATTGTATAAGAAAACACAGTTTTTGTTAACTTAAGTAATTTTGTATGGGTTCATTAATTTAACAATTTTATTATTAAAAAAGACTAATTCTCATAGTGTCTTTATTTTTTATTATAGGTCACGAAATTATCTTTTATTATTCCATTGACTACCTAAGCTAATTTTGCATAGTTTTTTTGATAATCGATGAAATTGTAAATATCCCTAGATTGTGTTGATGTGTGTAGTTCAATGTGGTCGAAGCGAAAATATGTTTATTTGTTTTTCTTTTACGCTACTACGAAGCAAGTTTTCATGCAATTTTTTTTACAGAGAGATGGTTGTCAGGTTGTAAAGTGACATAAGAAACTTTTAGTCCGAAAATAATTATGATTACTGAGAGAGAGGAAGAATGTTTTGACAATATTTTAGTCTGAATCGTCTTATGATACTGTCTGTATGATACTGTGTGATAGAGACTGGGAACAACATGGTAAAATAAAGTTTAAAGGAGATTTGGAACAATTTAAGGTCGGCCATAAAACGATATCCACGCGTACAGAGCCCTGCTGGCCTAACATGAGCAACGTGACAAAATTTTGTCGACGCATTTTCTCGTGTTAAAACGAGATATGTCTATTTGTCGAGGAGTCCTAACATGGCAGTACACGGAACTCTTTTCGATCTGTCATTTTATGAAATTTTATCGTCTGTCAAACTTTTGTCGACAAACTCTAACATGCGCGCCCTTATTTCTCGAAATTTGAAACTTCTACTCGACATGTTTCTCTTCGATGAATTTGAGCGACGAGATAAACGAGAAACGCGAAAACAAAAAGGCAGTCCTGTATTACGACTATATAAATATACAATTATGATCAAATGGCCATTACGTCCCCACTGCAGGGGCACGGGGCCAAGCCCGGATGGATGGAGGTTGTGGGGCTAGTGGCCAACCCCAGTGTCAGAAATTTTCTAGCCGCCTATAAGGCCTCTGACATGACATGGCTTAACGACTGCTAGCGATAGCAGCCGGCACCAACGACTTAACGTGCCTTGCGAAGCACGGAAACGGTCGAGATAAATGCCACTAACAGTCAGACTCATCCGGGTTACGACCGTGTTTGTAGTCAGTTAACCTGCGTGATCTACGCGACTATGCCAGCCGCACTGAGGCACGACCGCTTCACTGGGCCACATGGGTAGGTGGTTTGATTTTTATGGAAATAGATGAAACTGAACAATAATATGGGTTCTTCTGAAATAAGTAGGTATTTAATTTGTTATTTAAATATTATTTCTACTCATGAAAGTAACTAACTGTCCCCGAAATGTATAAAATCCCAATTTTTTTACCGCTACATTGGACAGTCGCTTTATTTGTGGCAAAAAATATAAGATTTCTTAAAAGAAAACATTGATCAAAATTTAAGCGCACGCGAAGAAATCAAAGAACTCAAAGAAGTCAGTGACCAAAGAGAATATAATCACTATTTTAACAACGAAATTATTGAAAAGCTCAGAATAAAAAGTTTTTATTGCTGAGATCTAACAAAACTCACGAAGAAAACAAAAAGTCTGTGACAAAAGAGAATATAATCACTATTTTTTTCATAAAATTATTGAAAAGCTCAGACTAAAAACTTTTTATCGCTGAAATCTAACGAATTTTATATGACAAACCGGTTATTTTTCTTAAAATGGCAACATCAACTTCTCGCTGTTACTTGTCGTTACAAAGCGAAGTCATGCCGAGAAATCTTCTCTTCCGTGGTACGCATGTTAAGAAAAACGACAAAATAATCGGGATCGACAAATTTTATCATACACGACATGAGATAAGTCGTGTTGCGCATGTTAGGCCAGCTGGGCAATAGATAGACGTATAAAGTTTTTGCGCCTAGGGTAAAATATTTACATCTTCTCTTTGCACCAATCTGTATTTCGGGTCTGATTAAAATCGTAAGTAATTTAGCTATAACAAGTTTTAAAGGTTTCTCTCCAAAACTTTCATTTTTCTTTAATAGCAGCAAGCTATGAATGTCCACAAATGTTATCTCAAGTAATATTCGATAGTCATCTGACAATGGCGTGCGTTTTCCTCAGCGACCACAGTTGGCAGACTCCCTTTACGATTCTCGTCGGATTCCCTGGACCTATTAACATTAAGCGAAAACGCAACCCAATAGGTGGAAAACGTAACATGTAGAGCAATAAATAAATAAATCATTCGTAACAATAAGATACATATTCAATATGATGAAATTTACTTACGCATCACAGTGCTTGGATTTTTATGGCGAGTTTCAATGCGACACGTACTTTGACCAGGTAAACATATTTTCGCCTTAATAATAACTTTGTAAATAAAATAGTAACATCTAAACGCCATAAACATATGGCACATCCTGGGCGCCATACTTTCAGTGCGAGCTAGGTACCTAACTCTCAACTTTACGGGTAAGTATAAACTATAATATACCTTAACCTATAATTTTGAGAACTTTTACACCCCACTCAAACCAGCTAATTTAACTACAGTTTTGTGAATTCATGGCTATAATAAGTTCTGTGTCGTAAAATTTATCAGGTAAGGATATAAAATAACAATTTATTCCTTTTTCATCCAAACAATAAAGAAGGTTTTCAAAAAATAACCAAAAATCCCTCAATTATTAACATGAATTTATTTATTGGTGTAAACAATTAATGAATAAAATGCCATAACACGTAAAACCTGATATTTTTAATTTTATTTCTATTTATTTATTATGTTGTTATGGTAACATGCATTATATCATAATTAACTTTTTTTTCTATACTATTCTATTTCATTGCCATTTAGTCATGGTGTGGGGTGCAAAACTTAATTAAACAGCGCTACTCTTAACGTTACGGGTATAAACCATTTTAAACCATTTAATTTATAGGGGTTTATGGGGTCATAATTAAGTTCAGTGTCGTAAAATATATCAGGTAAGGATATAACATAACTTTTTATGCTTTTTTCATCCAAACAATAAAGGTTTTTCAGAAATAACCAAACATAATTGGATTGGCGTCAATTAACTTGAATTTATTTTAGCGCAAACATCTAATGAGAAAAATAACAAAATAGCATATTTTTTTATAACTTTTATTAGGTTCATTTCGCTTACATATTTACATTTTAACAATTAGTAGGAATATTTAATTAAGTCGATTTATTTAACAATTATAATAGATCACTCTCATTTCTTAGCAGGCAAATGGGCACCAACAGGCCTAAAGCCATTTTCATCAGCCGTGTAGTCCACCCTGTATTTAACACCATCCTGGCCCACGTACTCAAAGTACCCAAAGGCGCGAGTTCCAGAGCTCCCTTCAATCTTTCCCGTCTCTTCCGCATTTATTCCATTTTCAGTTTGATACAAATAATGGTAGGTGTTGCCATCAAAATCTTGATCTTGTCGTAGAATTCTGGCGTACTGCTCATTGGTGTACTGTTTCTGGGTGTACTGGGCCGCAGGAGGCCGGGCCGTCACCACAACGGTTGAAGCTGAGGATGCGAACGGACTGTGATCGATGCTGCAAAAAATAAACGTGATTTCACAACATTATTTTTCAGTCACCAAATGTAATTACATCACCAGAAGACTAGTTCGTCTGAATATTTTAATCATTTTATTGCTAAAGGTAAGGTTACAAATTTTTACTTATTAGAAAGGATTTGTAATTTATTATTTCAAAAAAAGAAGCGGCAGCATTGATGAAGTGTGTTGACAAATATTTTGACTCGTTATTTATTGTAACTTTATCAGTTTATGTAAAGGCGAGTACACGTGCGAAACTATTTTGGTCAAGAATGAAAAAATAAAAAAACACAGGAGCAAGGAAAACATTTTGCGTTTTAGTTCTTAAATCCTGGATTCAGCACACGATAGCTACCATTGTTATGAATGAACAATATCACTAACAACAGCTATTGTAGTCAAGATACTAAGGGAATATGTCACGTTACGTTTACATGCCATGGAGCATAAAAGGTACTGCTCTCCCCCATATCATATGAGAATCCCATCCATATCTTATTTTTCTTTTTATCTTCAATATACCGGGTGATTGGTAATTCGACGTGATCCTTCAAAGCGGTTATACTAGAGGTCATTTGCAACAAATTAAGTCCAGTTAACCAGGGGTCAAAACTATATGGTTACTGAGATATTACTATTTTTAGATTTTTTTGAAATTTTCTACCTTATTACAAAAAACAATTAATTATGAAAAAACCATTAAACTGTTTACATTAAATTGATACTTTTTTAAAAGCTGAGAAATGAGCGCTCACTTTGAAAAAAAATCCTTGCCCAAAACTCACACAGTCTCAAAAATAAATTTAACGAATACTGTGACTTTTCTGTCCGCACGAACTAACCATGTGGTTGGAAAGTGTTCGAATTAGTGTCTATGAACTGTCGCGAAGATTGCTAGAAATTATCGAATCATGTTAAGCTCACGAATAACGAACGACACGAGTAAAAGAGAGGGCGGCACCGTACAGGATATGTATGGAAATATGTATCGTGTTACTTGTTTGGTTTATTGGATTTTTTTTCGATCCTGTACAAAAGTTGGTAACATTAGTACCTTTTTAGAAAGCTTATGAAACAAGGAACTTATGTCATTAATTTGTACGCCAAGTTCACTACATTTTTTTCTAGTAATACTCAATTACTTACGGAAAATTTATACAAAATAATATTTTTATGTAACTTAAGACCGTTTATTTTTGAGACTATGTGAGTTTTGGGCAATGATTTTTTTCAAAGTGAGCGCTCATTTCTCAGCTTTTAAAAAAGTATCAATTTAATTTAAACAGTGTAATAGTTTTTTCATAATTAATTGTTATTGGTAACAAGGTAGAAAATTTCTAAAAAATCTAAAAACAGTTACGTATATATCTCAGTAACCATACAGTTTTGACCCCTGGTTAACTGGACTTAATTTGTTGCAAATGACCTCTAGTATAACCTCTTTGTAGGATCACGTCGAATTACCAATCACCCTGTATACTAACAGTAGATTATATGAAGCAGTGTTACTAGCAATGTACGAGTATGAATTAAGTCGTATGATATAAATGCTCATTATTCAAAGAGTCACCAAAAAGATTCTTACCCATTATTCGCGGCAAATCCTGTGAAGCGGTTCACAAACTGCTGAGTAGGAGTATATGCTGATGAGAACTGAGTCTGCGGTTGGTACTGTTGCTGGTATGCCGAGTAGATAGAGTCGTATTTGCCGTTCGAGCCGAAATATCTTCCGTCCCCGGTTGCGTGGTACTGGCCGTCGTTTGTGTGGCGGTACCTGGGGCACACATTAAGTTACTAGAATATACTAGATTATGTTTCTTTCTGGCTTAAGAACAAAACATAACAATAAGTTTGCAATCTAGAAAAAACGTCGTGAAAAACTTTTACAAAGTAGATATGTATAAGAAACCTCATCAAGATAAAAATATCACTGTAGGTAATGAAGTTTATCACAGAACTGACAGAATCGCTACAATGATCATACAAAGTTAGATATACAATATTTACCGGAAAAAAAGCTATAAAAGTCCTCATCTCAAAATTTTTCATAGTAAAGAATGCTACCAGATCAGTCTGGAGATAATTTAACGGCGTTGCATCGTAACATAGATGTATACATTTAATGAGAAGACTTACTTTCCATCGTCACCGTACCGCTCCGGGTGGTACTGTCCATCATCTTCAGGCGCACCGAAGGTGACAGCAGCAAGCGCCAGGACGGTCAACTGCGGCAATTTTATTATGAAACATTTGATCTGATACCTACAGTCATTTAGTGAGAATTTGTGAAAAAATACCGGCTGGACATAATTAAAAAAATAATTCTAAATGTTTTTTTTTATTTAAGTACCTAGATGATATACAATTGTACAGATTCTTTTAAATCATATTTTTTTTACCTAGCACAAATGGCAAATGCTAGTAGGATTTTTCCGGCTCGGGGCCCCTAATAAATCATTTTTATATTTTGGTGATAGAAGTAACGTATGCTTGTATTCGAAAAATTGAATCGAAAAGTCAAAATTAGAAACCATGATTCCGTAAGTGACGCATTAAATCTGCTCAAACAAGCTGAGACAAAGAAGTATTCTACATAAAAGTTTCCGTTATCTGCCTTTGTCCTATCTATAAATCAAATGTAACTATCTACTTTACTTCTTCATTGAAAGGATAATTTTGAAAGTGAAATAAACTATCTGACTTTCACATTCATATTAGTTATAGCCCTCCCCTGGTACATAGTGACCGCGAAATGTCCGCTTTTTGATTCTCTATTCAATGTCCCTCAGTACAATTATTTAATCTAATCACCAATAGAACCATCTAAATATGCCCTAGGAATACTTATAGTTCAGAAACCTCCTTTTATTTTTTCCACTCTATAATTTATATATACAAATTTAAAAAAAACTACTCACCGCGAGCGACTTCATTGTTATTTTAGCGTTTCTAAAGCATATAATCGAATGATATACTTATCCACCTAACGCATCTTTTTATACGACTACAAAATGGGAAAGAGGACACATTTGGTCAATAAATACTTTGTATTTTCAAATGTTATTTGTTAGGATGGCATTGAAGACAGCATATTTGGAGCGATCAGTGATATATTGCACTAGACACTAATGAGTCTAGATTTAAATAAAATCAGATCACTTGATCAAGATTCTCCAAAGTCCTTCCGTTAAAGGCTCATTTATATCTGAAATGTGTTGGCTGTCAAACTAATACGCATTTTATGCAATGAATTGAATTTAAAACCAAATAAAGTTAAAAGATAATTTAAATTTACGTAATAATTGTTTATAGTATATTTTTTCTTTCTTAAATTGATTATTTAAGTTAGTCATCGCCATCATCATCATCACCATCTTCTATTAGTCCACTGCTGCACAAAAGCCTCCGCTAAGCCACGTCAGAAGTACTATTTTCAGCCATGCGAATCAAGCTGTTGCCAGAAATCTTGCGTAAATCATCTGACTACCTAGCCGATCAGCAGTTACCCTGACACTATGAAATAGTGGTGAGAAACAAAATATGCCTTGGTAGGTTGTGAAATAAAATTCATATAAATAATAATTGCAGTTTATTTGTTCGTAATATAACTTACCAAAACCCCATTAAAATTAAAAAAAAATACAAGTAAGTAAAATTATATAGTCCGGCTTCTTAGCTTCAAATCCGGTCCCATCCAGCAGAAATCAAGGTAACATTCTATTCATAATTTCTCGATACAGTGGATGAGATTCTGATAGATCCACCCGCATAGTTACAGTTCATTTTCAAGATAACAAAAACACTAAACAATAAATGAAGTCAGTGAAATATATGTCACACATAAAAATGGTACTCCTAGTTATAATGCCAGACACAAAACTGGTTCTCCTAGTCATCATCATAAATTCATTCACTTTGAACGACTTTCCTTCAGGAACTTAAAATCAGTTTTAGTTAAGTCTCTCTCATGCAAAATAATATATAACTAGGTGTTAATTAAAGTTTATTGAGTAGAAGCTACGGGTCAGTATCGAATGGTAACTTTGCAACTCGTATAAATATCCACTCGTTTAACTTGGAGCGTCAGCATTACTCTTAAATCTATTTCCGGATTTAAAACAAACAGACAGAACAAAGGAAGCTAAAGTATTTTTTGACCGATTTCTATAAAATATATAAGTAACTGAATCTATCTATTTATCTACTGAAAGGTAACTTAATAAATATAACGATCATAATTAAACGAATAAATGCTCCACGGAAATATACCGACAATACTGGGCAGTACCTAGTCACTACCCTCTCTACGTTTTTCCCCCAGTTATCATGAACTTATTTAACGTTGTTAATGTTATCAGAGACTTCATCCAAAATTCTAACAAAAACTTCATATTCCACATTCACTTTATTTGTTAATGCATTATCAACCCTGCTGAGCAGTTTTGTTCCTTTGAAGCTGTAGTACGATCCTGTGTTTTCGCCTTCTTTTATAGAAAGACGTGGCGGAAATCTGTGAAAAAAATCATCCAGATTATTTCCTATAAGTACAATATTTATATGTGTTACTAAATAATTGATATTATAATTATAGATTTCGATTTGTTTATTTCACATCACAAATTCATAAAATTTTATCTTTAATTTTGAAACTTTGCGTGTGAAATCGTTTTTTACGAATTGAGTATTAGATTTCTTGGAGAAAATAGTTCAGTTTTTTAAAAAGAAGCTATATTTAATTTCAATAATTCAGGTATTTTAGAAAGATTCTATACAGATAGATAGAGCAAAAAATTCTCAAGTCAATATACGTACTGGGTTACAAATTCAGAGGTGTTGTGTTTATCTGGTGGCGTCAAATAGTGACATTTCACTGCAACTTCTTTGTCAGCGTGCACTTTACTGAAATGTTTCGTACTGCCTTCCAGTGCCAAAACATCCGCAGACACATATTCGTCGGCCAAAGCCTTGATCAATTTATGGATGTAGGGATATCTGCTGGCGTATGTTTTTCGACCTATATACTCGATTTTGTTTGGTTTGTAAGGTTTCGCTGGGCCTCCAGGGCCTCCAGGGCCTCCAGGGCCCCTAGGGCCTCCAGGGCCGTTTGGCCCACCTGGTCCATCGCCACCCTTGCCTCCAAATCCACCGGTACCTCCATATCCACCCTCCCCTCCAAATCCCCCATTCCCACCAAACCCTCCAAATTCCCCATTTCCACCAAACCCTCCCTCCGGCCCCACCTGGTGTATGTATCGGTAATCTCCATCGTCATCAGGGTACAATCCTTGTTTGTAAACATAGGTGTATTTCCCTTCGTCACCCGGAATATACTTTCCTTCGCTCAGAGGTCTATAATACTTTCCATCATCGAAGGTTTTGTACTTCTCGGGATAGTACTTTCCATCATCGTATGGCAGGCATTGAGCAACGCCCCACATGAATAACGTCAGCTGAAAATTTACATAAAAGAACTTTACAGTACAGGTTTAACTTTTATAAAACAAAAATAGAAATATTATTTTGTACTGTTCAAATGTTTAGCAAAGCCACATTTAGTAAGTATATTTTTTGGAAAACGCAGTATGTGTCATATTTGTAGTATCTAACGTAGTTTCTATCGACAGATCGTCGACAATAAGTCTTTTTTGTTGTACGATAAAATATTTGCACCATGTACAAGATTAAAATAGACGAAATTTTGGGAAGCAAAGAAAAAATCAAATAAAAAAAATAAAAAAAAATCAAATACGTTTATACTCAGCATTTCAAATTCTTATGGTAAAAATAAATAAATAACAATTTATTCAACATAATAAATATCCTACTTGAAGCATATTAACAAAACACTAAATTTAAAGGACAACAATTTTTCTGTTTTAGTGGTCGAGCCATCTAGGTGCATAAAAATGCGAAACCCTTTCCACTTTCCACTTTGACAATGTTAGTTCACTCCATCTTCCAAATAAATAAGGTGTTTGGCACACAAGTCGTAACAAAATAGGTTAACATCGCATTAACTGGAGAATTTCCGAATCATGCACAACTTCTTCTTGTATACTAGGTATATAAAATTACTAGCCTAACAAAACTGACCAAAAGATCCACGTTTATATAAAAACTTAAAAAAACTTTGCTGATATACATACGAGTATATCAGCAAAGTTTTTTTGATGTTCACTAAGAATGTTCTTAACGATTTATAATGTAAGAGATAAATTCACAGTTGTACTTACAAATTTGTTGTATACTGTCATAATTATTGTGATTTTTAAATATTCTTTTTTCAAAGCAGAGACCAATCAGGATGTTTACTGCACCGTTTGAACTTTATATCTGGAATTAGAATAGTTGAGGCAAAATAGGTTATAAGATTAAAAGGCAAACGAGAACCACTAAAGTCATCACAATGCATCCTCATTCCGACATCGTTAACATTTAAATTACATAATAAATTTTGTCTAAATCATACATACTGCAAATTTTGGACTCCTTTAAATCAAGGTGTGACGAGGTCAAACTGCTGAATTTGCATAGCTTCAAAACATAAAGTTTCATTAGGCCTTGGAAACTGATATTTAAAAGTCACTCTGGCACTTCACAAAACTTACCTGATTTCATCGAAAACTGCACAATATATCAGACGAGCCACTTACAGATGCGATCCTCGATATGGAATGCGCCAGAAGACCTACGTCCAACGTATACCTCGTTTTGCATAAAAAGACACAAAACACATTAAACTCAACTGCATTCTTATAATCTAAATTTATTTGCATCTAAATGGAATGCAGCATTCGTGAAAATGCATTCTCGGTCATATATTAGTCCGGCGTATGCAGAAAAACATACCTGAGTTTAAAAAACAACATAAGCCAATGTACAATGTATTATGTAAAGTAGTTGGAAAATCCATGTGCAGCCTGGCCCATAGTTGTATTATTTATATTTAAAATCATCAACAGAATTGCCATTGACGTATTGAACGTACATAATACTTTTATTCCTTATATTTCAAACGATTACAAATTATTAAATCGTGTCAAAATTAAAGCATTATAATATATTTTTAACAGCTAGGTGTATCTCAAATATATTAATATGTTAGCTGGGTCAGATTTTTATGAAACTATTATATCTTTGATATCCGTAAAACTAACTGATAGTAACTGAATTTGCCTGATTTTTGGTAAACCACATTTATGTGACAGCTTTTGCAGTTTTGCTCACGATCATTTGTTTGTAGTTATACGAGTAGTAGTAACTCTTAAAGATTTTTTTATGGCCAGTCACTCCGTCTATATATACACGGTGATTTTTTAATGACGTATAATAAAAAGTCAATAAATATATCCAGACTTTTTTTCGGCTCAAATGTGTCAACTTTGTCCTTTTTTTATCCACTATTGGTGCTTACCAATAGGTATCATCTCACCTGATGGTAAGTGATCATGATGTTGAAAGATGGAAGCGGGCTTACTAAGATCCCCCACGCAATGGCGAAATGGCTATCTTATCTCCATACCGGAGCACATCAACGCTATTAACATTGAAGTTTGGCGGCAAGACTTGCAGCGTTCTACCACTTTTTAAATAAATATCAAAAAAAGCTCTTGATACAAATCGATCATCGGATTGGCAATTTTTATATGGAATGTCAAAATATTTTTGTCGTTTATTTAAAAAGCTTGGTTATGTTCATATCCGCCAGTAAAAAAACATTTTGTACATTCGTTGCTGATAGTTTTTCGGTCTATTTTCACCTTTTGCCGTAGTACGTGACACACTGTAAAGTGCAGATTCCTTAATTAAATCGCATATATTTTGACGCTTTGTTTCGTAAAAACAATGGGTAAGAGTATCCAAATGAAGCATTATGAACTATGTCGATATAAGTTACCCTTGTAGTTTTATTTATCCCAAGAGCGCTTGTTTAAATTCACTTGGAGAAAAAAGATATGCCAAGCTAGTTTCTAGTACATTCCTAGAAAAAAGATTTAATTATTATGAAAATCAGTTGATCTTTCAACAAACTTATCTTTTCAAGTGAATTAAGGCATGTTGTCTTAGGATGATTTAAACTACTCCATGAGGGCAACAAAACCAACATAGTTCATATTTCTACATTGCATTGGGTACGGTGCCCATACAAAAATAGCCATTCTCCTTTATATCTCATTATTACCCGAAAAACATAGCCAACCCCAAACCGCTACTTATTTTATAAAAGTATTTACAGTAAATTACGGGGAAAATAAAGGGGAACTCTATTGTAAGTAACCTTCTTCACATAGCCCTAGCTAAGGATTATTACGAAGATTCTTTAATAAATTAGACTTTATATATTTATTATAGAAACTATAAAAATTTCCTAAATCGCCACAATAGTATCTTATCCAAAAGGTTTTATTTTTCTTATTCAAAATTTACTGTATTGTATGATTCCATGACCTTTCTAGTCACTGAGCTACTTACCTCTGACCGATGAACTTATAATACAAATTAAAAAGTTCTTTGCCTCAGACTTTTTTAGGGTTGTGTACCCCAAAAGAAAAAAAGGGTAGGATTACTCGTCTGTCTATTTGTCCCTCTGTCACGGTCAATTGCTCCCAATGTACTTGATCGATTTAGTTGAAACTTACTACATGTATAGATTTCTGGGAGACAGATCAAAAAAAAGTTTTATGTAGGGTGCAAGTCTGTGTTGTTCTGTATCGAAGTCTATTGTTTATTGTTTAAGGAAAAGTGTGAAATTGTTTAAAGTCTATTGTTTAAGGGAAGTGTGATTTTGCATTTATTAATTTTATTGGAGTCTCAATAAAACTCAATCTGAGTAAATCTTATAATTTAATTAGGTAGATTCTTTCAATAAGACTAGATTCACTTGGGCAAGTGAGCGCCAGTGGGTTGGAAGCCGTTCTCATCAGCGATGTAGTCTACCCTGTAGGTAATGCCATCGGGGCCGACGTACTCGTAGAATCCCTTAGCCCTAATGCCTTCGTTTTCATTGTCGATCTGCTCGACCTTTCCGGCTTCTTCGGCGAGGATCTTGTTCTCGGTCTCGTAAAGGTAGTGGTATCCGTCGGGGAGGACATCGCCTTCTTGGCGGATGATGCCATATTTGTAGTCGTAGCCAGAGCCGCTAGGGACAACCGACACAGAGCCGACACGGCCAGAGTAGGCTGAAGCGGAGGCACTGCTTGAGCCGACGCCGACGCCGACGATAGCTGGGACGACGCCCACAGCTTTAGCACCAACTCCGGACACTCCAGAGCCGACAAGGCCGGAGTACTTGACGCCTACACCAGCACCGGACTGGCCGCTGTAGAAACCACCAGCTGAGCCGCGGTCGCCGCTGAAACAAGACAATACAAGTCAATAAAAGCGTTATATGGGCATAATATCTGTGTAAGATTTGATAGGAGTGAAATAAGTCCGTTCAAAAATATCACCGAGTAAATTATTAAATCTTATGATTTTATAGTCTCTATTGTAAATACAATAAAAGTAAAACGAATTGTCAGATTGACCATTTTTGTATGGAGGGCCCAAAAAATCGTACTCGTTTATTTAAAAAAAAAAATAACTTGGATATGTTCATATCACATGATTAAACAATTACCTTGTAATTATATTTATCATTTAGATAATTTTACGTGACTTTACGCAGACTTTCTTTCAGCATTTCTTCAGTTTAGAAGCTAAGTATTACTATCGTATGTTTTCCTGTTATAACTTGCATATCTTTACTGCACGCCGCGTTATTTGCCAAGTTTTTTTTTTATGTGCGTGAGCTTTTTGCTTATATCAAAATGATCTCCTTCTTCTTATCAAGTGGCATAATTTGACCGTGCTTTCAACCCCGCCGTCTATCATAAGCGATAGACGGTGGTTGCCTGGAGGTGTTGCACTTAGCCTTACTCGCGTGGGATGCGACCTTTGAACACAACTAGTAATCAGATGTTCAAGTTCCCTCACGATGTTTCCCTTCACAATTAAAGCAATCGGTATGAAAATGTTCGTAAATTACGAAAAACATTGATACAGTAGACAGAATTTGTACTCGAGACCTCTGGTTAGGAATCACCTTCGTGTATACTCCTCGACGCCTTTTCAGCGTGAACTTAGTCATAGGTTAAACACCTACCTGTAGGTACGGTCGCCTTCGTGACGGTACTTGAGGGCAGGCTCGCTGGAGCCAGTGTAGAAGCCACCGGCACCGCCGCGGTCTCCGCGGTCGCCGCTGGAGAAATAAACAATTGATGAATTGTAAAATCGTCCAGAGTCGAAATACTTTTGTATGAAAATTTTGCAGCAGATTTTGTTTAAAAGTTCTTGAATTTGAATAGTGGTTTTAATTTATATTATTATTTTCTAAGTACTCTTAGAAATTACTGTATCGTTTATTGATTTTCTTTTTGTATATTGTCGAAAGTTGATATATAAATCTATAATAATGAATATAGGTAACTAAAATATCCACTCTTTAAAGTCACGAATTTCTTGAAGACGTTTTTTATATTTTTTATTTAATTTATTTACTACATACTATGCTAACTTCTACAATTATCTATAATTCATGATTAAATTTAATTCTCATTTACACCTATTATCTCATACATACATAAGCAACCCCATCACACAACAGCCGTACAGCTGCTAGCTGGTGGCAGAGTTTCACGTCTTTAAGACATAGATACTCACTTGTAAGCCCCAGAGTTGTCAGGGACGTATCGACCAGACTGGTCGGCGCTGGGGTCGTACCGGCCGGAGTTGTCGTAGCGGCCCGTGTCGACGGCCACATTGTAGCGCGGCCTGATGACGGCACTGGCGACGGCGCGGTTCACGCCGAATGGTCTGGCGGGAAAAAAGTTTGATTTACTAAAGTTACTGTTTTAAAGTAAATTGAATCTTGGAAGTATTGTGGTAAGGTTAAGAATTAAATATAAATTGTGTGTTTTATTACACATGGTGTACATTAAAAACAATATTTAAAAATCTGTAACAAACAATCATTTAAAATATGTTAAGGATATAATTATGGAAGTGCTACCTAGTTACTTAGAAAGGTATTTAAACCTAACATAGATAACAAAGAACGAAGATAAGTGAGAAACCTTGTATTATTTTTAATTATTGAAATCAAATTTATTTTCAACATTGTATTTTAGAAATTATGGGATTGCCTGTTGCCGAAGGAAAACACTTTCATACCAAAACCTCTGTTATTTGTTTGTTCCTACTAGATTAATTGAATTGTTAAAAAGTTTTAGTTGTTATTTTTATTTTTAAATTACACATAGTTCAAGAATCATGATGTTTTTTCTACCCAGATTATCCTACAGCGTGTTATGAATATATGACAGCACTCGGTAGAAATGTATAATGATCTTTCGTAAATTGAAGAATGGGTTCTTCAATTCACGAAACTTTTAGGGTCGCGATATAAGTTCTATATTTATGCGAGTTAGACGTCCATTGTCCTACCAGGTGTTATACCACCACTCATTTTCCAGCTTTTCCAGAGAACTTAGATTTTTCTGGGGTAATTTATCATATGTACGTCAACTGATTAAAAAATCTCCACGAATTATTTAGTTTCAGGACTATCTGGATTAAGACTAAAATAAAATAGTGAAAGACTGACAACTTACTGAACATTTATTGCTGGCACCGCAGCAGCCAGGCCAACGGCCACACACGCACATAAAACCTACAAAAAAGTAAAGGTTCCAGTTAATTATTAATTACGCCGGCGATAATTTAATTATCTAATAAAGACAAAAAAAATGTATTTTAAAAACTGAATCATTTCTGTCCCAGTAACATTGAAAAAGGTTAAAAAATATTTAAAAATGGTTAACTTTCTATGGAAAACTGTCAACTCACCAAGAGAGTCCGCATATTGGTTCCTATCAACGGCTCTAACCTAGTTGAATGTGCTATTTCGCAACATCACCGCCTATTTATACCTTTTCTATAATTTTGAATTTAATACACGTCCAGTTCTTCTCATTTACCATGTATCTTTTGACGTTTATTCATTGATCGGCTTGCCAGTGTTTCTCAATCTTTATTGTCCCGCAAACGGTGATTAATCTTATAAAACCATTTGTCACCCAAAAGACCATGACTTAGAATTTTTATGCAAGTTTTTGTGTATTTAATCAATTATATACAAGAGCCCAATCAATCACATTTAAGTGTCTTTGAACTTTACTTACTTTTTGCATTTTTTTTTGTTTTAATAGGTTCAGAAGTCAATGTATCTTTCGATCAATGAATACAAACTATGTATAGATATATCATTTTTATATATTTTTACACTAGTGATACATATTGCCACACACTAACACATATATCTAAGTTTTCGAGATACTTATTGAGTAACAGCCAACATCATAGCTTCAACCAAATACTACAGAAAAATATTTAAAAAAATAACCACATGAGTACCAACTTTACATACCGACCTGAAACTTCAAAACAGCTATTTCTCCATGAGCAAAGTATAGAATAGAATAGAAAACATTTATTTGGAATATAAACAAATACACAACTATATGTGTGGACAATGACAATTAAATCAATCCCTGGAGTGAAAACATAAATTAACTTCACCTCAGCGGGTAGAGGAGGTTTTATTTTATTATATTATATTATCCACAATTGGTAAGCCCTTGGCATTATCTTACGTTTCAACTTAAAGAACGCCTTGCGACCGTAATATGTTTCTTGTAACTACTTCATTAATATTTTAAAATAAACTGACGATTAGAACATCATTAGAATAGTTTGAGAAACCGTATTAAACAACTAATTAATACATTTTATGGAGCAGCAGATCTTCATCTCTATCGTAAACTGGTCATTATAAGTGTAGGCATCGCCCGCTCTGTCATCAAGGCCAAATCGATAATACAACTCGGCCTATCCTGAGATTTTTATAACACTCTAGGAGAAATAAAAATCAAGGGGTTTTCTAACATCATCATCTTCGATTCATGCAGTTTCTTGGAGCTAACTTTTACTGTGATCAAATAAATCAAAGTGAGAGCGGCACACACTCACCAGAAAAGTTTGCGATTACGACTTATCAGTCGCAGTCGTAGGACCCAGAAATATTGTCTACTCACACAACACCGTATTTTCAGAAATATTTATATTTTCCTCTTGTTACATCAAATAATATCATTGGCTTTTAAAACAAATCCGACCCCAGCGAATTGAACTGTAACTGATATGTACTTTTTTATAACTTACATGTATAGACTTACTCTACTCATGTTAAAGAAAAACAATCAAAAAGCACAGAGCTGGGATTTCAAAATCCAACTACGTAAGATGCCTGCACTTATTGCTAAAATGCAGCAAATGCAAGTTAATTTGCGCATACAGATCGTTCAAGTTAACGGTTTTTGATAGAAAACTCTTAAAATCCTTTGACACAAATACATTTTTAGAGGAATACGGTGATATTTCAGATTCTTGATATAGGTCGATCTCGTTCAAGTTTTTGCCTTGTACAAAAATATTCATTGTTATTCAATGAAGGAATGCTGGTAGCACACTTACATTTCAGCTCAGGGGGACTATTGACTAGTTTTAGCAGAATTTTGTAGCTGATAGTAATTGAAAAGAGATTTTATTTTTTTAATGTTTTTAATATTTTTAATTGCGACTAAGCCTCTTTATGTTTTGTATGTCGAACGTCGACTATAATGGGACTCGTTGCAGTGAATATTTATAGTATGAGATTAATATTTTACATACCACATTTTGTAATTTTTCATATTATACACCTTTGATTTACAAACAGACGAATGAATATCCTTAAAATACTTAATTATATTACGGTGATTATAAAAACGATGACATTCAAACAATGCCTTAACATTTATTCTACATAAAATGTCACAAAATGTTAACTGATTTTAAAGAAATATGTAAAGTTAATGGCAATCTTAAGTAGATAAAATGTGACCGATGACTTCATAAATATCATTATGTCAACAATACCTCAAATGGAAATGGTTACTCAAAATCCGGTTTGATTATAACATATATCTACACAATCATAATAAATCCAAAATGCTGCTTAGTTCTCATTTAACTTTACTGCATAATTATTTTTGAGACTATATGGAATGCAAACTAAACTAAATAAATAAAATTATTATTATTATTAACCATTAGTGTCCCACTGCAGGGCAAAGGCCTCCCCCTCACTTCTTCCATACATCTTTATCCCGGGCCACTTCCATCTAGTCTTCGAGGAACCCATCCAACTTGTCCCGCTACCTCCTTCTTGGTCTGCCGCGACCTCTGTGGCCTTCCGGCGACCAGTTTGTGACAATCTTTGCCTACTTTTCCAGGTGCATGCGGTAGACGTGTCCCGCCCAATCCCACTTGAGGTTTGCAGCTTTCTCTCCGACGTCCTTTATACAAGTTTTGGAGCGCAGTATAGTTTTCCAGATCCTGTCGATCCGTTTCACTCCCAGCATTCTGCGCTCCATGGCTCTTTGGAAAACTTTGAGTTTCGACTTTTGGTCTTTGGTTAATGAACAAGTTTGTGCACCATAGTTTAGAACGGGCAGTATGCACATGTCAATTTCTTTTCCTTGCCTGTTTTCGAAGGATGCTATCTAGCCCAGATATATGTACTCGTTGACATATTGCAATACTTGCCCATCTACCTCTACCCTATGTTTTTTGCTGTTGGTCATTTATTTAGTTTTAGACCTGTTCATCTGAAGTCCAATTTGAAAGCTTGCTGTGCTCAGGTCTTGGCTTGTATAGCTCTCAGTAGTAAAAAAAACACAAAAGTCCAGGAATAGATGGCGTTACGATAGAAGCACTCAAAACCGGAAATCCTGCTCTTCTTCTCTACATCACAAATCTATTTAATACCATCCTTTTTCTCTGGTAAATTTCCCAAAGATATCTGCCAATCCAATATCATTCTTTTGCATAAATAAATTAAAAAATATATTTGGGAAATTTACCAGAGAAAATGGGTAACTAGGTAGCAGTGTACACGTTTCATTTTTTTTTACCTAATACGAAGCTCCTACCACTCTGAACTCGTATACTCGCCATTTCTGGAAGTGTTTGTGGAGTGAGAAGAAACATCGACAAGTCCAAAGAAACTCCCTTCAACACATTTTTGTTCACAAAAGGTCTATACAGCTATGAGGTATATATGCTACGAGTATTACATCTTAATTTTAGATCAAGAAATAGATAAAAAAAAAATAGACTAAATAGAGATAAAAGTAAATTTATAGTAGGTAGTTAGTGGAAAAATGCAAAAAAACGCCTCCGTGATCTAGTGGCTAGTCTGCTTGCATCACATCAGGAGGTCGCGGGTTCGATTCCCGGCGGGGTCTTAATCTGTGAACTTGGTTTTTATGATGGTAGGGCATTTTCGGAGCCCGCCTGGCTATCTACTACTATCTTATCTAAGTCTTGCCGCCAAACATCAATTTTAATAGAATTGATGTGTTCCGGCATGGATATTAAGATAGCCTGTCCCCGTTGCGTTGGGGAATCTTGGTAAGCCCGCTACCATCTTCGGCATCATCATTACTCACCACCAGGTGATATGGTGCCAAGGGCTTATTACCTATTGTGGGTAAGAAACTATAAATTAAATAGCAAAAGAAAAAAATGTTACACACATATTCCAAATAAAGATGTATGGTAATTTTGGTTATGGTAATAACAGCTGTGCAATGCGTGCAAGTACGATCAATCAAACCAAATCATAATCAGTTATAATAGATAATATCATATTTATAGTTTTTTTTTTTAAACAAACCTGTCAAAGTATTTACTTAGACAGGGTTTGCTGATGACTAAGGGATTGACTTATTGTCAAAAACGCAATTTTTAATCCACAGTCGCTTAAGTCTTGGGAACATCTCACCAACACAATAGATAACACAGTTGTTAACACTGATGTTTTATTATGCCTTACATACCGTACTTCATTTTGTATATGTCGTGTACTTCTTCTAGTTTTACGCCTATTTCTTAAAATGGTCACAACGCGCGGTGGAGGTTTTGAACTAACTTCTGGATTTTCCTTTTTGTGTTTAAGAATTTTCACAAGTCCTGCAACCTTAATTCAGACTATTGTGTGAGCCTACTCTAATTTAATAAAGAAGCTATACTATAGTGACAAGTATTTTATAATTAGGTAATTGTAGTTGTAGTCAACCCACAACCTAGAAGCATACCCTTTGACTATTCATATGAGAATCTCTGCTACTTAGCAAATTTTTACCATAGGTTTCTTTGGAAAAATGTTTTAGAATAAAATTCCTCTTACGTACTTACTTATATATACCTTACCTGATTGGCCAACTTCATTTGCGAATTCAAAAACATTCTTCCGTATTTACTATCCAAAACTTTGTTGAAGGAAATTACCCAGTTTCATGAATTAAGTGATTTATTTATGTAGTGACATTCGTGCTACTTGTGACAACATTGAAGTCTGTCACCAAATTTATATAGGGTGTTAAAAAAATAAGTGTGGGAGCCGTTAACTTGGGTTTCTTTCTACGCATCATACTGAACAACTCTCGAAGAAAAATTTTAGACTCTTCATTAAAATCTATCAGATGTTTGGTCAATTGTGTATGGAAAGTATTTTTTTTTTTGCGATTTCAGCAAAGTTGTAGAACGAAAGTTGTTCGCGGCTCCTATATCTATTTTGTAACGGGTCTAGTACCTAGTTGCGAATGACGCTGTGACAATACACCCTGTATAATCATCATCTTTCCTGCTTCGATCATTGCTGAAACAAACATTAAAACTAGCTCATACACACTTTATTTTATTTATACAGGTTGAACTTTTAAACGTACTATGCTAATTTCCACATTAAAGACGAATTAATATGTTATTTTATTGCTCATCTAAAACCTGTCATCCTCGCACGCTCTGTCCTTTTGTGGTTTTATGGCCAACCTACATCCTTCTTATAAACAAAAATTGAAAAGCGACTTCAAAGAATTTGCGGTTCCAAAGGTTTGATGGCTTGCATGGAGTTATATTGTAGTGAAAGCGAGTTGTTTTGAACTCAATTTTCATTTAATTTCGAAAACCTGATTTTTCCTCCAGCTACAACTATTCAGCCGTATAAACATTTTAATGTCGCCTAATACATAGTCGATTACAAGAAGTTGTGGAACTGGAAAAATTCGAGATTAAAGAGCGTCTCTTTGAGTAGGTCACTTTAATAAAGATCTTCGCAATGTAATAAAAACTTAATATACTTTTAATTTGTAAAATCTATCTTTATACATTGGTCTTACAATTGTTTAGCAACTTTTATATATATTTAATAAATTACTTACTTAATTTGCTAACTCAGCGACCCGAAGTGAATCTTCGCCTCCGATATCGAAGTGCGCCACTCTTTCCTCTTTTGCGCTAAATTGGACCAGTCAGGCACTTCCAGCTCATTGGCAACTTCATTTCACCATAGACACTTTAGAAACATATTAAAAAGCATATTAAATTTTTAAACTCACCTTAATTTTGTTTTGAAATGAAATTAAAATCTAAATACATGCAATGTCGTGTCTTTACATGAAATATTTTAGAGTTCCTTATCCAAAGGGTGACAAAAACAAAATGGAACATCCTACACCGGCGGCGGCGTCTGTCCTTTATTTGTGTGTGTATGTGTATTATAATATAAGACAATAATACAGGGTGTTAAAAAAGTGAGATTTTAAGGGGTGACTCAGGATCAATTACAGAATAAAGGAAAAATAAATAAAAAAACCGGCCAAGTGCGAGTCGGACTCGCGCACCGAGGGTTCCGTATAAATTCATAATCACACATGTCTTGAACTCTATATTTTTTATAGTTGAGTTGATTGAATGAAAGGTAATTTGCGGTTTACGATTTATGACGTATTAAAAAAAACTACTTACTTGATCTCGTTCAAACCAATTTTCGGTGGAAGTTTGCATGGTAATGTACATCATATATTTTTTCTAGTTTTATCATTCTCTTATTTTAGAAGTTACAGGGGGGGGGGGGACATTTTACCACTTTGGAAGTGTCTCTCGCGCAAACTATTCGGTTAGAAAAAAATGACATTAGAAACCTTAATATCATTTTGAAGACCTATCCATAGATATAGGTTTGATGAAAAAAAAAATGTTGAGTTTCAGTTCTAAGTATGGGGAACCCCCAAAATTTTTTTTTTCTATTTTTGTATGAAAATCTTAATGCGGTTCACAGTATACATCTACTTACCAAGTTTCAACAGTATAGTTCTTATAGTTTTGGAAAAAAGTGCCTGTGACATACGGACGGACAGACAGACAGACAGACAGACATGACGAATCCATAAGGGTTCCGTTTTTTGCCATTTGGCTACGGAACCCTAAAAACGATTGACAACTTTTTTTTAGTTTTTTTCAATATCTTTCCTGTATTCTATATTTGCTTCTGAGTAGCCCCTTAAAATCTCAAACGCACTTTTTGTAAGACCCTATATAAATACTGAAGTAATTAAACTACCACCGTAAGCACTTGGATACCTACCTAGCCTTAGGAATTACTCTTGTGATCAGATATCAACATAGTACTCGTAAGTATTGATGACTGGTAGATGGTTATATGAAGACCGTACGACTTTTCTTATAATTTGCCTACTTCATTAATAATAATAATATCCGAGACAAATCTCACAAAGAAATTTTCGGACTTTTCATACAAACTTTGTTCGCCAGCTGATCGATTTGTATGAAAAGTCCAAAAAAAATTTTGCGATTTGAACAAAGTTGTAGAACAAAAGTTGTTCAGTTTGATGGATAAAAGCCAACCTTGAAGTAAGTAAGTAAGTAAACATTTATTTGCATGAAAACACACTCAAATCACAAAGAACGATAGTAAAATATAAGCATAAAAGCAAAAATAAATAAAAAAACAACAAAAATAAAAAAACATTGTTAAAAATAAAGAATAATGATAAACATAGAAACAAGAAAACAAAACTAAAATAATTTGAACTTAAAATAAAGACAAAACAACTGATGAGTGTGTTGTTTTTGAAGTCGTAGTGGTGGAGGGATGTTGTTCCAACATTTGATTGCTAGGTAGCGGAAACTACCGGTGAAGGCTGTGGTTTTGTGTGGATGCGCTTCTAACAGAAATCTTGAAAACCTTATCCCATATCTGACATGAAATGGTGAAAATTTGAGTTTGAGGTACAGATATTCAGGTTTTCGAAACTTTATGACATCAAATGGAAGACTAGCAAGATGAAGGTGTCTCCGCGATGTCATGTTCAACATAGACGCGTTATTTATATATGGAGTGGTATGGCGTCTGGGTGGAATATTGTAACAAAAACGACAGCAAGCATTTTGAATACGTTGGACTGCACTACGAGTTTTATGTTTAAGCCGTGGGCCATATATAATATCACCATAATTTAATCTGGACAATAGGAGTGATTCACAAAGTGTAATGCATACATTTTCTTTTAGAAGATGCCGTACTTTGTAAAGAAGTTTTAAACGATAAAAACACGAACGAACTAAGTTTGAAATATGACTTTCAAAACGTAGCTGACTGTCAAAAAGCAATCCTAAATTTCTTGCCTCACCCACACACTCTATGCTTTGTTTGATATTATCACTTTAGGATTGTTATTTAAAATACTGGATATTTGTTTTTTTTTTGAACCAAGAATCAAATGTTTTGATTTATCATTATTTAACCGCAAGCTACTTCTTTGGGACCAAGCGACGATTCTATTCAGGTCCTTATTCATCTTGTCTACAGCAACAGAGATGTAACGAGGCTAGCAGAAATATATAATTGAACGTCATCTGCGTATAAGCGAAATTTACAGTGATGAATCTCCTTTACAATATCAGCTGCATATATTATAAAAAGTAAAGGGCCGAGAATCGATCCCTGTGGAACTCCTCGATTCAAGGGTTGTGAGTGAGATATTACAGATGTGCCATCCTCTTTGGTCAGTTTTACTGCTTGGGAGCGACCACTAAGAAAACTATTGAACCACGCTATCGATTCTCGATCCACGCCATAATACGCTTGCTTAGAAAGTAGCAATGGCACATTTATAGTTTCAAAAGCACGGAAAAAATCTAGTAAAGTAAGAACTGTACCACAACCGGAGTCTTGCTCTCCGAGGATATTGTCAACAATATCGGCTAATTCCGTTAATGTGCCCATACCCCTGCGAAAACCCGACTTAAACACAGGCAATTTATTGTTATCTTCCACGAAGCTGCATAGTTGTGTATACACTGTCTTTTCTAGAACCTTTGATAAAAATGGTAGTATACTGATCGGTCTTAGATCCTTTAGATTAGCTGGATTATCAACCTTCGGGATTGGTGTGACTAACGCTGATTTCCACACCGTAGGTACGACTCCTGTCACGATAGATGAGTTTATTATGTGAGTAATTAGGCTTAAACTTTGAGGCAATAAAAGTAATATCATTTCTCTACCAATACCATCTGAACCAGTAGCATTGGAGGAAATAGACAAAATGTGCTTAGCTATCTCAGTTTCATTAACAGGCTTTAGTTTAAATGAGGTATTTCCATAACGGTGATACTCAAAGTAAGTCATTTCTGATAGGGCACAAGATTCTCACCAGGTATTTCAAGGAAGTGTTTGTTAATAGCATTTGCGTCATTGAAGTGATCTGCAAGTATTATCACACCTTTCTGTTACACCCTGTATAATACACCCAGACACAGAGCAAACAACAGAACAGTTCTTCCAATATTTTCCGTTTGAATACCTATATGTTTAGAGTTTAAAAATGGATCTAGTTGAGAAAACGTTTTATTGTAAATGTTAATATTGTAAATCTACTCAATACTGAATTGTTTCCATAATTGGTCTTGTGGAAGGGTGTGCAGAACAAAGGAGTATGTCTAGTACGCTTTGTCGAAGCATTAAAAGCTATTTTATATATGAAAAATGTGCAATTTACACGTGAGTTTAAGATGTTATGCATGAAGTTCATATCGAGCATTATACGATGATCACAAAGCTTAAGGAGCTTATTATGTTTACTACAGCTGGAGTTATAGTTCATATATTCACTATAAATTCACTAACTTTAAATCGATGCATATTTTAAGCCGTAATAGGCTTTCCGGCGCCGATTACACCTGCCTAGTTTCACAACCTACTCGGCGCTAACTATATGTGGTAATATTTTAGGATGATAGAGTTACATATGTACCTAAGGAATACGAGATTATCAAAAAAAAAATCTACATGGATGTAAGATAAAACCAACATTAGAAATCTTCCGAGGCCCTGGTTTGAACTCGAAAAGTGTATAAGAAAAAAAATACTTTTCAAACAGATGCGCCCGCCATTTATATTTGTAAAAAATATTGCTAAACAAAGAAGGATACGCTGCTTCAATTACTAAAACAAGGTGCTTAGGCTATTCTTTAACCGAGGTACCCTGATTTTCAAATAAACGATTCAAACAAATTGTTTTTAGTTTTTAGTGAAATAAATCTTGTTGGTTTGCTCAATGCTCATCCCTGCCACTTTTTTCCGAAACTATAAGAACTATACTGTTGAAACTTGGTAAGTAGATGTATTCTGTGAACCGCATTATGATTTTCACACAAAAATAGAAAAAAAAACAATAAATTTTGGGGGTTCCCCTTACTTAGAACTGAAACTCAATACGTGTGGGGTATCTATAGATAGGTCTTTAAAAATAATATTGAGGTTTCTAATATCCTTTTTTTCTAACCGAATAGTTTGCGCGAGAGACACTTCCAAAGTGGTAAAATGTGTCCCCCCCCTGTAACTTCTAAAATAAGAGAATGATAAAACTAGAAAAAATATATGATGTACATTACCATGCAAACTTCCACCGAAAATTGGTTTGAACGAGATCTAGTAAGTAGTTTTTTTTAATACGTCATAAATCGTAAACCGCAAATTACCTTTCATTCAATCAACTCAAATATAAAAAATATAGAGTTCAAGACATGTGTGATTATGAATTTATACGGAACCCTCGGTGCGCGAGTCCGACTCGCACTTGGCCGGTTTTTTATTTATTTTTCCTTTATTCTGTAAATGATCCTGAGTCACCCCTTAAAATCTCAAACGCACTTTTTTAACACCCTGTATTATTGTCTTATATTATAATACACATACACACACAAATAAAGGACAGACGCCGCCGCCGGTGTAGGATGTTCCTTTTTGTTTTTGTCACCCTTTGGATAAGGAACTCAAAAATATTTCATGTAAAGACGTCGTGTCGTTGCATGTATTTAGATTTTAATTTCATTTCAAAACAAAATTAAGGTGAGTTAAAAAAATAATTTACTTTTTAGTATGTTCCTAAAGTGCCTATGGTGAAATAAAGTTGCCAATGAGCTGGAAGTGCCTGACTGGTCCAATTTAGCACAAAAGAGGAAAGAGTGGCGCACTTCGATATCGCAGGCGAAGATTCACTTCGGGTCGCTGAGTTAGCGAATTAAGTAAGTAATTTATTAACTATGTATAAAAGTTGCTAAACAATTGTAAGACCAATGTATAAAGATAGATTTTACAAATTAAAAGTATATTAAGTTTTTATTACATTGCTAGTTTTTATTACACTCAAAGAGACGCTCTTTAATCTCGAATTTTTCCAGTTCCACAACTTCTTGTAATCGACTATGTATTAGGCGACATTAAAATGTTTATACGGCTGAATAGTTGTAGCTGGAGGAAAAGAGGTTTTTTTTTATATTTATTCCTAAACCTACAAAAACAGTTTATGTTTTTAAAGTAATGGAATTTCCCTGGGTTAAATAATTAGCAAGTCCAAGATATGGCACAACAGTTATATTTACACTAAATAATAATTTGTACAACATCTATTATTAACATTTAATGCTGTTTTCATGGTCCTTTTTCTCGCCAAATCGATCAGAGCTGATCAAATCTCGTTTTTTCTTCTTGAATGCTATTTTCTCGTCAACGTTTTTAGAAGTTCCTTTTGTAGGCAGTGGGGGTCTCAGCTGGTGGTGGGTTCTTCGCGATGAAGTCAAGGAGCCGCAGGACGTGGTCGGGGGTGGGGGGAGGGGTGGGCAGCACGTCGCTCTGTCAACAAATAAAAAATATACATAAATGGTCTACTGGTAAGACATTGTTTTTTAATTCTATATCATCGAGGATTAACATATTTCAAAGACTTCTGAAAACTTCAAAATCTTGCTCATCGGCAGTTTCTGCGGCAGCTCTCCATTAAAATCATAGTCGTATTCTCTTAATCGCTTACCATCAGGTAATCCTTCTGTGCATTTGCCACCTATCACATTTAAAAAAATCGTTCACCGCTTTGAAAATCCTAGGTAATCTTCGGCAGTTATTTCACTTGTACAGTTATACATTGTCAAAATATCAATAAACTTATATTAATGCTACTTACGCTGGGTTGAAATCCGTTCTCGTCAGCTACGTAGGAAACTTGGACTTGTTGGCCTTCAGGTGATGTAAATTGGTACGAACCCTGAGCCGCCTGTGGAACGAACCAATTTTTATGTTATTTTATTCGTACAAAAAATGACAGCCAACGTTGTGGATTTCAAGATAAATACTTACAATGGACTCAACATCGGTAACCTTCTTTAATGTTCCCGACTCTTGCGCTGAGATTCCATTTGAGGTCTCGTAGCTGAAAATCAAATATTTTATATGACATTTTAAGTCTGACATTAGCTTTGAAACAAACCATAATTATTTTACACACTCAGTTGTAATGAATATGATTTATAAAAAAACCAAAGGTTCCCATGGGATATATGTGGCGGTATGGGTTGTTAACAAATAAGCACAGACAGTGACAAAAAATTTGATGTGCTTATGACCACACAATAAAAGTGTAAACTTTTAAGGACTAGCTTCTGCCCGCGACTTCGTCTGCGCGGACTTCTAAATTGGGTCCAGAGAGAAATAAAATGTAAAGGCAGCGCCATCTAATGACAAAGTAAAAATTTCAGTTTTTAGCCATTCCTCCGGGAACCCTCGAGTTTTCCGGGATGTAATTATCCTACGTGTTAGCCGAATGGTTTGTTTATCTACCTACCAAATTTCATCGAAATCCGTTAAGTAGTTTCGGCGTGAAAGTGGGACAAACAAACAAACATCCATACTTTTGCATTAATAATATTAGGGAGATGAGAATATGAGATAAACAGGCTGTAAATCTAGTCGTGCCTTAAATTTTAATCATTGCTTCTACTTCTGATTCTAATCAACTTTCCCGAAGGAACCTATAGTCAAATCGCAAAACAATTTTTGAACTCTTCATACAAATCGATCAGCCACCAGCCAAATTATCGTAGTATGAAGAGTCCTAATTTTTTTTTGCTATTGGACTATGGGTTTCTTTGGGAAAGTTAATCAGAATCAGGAGTAGAATAAAAAGAACACTGAATAAAATATATGACGCATGACTAGATTTACATCCTGTATTCAATCTGTATTAAGCGCAAATATATTGTTTAGTTTCGTTTACTGAAGCATGACGGTTCAGTTTAGTTTACCTCGTATTGTACGAAGCAAGTCTGCGACTTATATTGAATATACTGTGATTAATTAAGCTATTAATGAATCATGTGATCAACAGGAAACTTACACAAAGTTGTAACCATTAGGCTGTACGTCGCTTTCGGAACGCAAGACCTGAGCAGCCCTTTCATCACCTGACCCCCGGACCTGGGGGGCCGCTGCCGCCACGCTCACGCACAAAGCAAGGACCTGGGAACAACAGAATCGTTACAGTAAACCTTTAAAAACTAGACTAGACTTCGTTCTTAATTTAAAACTTTATTTTTTCGAGTCGCGAGTTCGATCCCCGGTTGGAAACTGAAGGATTTGGTTTTGTGGGTAGTGCAATTGAAGTCCATCTGCAAATACCATTTCTTTTGTCGTCAATCGTCAATGTCACCACCATGAATTTGTTCTGGCGTGGCGATTAGATAAACAGTTGACGTTTATCTTCGCAATATTCTGACTCACTTAACTTTTCGGTATTATCATCAACTTATCAACAATTTACGAGCTGATAATAATTTTGCACCTTTCAATTTTATGAGTGTTTAAAAAACGTTAATAATTTTTTTATGAAATAATAGGAAAAGAATATTAACTCATGAAATAACACTTCGTGTGTTATTTCATGAGTTAATATTCTTTACCTTCGTTAATGTTATATAGGATCCTTCTAAAATACCTGAAAAAATTTAACAGTGGATTCTACTCATGAAACTGAACAACTTTCCCCAAGGAACCTATACTCCATTCGCAAAAAAATTTTTGGACTTTCTATACAAAATTGCCGGATCAGTTGATTGATTTGTATGGGAAGTCCAAAAATTTTTTGCGAATTGAGTATAGGTTTCTTGGAGAAAGTTGTTCAGTTTCATGAGTAGAAGCTGTAGTTAATTTTTTTAGGTATTTCATAAGGACCCTATATATAACGGCTAAATAGAGATATGGCGCCCGCCTGTTCCAACTTGCCAACTGAATAAAAAAACGGCCAAAGTAATACATCCTCTTTTTTTTTTAAATCTAGTTTATTGCTTAGAAAGTCTTTTGAGTAATTAACTCATGTCATTACTGTTAAAATTAAAAAAAAGTTTTACAGTTTATCCATAATTGTACTCGGTACATGGCTCTGCTAAAAGTCGAGGATTTAAATGAAACACCTCACTGTTAAAAACAATAATCAAATTCACTCACTAAGAATTTCATATTGGTGAGATCTGTGTTCCTACAACTGCCAGACGCAACTATCGACCAATGAAAGTGCATCCTTTTATATACCTAAATTTATTTAGAAAATAAGCCGAAAATAGCAACCAATCACAGGGGTGATGACATTTACTTGGACATTTTGACCTTGCGGACATTTGAATAAATATTATTTTATTTATGAACATTAATTTACTTGCATATGAATCAATGCATTATATCGTATGGTTCCACAAAGGATAGAGGTCCATAAGGAGGTTTTCTGGTCCTAAAAATAGGAAAAAATAAATTTAATAATAAAATTTTAGCATTCTATTATTTAAGATCATATGTATTTTAAGTTTTCACTAAAATTGTTTACGTCCCAAGGATCCAAAGGTTACCAGTTTTGTAGTTTTGGCCTAAATTCCACCGTTTTAAAAGAATTTATCTCTTGTTTTTATATGAGCGCAAGAGCGCAACATTTTTTTATTGAAATATATTATAAAACATATATTATAAAACACTATAACACAAATTATACATGAAGATGAAAGTGTTGCGTCATTGCGCTCATGGTAAAAATAAAAGTTATAACAACTGAATAAGCGCTTCCTCGTGAACTCGTGCCGCGGCAACCGAGTACTAACCGATGATAAAGAACATACTTTTACTTGAAAGATAGAACAGAAGCTTATGGATGACACAATTCAATGTTAATATTTACGTTGACAACTTATTTTCAATAGAACTGCTACAATACTAAGTAGTTTTGAATAATTCAATGTTTGTATTAAGTTTTAGAAATTTTGTATAATAGTTAATATTTTCTGCGAAAGTTGTTCGAAAAGAAAAATCAAAGGCGATTGCAAGGCGTATGGCCAATCCTTATGCTATTCAATACTTTATGAGTAAAAATCGGTGTTTTAAAAATGCTTCAAAGTTTGTACTGTTGTAGGAAAAAATAAAACTAAAAGCCGACTACGGAAAAATAAATATTTTTTTGAAATTGGCTCGATAAGTCCTTTCATTTGATACCCAACATTGCACCTTTTAAGAGAACATTTTTTTGGTCATGACTCCGTGTCCTCTAAAGCGCCATATTGAATTTAGTGTGACATCACATAGTCGATAATCAGCGGACGATCAAGACGCTTCTAATGATACCTTATTTGTTGGATTAGATAAAGTAGTTTAGAAGTTATGTGGAAATAGATATACCTATAATCTATGTACATTTTTCCAGAAACTTATATTATATAAGTAGTTTAGAAGTTATGTGGAAATAGATATACATGTATACATAGGTATTAAAATCATAACCCTCCTTTTTGCTTCGCCGTAATCGGGTAAAAACTGATGAGACTGATGGAGATAGATAAAAATATAGCTAAATTGGAGTTGTTGCGATTTAAGTCGGTTGTTTTTAATGTATTCAGCGTGGGCAGTTATAGTCAATATTATGAAATATTTCATAGCAATTTTATTAAACTACTTGAATTAATTCGCATCATATTTATATTTATAGTGGTATAACCATTCATATAATAAAATAGGAACTTGAATTTCCTCAAAGCCGAAAACCCCCCTTATAGACCCCCATCCTTTAGGCACTAAATTATGTGGGGTCACTGAAAAAACTACTTGAACGCATAAGTCAAGGTTGAACAGATTTTAATTTGTTGAATCTACTGACAATAAAATAAAAGGAGAATTATAATAAAAAAAAAAATATAATCATGAGTGAAATATTGATTTTAATGAGGTGGCGATCAAATAAAATTTAAATTACTACAATTAAAAGGCAGCTCAAAGGAATCGGCAAACTGAAAGTTGTGTGGCCGAGATTATGTAGTGGTTACTACTTCATTTAAAAGTTGCTTGTATATTTTCTTCTTCTTATCGTGTGGCACATTAAACCGTGCTATCGCAAGGGATAGACGGCAGTTGCCTGATGTTGCACTTAGCATCACCCGCGGTCACGGGTAGGGCATTTAGATTTACACCTACTGACGTGTGCAACGCAACTATCATACACATCTAGGATCATATGTGCAGGTTTCCTCACAATGCAGGCTTTTATATTTAAAAAAAATGTTTTGGTCACATTTATTAGCTTAGACCAAGTGAAATATTTCGGTCACACAAAAGACATCAACGATCGACCCAATAGTTTCTTCGTAGCATATTTTACGTAGGTAATACCGAAAATTATGAAAACCAGTTTACAAACTTATCATTCATTAAAGTTTCCGTCTAATCTACCATTATTGAGTAAATTTTTTTTTTGTTTTAAATTGAGGACATACATTCAACATACTTACGTCTGTTAATAAAGAATCAGTTAAACCTAAAATCACACTTTAGAAATACTAGTCTCTTGACTACTTTAGAAATACTTTCTTTACAAGAATGTTTTTCATAATGTATTAAACAAATTCTTTAATATAGTACTTTTTATTTGAATATATTAACTTGAGTAGTCAAAAAGTTATTCCAATATTTATTACTGACTTTAAAGTAATATGCTTTCAACAAGTACCAATTCAGTCGGAATCAGAATCTTTGAGCAGGAAGAACAGATAAGCGAACATAAAAAAATCAAAATCCCTACTTCAAAAATGTACCCTGTGTCAATCTAGGGATCAAGATGAATCTAAGGACAACTGTCTCTCCAAAATCCACCAATTTATGTTGTCTACGGGCAACATTAATGCCCAAAAACATTACCCTCCACTAACGTAGTCGGGTAATAAAAATAATGGAATTAATAATAATCTAGACTCATCTAACGTTAAAAACCAGTCACAAAATATGGCTTGAAAACAGCCATCGCCGGGTGTAATCCGAAACTAGTTTTAGGTGTAAATGTCAACGGCTATTATTACCTTCTTCTACTCTGCGGGTCAGCCGGGTCACAGGCTTAATTCGCATTCATCAGTCAAATAACACGTGAAAATAATACTTAATCAGTTTAGCAAAAGAAACCGACTAAAGTCCCGAAGATATCCTGTGTCAATCAGGGGACGATATTTCAATCCAGTGTCCATCAGGTTTTTTAATACGTATAGGTAGAAACAATGAAACGGGTATTACCAAAGTACCTACTTATATAGGGTGTTAAAAAAGGGCGTTTGAGGTTTTAAGGGGTTACTCAGAATCAAGTATAGAATAAAGGAACAATATTTTAAAAATCCGATCTACAATTTTTTAAATATCTCATACAAATTCTTGATTTACTATTCAGATTTAGTATCGGAATCTGAAAAAAGAGTTGTAGATCGGATTTTTAAATATTTTTCCTGTATTCTGAGTAACCCTTTAAAATCTCAAACGCACTTTTTTTAATAACCTGTAATACATAAATCCCAAAAACATTACCGGTCTACTGGGACAGTAGTATAAAAGAAATAAAACCCTATAAGTTTGGGATTAACAACTCGCATTTCATAATTTAGCGATTTGGCTTTGCCAAAGAAACATAGGCACATCATACATACACCTAAAAACGTTCAAACAAATAAATCGGTAAAAACCCACCACAAGGACATACTCGTATATGTTCTTGGTCTCCTACCAGTGGGAGAATTACGGGAGCACGAGGCCGAAGCAAATTAAACAATTAGTTGCCTATGTGTTATTACGTACGTATTTATTTGTATTTGTAGAGCTATTAATATTATATACAGATTTTGGTCCTAATATAGTGTAGTTTGCGCTAAAAAAGATCCTGCCGTTCAAGGAAAATAACATTATGATTAATTCTAATGCTCACTCCATCCAATCACAGTAAATAATATGTTTAATAAATATGTTAGATGTTTACTGTGGAAGCATAATGGCGTGAAAGTAAACCCACATTTAGTGCGGCAGTTCCTAGCAAAAAACTAACTAAACTAACTTAACTTTCTGTCTTTTTGAATGTTTAATAAGTATATTTCTTTTATACAATATTTAATTTATCTTCATTCCATTTATCATAATCTTACTCGTCTCTGTTTTGTCATTGGCAAAATCATAGAAACCACCTTTTAAATAGTGCTACTGCGCCCTCAAACCCTAAGATAGTTTTCTTTCCGCACCTTGCATCTCAGGAAAATATTTATGCTCCATTTTTTCGCGGTTATATGTTCAACGCTACCATCTGGCGGCAACACGTCAAACTTGTAAGCTACAATAAGTTCAGCTTGAGCTCAACCTACACACAACAGACAAGCAATAAGGCAGGCAGATCGCACAACTAGTTTCTGAATCGGATTAATCATTAAGCTTTAATTAAGTATCGTCCAAAATCAAGAGGTGGCGTTGGTGTAGTTTTTCGAAAGTTTGTTTTTCTTACGAAAAGTTGTTATCTCACCTATGAAGTTGCGGTTTCGCTTTTGGAAGTTCTATTGAATGTTTTTACACTAAAAATGAATTTATCCCCTTCTGTTATAATTATACTTCATATTCTGCAAAGTTTGTCTAGAAGGTATCGCTCTTTAACGTTAAAACCGCCTACCATTATAACTTTTTTCATGTTTATTGTTTATATTTTCCTGTTTATGCTGTGCAATAAAGTGTTTTCATTCGTTCATTCTGGCTATATCTAAAGTCTATTTTCATGCGTTAATACTCGTAGCATGATGTCTCTCCCACAGAATGAGGTTCAGTTAAATACTGTATTGGTGTTTTCTTAGAAGTCAAATGCAATATTTCTTTCCATGTTAATTCTGGAATTTATTTAGTACCTAAAATGCAAAACATTTCCAAAATGTAAGCAGTAGTAAAAACGCGCTGAGGTAAATTAAGTGCCTTAAATTTTAAAATAAGTGATATTTCGTGAAATAATAGTAATTTTGAGTGATCATAAAATCCGTTTACATGGTGTATACTGCTTTTGCAATTTATTTATTTTCGACATATCCAGTGATACTTCGTTAGTAGATAATTTTTTCATACCTTAATTGTTTTATATCTTTTCACCTTACACTTTTTACATTAATCGGCAATTTCATAAGTAAACATCTAGAAGTATAGAATATCTGGTTTTAGATGTTAAGTATTTGCGTTTATATGTATAAGCTAAAACTACGAATCAATAATACATAGTCGTTATTATCTCTTTAACCTATTGCCAGATTGTTTACGTTCGTCGTTAACAATCCTTCCCCGCTGCAGAGGCACGGTTCTCTTCCCATGACTCGGGAAAGTTAGGCCATACTCCACATACGGGGGTCAAGTCCGGATTGGTGGAGGTAGTGGGGCTAGTGACCAACCCCAGTATTAGAAGTTTTCAAGCCGCATATAAGTTCACAATAAAGAGTTTACAAACAAACAAACAAACAAGTCCTCCGACATTTCTGAAGACAAACCTAACCCCACAGAGAAGATTTCATATCAGTACAAAAACAATCCAGATTTACAGTTTCCTCCCTTTCCTTCAGAATTTCCTGAGACAAAAAATATGATGACGCATGATGAAAGGTTATCAAATAGGGTAGATGATTACTAGTAATTTGAGTCACTTTTTATCATCTGTCAAAAACGACATTTTGTTCTAAAAATATTTGAAATACCTAGACGTGACTTCGTAGTTATTCAGCGTTATACTCATTTTTTTATTGAAGTATGAGAGCAAATGAGTGAACTTCAGCTTATAATTTATTTTTAATGCAGTCATATAAAAAGAGCTCAGAGATACGGATCGCTCACATTGCTGAGGGTAAAAAAATTGAGGTAAAAACTTGATGTATACTTGTAGTTGTGGACTATATCATGTTGACAGACAACCCATTACGTCCCCACTACAGGGGCACGGGTTTCTTTCCATAACTCGGGAAGGTTAGGGCATACTCCACACGCGGGGTCCAAGTCCGAATTGGTGGTTGAGGAGCTAGTGCCAACCCCAGTGTCAGATATTTTCAAGCCGCCTGTTAGGCCTCCAACATGGCTTAACGACTGCCATCTGTCGATAGCAGCCGGCACCAACACGGCTTAACGTGCCATGCGAAGCACGGAAACTGTCGAGATAAATGCCACTAACAGTCAAACCCATCCCGGTTATGACCGCGTCCGTAGCCAGTTAACCTGTGTGATCGACGTGACCACGCAAGCCGCACTGAGCCACGACCGCTTCACTATATCATATAGTTAACTTATAGCGGAGTCTATATCATTATGGCAAATATCAGTAAGCTCTTTGAAATATTTTTTCAGCATTAAGCATTCAAGGAATCTTTTTTGTTTCTCCGGGAACTCTTAATTTTTCCGAAATAAAAGGTATTTAAGATGTCTCTCGGGCTCATTTAGCATTATCACATGTTTTTTTTTTTTCAAATCAGTCCAGCCGTTTTGCATGATGTGCAAACAGAAAAAAAGATGGATATTTTTTTAAATACTTAGTGTCGTCAACTCTATATAGTGGTAGGCTTTTCCTGAGAGTTATTCATTATTAAAAAAAACATATCTGATTTGTTACGTGTAGATGCATAGATTCTGTGGTAAAATGGCCAAATATAGAAGTGAGTGGACAGAGGTGGCACTTCTTCAAAAAATTTCGTAAATAAGTAAATCAACCTTTTTATAATTTATTTACAAAAGTACAAAAATACATAAACACTAGATAAATATTTACAAATTTCAAGACTCTTTCATGTCTCAAGTCTGTTGGTAAATTAATATTACTTTGGAGGTACTCTGTGATTGACTATAAAATATTATACCTAATGCTTATTATTGCTGATCCTCTGGCTGAGGTTTTGCGGTAGCAAGGATCTCCAGAGCGCGCTGGATCGCGGGGGGGATCGGAGGGGGGGTGGGGATGTGGGCTCCTTGGGGCTGGAAGCCGTTCTCATCAGCCACGTAGGAAACCTGGATGACGTTGCCTTCGTTGTCAGTGTACTGGTACTGGCCTTGCACGTTCAACGCTGGCTCTTCAGCACCGATATCCTTCAGTGCTCCCTTCTCTTCAGCAGTGATGCCGTTTCCAGTCTCGTAGGCGTATTGGTAGCCTTCGGGACCAACTTCGCTGTCCAGTCTCAGGATGGGGATAGGTTCCGTGGGGGCCTGTCCCTGCGCCTGGGGGGCTGCGACTGCTGCCGCTACGAGGGCTAGAAACACCTGGAATAATTATTTTAGTTTATACTTTTTGTTTTGATACCAATTTCAGATCCTAATATTTTGTTTGTAACATAAAACTTTTAAATCCCAAAAGATAGTACTGTGTCACTCTACTAAGTTTTATTTAGATTTTTTACGAATTTCAGTCAGTTCAAAGGCCTTTTAGGATGAATTAAATGGCTAACACAAGATGAAGCCAGCATCGATTAAACAGACATATAGGCCTAAATGAAAACAAGTGTAGAACTCCATTAAACGCTAATCAAAACAAAACTATGTCTGTTTTTTAAATTAGAAAAATACACGTAACACTTTTCCATCACTACAAGCCACTGCCGTTTTATTCAAATCACTAATATCACAAATCACTATCACTTACGATGGTCTTCATGGTTGTATTCCAAAGTTAGTGGGTGAGCAAGACAATGTCGTCTAACATTGCTATATCGGTTTATATATACGTACGGGTCAATGCGAGCCTACCACCGCCGATGGTATTGCACCATTTGCTGCCCAAACTAATATTAATACGAAAGTCCGTTTGTATGTATGACAATCGCTTTTAACGAAGCGATACAACTATGAATAATAAATAACGCTGCACAGCCAAACGTTGAAACTGACTTTTACGTATACCGGTCGAGCTTAAAGTTATTTTAAATGTTTAGCAGGAGAAGCCGCGGCCCAGTGCTAGTAATTGAGTAAACGTGTCTAAATATGCGTGAACCTACTGTGACTTCGATGTTCTTGCGAGAGACCGATTCATAGAATTTTTAACCATCGTCAAGTATTGTTTTCTAAAGTTCATTCATACTCAAATCTTCTACTGTAGCCCGAAAATCGTAAAATTTAAGCACCCACTTATTTTTATGTTTATTGTAGGTAAGTTTGTGAATTAAAATTGATGTGTAATTGAATTGTCATTGTTTTCGAAACTTTTTTTATCACCCGTTGCTTCTAAAGCAAAAAAATGTACTTAAACTTCACACTTTTGCGATAATCTCTGAATACATAAAATTCCCTCTTTTATTTTTTAAACAGAAACATTTTGATGTGACAGACAGTGTAGATAGCCTATTCAATTGAAATTGTTGGGAAAATCTCAAAGAAAATTCTTCAGTAATTCACCAAGCATTTTGTTTTATACAGAATATCAAAACAGTGCGTTTGAAATTTTACTCAGAATCAAGTATAGAATACACAAAAAATATGTTCAATCAGTTTCCCATATTAAATCAGAATAGTACCTAAATCAAAAATATGTATGGGAAACTGAAAAAAAACTTACATCGGAATTTTTTAATAGAGAGAATAATTGACCACGCTGAATACGTTAAAAACAACCGACTTCAATCGCAACAACTCCAATATTGCTATGTTTTTGTTGATTTTCTCAAAAACCGCTGAATCGATTTCGATAAAATTTTAATGGGACCACCTGTGAAGTATACCCTTTCAAACAAAAAAAGAATTTTCGAAATCGGTTTAGGCGTCTTCGAGTAATCGGTGAACATACATAAAAAAAAAAAAAAAAAAAAGAAAAAAAAAAAAGATTCCGACGAATTGAGAACCTCCTTCTTTTTTTTGAAGTCGGTTGAAAAGATATTATTATTTTTCTCTCTACGTTACCGTTGGCGGTATTATTGTGCCACACACAATAGGAGGCCAAAAATATTGAAAGTGGGAATTGGTATATTGGTATATAGTAATATAATGATGTAAAAAATGATTTTGTAAATACTGATCTATAAGTGGGTTAAATGGAGTGTCAAAATTAAAATTGTAAAATTTCATTTCCAATCAGTTTGACGGGTTGTTTACTTCTGAACTGTAAGCGGACGAAATAGCTGGCACCCCACTAGTTTAATATAAATCTTTGAGCAATAAGACAGCCCAGACCAATGGATCTGTAGGTTTTATTTTGTCTAAGAAAGAGGTTAATATTTTTCAGGTGTATGTATAATATATTAATTATCAAAAATATTATTTACCTCTCTAAAGACCGGTCGGCGTGGAAATCCTTAGGGGGCCTTTGTTCAGCAGTGGACGTCTTTTGACTGATGATGACCTATAAGTATTAATGTGCTTTGGTTTAGGAGATACCATTTGATTGGGTCTTATTCCTCTATGATATCGATACTTCTGGGCTCAAAGGGCGTATACGCCTAAGGTCTATTTATCGTTTACGCCCTTTGAGCCCAGAAGTATCGATATATTTTAGACAGTTGAGTTTTAATTTTTTTTATGAAAGAAGTGAAGTCATGTCTTTTTTGTTTGAATTCGAGGAATGTTTAAATGATAAATAGAGCGCGGACTAGCGAGTCTCCATATTAGGAAAATAATAAAGCCAAAATAAACAAAGTTATTCATTCAATCACGATAAAAAAATCTTCCAACAAGAATCTAGTTTAAGGTTTTTTAAAGTTTTTTTTAGTAATTTTCAAGTATACTGTAGGTAGTAAGCTTTTGAAAACTAATTCGATAGCTAAGTTTGCTTTGCTGTGTCAAATGTCAAGGTCCATAACACGTGAAGCTTACGTGGCTATACTCTTAGGGCCCGGTCACATCGAGAGAGTGATATTTTAGCCATTGTCGTCACAGTGACAAAAACTGGGATTTGTAAAATACTTCTGACATTGAGATTTGTCACTAATTAGTCCTAGGTCCAGGCTTGACCATTCTATATGAAATGGACCTACCATCCAGGGAAACCCGATGTAACCGTGAGTCAGTTGTGGGGAAGGACGCACATAGAATGCTAACAAAGTTCAAGGGTCTTATTTAAAATTCTTCTTTTTCGTTGAGTAAGATGAACAGGCTGACGGCCCATCTGATGGAAAGTGGCATCCGCCGCCTATGAGCATCTGTAACCCCAGAAGGGTTATCAGTGCCTTGCCGATCTTAAGGGCGCGGAACACATCACGCTGCTTGGCGGCAAGTATAGAGGTAGCAGTGGTACCTACCCCGTCGGACCTTGCATAATATAGTCCTTCCACTTTCAATTCTATTGAATATGAAATAATATAAAGCCACTTAGGCTTGAAAATTTTCTGACACTGGGGTTGGCCACTAGCTCCACAAACTCCACCAATCCGACTTAGCCACCATATGTGGAGTATGGGCTAACCTCCCCGAACTATGGGAAGAGAAGCGTTAAAACCCATAGTGGGGACCCTATGGGTTGTTAATTAACTATTATATAATCCTTTATAATTGTATGTATAATATAATAACTGCTTGTATTGTAAATATTATAACGTAATCGTAATTTTTTCTACGAAAACTCTAGTCGGTTTAGGACATGTTATGTGGCTGATCATAGAAAAATATTTTTTTCTCAGTAAAAAGATCATTCCCGGCAACTTAACAAGATATTGTAATCAGGAAATTGAACTAATTTTCGTATAAAATCTTTACTGAATTCCAAAATGAATTGGACTTTTCATACTTTAACGGACAAACAGTCAATTTTGTGTGGAGTATTCACAAACTTTTTGAAATTTCAAAATGGGTTTCTTGGGAAAAAAATGATCAGCTTCATGAGTGAAACTTAAGTTGATATTTAAGTTTCCGGGAGTAGTCTATAAACACTCTATATTTTTCTTATTGTAATGGATATTTCATTAGCTCTTACTATATAGGGTGACTTTAAATTAGTTCTTGATACGAAAGGCTATGCATGAGCTCATAATAACAAACAACTTTCCCTAAGGGATCTATAGTCGCAAAAAAAATCTCCATACAAATCAATCAACTGACCGGCTAAATTAGATGTTTCTTGCGGTTTGACTATGGGTTTCTATGGGAAAGTTGTTTGTTATCAGAACACATGTACACCCTTTATTATCAAGAACTAATTTAATGTCGCTCTATATCATTACTTAAAGAAATAAACAAACTTAAATACCTATTCAAGCTTGTTTATTCCCTTAAGTTTTAAGAGCGTCAATGATTTTATAAACATAAAGATATAATATGTCAGTGTAGCCTGAACTTTGTTGTGCCCAGTATACCTATAACCACATGAGTAACAGTCGTATAAAAGCTATTAAATGCACAATAATATGACAACCATAAAAAACTCTTATCATTAAATACAATCTTATTATTTAGCAAGGCAAAAAACAAGGAAAAAGTACAATAGGCGCGCTGATCATTTTTTTTTTCATTTCAAAATAAAATACGTGCTTTTAAAACTTCAAAAAATTAAAAGACGGATAGGTACATAAACACGTAGGCACACGTAGGCAATATCGTCATACTGTAATAAAATAATTACGTCATCATTCATATTAAAATGTTGATCTTGACCCGCAGATACTTATTCGTTTTTTTTCTTCCAAAACTTAAAATTGTCGTTAATTAGAATAATTTATTCAGTAACTCCAATTAGAATATATTATTGAAATTCACAATAGATGTAATACTGGTTCTTCAAGGACAAAGCCTGAAGGTGAACAAAATTCGTTATATTTTGAATATTTATTTACGTAGTTAGGAATGTTAGATTGTTTATTAATACTGTAGTCACGCGACTCACAAACTACAACTTTAGCTTTTCGAATGACTTTAAAAAGCTTGAACTTAACTTTAATGACTTAAAAAATATATCTTGTACTTTTTTCATGGAACATCTCAAATGGTAAAAAAAATCCTGTGTCTGAGTTTATTACTTCTTTTAATGCCTTGATATAACGGCTTCAATAAACAATATAGCATTTTAATGCCTTCCATCCATAGGGTACAGTGAAAATTACTTATCTTCCCCACTGTTGGAGACATATAACGGTCTGTTCTCCACTAAGAATAGACACTTTCTATATCAAGGTATAAATAAGACAGACAAGTTTTAAATAAAAAATGTTATTGTAGTAAAAAAATATAAAAATAAAAATGAGCATATCTTTGTTTACATAGATCACCTAGCTATATATAATTGCGAAGTTTAAATTTCCTAATATTATATTTCCCGTAACGAACGAATTTTGCAAAAACTCTTTATAGTTTGTTACTTCTCCCTCTGTATTGTTTTTCCGAATATTAATACTGATAAATTCGAACAAAAAATACAGCGCATAACTAAAACAGTCAAACGTTTTCGAAAATACATAATCAAAAATATAAACTTCGAAATTAATATGTAAGTAACCTTTTACGTCACTAGAAGACTGTTTTGGTTTTACTATAATATTACTATTTTACTGCTGCTTCTGTTGTTGCGGCTCCTCAGGCTGGGGCGGCGCGGTGGCGAGGTAGTCGAGCGCTCGCTGGATGGCCTCGGGCACCGGCGGGGCCGTCGGCAGGTGGGCGCCCCGGGGCTGGAAGCCGTTCTCGTCAGCCGTGTACGTCAGCTGGATGTTGCCATTTTCCCCCGGGTACTGGAACTGGCCCTGCACCTCTATAGCATCAACGTCCCCCACCTTCTTTAAATCACCTTTCTGGTCAGCGCTTATCCCATTGCCAGTCTCGAAAGAGTATTGATAAGAGCCGTCACCGTTAACTTGACTGTCTTGTCGCAGGATTGGGATGGCTTCCGTGGGCCCCTGGGGCGCGGCGAATGAAGCCGCCACAACCATTGTTATCAGCACCTTCAGGAAAAAAGAAAATTTATTCATCAATCATAAACCGGAGATAAGCCACACCAAACGAGTTCTACTTTCCGAATTCGCTACTCCGGTTGCGTCGAACCTCGGAACATTAAATATTTTCTAGATCAAGTTCAAGTTTTATTGCTGTTTCGTCCGGTTACAATTTGCAACTTTAATTTTAGACTAAAGTGTCAAATGCGACTGATAAATCTATTTGGTTCACTGAACTCAAAAAACCAGGGCCAGCTACTTAGTTCAACAAATTTTATGATTCACCATTATATTTTTGTTGAAACTTACAATAGATTTCATTTTTGTGCACTAAGATGTTATACGAGTAACTAAAAGTCACTGTTAGACGACTATGCCAGAACATCCTGCCAATTTGAGTTTTATAGTGTCTGCGCAACCACCTCCCTGAACTCCTAATGCCACAAGTCAATAGGTGTCGTAAAAGTATGAAATAAGTAAACAGTGGATGCATTAGCTCAGGCGACGTATGTCAAACACACGAATTTCGGCGTGACGCGACGTAACACTGGCGAACCTACATCATTTGTTCAGCGGGTCCTAACGCAAGCACCAGTGCTTACAAGCATTGTAATGTGAATCATCTGCTTATAATTTTGAGCTGAAGTCTTAGTTAACTTCTCTATTCCTCGGCGATAATATTATATTTAACCTGTTTACCTACGGGACTTCAGTTTATTGTGAAGTATCGTTTGTTGTGATCTTGTGCCATCTGTGCTGACAGACAAGACAATAAAGGAAATTAAAACTTAGTCCTAAAATACATATCCTAATCTTATTTTCGTAAACATCAATATCTGCTGTCAAAGATTTTGACAACATACGATTGTACAAGAACTACTATTTGAATCGTTGAATAGGCACTCAGACAACAAAGGATTTCTCTTAGTTAAGTCACAGTATTGTATCCAGTTTTAGGAGCATTCGTGATGGCAACTGTCCCTTGGGGCAATGGTTGCAAATATAACGTATTATGTCCATGTATTCTATTGGGATATTAATTTAAACGTGACTTATATATTTACTCAACTATAACACGATGAGGTCATATGACATTAAGAGTCCAGAATTTAGATGAGACTTAATTAATTTTAAATGACCAAAGGCTATTTTAAAAGCGCTTTTGTCATTTTAAATGATTAATGTTAAGGCTTTACGAGGAAGCATTACGGCATACAATTATCTACAACATAATATTATAATGATCCGTGTAAAGATACTGAAACCAAAAACCATACATGAACTAATCGATCGATAAACTTATTAAACGTATTAACCTTTAAAACGTACTTTTGTAGGAAGCTTAGTTACTAGGTTTGTTTTTAATTATCTGTAGTTTTAGACATCACAAGCCAAAATAATCGGTCGATTTTCTGCAGACGTTTACATAGCTGAGTAAACCATGCTCGTATCTGTCAAGTACAGAGGTCACGCCGCCGCCGCCGACGAACTGTAGCTGGGTCAGTAGCTAACGTACGGAGAACTTGGAAATAATAGGCGCTATTTAAACTAACATAGTTGTAGATAGTCAAAACTGACAATCTGTCACGGCTTTCACAGAATTTGGTTTAAATTGTGGTTTAAAAAATGAGGACTATTTGGACTGTTTAACTGTTCAAAAATCGTCGTTCATGAGCAGCACACTTAAAACCTGTCCAAGCACGTTAAGATAGGACTAAAGCTAATTCTAATCTCTGAATTGTCCGACATGTCGGACAACGTTGTCGAACCACCCGGCCGGAGGGTTATGAGCCACGTCTGAAATTATTAGAAGGCAGTTTTAAATTCTATTAATAAAAATTACCTAATCTTTCTGAAGTGACCCATGTACCAAAAGTTGGGACCATAATATGGACCATATGGATCGGTAATGACAGTATATAATACATTAATTCCCGTTTACTGTCCTCCTAAACATTAAGTGTATATTTTTTTTTATGTGATAGGCGGCAAACGAGCAGACGGATCAACTGATAGTAAGCGATTACCGCCGGCCATTTAATACTTTTTATACCTAGATATAAATAAGCTATTGCCTTACAACAATACTGTCAATGTCAAGTGATCAGACCTTACCTATGTAGAAAGAGCAACAAGTTGACGACTATTAAAAATTTATTAAACACACGTTGAGTACCTATAACAAAGACAAAACAAGGACATTTTACAAATTGTTAGTTTCTATGGTAATTATAACCTGATTTTATTGATGAAAATAAATGTATAAGCAGGGAGACAGAAAACTTTACAAATATTTTACATAATGTAAAAACCTCACATGTAAAAAAAAACATAAAAATGTCGGTGATTATCGAAAACAACTTTTCGGCGGCGAAAACACGCCTGGCAGAATGTTGTTAAAATTTCATCCAGTGGTTTAATGTGGTGTGTCAGAGTGGTCATTGGGCTTGTGGTTGCCGCCGACGGACGGATGGGCGCGAGCCGCGACCTTGACACGCTGCGGCGAAAGTGAACCGCCCAGTGTTGCCCAAGAGGTCGGATGCCAACAGCTGAACAACTTTTAGGCTGGCACCCAAACTTTTTGCACTAAAATGACATAGGCTGCTTCATTAATAACTTTAATGGGCTAATCAATCAACAGACAATGTAGACACATTACCTTCTTTTAGGACATTTTTCACACTGAAGTTATATAGACGAACAACCAACGAAAGATATATCAACCAACCCAATCAAGAAAAATTGCTTTTCATACCATTTTCTCTTTAATGTAGAAAACATTGTTTGATACACCTGATGTTCTTTATTTAGCAATTTACCGAATTATTTCTTTAATACAGCGCTTTTAACTCGCTGATATGATAACAGATTGACAAACACAGACTTTTAAAATACATAGGTAGGTAATTTATTATCACCACCTCTCTACTAGTTCATGGATGTCACTTATGAGCACAGTGATACTATGTAATATAGCATCTTTTCAAATTAGAATCGAATATTGACTGAGTGCTTATTAGATTTCGTTCTATATTATATTCCCTAACTTTTATATGGTCTTTTAAACTATTATAACTATTTATAAGCACGCATGTCATTACATGCGGTTAATTAATGACAGGAATAAGTTTCAATATAAAAACATTTCGTTAAAACATAACTTTTATTGTTTTTTCTTATAATTTTCTGAAAAACTATTTTCTATAATCGAATCTAACTTTTTTATAATCTTTCTTTAAAAATACTTTGCCTAACATAACTCATTATCACAAATTAAATACAACACTTTATATCATACTTGTATAGCCTCAGTGCTTAAGATTCTAATATGTTTGTTTTCTTTTTACAGAGGTCTTAAGTTCCTATACTCCGTTTCAGGGTTTTGTGGCGGCAGCGTGGCGAGGAAGTTCAGCGCTCGCTGTATCTCTTCAGGGATGGGTGGAGGGGTGGGCAGGTGCGCTCCTTGGGGCTGGAAGCCGTTCTCGTCTGCTATATACTGCAGCTGGATCACCTGGAAAAAGTATAAAAAATATAATTTAATTATCAATCTACTCGAAGACGTCCACTACCGAATATTTTTATTCTTAACCTTTTCATTTATACTACTAAGAAATCTAGCTACGTTTTACGAGATTCACTTCATCATCATTTCTTTGAATTTAGATTTAGATCGACATCATAGCTAAAATAATTCATGAAGGTGCTGGAGTATTATTTTTAACTCCGTGAAAAACTAATTTCGTTCTTCTCAACTACTAAATTGATATAATTTGCATAGCTCTTATCATGAATCATATTTTGTAGAAAATTATTGAGAACTTGACAACCAGATATAAAACGTGGTAGACACTTTTCAAGGCTTAGCTCATAATATGTTGAGTGCCACACTCCACTCACATAAAGCTACCAATGTAGTTTAGCCAAAGGAATTATTAGAAATTACTTGTAATAGAAAATCACTGAAAAGTAAAATCAATCCAATCCAAAAATCATTACTTTTAATGCTTTGATTTCTTGGCATATTTATTGGCCAAAATCAAGATTGTGATGGCCACAATTTGTTAATAACGCCAATGGATTAACATTTATAATAATAAATTTAATATCACCTGTCCATCGGGCGCAGTATACTGGTACTGCCCCTGGGCTGTCTGCGCCTCCTGATCAGGAACACCCTGGTTTTTGACGTAGCCTTGCTCCTCGGCCTGGATGCCATTGCCTGTCTCGTAACTAAAAAAAATAACCCTGGAGGTAATGCTTGGAAAAAAACGATTCTTTATTTTTTATTTTGCATCAGTTAAACATGTGAACGCCAGAATGTAATAAATATATTACATTAATCACCGTGTTAAAGATTGTCCATGATTTTTAATGCAACCTTTGCCTGTGTATCAAGCATAGTTCCATAAAGTTTCAAATATGCATATTTTACAACACAAAGATGAACATGAGCAAGATTTTGTGTGATTAATCAATTACAAAATGATTAAAATAAAATGAAGAAATATTAATACTTATCAAAAATCAATCTGTTAGTCTCAGTGTCAAGGGTCTACCAGTTAATGCTTCTGCGTGCAATGTTACCATGGCATTTTAATTTACGAAATTTTATGTTTTATATTTAGCACTTAACACAAATAGTCATAATAATTGTAAACGTTTCAAATACGTGTAAAAATTAACAAGATATTTCCAAAACTCATCGTCAACTTCTTCCGGATAAAACCTACGCATTTTATCGAGGCCCTCTCCATATATCTATCAACAGACTCATTAATGAACTGCTCTTGCCTTCTAATTGGTGAAGATTTCCGTGGTGCTATGCTATTACTCTCAAACAGGAGAAAATTGGACTATGATAACTCTACCAAAGCGAAGTATAGGGATATTAGCTTACCTCCACTTGTAAGACCCATCAGGGTTGATGACCTGCTCCTGCCTGATGATGGGGATGGGCTCGGTGGTGTACTGCTGTTGCTCTCGGTTGGGGTAGGCCTGTTGCGGGCGACCGGAGTACGCCTGAATGTTGACGACATCAGCGCAGGCCGCTGCTGCCATTGACACTAGTAGTACCTGTAAAATATAAAAGTTGAGTCTTGTTGGTTTCGCTAAACCTTCTCTAGGTTTCGGTCGTGATTGTATTTTGACTGTAGTCTTGGGCGCGTAATTTCACTCCCGTCTCGTAATAAGTTTGTTTTCAGTCTTTGTTTTGGAACCTATATTTTGCAATCCCAAATGAAAAACAAAATCTAAAATTTCTGATAATTGAGTAAGGAAGCACTAGAAAACTTTCGTACAGTCACTGCTATCACTTAATTTTCGGAAAGAAAAATGTTGCAATCAACCCCCAATAGTTATCTATTTATCCTGATAACAATTAAGCACATAAGCTTTTTCAAAATACAAAACTTACTATGCACTTCATGTTGTTTCTGCAGTTACAATGCAAGTATTCACTATGGAGTGATGCACTCAGGACTCACCCCTGCTATTTATATGCGGATTTTTGTGGCAATTACGAGTCTTGCAGGCCCATGCCATACTTTATGGTATTTATTATTGCCGACGAAGGACGGGCTTCTCTCGACGTGTCGGCGGTACGTGATAGCAATAATAATATTTGCGTTTCAAGATGGCTCGTTAATTTTAATTTTCAGTCTTCACGCTGTCTGTGACTTGTGATGTGACAGCTGATCTACGTTTAAGGATATTTGCGATGCAAAAATGGTTTTTTATCTTCTTTCTTTTCTATTAATAACTGGCATTTATAAGCTTCTTCACTATTCTTAAATGTGGGTATCACTTAGCCCAAACCTGGAAAAGAAAATACTAATACGTTTCATATTAGTTGGTTTTTTAATCGGCTAAATTATTTAGGTGGGATAGTTTCATGATGAGAAAAAGAAGTTCTCATATGAAAGACATCAACGTGACCGGCTTCTCTTGTTGATGTCTTTTGTATGCGTAGCTTCTGTATTCGTAATCCAGCTAAGTAAAGCTGCTAATTGCTCTGATAGCCACTAAATAAAGTACTCGTTGTTGATAACTTTATAATAAATAATGTGAGAAAGTGTCTTAAAGCCTGGTATATAATTTTACATATTAGGTACTATAAGTTGGTAAGTAAATTAAACTCGTACTTAATTTTTTGACGACAGCCATTTTCATACATAAATCATTACATGATTGTTATTATTATTAGTCTAAGTAGTAATGTTATGACATTGCCATGTATAAGTTCGTTAGTAATTATCTATTAAAAATATATGTAGTTTATAAACTCAGAAAAAGATATGGGAACACTGAGGAACTGTGAAATTGTCAAGACCTTTTTTGAGTATCATTATCAGAAGTCATAAATTAATACGCTCTTCGTAAAATTACTGGTATGATATAAGAGTTTGATGATACACAACGATGTTAACTCATGTAAGTTATGGATGGGCCACCCAAAGAATGAGTATGCTATAAAGTATATATTGCAGTAACTGCATGAAAATTTTAAGTAAAAAATATTTTTGCTGATATAAAACTGTATCGAACATTTGTGAGCTGGTTGACAAGTTTGTATTTTACAAACTTTGAAATTGTGCATTAGGCATTTTTTTTAGTTTCAGGAGTAATCGTACCGATTGAATAACGTTCACTTTAAAATTTACAAAATACTTAATACCTATGGGTATTGATAAGATCATAATAAAATGTTATCAGTCGCCAAATAATTAAAACATTTAAAATGCTAATACTTCTTATATGTTTCCTATTTTACATAACTGGCTTCTCTCATGTATTTCTGATAATTTAAAATATTCTATATCTTATATTACTAAAAACTTTCAAAAAACTTAATCTGTAAAAAGCTTCTTCATATAAACATGTAATAATAAACTCTTAATTGCAATATTTTCCTTTATCTTATCACGGTCATTAAACAGTAGTAATTGTTGCGTGTAAACGCTAAAAGATACACGTAGGGATTTCTCATCTGATGTAACATACACTTAACCTTCATCGGCGGTCCGCGAAGATTCGCGTTGATGCGCAAAACTTGATGCTGCCTGCGCCGGCGATGCACCGAGAACGTGACGCAGCGTGAGAGTGACGCATTTCACAGGGTTTTTGTAGGGTTCCCTAAATATATAAAGCTATGTTGTATCTATGTATTTTTTTTATTGAGTAAGATGACAAAATGCTGACAGCCCACCAGATTAAAAGTGGCGTCTGTCACATATGAGCATCTATGACCCCAGAAGGGTTATCAGTGCCTTGCCGATTTTGAGGGCTAAGATGGAGTGCCTCTTATGCCGGTAATTACGCTAGCTATCTGGCGCCACCCGCCGGAACACAGCACGCTGCTTGGCGGCAGGTATTAGAGCGAGCTGTATTGGACCTTGCATAATAAGGTACTTCCAGTGGTGACATTTTGCAGTATTTATTAATCAGAAATATAAAAACTTTTCGCCAAATGGTTTGTTCGGGTCAAGGACGTACAAAACAAGAGACAGAATACTTAAAAGGGACAAATCGGTCAGGCACACTAGTGATAGTTTCATCCCTTTCTATCTCAGTAGAAGTATCTTTCCATCAATTAAAAAAAGCGGTCAAGTGCGTGTCGGGCCACGCGCAGTGTAGGGTTCCGTAGTACTTCTCGTTTACTTGTAAAGCTTAGTTAGCTGTGATAGTAGTAGTAAGTTCCTTTTAAGTTGCTTTTAACTTCGTTATTATAATGCGGTGAATTTTTTTCAAATTTCTAGAAACAACCGTTCAGCAGGCAAGAGGGTTTAGCTGACTTTAACAAAAATTCGCACTTTAAAGCTTAATGTTTCGAAAACGGATCCTTCAATCAAAAAATAATTTTCACAAACCCACAATATTTTTGAAAGACCTATCCAACGACACTTCACGTGTAGAGGAGGAATCCTGAATTTTTTTTAAAGATTTTATTTTACCACTTTGTCGACGCGATTAATATGTATATTCGTGCCAAATAACAGCTCTCTAGCAGTAATATTTTCTGAGGTAAGCCGCGGAGAGACAGACAGACGGACACGGCGAAACTATAATGGTTCCTTGTTGACTACGGAACCCTAAAAAGCTTCTAGCTATTCTAAATTCAAATTAAGATCGGATTTCATATTCTTGGGCCTTTATTATGAATTATAATTATAAACTCCTTACTTATAATTATAAACTTCTTGGTTCATTTTTTTACTCAGTTTTCACCTATTGTTCCCCTCCATTATTCCACCTGAAATATTACCCGACTCTGTTTATTTACATTAGCTTAATCTCTTTTATAAACAAATGTGCAGAACCATAGCGTGCGTAAAATACATGAACTGTTGTAAACTGCCCATTAAAAGAAATTATTAACTGAAATTACCTCATCAAGATTGTATAATTAAACTTACAGTAAAAAGACACGCTATTCACGTGACTGTCGTGTAGAGAACAGGTTGTATCATATTAATTTCCCTTTTAAAAAGTAATAATCTCAAATTAAGCATCTAGCACCTCATTTTTCTGTAAGCAACAAAATTCCAATAATTATTTACATTTAAAAAAGATATATTATACCTAAATTACTTATCTCTGATTAACCACCCCTAAAAATACAATTCCACGGTGTTCTTTCGCATTGCACATTTGTTTAACAAACCAACGTTACTTTTAATAAATTGTACTGTAAATAAACTACTTTAAAGCAGTAAAATACAACCATTGTCATGAAAACGAAGTTTCATAAACAAACTTGTCTGATCGATTCATTGTTTGAATGCCCATAGTAAAATACGCCACCGTCAAAGAAGCCGCATTCATTTCTTCCACATATTTGTAAATCAAGGAAAAGCACGAAGTAGTGTATGTTGCATGTCATTAGCATTTTCTTTTGTACTGGTCGATTAATAACTCGTAGTGTGTCATCACTGTCATCTATAGAGCTTGTTTATCACACAGGATGTTGAAAAAGTACACTTTTTACTGGAAAACGACTTTAGGAAGTATTAAAGTTTAAAAAAATTTACGCGCCCTATCAAATTTTAGAGAATATTTATTTTATTTTTTTAACGTGCAGATTCGGATTCATCTCTTTGAATTCCGAATTGACTTTGCGAACACGCTATAAGTTTAAGCGCCATATTGATAAACGCGTGCCCTACGGCTGTGGGACACGGTGCGGCGGTGCTTCGCGGGCGGCCCTTGCGTAATCGGCAAACTGTGGGCCGCGGGCCGCGGGCCGCATGTCTTCATTGCGACTTCTACTCTAGGCAACAAAGCACATATTACTTGGGGGTAAATTATAACAAACTGGAGCAAATCAAATTAATTTCTTGCAGGTAAACTTTGAATATTTTTTCCTGATATGGTGTATTTCCACTCTGAATACATGAAAAATCGCTTCATCGTATTTGACTAAACAAAGCAAACAGATATTCAAACTTCTGCAGTGCCTATACAGGATGGAAATAAATAGATGAAGGACTCGTAACACTTCGTTGGAACCGCAAAAAAATTGACTTCTCATACATATTGATCAGCTATTATTTAGCTAATTTTTACGGAGAGTCCAATTATTTCCTGAAGTGTCAGCAATTTCGTGAAACATAAAATTAAAGATAGTTTTAATAAAAAAAGTTGTGGTGCAAGCAAGAAAATAAATGAAAGTCAACTTTAGTTCTTCAAATCATTTACTTATTCAATTAACTGAACTAACTTAGGTAGCATAGAGCTAGAAATAGTGAGAGCCGGAAAGAGTGGTTAGTATCTGCGGCAAAGAATCAAGATCCATTTTAAGTTGCCGAGTCAGCGAAATAAAGTAATTAACATCAATTTTGTCGTTGTCTTCATGCCTTCTGGTCATCTACACTGATACTTATGGTTTCTTAAGTTCTGCTTTTATATTTTGAGCATATCCTAATGCAAGATTGTTGTAGCGATATCTAGGGTCATATGGTTGTTTGTAGGACCCGTAATTGTCATATCCGTTGAACGGGTTACGGTTATACGGGTCGTAGCGATTGAAAGGATCCAGTCTGTTAAGGGGGTCCACTATCCCGTTATTTCTTGCGTTTATTAGAGATGGTAGAGGTAGAGGTGGAAGGGCCGCTTTGCCGTCTGCTGGTATGTGAACACCGGAAGGTCGAAAACCTGACAATAATAAAAAAACAATAAATACTGTAATTCTTTAACCAAAATAAAATTACTTCGTACGAGTAAATATGTATTAATAAAAAAAAACCTCAAGTTTTCTATGGAAGTCGCCTTGTATCTTTTATGGTTTCGGATTTTCATATACGGTTAAATTTTAATAAAATATATTTAAGTCTCCTGTATCAAAGAGCTTTATTACTATGTATAGGTATAAGTTCCTTGCCTTGTATATTTGCAAGTGACAGTTTTCTAAATTTACTCAATGGGTTCAAATTTGTAGTTTCCACTCTTTGACAATTTTTGAAGCTAAGCATATTTCGCAAACAAGAAGACAGGGAAAAGCTACTTTTTGTTCAAATTTCCAAATGATATAACCAATTAAATATAAATTGAAAACCCGACTGCTAAATATACAGGACGTCCCAAAACCAACGATAATCCTTAGAGTTCTGATGGGCTAGGTCCTACCTAACTAACCAGAAAATGTACATTTTACTTTAGTAAAAGTGTCATAGTTTTCGAGATACTATTATAGCACTTTCAGCAATGTACTTTTTCTGGCTAGTCAGGACCTACCCCATCAGATCTCTAAGAATTATCGTTGATTTTTGGGACACCCTGTATATTATGTTATATATAGGCTTGATGTTTGAAAGCAGACACAATAATAGTTTTTTTCCCATATTACTCTTGAGATAAAGATGAATCTAACATCACCTCTCACCGTTCTGAAACGGGCATACGAACATACCTACTACGTTATGAAAAGAGACAATGAGATCATGTGGTCCGTAAAGTATATACTATCTCACGAAACGGAAGAGGACCCGCTACGCTGGCGTGGTAGGTCGTGATTTAGCTTACCCAGAAAGCCCGCTTACCCGATCCAACTCAAGATAGAGCGTCTTGGCGCAAAAATATACAGGGTGTAAGGGAGAGGTTTTCGAAAACTTTAGGGGTTTGCTCAGTAGACGAAACTGAACAACTTTCCACAAGAATATTTTTCAGGAAACGAAAAAACAATCGGCTTCTCCATACAAAATTATAAACTTGATTGGACAGTTTGTATGGATAAGCCGATTTTTTTGTGGAAAGTTGTTCAGTTTCGTCTACTGAGCAAGCCCTTAAAGTTTTCGGAAACGTATCCCTTACACCCGGTATATTAGGAGAGCCGATCCGACCCCACCTAAAGCGGGAAGTGACAAAGAGAAAGAAGACATACGAACACACTATTGATGACATACATCAAAATAGCTTCAATTGGGGCATTGAGGTAAATATAAAAATATTACAAACCGTTTTCATCAGCAACGTAACTGACTTGAATGGGAGTCCCATCTGGTGCGATATAAGCGTAGCTCCCAGTGACCACCTTAAACACCGCAAAACATATTGTTATCAGTTAGTTTATTATCTCTTCTCTTATACCCTAAGAAAAAAATTGGTTGCCTGCCTGGTGCTGCACTTAGCTTCATCCCCATTTTTTTATATTCAAGATCTGGGAGCATTTGACTTCAATCACGTCAAATCCATTTAAAATTTACATCTACGGACGTGAAACATGATTTCCATACACATCTACATAGTAGTCATAGTTTCCTAAAGATGTTTTCCTTCAGTAATAAAGCAATCTCAAATCAAAAAACTTTTTGTTTTATTTGGCTTCACAGAATTTTATCTTGATAAGTAAGGTTAGGAGGCTCGAGACGCTGCTGGGAAGCCACCGACGTCCTCGCCCCGTACATTTGTAAGTACCTAACTAGCACCGAATACTTTTAAGGCGCGAAGTACACTCAATCTGAGCAGGTTGATGCATGACAATATAATATCGACCGTAACGCCGTACTCATTTTAAGTTCAGATCAGTGTGGGTACCATCGCGGCGGTTACGTCAAGGCCGAACGCAAAATTCTCGAGATTTTGATGTTTTTATTGCTTTTTATGGCTTTCAAATAAGTAAAAAAAATCCGTTCTAGATAAATTTAAGGTATTAAAATGGCCGATTTTTGTGTGTTGGTTTCAATATAAACAAATATTGTGTTTCCGAGAGAAATTGCAATTAATGCAAAATACAGGGTCTACAGGATATTTTTTTTTCATCAAAGTTTTTGTGATTTTTATGATTCTGTTTAAGACAATTTGTTTTTCATTGTTTGAAGTATGTTATATATTTTTTCCATGGTGATAGCTTTAACCATTATTTCAAGAATTTGAATTGAATACTGCGATTTGGCTATACTTAGCGCCTTAAGAAGAAGATGTAGGTATACGACTGACCTTGTTACAACTCCAAATTTAGTTTAGGTTTTTAAAAAAATGGTTTATTAAAGTAAAGCTTAACTCTACATGCTATTCTAACGAACTACCCTAGTGAACTGACTCTGTAACAAAGGTCTGAGTATTTATACGTGCGGATTTGCGTACGTGACTTGATAAGAGATGTCTTAGAATTTGGCATAAAGATTCTATTATCTTAATCAATTAACAAAAACGGTCTTATCTGTTATGGACCTCACATAAAGAAACTATTATTTAGGAGAGGTCAGAGTTTATCTCTAATAATTTGGCAAAACAACTTATATTAGTATGTTATCTGAAAGACGTTATCGTGTTTTGAAAGACGTCATTGTATCTAATAAAGAGTTCATTATTATTCTTATCAAGTTCTTATCAGTTGCCAAGGGCTATTTAGAAAGGAATAATACGTTTGGTAGGTATTAACAACCTGTGTTCCTTGAGGCTCCCCTGCATTGTCAATGTACGCATCTTTCAAGTAACCACTCTCCTGCGCCTGCTTGCCATCGGCTGTGGTGAAACTGAAACGTTACATATTACTTAATTACGTTATTAAAACTTTCTTAAGATAATTTCCAATGATATCCATCAATATTGTTTTAATTTATACCTGAACGCATAAGTCCCGTCGGGAGTCTGCTCGTGTGAGTAAGTGAGAATCGGTATAGCCGGTCCCGCTGCTGGGTTGTAGTAAGGATTGTTAAAACCCGGTACGCCTGGCACCAAAGGCCTTGCCGTAGGGCCAAATGGGAACACTGTTGGGGCCACGCCGGCTACTGCTGTGGGCACGGTGGCACCTAGCGGCGCACCCGCCACGCTGCGAGCGAAAGGCAGCGGGGGAGCAAAGGGGACGGCTGTAGGACCATACGGTAAAACTTGTCCGTTACCGCTTGTCAGCGAAAATATTAACACGCAGCTTACTAAGAACCACATCTGAACAAAGAAGATTTTATTTTATATATGGTACAAGGTTAAACACACTAATCTTTATTGTTCTATAAACTGCAAGCGACATTAACCTTAGGGTGGTAAACCAATTTCTTGGCTGACTGTAATCCCAAATACTTATTGAGAGGCTCTAGGAAGTTTAAGATATCCCTATCAAGATTTCGCTTTCTAAAATTTAGCACACGCATAGCCAAAGTATATTTTCGAATAGAATTTAATTAGGATTAATGCGCTTTGAGTTTAAGCAGAATCTTACCGTTAATTAAACACCCTGATGTTTCGCACAAACTGCACAGGTGCTTCTCGAATTGCTACTGTTTATTGTGAGAACCAAATATCCCATTTATAGGTAACAGGGTTGCTTTGTGCTGATATTTTTTACTATGCCACCGCTCAAACGTGAGGTTTGCACACATACCTCTTGCCTATCAGCTGTTATTAGCCGAGTTATGCTTACAAGCATTTTGCTGAACAAGAACACGAACACGATGAGTTGTTGAAGGTTTTAGTAATTTCGGGCCGAAATTATGGTAAATGTTACATGGTACGTATTCTATTATTTACCCAAGCTAAGTTGCATAAATAAGTGCTCCGGTGGTCTATGGGTACCTTACACTGTAGTTGCATATGAAATAAATTAACCACTGCTCTATTTTCTACACTTATCTACTTATTCCATTAACTTTCATTAAACTTAAATGAAAAGCCAAACTGTACGGGAAGGCAAATTCAGAACGACTCATTACTTGTTTGTACAATATGTTAATTTTATAATTATATAGGAAAGATCTGTATTGAAATTCTATGTTCACGTCTCTTCAACAATGTCAAGCGGGGTAGCGAAGAGCTAATAGCGTGTCCACATTATTGTAGCACGCTATTAGCTCTTCGCTACCCGCTTGACATTGTTGGGGAGGCACTGAGTGAAAATCTGTGCTCAAAGGAGTCAGGACCTTTTTTAGGGTTCTGTAGCCAAATGGCAAAAAACGGAACCCTTATGGATTCATAATGTCTGTCTGTCTGTCAGTCCGTATGTCACAGCCACTTTTTTCCGAAACTATAAGAACTATACTGTTGAAACTAGGTAAGTAGATGTATTCTGTGAACCGCATTAAGATTTTCACACAAAAATAAAAAAAAAATACAATAAATTTTGGGGGTTCCCTATACTTAGAAAATGAAACTCGAAAATTTTTTTATCATCAAACATATACGTGTGGGGTATCTATGGATAGGTCTTCAAAAATGATATTGAGGTTTCTAATATAATTTTTTTCTAAACCGAATATTTTGAGAGAGAAATATTGCTAAACAAAGAAGGATACGCTGCTTCAATTACTAAAACAAGGTGCTTAGGCTATTCTTTAACCGAGGTACCCTGATTTTCAAATAAACGATTCAAACAAATTGTTTTTAGTTTTTAGTGAAATAAATCTTGTTGGTTTGCTCAATGCTCATCCCTGCCACTTTTTTCCGAAACTATAAGAACTATACTGTTGAAACTTGGTAAGTAGATGTATTCTGTGAACCGCATTATGATTTTCACACAAAAATAGAAAAAAAAACAATAAATTTTGGGGGTTCCCCTTACTTAGAACTGAAACTCAATACGTGTGGGGTATCTATGGATAGGTCTTTAAAAATAATATTGAGGTTTCTAATATCCTTTTTTTCTAACCGAATAGTTTGCGCGAGAGACACTTCCAAAGTGGTAAAATGTGTCCCCCCCCCTGTAACTTCTAAAGTAAGACAATGATAAAACTAAAAAATATATATGATGTATATTACCATGCAAACTTCCACCGAAAATTGGTTTGAACGAGATCTAGTAAGTAGTTTTTTTTTAATACGTCATAAATCGTAAACCGCAATTTACCTTTCATTCAAGTTACAACGAACTACAAGAACTTTTATATTAGATACTTATGTTACTTGCTGCTACGGAACCCTTCATGGGCGAGTCCGACTCGCACTTGGCCGCTTTTTTATTATATATTTTATATACGATGTGTTTTATGTTAAGGCATAATACAATTTGACTTGCTTTTTTATTTTTACAAATTACTTATACTTCCAATGATATTACACTGCAAAAATCCGAAGTTTCATTACTAGAGATGGTAATATGAATACAATAATGAATTACCATAGCTACCTTAATCACTATCCGATCCGATAGCGGTTATCGCATCAGCAAGAAAGAACATAGATCAAATCAAAAAGGGCAAGAGTGAACGTTATCGGCTGTAGGAAGCGGCTGTAGGTTAAAGAAATTTTTTTTTTTTTTTTATGTCTTTGATTTTCAATATCGGTAAGAAAATAGTGCAACTTTCTGAGGGATATGATGAGAAGAAGGCTTAGTTTTAGTTCTTTTCTAAGTACAATTTCCTTTTTCTTGTATTCTTTCATTTCTCGATAACCATAAACGAGTTTTCGCCTTAATTTCCCTGTAAAATGTACAGAATTCTTTATATTTTTTTTTGATTCTTCAACTTGGAAACTGCATATAAGGGGTTGGTAGTTTTTGAACAATTTTATTCACCATACGTTTTAAATGGGTACCTATAGACTTTTCATGGTCATGGCCGTCACATCACCATAAATTGGCCATAGTTATGCCATAACGATCCAACTGATTTAAAGTAATGAAGGGATAATGTACTTTATGTCACTGACATAAAGAACATGATCCCTCGCTTACTTTTAATCAGTTGGATCGTTATGGTATATCTACGGCCAATTTAATCGCTTTTAAAATTATCACCCTCCTTTTCTGAACCTATTTTTAGTAAAAGTCAAAATCCTCTCGGTTAACAACAACAATAACATAACATAGTTTGAGCTGCGTTTTTCTTCTAAGTAATCAATAGTAGTAATAAGTAGTAATTTTTGCTAAATAATGCATTTTTTCCAAGACTATGTAATCGCGACGTGGAGTACTTAGCGAATTTAAAATACATCTCAAATCTGAAAATCGATCTGAGATTTTATTATTGCCCGTAAACTGAAAGACGCTCCAGCTCAAAACTCGATGTAACTCAACAAAAATGTGTTAAGCTGCATGATACCGAATTATGCAAATCGTTAGGTGTGCCACTAGAAAAAAATACCAGCCAAGGGTGAGTCTGACTCGAACACCGAGGGTTCCGTATAAACAAACTATATTGAGAATTTTATCATCTTATTTTGAGACCATCTATGGTCTTACCTCCTGTAATCATTTTATGTATTTTTTTCAAAAAATTTCGCTCAGTAATGTCGAAGATAAGGGAATGCCAATTTTCGTCTATTTTCTTAAATTATTTTAAACTACTTATTTATTTGATTAGCTATCTGATTAGCCCCCCAAAAAAGCCCTCACCCCCACACTCCAAATTCCAAAAAACTTAATCAGTTCAGTTGACTAACAGACGGAAAAACAGACACATGAATATGAGAGTGATCCTATAAGGGTCCCGTTTTTTAACAATACACGGGACCTTAAAAATATTTTACGTCGATGATACGTAGTATTTTAATTTTGTTACGTATAATTAAATAACATAACTCAATGGCATTATCGTAGATCATAATAAAAATATAACCAGTATATTTTGATTTGTATCATTTTATATTTTCATTTGAAGTCGATCAGTCATTACTGACCATTTATATGATAATTTTCATAGCTCTTCCTATCTCAAATTAAATGATGATGTCAATACATATTTGTTTTTCCTCATTTATAGCTGGTGTTTAATTCCTGGATTAGATCAATTGTTTTCAAATGGAGTTTATTATTGTTACTTGAAAGATTTTAGCTTTTATAATCAAAATCAGCATAACGCAATGCCTCCACTCGGTGGACCGATGACCTGGTAAAAGCCGCTGGCAGCGCAACTCCAGTTGCTGTAGAAATCCTTGGGGGATTCCAGAATGGCCGTCTTTCGGCTGATATGATCATAATGATCCAGCAAGATACATTGTACCTAGTGGTCAGTCTTATAAATATTTAAGTTACATTTACTACTGATTAAAACGGAATCCTAGGTATTTTTAAACTGCATCCGTTGTCATATCAGGAATTCGCATATTTTATTCTCGGCGCTGCGGGTATATGTATGCAGCATATGGTACTGGATTGTGGGATGGCTGTGGATCGTGGTTCAGCAGCCCAACAATGTTAACAGCATTGATGTGTTCCGACATCAAGATAACATAGCCAGTTACCCTTTGCGTTAGAGAATCTTGGTGAGCGCCATCTTCGACGTCATCATCACGAGGTGCGGCGAGATAATTCCCAAGTCTTAGCAATGGAGGATAAAAAATTCTACAACTCTCAAATAAATTGTGCATAGGTTTCTCAGGAAAAGGTGATTAGTATTATGTGTTCATAAACCTATTTGAAAATTTAACTATCCAGAATTGGACGCATTTTGCAACAAAACCAAATGCGATTGAACCATCAAAATCTTTTAAATTATTTTCTGCTAAATTCTAAATGATTACTTCAAAATTATAATAAGTACTTGCGTAAATCTAAAATAATTTATATTAAATATAAACCAAATACTTAATTTTTAACTGAACTTTATTTTACAAAATAAAACGATTCACATGGTAACAAAAATGTACAAACGTAAAAAATATGGCAGTGGACTTTAACAGATAAAGCACGAACAACTTGGTGAGTGCATCAGATCACCCTTGAGTATTGACTACAATAGCTTAAATTTAAATTTATATGCGTTTAAGCGGCTTAAGACTTAAGCCTTAGGCTCGTTGTCGGAGTGGAAGCCGGTCTCGTCTGCGCTGTAGGTGACGGTGTGGGTCTGGCCCTCCGGGTCCGTGTACGTGTAGGAGCCACGGACAACTATCACATTAACAGGCTCATTCTTCTCGTTGGTCAGGGACTTCACTTCACCGACCTCCTCCTTTTTAATGCCATCAGCTGTCTCGTAACTGTAATTTGAGGATCATGGTTATTTCTGTGCTGTTAAGCGTTATTATTGTAGTTTGGTTTGGTCTATTTGAAATAGTAAGTAAGGATTGATTTTAAAAGTTAGTATGGAACAGAGGATTTTGGTTTTTTTAGTTTATTATTAATGTATTATTTATTGTTGATTAAAGCACTACATACTTCCAGGATACTTATATTAAATATCATCCATCGATGGATTATAATGAAGATTCTACATATTTCTATTACAAAACTTTGACTGATAACAATTTATTCTATACGAAACGTTACGCAACTGTTTGTAGTTTTTAGTATTTATTTATTTTATTTTATGTTTTAATAAACTATTATAAAAATTCATTGGTTAAAATACTAAAGGCAAGTGCTATATTACACAGATTTCAATGGGCTAATAAAAAGTTTTGAGGACAAACAATAAGTACTGAAAAACTTACTTGAACTTGTACTGTCCTTCTGGTTGCTGTTCGAATTCTTGCTGGACGATTTTCACAGGCTCCTTAACAGTATCGGCGGGGGCGGCGGCTGCGCACGCCACGAGCGCGAGAGCGGCTACGAAGACCTGCACAGAACGACAACTTAGCACTGAGACCCACAGGACACGACCAAGACCCACCACCACATGCAGACACCTACCAATTTCATTTTGATGCTGATAGTTTAGATCCTGATGATCGACTGATGCTCTAGTGGTTGTGACAAAATCTTTTATACATTTCACGGAGCTTCTAACGTAATGCCAAATGGCGGCAAACATATGACGATACATACCGGCTCCCCGGACTCGGTCATCGATGATCGCCACGCGCGTGTCCGGCCAGCGAATAACGCCAAGCCGCTTTAGGTCCTAAATAACGATTAATAAGGTTTTACTTGGGTACCCGCCAATTTTAATGATAGTACCTTCGCCAGGCATCGTGCTCATCTGTATCTCTATGTAGGTGTGATGTACAGTCTACACAGTACTAACGCAAGTTTATGCTAATTTGAAGGCTTTATTTACAACTATAGCTGTTGCCTGCGATTTCATCCGCCTGGACTTTTAAGATGCTTAACATTGTAAAATAAATAAAACTAAAATAAAACAGATTACTAAACCGGGAAAAAACATACAGGGAGACTACTATTTAAACGGTGGGTTCCACTCGTAAAACTGAACAAATTTTCCCAACCCAGTATGGGTAATACAAAATTCTCAAAAAAAATTGAAGTCTCCATAAAAATTTTGCTGAGTGGCCGATTAACTTGTACGAACAATTCTCTTTTCAGTTAATTAGTTCCATAGGAAAATTTGATTAGTTTTATGATAACAAATGTCACAAAAACGAAATAGATATTAAAATTTTGACAAAACCACTCTGGAGTATTAAATATCTATTTATCGTTTGAGCCTATAATGACAAAAATCGGTGAATATTAATGGTACTTATGTGGTCCCATAAGAAGTCAGTCAGATAAAAATTATGTACGATTTCACAAAAGGATATGGATGGATACGTACAGGAGAAGTATAAGAAATGCATAATTTTGATTTTAATATTAATCAAGAGTTGTCATTTTTGAGAAATTGGCATCACTCATATTTTATATATTATTATTTTGCATGTTACTTTATTTTTCATATATTCTTAAAACAATAAAGATAATTGATTGGAGTTCTCTTCTTATTCAAGGCTTTTTAATGTGGCTTAATGAAATAAAGTCATTTTCAGTGCGCCAGGAGGTCATAAAGGCATGAGAGCCATGGACTTTTTCATGAGGCATGAACAGACAGACAGACAAAAAAAAATGTACACACAGACCACACACAGACACGACCACGTTACAGTTTTATTATATATTATAATACTAGATTTTGCCCGCGGCTCCGCCGAGTAGATGTCGCTGTTTGACTAGCTCTAAGGTATCCTACGGGACCTATGCGTTTTCCAGGAATAAAAAGTAGACTATGTGTTAATCCAGTATTTGCTCTATCTACCTACGAAATTTCACCCAAATCTGTTCAGTAGTTTCGACGTGAAAACGGAACAAACAAATAAACAAACATCCATACTTTCGCATTTATAGGTAACTAGCTTCCGCCCGCGACTTCGTCTGCGTTGACTTCAGAATTGGATCCATAGAAAAATAAAATGTTAAGGCAGCGCCATCTAGTGACAAAGTAAAAATTTCAGTTTTATTGCCATTCTCCGGGAACCTTCGGGTTTTTCTCGGGATAAAAATTATCCAATGTGTTAGCTGAGTACTTTATCTATCCACCGACCAAATTTCATCCAAATCGTTCAGTAGTTTCGGCGTGAAAGTGGAACAAACAAACGAACAAAAAAACATCCATACTTTCGCATTTATAATATTAGTGAGATGAGATATTTTAGTAAGAAGATATATGTTTAATGTCACCGTAAGGTCGCGTAATTCGTAGTTTAATTAATTAAGGTGGAATATTAGTTCCTAAGATCGCGTAAATTTCAAAGCTTTGCCAAGATCTGAAATACTTGTATTATTCTTACGATTTGAAACCGCTTTTTAGGGTAGCATTTCCTAAGAGCGCTATTTTAGTTTACTGAAATAAAACTTAACGCGAATTTATGGTGTTTTAATTATATGTAGATAATTATAGAACAATTACGTCACCATAACTTAAATTATTTGAATTTTACAACGAATATACTCGTAATTATACTATGTTGAGTCAAGGATTCTGAGTGCTCTAACCCTTGACTCACAGTCAAGACGATGACGAGCTCATCGTAAAATTTATAGCCACGAAAATTGTTGGTAGTCGGTTCTTCAAGAGCCTACAACAAATTGTATCATGAGAATCCGATGACATACATATATTGTACTTGAGTATACTTTTATTTTTTTCATCCACAATTGGAAAGCCCTTGGTATCGACGGCGGTTGCCTGTTGCTAATGCCGAATATGGAAACGGGCTTACCAAGATTCCGTAACGCAATGGGGAACTGGCCATCTTATAATATCTCCATGCCGGAACATCAAAGTTATTAACAATTATTAGCGGCAAGACAGATAAGATGGTATTAGCTAGCCAGGCGGGCTCCGAAAACGCCATAGCACCATCCAAACCGAGTCCTACAAAGTTGAACCCCACCGGGAATCGAACCCGCGACCTCCTGATGTGTAGCAAGCAGACTAGCCACTAGACCATGGAGGCGGTTAAAACGGTATTATTCACCATCATCATAGTAGCCGGAAGACGTCCAGTGTTGGACATAGGCCTTCACCATAGACACTCAGCACGGTTTCGAGCCACATATACTTACATAGCGGCTTCCTGCAAGCCCTTTGCAAGGTCGCCCAATACTCCGTCTTCAGTGGAGAACCTTTCTTCAGCGTCGGCCATTCGTTCTGCAAATGTCTTGCCCAATCACTGCTTATTTAGTTTACATCATATGTATCATAAGTATTCTATGAGCTACGTCGGTTTTTTTTAACAATTAATTTACGAGAACTAAATAATTCAAACAGTTAAACTAAATTCAGAAAGCGAAGATGCAATTTATTGATGTTATTTTTTTCTTATAACTCTTATAAGGTATTGTTCACTTCCATCAGTAAATCTCTGTTCTTTTTAGGGTTCCGTGCCCAAAGGCACCCCTAATTACTAACCTCCGCTATTCGTTCGTCCGTCCGTGTCAGCGGGCTGTATCTCATGAAAGATAATAGATAAACAGTTGAAATTTTCAGTGTGTATCTCAATAAATAATAACAATAAAAATAAATTAAAAATTTTAAGTGGGCTCCCCTACTAGAAACATGATTTTTGGCGTTTTTACTCGATCTTAATAATAGCTTAAAATATTTACAGAGTTTATATTGCTATAGTCGCTACAAAAACATAATAAAGTAAAATTATAATAGCATAAAGCAGTTTTTAAAAAAATGTGTTGGAGGGACTTTCTTAGGACTCGTCGTTTCTTCTCGAATAAAATATTTTCATTTAATTTCATTTAGGAGTCCATACAAGAAAAGCGCTTTTTGGAGTTTTTTCTACGATAGTACGGAACCCTTCAGGCGCGAGTCAAACTCGCATTGGTCCTGTTTTTTATCTTGCTTTTCATACTGTGAGTTTACTTCTTAATTATTCAGTTCTAATTTCCTTTGAGAATGTAAAACCTTAAATTATTGGACGTAAGTACTAATACAATACAGGCTGTTAAAAAAGTGCGATTGAAATTTTCAGGGGTTACTCAGAATCAAGTATACAGGCTGTTAAAAAAATGCAATTGAAATTTTAAGGCGTTATTCAGAACCAAGTATAGAATATAGAAATAATATTGAAAAAATCCGCTTTTCAGATTCCCATACTAGAGTCTTACAAATGAAAGCGTGACCTGAGAAAACGCGGCAAATTCAAAAAATCTTCATATGGTATCACCACCTATAGCAGGAAAAATAGATTTAATACTTGTGTAATAAATCTTTAAAAACGATTGGTGTATGGATTGTGTTAAGTGGCAAAAAGCTGATATAGGTATATACACATGTACATATAAATACATGCATATATAGTATATAGATATAATTAACAGATTTATATATAAAAAAACACATGTTTGTATTTATTCACATAACATGACCTTATTATTTTCAGCACAGACATGCATCCCGCTCCCCCCAGCGGAGCGACGATATAAAACTTTTTTGATTTTCAGTAACATAGGAACCATAATATACACATTTATCACAACATATTATTCTAACATCATGAAACATTTTATAATCGTACTCAAAATCTGACTCTAAAATTCGACCTGCAGGGATAAAAAAAACACCTACATAATAAATATGAATATTAAGCCTACAACTAGGTATCAATATTATCAGTTGTACTGGTCTAGAAATGTAAACATTGTTGTTTATGTTGGAAAATTCAGACATTCAGACAAAAACAAGAGGGGTAACCTCTTGTTTTTGTCTGAATTTACTGATCATGGTATGTAGCATACTTCTCACATACTTTTAATCGTTTTGCCCATTATTAAACAAATATTTTACGTAGTATTTTTTTTTTGCAAAAAACAATGACAGCCACTGACAACTTTTTTACTGTTGCCATGTAAAAACTTTTCAGAAAATTCCAGGTCACGCTTTCATTTGTCAGACTCTAAATCTGAATAGTGAATGAAGAATTTGTATGGAAAACTGAAAAAAGTTGTAGATCGTTTTCTTTAATTTTTCCTGTATTCTATACATGATTCTGAGTAACCCCTTAAAATCTCAAACGCACTTTTTTAACATCCTACAATTTTTCAGTTTTCCATACTAAATCTGATAATGTATCAAAAATTTGTATGGGAAACTGAAAAAAAAGTTGTACGTAGGTCGAATTTTTTGTATATTTTTCCTGTATTCTATACTTGATTCTGAGTAACTCCTTAAAATCTCAAACGCACTTTTTTAACATGCTGTATATTAATCGATATCTAATCATATCCTACCGACTGTCTGTATTATTACTTATTAAAATTCTTTTCAAAAACCCGTTCCACACCTGAGTCCAGTCATCATGCAAGACGCAAATAAAAGTGATGTGCTCTTAACCTTTCGCATAGGTCGGCGGATCCTCACTTCTTTTGAGAAATTATAATTCAAGGTCTGTTTGGTTTACCTACTGCAGTATAGACATTGCTTGCAATGTGTAAAGTTCTGTTGTAAGCCACAATCTATACCTACTTACTGCGTTATGTATAGTCTCTTTCTTTCTAAATTCATATTTAAAAGTCAAGCAACTTTCATCATTTTATCAGGAAAAAGGTATACTTATCAGTCGTGTTTTGGGCTTATAAGACACCTATTTATTTTGAAATCTAATTGCTGCTTAGTTCATTGATTTTAAGTCAAAGGTTTTTTTTTTAATATGGAGTGATCCAAACCCTTAAGAGATACAAGGAAACTAGTATAATTAAGTATTTTAACGCAATGACGTTTTTCAATCGATGTACCATTCTAAAACTACAGCGGTTATTGAATTAAATCTCGTAAATATATGTTTAAATATATTATTATTACAAGAAAATTGTGAAGTTTGTTTTTATATAATCTTTTTAAGCAGTAACATGTTTTTTTTTCTATAATAAATAGTGTCTAGTTTTTGTGTGCAAAGTTAATTAACTTAAAACTAAATCAATCGTGATTTAAGACAGCGAGTATGGCGCCTTCAAGCTGACAACATAAGCTGCATAAGTTTTAACAAAATCAACTGACTATTTAAACTGAGGCTTCTTTTCTTAACTAACTAGCCGATTTTCTCACGATATTTTTTCGCACTTTTACTTGTCTAACAACTTGATCGGCCAAGGAAGTCAAAACATTTTCGCAAATATTGTAGGCTATGGGTGACTTGGGGAAAGTTAAAGAGTTTTAGCTCATTTTGTTAGATCTTATACATACGAGTATAACAACAGCTATGACTAGAGATGTAAAAAAACCTTTTTTTCTGAGGTGAAAAAAGACAGATTTTTTTCTGGTGCAGGTTTTTTTTCAAATGTATGAAAATAAAAATATCCTTAGGTTATTATCGTTAAATATTTTTTTTTTTTTTTTACGTTGGATAACCTTTTATTTATATTGGATTAATACAAGGTTTACTGCCGACTACGAGGCGCGAACTCACTTTTGGCCGAACCGAAACTATGGCCGAAACATGATTTTTTTGCCGAAACCGAACCTTCGGTCGGTCACTAGTCAGAATCATAACACACTTATGCACTTTTATTTACCGCAAGTCTCATAAGTGCAAGCGCTTGCGCTTTGCTTAATGGAGAGTCATTTTATAGTTAGAACAAATATGACCATAACAAAAGAACCCATGGATAGAATTCAATAGAATTTTGCCAGAATCATAACACACTTATGTAATTTCATTTCCCATAAGTCACACCAGTGGAGGCTCTTGGACCACTTTTGCTCATTGTCTTTTGCCGCCATTTCTTGTGGACAGATTTCGTTGGCCATTTATCTATAATGACTAAAGAAAGGCTTTTATTTTTGATAAGGAGTATTTAGATCATAGATGTATAAAGTTTCATATTATTATCAAAAATACATTGGTTCGCCAATTAAATTCGACGCAATGATCTATTTTTTTATTGTGTTAAGTGGCAAAAGGCTAAGTGACTAGACGGCCCACCAGATGGAAAATAGCTACCGCCGTCTATGTATGAGCATCCGTAACCCCAGACCATAAGATTTATTACTGCCATGCTGATCCTTGCCTCTTATACTACGCTGCTACGCTGAAATGGCTCTTATATGCCGGTTATTACGCTGGCTATCTCGCGCCACCCGCTGGAACACGGCACGCTGCTTGGCGGCAGGGACATAGTCCAGTCAATCTACGAATTTTTGTATGGAGTAGGTTACATTTAATGCACTTTGGGTGAAAATTTAGAATATGTTACTTAAATAATTGCAAAATGAAAATTCATGAAAATCTCTTATGAGTATTTGATAATTTTTCGGTAATTAGCCCCTAAAGAAACAAAATTAAATTTAAATGTGAACAAAAAATAGAAAACTGGTGATTTTTTACATGAGGGCTTCTTATAAGACGTTTTATTTATATTTATAATCGTCCCCGATCGAGATCAAAACATTGAGTAGATATTGAATATAATATATTTAAAAATTTATAACTTGAAAAGAAATACTTCAAGGTGAGTGATATTTTGTCTTAGGGGGTACATAACCACTGTCAATAACCATGAGAATTATCTCCAAGGTGACTTCGTTATTTATTTTTTTATTAAGTTTTATTCGATTTTAACCCTTGCACATTAAAGACACCACGAATATTTTCATGAAATCTAATAGTAATATTTTTTTTAAACTAAGACTAAGAAAAATCCCCGGTCAATCTGTTGCACAGTTTCTGTAATAATCTAATAACAATTATAATTCGCGAGCGGGCTGAGCGGGGGGCGCGGGCGGGGGAATGCGGCATGCGCGGCGCCCGCGCTACCCCGCGAGTTCTTTATTCAGCTAAGCTATAGCTGGGGATTTCATGCAACATCTTGTATGAGAACTGTTTTTAATTTTGGATCAATATTTCTCTCTCTCTTTCTTTTCTTTTCGTGTGGCATGTTTTTTTACTATTCACAAGATATAGATGGCAGTTGCCTGATGTTCCACTTAGTATCATCCGCGGTCACGTGTCTACCTATTGGGTTTTGTGTATGTTATCAAGGATTTAAACTTGGTATATCGTTGTTCTTTAGGTGGTCTTGAGTGTTAGCCCAGGAGGCATCGGGAGGCATTACAAAGGTGGCGAGGGAAAACGGGGAAAGTTTGATTAGGCCGCGCTCTTCTTTCGAGCTTATATCTCCATAACTATATGTTTGACTGACTCGGTGGCTAAGTGGTTAGCGATCCTGACCTCTTATCCGAGAGTCGTGGGTTCGATCCCCACACAGGGCAAACTTTTCTGTGATGAGCAGAATTGTTTGCTCTGAGTCTGGGTGTATTATATCTATATATGTATGTATTAAAAAGTATATGTGTATGTATATCAGTCTCTGGTTCCCAAGATACAGGGAATCCTAGTTTGGGGCCAAATGACTGTGTGTGATTTGTCCCAGATATTATTATTATTATGTTCTGGGGCAAGTGTGATAATTATCGGACAATTAAAGGAATACCAATTCATTTGGAACAAATAATTGCTTCCATCGCTAGAAAAAAAAAATGGCTATGGAGGGTACATGTAAGGAGATTTGTCTCTGTGTACAAAAGTGTCCGTCAAAACGCGTTAAGTAAGGGTGGTGTTATTGTATAAAAAGCGGTCAAGTGTATGTCGGACCACGCGCAGTGTAGGGTTTCTTAGTACTTCGACAAACACTGCTTCAAGGGGAAAACCTCCCGTCTTACAAAACTGTCTACTACTCGTTAACTTGTAAAGCCTACTTAGCTGTGATAGTTTTCCTTTTAACTTCGTTAAATATACTACTGCCGTGAATTTTTTCACATTTCTAGAAATAACCATTTAGCTGTCGGGAGGGGGGGGGCACATAACTTTAACAAAAAATTGCACTTTAAAGCTTCATATTTCGAAAACGAATCCATGACTCGAAAAATTCGCAAACCCACAATATTTTTGAAAGACCTATTCAACGATACCCCACACCCTGGGATAGTCAAGAGAAAAAAAATTCAAAAAGAGCTAGTAACTTTAGTTCTCCTACGTATCTCCTCATATCTGATTCAATCACGTAGGGAAACACCAAGCGTAGCAAGTTCCATCGCCCTTTGAGTGACTGTAAGCCTTCTTATAAGGTCCATAGTAAGCGACCATGTCTCGGATCCATATGTCATCACTGGCAACACACACTGGTCATGGACTTTAGTCTTGAGACACTGCAGTATTTTGGACGTGAAGGTATTGCGAAGTTTCCCGAACGCTGCCCAGCCAAGTTGGATTCGACGGCTGATCTCTTTCTCAAAGCTGGACCTACCTAACTGGACTGTTTGTCCCAGGTATATACAGGGTGTAACAGAAGTGTGTGACAATACTTCAAGGTTGGCTTTTACCCATCAAACTGAACAACTTTCAACTTACAAATCGATCAGCTGGCGAACCAAGTTTGTATGAAAAGTCCAAAAACATTTTTGCGATTTCAACAAAGTTGTAGAACAAAAGTTGTTCAGTTTGATGGGTAAAAGTTAACCTTGAAGTATTGTCACACACTTCTGTTACACCCTGTATATTCGTCAACAACTTCGAGCGTAGAGTCTCCAACCTTCAGAGGAGTGGGCGTAACACGGATGTTTGACATGATTTTCGTCTTATCTATGTATCATTTTAAGACCCACTTGTTGGGAGAATCTACTTAGTCCTTTGAGCATTGCGCCTAGATCCTCCAAGGTCTCACCCATGATCACGATATCGTCAGCAAATCGAAGGTGAGTGATGTACTCGCCATTGATGTTAATGCCGAGAAGCTTGAAAACATCTTCCAGTGCAGCGGTGAACAGTTTCGCATTTTCATACAAAAACTTCAAAACTTCGATGTATCGATAATCGATCTGGCACCGTTAGGAGAGATCGCAATACAGCCCAGGTCTCGATCGAATCAAAGGCTTTCTCATAGTCCACAAACGCCAAGCTTAGTGGTCGATTATACTCTTCGGTCTTCTGTATAATCTGCCGAAGCGTATGTATGTGGTCTATGGTACTGAAGCCTTTTCGGAAACCGGCTTGTTCGGGAGGCTGGAAGTATATAAGGATTAATATGCATATCCGTACGAAATTACAGCTCTGGAGTACTAATAGTCTCTGAGCTAAGCCGCGGACAGACAGACGGACATGGCGAAACTATAAGGGTTCCTCGTTGACTACGGAACCCTAAAAACGGTAAATTTTAAAGAAAGCGAGAAAAGTTATTAGAAACAGAGAAGAAAACAAGGAAAGAATCCGCTTTGTTATAACGCACTTTAAAATAAAAAAACATAAAATAAGAATTTTTTTTTTCCTATATTATTTTCATAATCCTTGTCTACATTAGCGCCACTCTGATGGATTCTTGAACTATTATTTACTGCTTACAGTTGGACACATTTTTAACTAATCCCTCCATATAAAACAGTCTTCCTTATACTATTGGCATCGAGAGGCATCACAAAAGTGGCGAGGAGAGGCAAGGAAAGTTTGATTCGGTCGCGCTCCTCTTTCGAGCTAATACGTCCATAACTTTATGTACTAGGTCAAGTGTGAAAATATCATTTTCGGATAATTCAAGGAAGACTAATTCATTTCTGATTAAATAAAGGCTTCTTTCAAGTTCTTTCACTAAAAAAAAGATAACAAATTCATAAAATCCGAATAACGTGGACAACATATTTTAAAAAAAATGGTTATTTATCTAGTACAAAATAGTTTTTCTATCTAGCACAAAGTCCTTACCACGCGGAATTTGTACACTCAATGTTTCAGGAAATGTTTGCGAAGCGAGAAGAAACGTTGAGTCCAGACGAAACTCACTTCAGCACATATTTTTTTAACACTTAATTTCTATTAAAAATCATGTCAACAATAAAATTATGAGCTGTACGATCCATACACGGTTTGAGATATTTATTTCTCAAAAAGAATTACAAATTCACTTAACTTAAGAAATGCAATATAAGTGCTTAAATTATTTATAATCGTGAAGGAAAATATTATTTACATCGAAAACAAATAATCCGTCGGTACTTTGGAATACAAATCTGATCCATAAATGACTTGTTTCATAAAAGCAATGGATAGGATCTACTAAATTGCCATGATTGGGTATGACCAAAAGCTATGTTCAATAATATATTTAAGCAAATTTATGTTAATTTTAGTAAATATACTTTATATGAGAAGCGGTCGTGGCTCAGTGCGGCTTGCGTGGTCGCGTCGATCACGAAGGTTAACTGACTACAGACACGGTCATAACCTGGATGGGTATGACTGTTAGTGGCATTTATCTCGACCGTTTCCATGCTTCGCAAGGCACGTTAAGCCGTTGGTGCTGGCTGCTATCGCTAGATGGCAGTCGTTAAGCCACGTTGGAGTCCTTATAGGCGGCTTGAAATTTTCTGACACTGGGGTTGGCCACTAGCCCCACAACCTCCACCAATCCAGACTTGGCCCCCGTGTGTGGAGTATGGCCTAACCTTCCCGAGTTATGGGAAGAGATCCGTGCCTCTGCAGTGGGGACGTAATGGGTTGTTAACATACTTTATGAGCCACACACATAACATCCCAAAAGGCATCTTTATACACTTCCGTAGTCCGTACTAACAATTGACGGTAAATTTTTCAACGTAGACCGAATGAAGGCATGTAACAAAGTTTTATGCCATTTAGTTACAGCAATAAGGTACGTGGACGACTTATGTTTTACAGCGGAATCCCCTAATATCTCTGCAAAAACTGATGACCAGTTTTGACGAGTCATTAAAAAAAAATTAGTACTGACAGTGTAAGTAAGATCGATGTTATGTATGTTGGGAGACAACTGAACAATCTAACTCCAAATGTATCTCGGTTAGAATGTCATGAAGCATGTGGAGAAGTTTAAGTATTTGGGAAGTGCAATAACATTCAAATGTGACCTCGACCCTGAGATCATTGGGATTGGTTCAGCTTTAGCAGTTTTTGGCAAACGTAGACCTACATTCTTCCGGTCGCATGATATTAGCTACTAAGATCTTGGTGTAGGTATATGTCCAAAGTAATTCCAAACCTCCTCAATTCGTGAGAGGCATAGTGTTTATATAAAGCTATGACAGGTATAGATCGATGGATTCATTTTGGTACAGATATTACGAAATAGCCTGTCGTTTGTTTCGTCATAGCTATATCGGCCCCCCTCCCCCTTTCTTATGACTGGCTATTTGATGATCTACGAATCAAGACGAAAATATTGATAATTGTTGTAGCTATATAGGAGCCAGAGAAACAAACTCGGTAAATAGAGCACTTTTATTATTTTCGCCACCAGTCTAATAGGAAAGAAATACGCTGCCTCGATAGATTTCACATGCAGTGCCTCTGTGATATCATGAACATCGACTGGTCCAACCATATAAGATATACAAAGGTTCTACACCGTGCAAACGTATACGGAATTGAGGCGTACCTTAAGCAAAGAAAATTACGTTGGTGTGGTCTTGTGACTCGTATGCTGGGTTACGAAACGTGTCAGTTACTGTGAGCTTCAAGAGGGCAAGCGAAAGCAAAGTGGACAGCTATTGCGGTATAATAACGCCGCCACCGTGATGCCTCCCGATGCCTCCCGGGCTTATTTCACTTAAGACCACCTAAGGAACAACTATGCAAAGTTTGAGGTCTTGATTCTTGATCCAAAATTACGGTAAATCGCAACGACGATATGTCGCATCTAGTAGAAATTTAGCGTAAATACCTACCTACTTTTACTTCATAAGAACAGGCCCACTGGCATTGGAAGTGGGGTTGCTTTGGCAGGCTCATGGAAAGTCATGGAAAAATGGCGATGACACTCATGTCATGACAATATAATAATTATGTATAATTTTTGGAGTTAAATGTTCGGCGAATCGATAGGACAAAGTTTCTTCTTTTGAATTGAATTTACAGTAGGTATATCTATGTGGTAAATCAGTAGGACGGTAGTACTATGATCACGTTTGGATGCCCACAATCCAATGAGTATGACACAATTATTATTAAATAACTACTACCTACCTATCATATTGTGCATTTTATCACATTTGCGTTTCGCATTTTCCATCTAGCTATCCGCGCACTTGTCTTTTTCGCACCCAATAGCTCCGTCTCTGTCGCACACTGGCTATGCGTACGTGGCAGCTGCCGCACCTTCTCGGCGTTTGAAATATAATTATAATGTCTAATACATTTTAGTTAAAATGCGTTTTAAGAAGAAACTTCTTTGTTTGTACAAGGGACGATGATGATTTCCAATAGATAATATTAGTGTTACGGTACAGCCAAGAAAATATTTGTAGTGTCTTTAATGTGTACTACAGAAATCTTTAAAAAATCGTTTTTAACTGGGTTCTGAAATAGTCACCTAGGTGAAAACTTAACACATGTTCAAGCCTTACAATTAGACTTAAAAAACATAAAAATCTCCGAAGGCTCCATTTTGTAAGTATTATTTTTCACGCAATAATATAAAAATATCGTAATATTAAGAATTTATTGCTTTAAACTAGAGACAACTTAAGTACCATATTTATAAGGTAACTATAGTTATAAATCTCAGTTTTCCCCAAAAGTGCATTTATTGTTTGGCGTATACAAGTCAAAAGGCGTCTTTAGGTATTTCTAAGGGTTGAACGCCCTTACGATCACAAAATTACCACGAATGCTTAGTAAAACACCAATTCTTTTATTTCCAAACCATTTTAGTCAGGTGTCTTTAATGCGACCTCAAATCTTTTATTTACTGGACTAACAGGGATAGAGCGAGCAGTAGTACCCACCCAGGCGGACCATGCATAATAATGTATATCCACTGGTATTTATCATATTCTGACTATATCCAAGGTCTTTCATGCATTTGTAGCGTAATGTCTCTAGTGTAAGGTTCCCACAGAGTAAGGTTCCATTAAATACTATATGCGTTTTAAAGGTCATATGCCATTTTCTTCAACTAACAAAAATAATCGGAAATTTTCTGAAAATCATGAAATATAAATGCGAAACATTTTCAAAAATCTACAATGAGTAGAAGCCCTAGTTAACGGATCCTATTTTTTACACCCATAGAGAGCTAAGTACTATAGGTAATATTTTAATCGTATTTTAAAGCATAAGCCATCGATATGAAGTTTTTCTGTTAAAATAATCCAGCGGCTTTCCGCAACTTTTACCAGGTCATTGGTCCACCCAGAGTGTAACAAAAAGGTGTAGCATAATTTGAGGTGGCTTCTACTCTTAAAAAACTGATCAACTTTCTCTAAAAAACGTATGGTCAATTCGCAACAAAAATAGACTTTTCAACAAAATTCGAAAAGCGATCGAGGCTCAGTACGGCTTGAGTGATCGCATCGATCACGTAGATTAACTGACTGCAGACAGTTTCATAGCCTGGATGGGTTTGACTGTAAGACAATAATCTCGACCGTTTCCGTGTTTCATGCCGGAGCCTAGCCTAGCCCCCTAGCCTACCTACCACCAGGCTTATGACATACATGTAAAATAGTTCATTCATACTAAGAAATTAAACAGATAAATTCAAAAAACGGTTGACTCTGACACCATCCCTAAATAAAACATAACGCTATTTTGGAGCTGAAAGCGCTCAAAAATATTTCTGGTAGTATTTATTATCTCGTTGAGCTCAAAGATGTGACTTTTTTCAGTGGCGTAACAATAGGGTGGTATAGAACGGGCAAATACCAGGGGTCGCCAGCCGGAGAGATGCCCGGACCGAGAGTCGCAAGTACAGAAGGCTCATTACAACAAAAGTGGTCAATAAGGTCCAATTTATTTCTATGAAATAAGCTTATAAAAGCGCTGTAGAAAGTTAAAGGAGATTGCCCGATTTCGTACCATGTTGCGTCTTAACCAGACATTTGTCAAAAATCGTAATTAAATTTATTAAGCACACTTAATTTTTTCTAGACCTATTCGAACTGCAGGAAAGAAATGTATGAAAAAAGATTTTAATTTGATATATCCCCTACATTTTGTACACTCTGACAGCAAACGTTCACTCTGACAACAGGATAGCATAATATAAATTGCCTAAGTGTGAAACTCAGCCACATGGACAGCATTGTCCGTGCAGTTTACAGATACAGGTCCCGTCAATCTTTAAGATCGCTGAAGGGTGCTGAGTGGGGGAAGTGTGCGTTCAAAGTCAAAGTCAAAATATTTTTTATTTAAGTAGATGCTGTACGCATACTTTTAAATCGTCTTTTTTTCTACCTAGTACAAAGTTCCTACCACGCGGAACTTGTACACTCAACGTTTCGGGAAGTTCACTTAGAATCCTCATGCTCGAATTTCGAAGTAATTCCTTGGTTCCAGAGATGAGGCTACCAGCGAAACATTCCGCTAGCAGCCTCAGCAAAAATCTCGATTTTCTCTGCAACTACGATAGCACATTTTTTTCCTTTGGGCACTATTAGTCAATAAATATTGGCATAATCAGAATATCAAAATTCGAGCATGAGGATTCCAAGTGAACGCACACTTCCCCCAGTCAGTACCCTTCAGCGATCTTAAAGATTGACGCGACCTGTACTCGCGCGTACAGTTGTTAGGACACGCAGGGCAAGACAAAAGGTGTGCCATACTGCCCTCAGATGACAAAACTCGGTAACCTAAAATTAATGAAGTTGAGAAAAATGCGTTTAAAGTTCGCGATTTGTTAAAACATTCTATAGGATTTTGAGGTTACTGTTTTTTGTATTATGGTATAAAATGGAGCTGTTTGTCAGCTATAATTGACCACGCTGAATACGTTAAAAACAACCGACTTCAATCGGAACAACTCCAATTTTGATGTTTTTGATGATTTTCTCAAAAACCGCTTAATCGATTTCGATAAAAATTTTATATGGGATCACCTGTGAAGGATACCCTTTTAAACAAAAATATAATTTTCCAAATCGGTTCAGGCGTATTCGAGTAATCGGTGAACATACATAAAAAAAAAATAAAAAAAAAAAGATCCGACGAATTGAGAACCTCCTCCTTTTTTTTGAAGTCAGTTAAAAATGGGCAATGGAAAAAGCAGCAGTAATGCAACCTTGCCTGAGTTTATTTACCTTCAGGGTTAGGGTTTCATGTTCATGAACATAAGATAGGATAATGTGAACTTCTGAGAGAGTGACTACCTATTGTTTGTCTCGCTATTGTACCCTATTGTACCCTCTGTACAAAGCGGTTGCTGTCAAGTGCACCCTCGGAACGCGGCCCTGGATTCATAAAATGTGTTCCGAAACTACACTATGGTTGTATCGAGATTTTTATGCTTCATCCACATATTTCTTCATCTTAATCTAAGAGATGTCTTCGCATTACACCACCATTTTCCTATACCCGCGCCCTCTTCTTCAACTTCGACTATCAGACGACGTTTTATAGATTTGATTCTTAATCACATTGGTGCGTCCCAGGGTTGCCAGACGTACAAGAATTTTTGTTTGGACGTAACGTAGGGCCATAGTCACGTTGCGGAGCGGCATTTTTTAAATCCACATATGCGTTGCAAATCGGCATCGTACACACGCCCCGTTACGTCATGTTACGCCGCTGCACTTTACGATATTTAAAAAAGTATACCTAGTATAGTATAGTTTCATTGTTTTGTCAAGTTTCAAGCAGTGTTAATCACAAATTACAGTCTGACTACGATCTTTTGGCAGGTGGATGACATTGACAGGACAGATTTGGTCGCAAATCTGTCTTTTTTTTTATACAAATAGTGTATGCCGCCACATCCCCCCTCCTCCCCACCCTCACGGAAAGGAATACAGTGTAGCTGTATGATATAATAAAATACAAGACACTATAAACTAGAGAACACGAAATAATAATTTAAAAAAATATATTTAAACTAGGTCACAAATCTAAAATATCCTTAAATCTAACCCTGACCTGATCGTGTGACGGTGGGAGGATTTGGTGCAGAGTGAGCTGTTGGTGGGGCAGACGTAGGACCTGGACATGTGGTTGCATTGCGAGGCCGAGGGCGTCGCGGGCGCCTGTGCGCTCGGTGAGACCGCGCCTCGCTCGGGGTCTGCAGCGATGTGTGCAGGCTTCGATTCGATCCAATCGACGCTCACCTGTACCTTATTACGTGAAACATCTAAGGTAAGTGTCTTCAGAGAATGACTGAGGACTTTATAGGGGCCGGTGTACAGTGTTCGTCGCGAAGGAAAACGTGAGATGCGTCTGCCAGGTCCTTATAAGCTAACGACTTCGGGACGCATGTCGGTCATGGCCAAGTGTGCTACGAAGTCCTCACTTACATTTTGTATGAAAGCGCTAGGTACCAGGAGCTCCCCTGTAAGCATACAGGAGGTCTGCAGCAGAGCATTTGAGGTCCTGCTTGAGAGCCAATCTGATACCAAGAAGCACAAGAGGTAGGGCTCTGTGGCAGGTTTCTCGGTGGCACATGAGTGCAGCCTTCAGATGGCGGTCGAAGCGCTCCACCATGCCATTCGCTTGCGGGTGGTAGCTGGTAGTTCGTAGGCATTTGGTAGCACCTAGGTCGAGGAATCAGTTGAATAGCGCTGACTCCAACTGGTGGCCTTGATCGACGGTGACCGTGATGGGCACGACGAATCGCGCGATCCAGCCGCGTACGAAGGTATCGCCAACATCCTCGGCGGTTATGGATGACGTGAGCCACGCTTCGGGCCATCTCGAGAACCGGTCTATTGCCGGGAGACAATAGGTGTAGCCCTCAGAGTGCGGCAGGGGGCTGACGATTTCGAGGTGGACATGGCTGAATCTCCCAGATGGGAGGGAAAATTCACCGAGTGGTGCGGTCACGTGGCGCATCATCTTGCGTCGCTGGCAGTGAAGGCAGTGACAGCCCAGGTTCGACAGTCGCGCGCCACGCCGGAGCGCACGTAACGGTCAGCGACGAAGTGCGCGGAGGCGCGGCCGCCGGGGTCGCTCAGCGCATGCAGGCGCGCGTGCGCGGCGCGCAGCAGCGCCGCCGGCAGGTTCGAACCGAAGAACTGAAACCGACTCGACGTGAAAAATCGCGTCCGCGACGATGTTGTCTTCGCCTTTGACGTACTCGACCTCCGTAGTAAACTGCGAGATGATCGTCAGTTGGTTCAGCTGTGCGGGAGGCGACTTTTAGCGATGTTGTGAGAACGCGTACAGTAGTGGTTTGTGGTCGGTATATATGATGAAGTGTTGCGCCTCCAATATATGCCGAAAATGTACACGGCCAACAACTCCCTGTAGTAGGCGGGCCAGGTGGTTTGGCTGGGATTAAGTCTTCTACTGAAATATGCCAGCGGTTGCTAGCCCTGCTCTGTCCACTGCTGGATACAGGCGCCAAGTGTGTGCTTGAGGCGTACGTGTGGAGGCCCAAGCATGCGTTAGGAATTGCATGCACGAGTGCGAGGCGTGAGTGATGCTTTTGCGTGAGCGTTCTTCTATATTAAAGCACTTCGTTTTATTCGTCGACTGCACTTCATCATTACAATATACATACAGTGCCGCGTTCGGTTTGTGGAGCTCCTTTATATTACTAGTTAGCATCACTGAACCATACCATAATTAACTAAAACTAGCTATCAAATGATTGGTTAAAACAAAGAATTTCGTGTACGCCTGAGCGTAGATAAAGTACTTAAAAATAACCTCAAAACATAAAATGAAAGTGAAAAAGCTCTGGAGTTACAGTAGCTATGAGAGTAATTTTTAGTATAATAATTAAATATGTTATCCCCTATCCAATTCAGAAGGTTTTTTCAAGACGCAATATGGTACGAGCGTTTCATACTTCCGTGGCATTCTCCTTTTAGAAGGTTTCTTTAAAGAACATAAATACTAACTTGACAAAAACTTTTTTAATCATGATCAATAGACATTGTCTGTCTATGTAAATTAAGTTAAATAACATACAAAAAGGCTAATAAATAACAAATAATACAATAATCCGCGCTCGGAGTATAGCAGCAACCTTCCCGAAACATCGTAAAGGTAGAGACCTGTGCTCCATCAGTTGCGAAGAATGGTTGATTGATTACGACATTTAGCTCAGACTAAAAAAGTCTTCATTATGATATTTGGCATCACCAAGTTAGCCGCATGACGTGGTCAGTCTTTCTCTTGGAGGACTTGATGAAGCCTAGGAACTGCAACTCTGCAACGGCACGCGTGAACCGGGCTCTGCAAAAAGGTTTAATAATTATTATTTTTACGTCTAGGGATCAAAAGAAGTTAAAATATTATTTTTAGGTGGCGAAATTTACAACAAACATTGGTGTCGATTCGATGTTTACGACTAAACTTATTTGACAGGACTAAACTTAATTTAAGTGTCCTGTCCTTGTCTTTTCGATATAGAAAGAAAAAGACAGAACACTTAAATTAAGTTTAATCCTGTCAAATAAGTTTAATCGTGAAAACCGAATCGACACCATTGTCTATGTTATACAGTAAACTTCATCTTATTCATTTTTGGCATCATTAAAAATTATCATAAGGCAGTATGTTTCCTGGATAATGTTTACCCTAATTCAACAGTTCTCACTTATAATAAGCAGAGCGTTTCACTCCATTTGGGAGTGCGCCGATCCATGTTCTCACATCCGTTAATTAAATTATTTATAGCATTTATGTCTTTTTTAATTGTATAAGTTTTTATGTATCTATGGACCTGTACATTAGCTACGAAGTTGCCTGAAAATAAATGAATAATAATAAAATGAAAAAAAAAAATTGTTGATACTCATTAGATTTAGACCTTATATCAAATACATTTACATGAGATTAATAATGTGGCTGCAGATATAGAAGTAAAACAACAATACCCTACAAAACATGATCGTTACTTACTGTATAGTGACGTCTTCTAGTCGTCCGCTCTCATCGTCGGGCCTCAGAACAGCGGCAAACGCTTGAAGCCAGTCATACAAATTGATGTGCTTCCCGCATTCGCGATGCAACTTGTATGCGAGAGACACGTCTGGCAGCGAATCTGACATGCTTTCTATTGTGGGCAGATGGCAACATGAACACTGTAAAAAGATAACGAATATTAACTTTTAAATAACTTTTAACTTTTTAATCCTTAATTTGTCAGATTTCCAGAAATAAAGTGATGAAGTTTCTATCGCGTGGAACGAGATGGTGGAACCTTGGTTGCTGATTTAAGAACGAACAGAGCGAAAGAGGCATATAGGTAAGAGTAAAGATTCTTAATATAGGTCTATTTTGATCCGTTCTTTAAGGAGTAAACAAGCAAAAATATATTATTATTCAGGTGGAGAATAATAAATTAATATCTGACATACATCTTTCACTTCATACACCAAACATAAAATGTGGCCTTTGTGAAATTAAATCATACGCTTACTAGAATACGAGTACACCGATATGCTTATGTTAATAAAGTTTAAATATAATCAGTTTGATAATTTTAAAGGAATACAAATTAATACTTTTGTACATGAAACAACTTCTGTATAGGGTCCTTATGAAATACCTATCATTTTTTTTTTAAATAATGGCTTCTGCTCGTAACAGATATTTCAGAAGGACCCTATATAAATATTACAAATGAAAATCAAATCACCTGCAAATAATGCACAGGATTGCTAAGCGCTGTATGCAAGGCGCCCCTAGGTGATCCCACAATCTGTTTCTTGACACTCGCGACGTCATCAAAGAAGTATATCTCGTGGAAAGGTCTCGTGTGCGGTGGTTGCAAGCCCTTCGCAAATACCTCCTCAATATAGCTCACGAATCGCGAGCGAACCATCTCGAATTCTGACTGGACTTTGTCTGATCTAGTGGCGTGGAGTAGTATCTAAAAATTTAAGGATTGTAAATAATAAAGGATAGTATTAATCGCGCATCAAAAAAATACTAGTTGCACATCAAATTAACTAAAATGAAAATCTAACCTAACCTAACCTATAGATGGTGAAATAGATTTTTTGCTGTACGATTCAGTATTTTTTGATTGGCGATTAAATATAAATCCCCAATAATAAACGTCCGCGACAAATCACGTACCTACTGTCATCTAGCCAGAAACCAGATACTGATATACATACACAAATACGTTTTAATACATACACATATAGAGATATAATACGCCCTGACACAAGAGCAAACAAATCTGGTCATCACAGAAATGTTTGCCCTGGGTGCAAATCGAACCTACGACCTTCGAATCAGTAGTCAAGAGTACGAACCAGTGAGCCACCGAGTCAGTCATATAAATCAAGACTACATTGTCAACCGCTATGACACTCACTGTTACCTAGCCATGACACTCACTGTAAACTAGTCGTGAGCTTATTTTAGACGGGTCAACCTAACAATAGGTATGTGAAACTTGAGCTATTTAAGTTTTAAGGCTGGCGTGTTATTTGAAATACGTATAGAAAAATCAAAATCACAAACCTCTTTTAATTTATGTCGGTTCCCAGGAATGTTCTCCATATCACAGTCACCTTCAGGCGTCAAAATAGTTGCCTCAGTGTTGGCATTTTCAATCTGTCTCAAGAATATGAGCATGTGTACTCTGACTGACCTCACAAAGCTCTCTCCCAAGTCATCGTTGAAATTAATGTTATTTAAATTATTCTTTGTCGGCGTAGACCGTAATGGCTTTACCGGAGAAACGATGTTCAAAGAAGAATTTAGCAACTTCAAGGCCATTTTTATAGTCTCAACTAATTTAACTTGCGATTGGAAATTTAATAGTTGCTTACATTCTTTAAAAGCTTGAGAATTTGATATGGGGTCAGTTGTACATTTTGTGAATACTTCACGAACCTGAAATTATGAATAAAAAATGTAATAAGAATATGTTTGAATAGTTTAGATGTGTTCCCGAATATTTCACGAACTTATTGCACCAGCCCAGTTCCATGTTCAGTAAACTAAACGCGGGGAAGGTCCTCCCTTACGTAGCGAAGCGTTTAACTTCCTCATTCATTATGCGAATTAATTGCTAAGGAATGGAATAAACTCAAACACAAAATGTTTTTTATTTAAGTAGATGCTTTACACATGCTTTTAAATCGTCAATATTTTTTTCTACCTAGTACAAAGTCCCTACCACGCGGGACTTGTACAGTCAACGTTTCGGGAAGTGTTTGCGAAGCGAGAAGAAACGTCGAGCCCAAAAGAAACTCGCTTCAACACATTTTTTGAATAAAATCTTAAACTCTATTACAATTCAATAAAAATTGTGAGCTGGAGGATCTATACATGTCCATATATCATTGTCATTTACATAATCTAGTATTTTATAATACCCTTTAGAGCATAAACAATTTTTCACATGCAATTTGGATTTGTTTTCTGGCAAACTAGTCACATTTTCGGGTATTTTGTTATAGAATTTTACACACTGCCCCATTAATGACTTCTTAACTTTACTCAGTCTCGAATAGGCAACATCTATGTTATTAATATTTCTTAGATTAAAATTGTGTCTTTCACTGTTTTTATAGTTTGCCAGCATGTCTCTTTCCCGAATCTCTGGATTAAGGCGAGTGTTTTGGAACATTTTGGATTGCGTGTTCCATTTTTCGACACTTAACATCAAATGACATCGTTGTCAAAAGCTCCCAAATGAAATAGAAAATATATTCGAATATTATCAAAATACAAACCGTTTTTCCCAAAACATTCTTAGGCAAATCTTTCACAAACAGCGTAAGTAACTTCAAGCACAAATAGAAGCTGTACAGATAATCGTGTAGCTTCATTATCTCCTTGTACAAGACGTCTCTAAAGAAATCGTTGTCTTCTAACAGCTTCACTTGGATGCGACAGTCCTGAGCCTCGACATATGGCCTGAACGAGAGCAGCCGTCTGATGTTTTCAAGGTCTTCAGCATTCAAATTCATTATGACTTCATCTATTTTGTCGCGCGGAACACAAAGTGACTTGATATTGTCGCCATAATAGTGTTCCATCATGCAATACTAAAAAAGGTATACAATAATTTAATCATGGAAATAGACCACTTCAAAGCTCTTTTCTTATGTCTAACATACATCATATCAGAAATGACGAAGACATGCTAAACTAATAATAAAATGGGTTACATTCTAAACATACTAATTTATTAGTAAAATATAATTGTGTCTGCAGCTGGGACTAATAATAGTAATAATACACAGATATGAAAAGAGATTTTATACCTTTATGCTATGAACAAGGCCTGTTACAGAGAAGTCATAAAACAGAAACACATCTGTCAACAACTCAAAAGCTTTCCCTGAGAAGTGCAGTGGACTCGTGTGGGTCAAGAAGATGTGTTCCAGCACCTGTAATGAGGAAAATCGAACCATATATTAAATTGTCTGGCGTTCTCCCTTGCATTCAATGACAAAAAACTGAAGACATTACAGTGTAAATACATTACAGAGCTAATCAATAAGCAGAAAAGATGTTCTGAGATATTATAAATATAGAAAAGAGAATGTTCTTTATTGATTTTTGTAACAGTCTGAGTTATATGGTCTGTTGGTCTTCAAGATACAAATTTAACACTAATATATTTCCAGTAACGTAATATAGTTCGTGTCACGTTAAAAGAGCGCTGGCTGGCGTTCCGAGGATGCACTCTGACAGCAATTGTTTAGTACCCTCTCTTTCACGCTTACGCGATTTATATTAAGCTATCCTGTTGTCAGAGTGAACTGTTCTGCTCTCGGAACGCCCGACAGCGCTCTTTTTACGTAACGCGAGCTGTAATAAAAGTTTTGCTTTTATTCTAATCATTTTTCTCTTACCTGATTCATGTAAACAGGCGACGAATGTGAATGGAACACTTTAATCAGCAGTTTTGAGGACACATGATAGGGGAATGACTTGTGCAGTGCTGATACTGATGTTGCCACTCCAAAGATGAACACTATAGGCAGTGATATTGTGTATGAACTGAAATAACAAAGGAATAATAGCATGATACTATTAGTTGGAACTATACATATTTCATACAAATTATTGATTGAATTATTCAGAATTAGTATGAGAATCTGAAAAAAAAGGAAGAGTGGATTTTTTCAATATTTTTCCTGGATTCCATACTTGATCCTGAGTAACCCCTTGAAATTTCAAACGCACTTTTTTTTAACACCCTGAGTGATTGCTTTTGACGGTGCAATCCTCTCATCAAAGAACTTATGAGGGATGACGATGACGATGATGATGATGATGATGAAAGCAGGAAACGCCCGATTGGACGACCCAGACTGATACCGCTAGAAAGACGAAGGTCACACCCTAGACACGTCACACAAATCATCTGCGTTATTTAGCTACTCCCTTTGTATCACGTAGGAGCGAGCGAGTTAACTAATTGAGGACTGTATGGTCGCGGTCTTCCATACTGTATGTAGAAGTCTTTTAAATATCTGCACGCCCTTCAAATAACCAACTGACACGGAGTGGCGCAGGATAAGGATTGGCTTATATTAATAAGCGTGTAAAACGTCCTTGATTCATCCATCTGTCCTTGTCTTGGCTGTTCTTCACTCTTTTTTTTTCAGCGCGAAAGAAACTTTCTTGAAAGGAATCTTGTAGAGTGCGCATAATTACATAATGTTGTGTTGCGGGAAAACACAGTACCCAAAAATGTATGTATGCAATAAATCTAATAATCTTTTCCTTTATTCCTTTTTTTTATATCTTTTTCACTAATCTTTTACACTTATGTTACATGTTTTTACTTAGTTTTATTAAAAGTCAAGAGTTCCTGGAATTGTAACAAACTGAATTTCTAAAAGGCCTCATAACTTTTTTTTTCGGTGATTGTTACCTTTTGTCAACTTTTTTGTATTTACATAATCACTGAATAAATGTATTTTTCTTTCTTTCTTTCAACTGATAAACTAAAATTCAACAATTATTCAAAATGTGACTGATATTTACCTTACAATCATAACAAAATCTTGCAGAATACTGCAGTTGAAACTTTCAAAATCAGGGAAGATGACCACCAAAGATTTTCTAGCTACATCATATTTCTTCTTCTTTGGTGAATGAAGGTACTTTTTGCTGTACCAGTTCAGCAGAGATTTCATGGTGCAGTGGTTCTTCCTTAGTCTCTTTTTGGTCGGACTATTCATGCTGATGTCTTCCTCAACACTGTCTTCCTGTTAATTAAAACAATGTAGGGCTGTATTATATGTATCTACATATTTTTGGCCCTTCAGAGACTGCCCAAGTAGCAAAGGTTCGTCATATAACGGTTGTATTAACGTTTACATAACGCGAAAAGGGACCAAATTATTCGATTTAAAATCGTGTAAAGGTCTTAATATGGTTGTATCAAAAACAAATTAGTTGTGTAGACGTCTTGTTAATGTAATAAATACATATAAGAATTATACGACTAAACGTTCGTATAAAATACTATAACACTGTAAAATTATAAATAGCTGTAGTGACGGCATTGAGGTACACTCTGATTCTGTATGTAAAATTTACAAAACCGTATCATACAACCAGTCTGATATTTAATATTATTTTTAAATTTATGTTTACTTATATTTTCCTGAGTTGGTGAGCGTTATAACGCGATAAGAGAGAGCGTTATAAGATGGATATATCCATCTTCATGTTTCTTTGTATAAATTTATAGATGTGTTCACACTTTTGTGCATGCTGTGTTTACCTATAAAAGGTTGTTGCACTAGATTATGTTTTGAACTGTGTTATTAAAGTCTTACTATGTATGGGTGTAAACTACTGTTGGTAAGCGTAATAAATAAATAATAAAAAACACAATTCTTTGACATCCGAGATACCACTAGATAACCTTTTTAAAACCAAACTTTGCTAGTTGGGTGATAGACCGGCTAATAAGTAGCTAATTCCTCTACAGATGTAGAACTACAGGCATTTTTTGGCTATTATTTTGAAGGAGTGTCTGGAGTGGACGAAATATTGCACTCTATTTTCATGATATTTGTACACGCGTATAAACTGTTATGTGCCTTGCGCTAAGCAACTGTCACTGGATCCAACCGAAATGCAATGTCTTCAAATATATTTTTTTAACACTATATCAACGCAAAAAAGCATAAATGCTGTTAATCACACATATGGCAAATCTTTTTTTGCAGATTCTTAATCAGAAAAAAAAAACTATATTGAATGGTCTGGGTCTTGCAGCTCTAGGCTAATAGAAAATTTTGTACAGTGTAATTTTTTTTTTTCTGAAATATCAAAGTTTTTTGCCTGTTATGTAATATATAGTATGTATAATGAATAAAAAATGAAATGATAGTAAAGATTGCAGTTTTTTGGTTACAGAGTTTGTTTCTTTTTGCGTCGATATAATGTAGTACTCAGCCCAAAGTTAACGATTTGATTTGAATATTACCTCTCCTTGAATCAACTGCCAGACAACATTTTCAACAAGATGCTTCAGGGTGGGAGCATCCTGGGAGCTGACCATTGCTGTGTGAGGAGTCACTTCATCTCTAGAAATAAAAATATACCTAATTAGAAAAAATTGTGATTACATTCAGTACATATCAACTGATTACATAGTTATGTACCTATATTGTAAATAATATGCATGTCTAAAGAGAGAATAATCTAAAGAAAAGGAAATGGTGTGGTATAATACCAGTCATGAAAAGGCTGAACATAATGACTTAAATCTTAGCACAATAGGGGGAAGGTCCATTATGTATTTTAGCAATGAGGACTTCTTGAATAAATAGAGTCTGGAACAGCAAACACCTAGTTGTTAGAAATCAAATAATGGTGTTTTTGTTTACTATTAAAATTTTTGTTTCATTCTCCTTACATAAGAGTGCTTTTTTTGCAACCATTTCTTTTTATAAAGGATGGTTCTATGGTCTGCCTAAACAAAGAAAAAAGCCACATTATACATATATCTAATGCACCACTGTTATATTCAGTAGGTTTTATTTAATAGAGTATGCAGTATGCATAGATATAGTCTTAAAAATTTAATATTTTGTACAGTATAGCTAGCCATATATTACTACTCAAAAAACACAAAATCAAAATATGTTGCAATCGTTTTTGTAAATTATTTATGTAGATAATATTTTATTGATGTTTAATAGTTACCTAATTTTCTCAATAAGTGCATTGAACTGGGAGACATGGTCGGGTTGATTGACACCAGTAAGAAGTGTCGCACTAGGAACTACACCGTCTGTGGCAATCTCATTTTGGCTGAACATTTTTATGTAATTTACCATATCATTAAGTAACAAACTATATGTTCTGTGATGAAGATCCTGTAACAGATATTAACAATTTGAGTACCAGTCCCTGGCAGGGTTCGAAGTGATTATCACTGATAATTACATATCTAGATAAATATACCTTGATAATAATAAAAATCATGAAACAATATGATTAATTTAATTCTAACGCAATTATATTGTTTTATGTGTATCCAAATGCAGCTTGCCGCTTCTGTGCAAATTCAAAAAACGGACACAAATATTGTGTTCAAGATACAGAATACTTAGTATGAACTACGATTTGAAATTATTATGTTATTAAATTATCATTTGTAAGTCAAAAAATAAAATGATTAAGTTATGAATCAGCCCTGATAATTATCCAGTAGTTATCAAAACAAATAATTATCTTGATAATTTCAAACCCTGGTGGCAACTTTCATGCCCTCAAAATAGAGGGCATAATACTATAGAAAGAGGCTAAGTGAAGATGAATATTTTAACTGTCATAATTAGTGATCGGAAATTCAGGGTAATTTAATTTTTCCTACGAAAGAATAGTATGGATACGCTTTTCTGAATAAATTTATAGATTTTCATACAAAAATTCTCGGGATACCGGGATTTTAAAGTGTTGGGATTCTTAATTGTTATGATCTGATTGTAGTGTATGTTGATCTTATTCAAAAATTTATTATGCTATTAAAAAACGTTAATTCAATGTTCTGTTAATTCAAAACAGCATGTCCATATTCAACGTTCTGTTAATTCAAAACAGCATGTCCATATTATGCTAGCTCCCCAATATTAGGTATAATCGCCCCCGAATTTCCGATCACTAGTCATAATCCACGATCAGAATGCCTGGCCTGACTTCATCAACTAATCAACTTCCTGCAAAATAACCTCAGGATAAAACTATAACAGACTGGACTACTACTAAACAAAACTCACCTGGATTTGACTTTCTATAGATTCCCAATTACTTTTAAAAGTTTCATACCACAATTCCTTGGCGAACATTCGTTCAAATAAAGCCTTTGGCTTTTTCTTTGATAGCTTTTGTTTGTTAAAACCATTGGGGAATAAGAACACACCCTGAAATAACAAAATAAACGAATCGTTCAGGTTATGTTACCGTTTTGATCGATAAAAAGTACCGACTTTTTCACTTAATATTTTTATTTTGTATTAAAAAACTTGACAAAGTACCTACCTTTGAAACTGATATAGTAGATTCCATGGCCTTGATAGTTTCTGTAGAAGTATTTTGAGGAAAGGAAGAAAGCTGATTCCAATCACTCCAATATTGTCCTTCAAAGTTAGAAATCGCTAACGGAATGGTATTAATTAATGTTGGGGTGGTATATTACGAATTAAATATGTCAATTTACTTCATAATTATTTATTCAAACTGAATATTTAATAAATTCTACTCCTAGCACGAAGTTAAAGAAAATAAACAACAGATCCGAAGACAGCGCGCGCTTTTATGACATTGACGGTGTTGAAGGTACGTTCAGAATCAGAAGAAAACTATGGCCTGTCACTGACATTTTCCTAGTTTACTGGTCTAATGATAGGTAGAGTCTGACGAACGCTTTCGTGTTTTCAGAAAGTATTGACGATTAGTCCAGTCATCGAGGAGGTTGAGGTATGCATTAACTCCTCTGTCCGTAAAACTTTGCAGTATGATTAAGTAAGTTCCATAGATGAGGTGTGACATGACAAGGTATCCCGGAGATTTAAGTTTTGGAAGTAGGTATTTTATACCTAAACATAAATATTGCTAATAACTCGTACCGAACAATTTCTCAATCCATTATTCCAACGCGATATGTTAGTGTTAGGTTGTTATTATATGTATGTAAAACTGTCCAAAACTTTTTCGAACTTTTTAACTTCGATATTTAACAAAATATGTTATTTTGCTATAATTGCCAAGGTATAATTTCTCGATTAAATTTTATTTTTTAATATGGTTTGATACCTTATTAGACTTTTCTATGTGTAAGTATCCAAAACATTTTCCTATAGGAACATAATGTTATAGTTTCTGTATAAATGCTCACGGCTCATAATTTCTCAGTCCAATTTTATTCCTTTAGAAGTCACAATTTACAGAAGTAAACAGCTTTTTAAAACTATCCAATGAAATTTCGGCAAATAGTAGTTTTAGAATTTCTTTAGATAATACGTTTATTACACATTCACGGCTTACGGGGCGGCGGCGGACGTAGACGCGATGCGCGTGGCGCGTACCGCATCCGCTCAAGGCCAATCAATGAAGCGATACATACATCTACATTCATTTGAAAAAAAATCGATATACTCTGCTTGGGGAGTCTAAGGAAGGGTGCCGATATTATTTTTACTGTAAAGGATACAGAGTTTAGATTTTTCTTTGACTAATTCTATTGAATTTTTTGCGTATTATGTACCGTAAAGTAAAAAATCAAATTTTACTATTGTTACCCCGTCTGAGTGTACGGATATTAGGCTATGTAGGTATGCTCGTGACCGAAGACTGTCATTTTCAGTAACTTTTTTATCAAATGTCAAAAACGGCATTTTGTTCTGAAAATGTTTGAAAGGAGAATGGGCGATTTTGGCCCATATGTTGTAATACTTGTAACGCATTGTGACCTATATCGTAAGATAGGTCACACAAAGTACAAACTTTTTTTGTATGATAGCTCACCTGGATCTCGTGCAGAAGAAAAGTTATTAGGCATAACCTAACGAAAAAGTTTGTACTTGATATAGAATAGAAAAGAAATATGTTTATTCAGTAAATACAAACATATATGGAAGCAACAAATACAGTTGATTAAAATAACATAACATAGTAAAAAAAAGAGAAAAGAGCAATAAAATTACATTAATTAATTGTAAGTATTAGGACGAAAACACAACAGAGCGGCGCGGCGCCGCAACGCTGAAATCGGCGGCACGCGTTGCGCCGCGCCGCCGAACGCAGCGTTGCGCGGCACGCGCGCCGCGCCGCTCGTATCCGCGGCGCGCACCGCTCCTAGCCGCGGCGCGCAACGCTCGTACCCGCGGCGCGCAACGCTCGTAGCCGCGGCATGCGCCGCTCATATCCGCGGCGCGCACCGCTCGTATCTGCGGCGCGGCGGCTCATTTGATGTCCACAGTTTCTGTAGGTCGGAAGCTTGTTTTTAGGGTTCCGTAGTCAAATGGCAAAAACGGAACCCTTATGGATTTGTCATGTATGTCTGTCTGTCTGTCTATCCATCCGTATGTCACAGCCACTTTTTTCCGAAACTATAAGAACTATACTGTTGAAACTTGGTAAGTAGATGTATTTTGTGAACCGCATTAAGATTTTCACACAAAAATAGAAAAAAAAAACAATAAATTTTGGGGGTTCCCCATACTTAGAACATTAAGAACTTAGGACTCACCCATGAAGGGTTCCGTAGCAGCAAGTAACATAATATAAAAGATCTTGTAGTTCGTTGTAGGTAAATTGCGGTTTACGATTTATGACGTGTTAAAAAAAACTACTTACTAGATCTCGTTCAAACCAATTTTCGGTAGAAGTTTGCATGGTAATGTATATCATATATATTTTTTGTTTTATCATTCTCTTATTTTAGAAGTTACAGGGGAGACACACATTTTATCACTTGGGAAGTGTCTCACGCGCAAACTATTCAGTTTAGAAAAAAATAATGTTAGAAAAAATTTTTGAGTTTCAGTTCTAAGTATGGGGAACCCCCAAAATTCATTGATTTTTTTTCTATTTTTGTGTGAAAATCTTAATGCGGTTCAAAGAATACATCTACTTACCAAGTTTCAACAGTATAGTTCTTATAGTTTCGGAAAAAGGTGGCTAAGACATACGGACGGACAGACAGAAATGACGAATCCATAAGGGTTCCGTTTTTGCCATTTGGCTACGGAACCCTAAAAACAAACGTGCGACCTACAGAAACTATGGACATCACATGAGCCGCCGCGCCGCAGATACGAGCGGTGCGCGCCGCGGATATGAGCGGCGCATGCCGCGGCTACGAGCGTCACGCCGCGGCTAGGAGCGGTGTGCGCCGCAGCTACGAGCGGCGCGGCACGCGCGCCGCGCAACGCTGCGTTCGGCGGTGCGGCGCAACGCGCACCGCCGATTTCAGCGTCGCGGCGCCGCGCCGCTCTGTTGTGTTTTCGCCCTTATTGTAACTTATGAAAATATAGCATAAAATATACCCACTTATCGAGGTAAAATCATGATTATGCTCATCGTTACAGCCAAAACACGCTGTTAACTGTGCAGTGGTCATGGTCATCAGATCATGTAGGTTAACTGATTACACGTACGGTCATTACCTAGATGGGTTTGACTGTAAGTGGCATTTATCTCGACTGTTTCCGTGCTTTGAAAGGCAGTTGTTAACTTGTTATACCACATCGGAGGTCTATGAGGATGGCCTAACCATCCCCATACAGAAAAAGTATCTGCGCTAACACGGGGGACGACATTGATTATTATCAAAAAACGTTACTGATTTGCTTACTGAGGCATGTAGTTCCCTTATTCTATTTTTTAACTTTGAAATTAAAACTATTAGGTATTAGGCATTATGAAGCTTCTTAATAATAATAATTTTTCAAGGTTATTGATAGGCTTCCCACAACTTTTTGTGCAAGGTACATATATAGGGTGCCTTTAATTAGTTCTTGATATAAAAGACTGTGCATGTGCTAATGATAACAAACAACTTTCTCTAAGGAACCCATAGTCAAATCGTAAAAAAATGTGGACTATGAAGAGTCAAATTTTTTTGCGATTTGACTATGGGTTCCTAAGGGAAATTTGTTTGTTATCATGAGCATATGCAAACCCGTTGGTATCAAGAACTAATTTAAAGTCACCCTATATTAGTCAATAACTTCGAGTATAGTCTCCAAACTTCAGAGCCATGGGTTTTCAGGACATGGACTTTTGACATCATTTTTGTCTTATGTTCATTTTAAGACCGAGTTGTTGAGATGGTCTATTGAGTCCATTGATATCTGTAACTAGGACTTCCAAAGTCTCAGGCAAAATCATAGTAATTATCGTCAACGATCAAATGTGGGTGATGTACTCACTGTTAATGTTGGTGCCGAGCTCTTTCAATCACAGGCAGGACTTCTTCCATAACAACAGTGAACAGGCTGTTAGATATAACGTCTCCCTGTTTCACCCTTTTCTGCAGCGGGACAGATTTCAAATTTTTGTTTTGATAACGGACTAACATTGCGGCGTTCCCGTTCAAGCGCTTTAGCCAGGACTCGATCCAATCAAAAGTTTTCTCATAATCCACAAACGCTCAATATAATGGCTGATTATATTCTACGATTTTCTGTTTTGTCTTCCGCACCGCAGCATATGTATGTGTTCTATGGTACGGATAACTTTTCAAGATCAGGCGTATTCAGAAAACTAGTAGTCGTCAAACCTGCGTGCGTGACGATTCGTAATGACTCTCGAAAACAGCTTGTATATAAAGATCTGAAGTGAAATACGTCTATAGTTCGTCTTTGCTCGATCTTTGACGTAAAACAGTATCTTAGGTCAGTCAGTTATCTGCGATTGATTGATTGGCTTTCTGTGGGTGCATGAGTATGCGCCAGTTACACATTGAAGCACAGAAGTAACATTTCACAAGAAGTGTATACGATGGCTCAATGTATGTGTCTGTGAGCATGTGCTTGGTTCTGGTTTGCTTGTGTGTACGTGTGTACAACTCATATCATCCCCACTGCAGGGGCACGGATCTCTTTTCATATCTCGGGAAGATTAAGACATACTCCAAATGGAGGTAGGCAAGTCCAGATTGGTGGAGTTGTAGGACTAGTAGCCGACCCCAGTATCAGAAGTTACTGCAGCTGCTTTTAAGCCATATGCTTAACGACTGAAGCCGGTACCAACACTTTTCTGCTTTTCTTTCTGCTATTTCTTTAACAGTTTTATTCTTCAATTTGGCTTCAACTTGTCTTCATTGACTGAAGTTCTTGGCCGACGAGCGAGCGTATCATTTTCAACACTTCGCGACCTTCTATAAACAATTTGCACCATTCATACAACATGGACTGACTAATATCCTAATGTCCATATTGTTTATGAAGCCCTGCAAAAAATTCATATATTCTTTCTTTCCTTAAATCAAAGCTCCTGTTATGTGTAACGTTCTTCAGTTCAAGTTCAATTATAGGAAGAAAAACTCACAAAGTCGCACTTTTGAGTAGCAAAGAACATAACAAATTTTCCTTTGTAGTAACTGAAGAACATTATACAATACTGGACCCATAAGTAATATCTGGTGCGTAGCCGTTGTTGGTTTAGCTCAGACTGAGTGCAGCGGGCCGAGACGCTTTCGTCGCAGCTTTGCGTTTACATAATGGTTATAGCTACTTATGTTCTACTTATAGGTAAGTATATTACTGTTAAAGCTATGTGGAGTCCGTCGCCAATAGGCGCTTTTATTGTCATGTGGCTTTCTGGCCGCATGTGGGTCGTGCCCGCATGCGTGCAGCCCGCAACCTATCGTTTCATTACATGTTTTTAGGGTCTTTTTATTGTCATCCGTGGAACACGCACGCGGGTCGCTTTGGAAACACCGCACGCATGCGGGCAGAAATCCGCATGACAATAAAAGCGAAGCGCCCTTAGCTGTGACAGTTTTCCTTTTAAGTTCGTTATGCCGTGAATTTTATAACATTTCTAGAAACAACTGCCGTGTTTTTTTTTTCATTTCTAGTAACAACCGTTTAGCTGGAAGAAAGATGGGGGACATGACTTTAACAAAAAAATTGCATATTTAAGCTTAATATTTCGAAAACGGATCCCTAAATTGAAAAATGCTTTTCGCAAACCTACTATATTTAAAAAAACCTACCAAACGACTCCCTAACTAATTAATGTTTTGTACAATAAAGAGATTACAAACAAACAAACTCCCCACACCATGAGATAGTCGAGAAAAAAAATTTCATCCCCACTTCACGTGTAGGGGAGGTACCCTGAAAGATTTTATTTTACGACTTTGTCGGCGTGATTAATATACATATCCGTGCCAAATTACTGCTCTCTAGTACTAATAGTCTCTGAGCTAAGCCGTGGACAAACAGATAGACAGACAGAAAGACGAACATTGCGAAACTATATCCTTGTCGACTAGGGAACCCTAGAAATTGAGTGTCCTAGAAGTGTTTTGTGTTTTGTTTTGTTTTGTTTTTTGACACCAATAGTTTTATAAATAAGTTTAAATTGACCAATGATACAATGTATCTACCATTTGTACAGAAAAAAAGACTAGCTATTTCGTTAGCTTACAGTATTTTACATCGTACCGACTGTATTCAGTCAGTAATTACCTGCGTAACGACGGAGGAGCCCGTCACCGGTGTCGGCACCGCAGGTATGGCGCAGCCTATAATTGCACTAGACAGTGCACCTTGCGGTGGTGGCACTTGTAGCGGGTCTCGAACTCCAGATTTAAACTAGGTTCAGAGACAACGAGGAAGCCCAACTCTTTGAAATTAGTTTACCAAAATATACAAGGCTTTCTCGGCAAAGAATTCGAAATAGAATTATTTTTGGAAAAATTTAATATAGATATTTTATGTATTACAGAGCACTGGCTCAAGGAACATGAAATGCTTTTTAATTTTGAAAATTATAATATGGCCAGTGCATTCAATCGAAAGACTGCGATTCGCGGTGGCTCCGCTATAATATTACTTAAAAATACCCTAAAGACTAAGGTACGGAAAGACGTCGTAAGTCTTTCGATTGAAAGAACTGTGGAGCTATCTTGTGTGGAGCTGGAGAATCACATCATTATCTGTGTATATAGGTCCCCATGTGACGATAACTTTGCTCGTTTCGAATCAGTAATGGAGGATGCTTTAAAGGAGATTGCCCGATTTCGTACCATGTTGCGTCTTAACCAGACATTTGTCAAAAATTGTAATTAAATTTATTAAGCACACTTAATTTTTTCTAGACCTATTCGAACTGCAGGAAAGAAATGTATGAAAAAAGATTTTAATTTGATATATCCCCTACATTTTGTATACTCTGACAGCAAACGTTCACTCAGACAACAGGATAGCATAATATAAATTGCCAAAGTGTGAAAGAGAGGGTACAAAGCGGTTGCTGTCAAGTGCACCCTAGGAATGCGGCCCTGGATTCATAAAATGTGTTCATATTCATAAAACTACATTATGGTTGTATCGAGATTTTTATGTTTCATCTACATATTTCTTCTTCTTAATCTAAGAGATGTCTTCGCATTACACCACCATTTTCCTATACCCGCGCCCTCTTCTTCAACTCCTGGTAAGATTGACTATCAGACGATGTTTTATAGATTTGATTCTTGATCACATTGGTGCGTCCCAGGGTTGCCAGACGTACAAGATTTTTTGTTTGGACGTAACGTAGGGCCATAGTCACGTTGCGGAGCGGCATTTTTTTTTATCCACATATGCCACACAGTACGTTGCAAATCGGCATCGCACACACGCCCCGTTACGTCATGTTACGCCGCTGCACTTTACGATATTTAAAAAAGTATACCTAGTATAGTATACTTTCATTGTTTTGTCAAGTTTCAAGCAGTGTTAATCACAAATTACAGTCTGACTACGATCTTTTGGTAGGTGGATGACATTGACAGGACAGCTTTGTCGCAAATCTGACATTTTTTTCATACAAATAGTGTATGCCGCCACATCCCCCCTCCTCCGCACCCTCACGTAAAGGAACACAGTGTAGCTGTATGATAGAATAAAATACAAGACACTATAAACTAGAGAACACGAAATAATAATTTAAAAAAATATATTAAAACTAGGTCACAAATCTAAATTATCCTTAAATCTAACCTTGACCTGATCGTGTGACGGTGGGAGGATTTGGTGTAGAGTGAGCTGTTGGTGGGGCAGACGTAGGACCTGGACATGTGGTTGCATTGCGAGGCCGGGGGCGTCGCGGGCGCCTGTGCGCTCGGTGAGACCGCGCCTCGCTCGGGGTCTGCAGCGATGTGTGCAGGCTTCCATTCCAACTAAGAATTTCGTGTACGCCTGAACGTAGATAAAGTACTTAAAAATAACCTCAAAACATAAAATGAAAGTAAAAAAGCTCTGGAGTTACAGTCGCTATGATAGTAATTTTTCGTATAATAATTAAATATGTTATCCCCTACCAATTCAGAAGGTTTTTTCAAGACGCAATATGGTACGAGCGTTTCATACTTCCGTAGCATTCTCCTTTAGTAAGTAAAAGTAAAAAATCTGTCATCGTATGCGGCGACTATAACGTTGATTTATTAGAAAAGAAGTCCCTAACAACAAGAATTATTTGTCTTTTTAAGTCGTTTGATTTGGGTTATTTATTCTTAGAACCAACTAGAAAAACAGAAACTTCTGCCACATGTATCGATAATATTTTTCTGTAACTGGAGCTATGTACAGAAAAAAGTAATTAACTGCTTGAGGTCTGATCATAGCGGACTAATGGCTAGCTTTCCTTTCAGGTCAATTATAAAACAAATTAAAATACAGTCGAGGCCTGTCACTGTTAAAAGAATAGAAAAGTATAAAAAAGCGTTAAATGACAAGCTGCCCATACCAAATTTTGATAATGAACCAGAAGCCAACAATATGTACAATGATTTGTTTACAGTAATTGAGCGAGAATTTCAGGAAATTTTTAAAACTAAATCTATAAATATTGATAATAAATTTAAGTTTTGTGAATGGGCTACTGTAGGAATTTATAAAAGCCGTCAAACCTTATTTGATCTTTATGAGAAAAAAAGTTATATATTTGATGACAATTTCAGAAATTATGTAAAACGTTATTCAAAAATATTCAGAAAGGTATGCTGCGCAGCCAAATCTAATTTCTTAGCCAGAAAGATAAAACTATCTGATAATAAAATTAAGACAGTTTGGAATATAATAAATAAAGAAACCGTTAAAGTCAAGAAACACGATAAAGATTTTGTTTTACAAACAGATAAAGGCAAAATAACATCTGACGCAGAAATAGCTACGGAATTCGAAACGTTTTTCACAAACATTCCACTTAAGCTAACTAAGGCCCTGGACTCATCACCCACATATGCTAAAAAAATATTAGAAGAAAATGTAATTTTTTGTGATGAAATATTCTATTTTAGAGAAATTGGACCTGAAACTGTTGTTAAAACTTTTAAGTCGCTTAAAGTGAAACAAACTGAGGACTTGTGGGGTTTATCAGTTAAATTAATTAGTAATGTAATTGACGTATTAGCACCACATTTAGCATACCTTTTCAATATTAGTATAGAAAGTGGTGACTTTCCAGATCTCATTAAGTGTAGTTTTTACTATAGTATTTTTAAGTAATATAGTGGAGCCACCGCGAATCGCAGTCTTTCGATTGAATGCACTGGCCATATTATAATTTTTTATACCTCTTTATAAATCAGGTTCCAAAACTGATGCGGGAAATTACAGACCTGTTTTTGTATTACCCGTCCTTAGTAAAGTCTTTGAAAAAATTATGCTCAACCAAATGCTACAACAATTCACTTTAAACAAACTTCTGCATAACCAACAATTTGGCTTCACGAAAGGTCGATCAACTACCGATGCAGGAGTAGCACTTATACGAAACATCTATAATGCTTTTGAGAAATCACAAGATGCAATAGGAGTATTTTGTGATTAATCTAAAGCATTTGATTGTGTGGAACATCAAACTTTACTTCTTAAACTAAAGCATTACGGTGTGGAAGATAGGGCTCTCAGTCTTCTCAATTCTCACCTTAACAATAGGTTACAAACAGTCCAAGTAAATGGCACAAATTCTCTCGGCTCTACAGTAAAAATAGGCGTTCCCCAGGGATCTATTTTAGGCCCCTTTCTCTTCCTTGTTTATATAAATGACTTACCATTTATGGTGCAACGTCTCTCAAATATTGTGTTGTTTGCAGATGACACATCTCTTATTTTTAAGGTAGACAGGAAAGACAGCAAAATTGACGAAGTAAACAACACACTTTCAGAGATACATAAATGGTTTACTGTTAATAACTTGCTATTAAATGCCACAAAGACAAAAGTAATAAAATTCAGATTACCAAATGTCAAGCAAACTCACGATAATGTAATATTAGATAGTAATATTTTAGAGTTCGTAAATAGCACTGTTTTTCTTGGTATTAATTTAGATGCTTCCTTACAATGGGGACCACATATAGAAACCTTAGCAGGAAAGCTTAGTTCAGCTGCCTACGCCGTCAAGAAAATAAGGCAACTACCAGATGTAAATACTGCAAGACTAGTGTATTTTAGCTATTTTCATAGTATAATGTCTTACGGCATCTTAATTTGGGGACATGCGGCTGACATAGAAACTATTTTCATACTGTAAAAAAGAGCCATTCGCGCTATCTATCAGATGCGATCTCGAGAGTCATTGAGGAACAAGTTTAAAGAAATAAATATTTTAACTGTTGCCAGTCAATTCATATATGAAAACATTATGTATGTTCGTAAGAATTTAGATTTATTTCCAAAAAACAGTGACAGGCATAATTTTAATCTTAGAAATAGAAATAATATCGAAGTTGCTTATTCGAGACTGAGTAAGGTAAAGAAGTCGTTCATGGGGCAGTGTATAAAATTCTAAAATAAAATACCTGAAAATGTAATTAGTTTATCCGAAAATAAGTTTAAGATTTATGTAAAGAAACGCCTGTGTTCAAGAGGATATTATAAAACCCAAGACTATGTTAATGACAATGATGTATGGACATGTATAGATCTTCCAGCTCATAGCTTTAGTAATGACATCAATTGTAATAGATATTAAGTATTTATTTCAAAAAATGTGTTGGGGCGAGTTTCTTTTGGGCTCGACGTTTCTTCTCGCTCCGCTACCACTTCCCGAAACGTTGAGTGTAGAAGTTCCGCGTGGTAGGAACTTTGTACTAGGTAGAAAAAAAAGACGATTTAAAAGTATGCGTACAGCATCTACTTAAATAAAAAATATTTTGACTTTGACTTTGAATTTGACGTTTTTAGTGCAGAGGTGCATAAAAATTAAAAAATCGAATTAAATAATTAATTAATAATTAATCTAATAAAAGAATAATTAATCTCACTCCCCTTCCGAGACCGGAGGTCAATCCGTTTTGAGTTGACGGTCCAGTGTTGCCGGTGCATACGGCGGGGCGACGACGCATGTCGCGATGCGGCGGCTGCGGTAAGTAGAGAACGCCAGGCCGAAGTGCTCAACTCAAGTCCAAAGCTGAGTCAGGACGAGGAGGTTCAGGCGTGCGGTGCAGGGGAAGCAGGCGTCGTAGAGCGCGTGCTCTATACAACATGGGCTGGCGACAGCTTGCTGCCTGAAAAGTGAAGCTCGCTGGTTCAATGGTGTACGATGCTGTGTCAACGGGTTTGCGAACCTGATGGGCTTCAAAGTGAAGTATCGGGGCCAGGAAGCTCAATTGATGGCTTTAGTTGGTCCTGGTAAACTTCGATGTACTGGACTGCTGTGCTGCTGCGGCTTGCATTACCAACTGGAGGGTTGTTGAGGAGTGTGATGTCTAAGGTTGTGCCAGGATGTTTAGCGTCTGGGGTCACCACTGTAGGAACTGTGTGTTACCACTCTTCGGAGGAAAGGGGAGGTACCTCCGCCAGGCGAGGTGGTATGCCTGGGGACCGGCCGTGTTCCAACCAATGATGGTTGGAAGTTGTATAGTTAATGTGAAGAAACTTTCAATAGCGCGATCTAGGTTCAGTTCGTGGCGGTGCGATAGATGTCGCCACAAATCTAGCGCGGAAAACACACTGCTCCGCTCACCACGACGAATTGCGGTGGAGCAGATTTAAACTTTGTACTGTAAAATGTTGATTTGTATACAAAAACCGCGGGTATCACACACTTCCACCGCTTCTCCGTCCGGAGGCGCGATTCGCACGACACGGATCCGCGCTCCCGGACGGAGACGCGGTGCGATTCACAGGTATACCACTGCACCGCAGTACCGTCCGGATTTTTGTCTACGACGGAATTCGGACGAAAACTGTCCGGTGGGGCGGAAACCGCGCCTTCGTCGTGCACCGCAGCTTCGGATGGAAACCGTCCGGTGGAGCGAAACGCTGCCGCATGCGAATTTCGTCGCTTCGCGATCCCGTCCGATTTCCGAGTAATAGTCGTCCCAGGGAGGGGGAGGATGATGGAAGGACCCCATAAAGGGGGTTGTTTTAGGGTAGAAATGGGCCATTCGGGATATACTGTATATGTACGAATATTAATCGACACATTAAAATCAGGGAGGTTGGGGATGCAGATTCCTTGAAATCCGCGGATGCGGATATTTAAAGGCTCATCCGGGGATGCGAATCTTAATACTACACAAAAAGAGAAAAGGACTACACAAAAAAATCGCCCCCACCCACAACAGATTACAAACGTATCTCAGTCAATACATCTGTGCAGCCTGATGTTTTTTTTCTATGACGACATCCGCCGTAGATATGGGGTTTTCATGCAAATCGAATTTGATTTCCAATACTAATTTGGAGGCTCATTTGATCAAATAGTATGAGGAGTTCAAAAACTTTTTTGCGGGAAATTTGTTCAGATTCATGAGTAGTCGTAGAAAGTTGTTGTTACAACATACAACTTTTCACCTCTACCAGCTAGAAAACTTTACACGATAGTGATAGAAGCTGGTGTTCGAAATTCGAACACTTTAACTAACATTCGCAGCAACAAGCTGCTTTGAATCAATAGATTAATAAACAGTTTTTCACCTGTCCAGCGCGAAAAGAGTGCCTTTGGTCCCTGAAAACTCGCAGCAAAAGTTGTTTTTGCTTTAGGCGTGAGAAAAAGTGATTCGAATTTCGAACACCACCTTTGACGCGACGCTGAAAAAAATATGAGCGATGTTTGGTTCAGAAACTCATTTTGGCGTAGGGAGCGTTATAATAGGGAGTTTTCAGATGACGTATGTCACACCGTTCATAAGTGTCTCAATAGATGGCGCTTCTAAACTTTGGAAATATATTTTTAATAACAGCGTAGGATTTACGGTAGCAAAATAGATTTAGTATGGTTAAAAACATATAAAAAACCACCTGAACATAGATTCTTATTAATTGAATTAACAGAAACAATAAATTTCCAACTTGTTCAAGTATGGATAACCTGGGTGCGTTTTGGTTTCTCTGTTATATGTAATTTCTTCTTCCGAAATAAAAATAAATTGATTTTAATACATTCTTATAATTAAAATGCAATGTATAACTCGGTATCATGTTAGAATTCTTTTAAGAAATACAAAAACAATACTGATAAGCTTTGTGCATCAAAAATTATGAAAAGTATTTTTTGGATCAAACTGCAAAAAAATATTCAATGAAAAGTAATCTTCGAAAGCTAATCATCATTATTAGGATATTAGTCGGTTACATCAGTCAGTTTTGACGATTTTTAAGAGATTTTCTTTTTTCCAATGTTGATCAGCGCCATCTAGTTGAGTTTAGAGAAACCCGTGGAAAATTCCCTATTGATAAGCACACAATGTTATATGTTATTTAAAGAAATTCAAGTTTATAAATTGTGCTACTGTATTTTTAAAGACGTTATATTTAAAATAAATATGTAGTTACTAGTAAACATGAATATCGTTTACCTAAAAATATCATATTTATATCTAAGGTTTTTATAAAAATGTTAAGTAGCGCAGTTTCCGAACGCAACCTTTAAATTAAAAACATTATAATAAAAAACTATATTGCCTCCAGAGAGAATTTTACTTTACTCGCTGGTCGAAAGTTGTATGTTTAACATGAGAGCAGGTCATTTTTATGCCTCGTGCCTTTAAATCACTCACAATGCTCCGTAGTCTATATAAGAATCACTTGCTACGCTCGTGATTCAATTCTAGACTACCTCGCTAGCTCGTGATTTAAAGCTAGCACTCGAAGCAAAAAATAACTTTGCTTATTAGTTGAACAAATAACTATTCTCGTATATTTTAATAAATCCCTATCGTTTTTGGATTGAAAATGGTTATTATTATTTTAATGGGACGTCACAATAATTTTGAAACTAATGCCACTTCTGTTGGTGGGTGCGGATAGGGTCCATATAATTTTTTGCATAGTCCTTTGTATGGGTTTGTATGGGCATAAATAAATGAAAACCGGCTAAGTGCGAGTCGGACTCGCGCATGATAGGTTCCGTACCATCGTACAATATTTGGAATTCCACCAAAAATACGTTTCTGGTGTCACCCTACCAGCCCCTTTAATTTTTAAGTTTTTAATTTTTTTTATGGCATAGTTGACAAACGAGCAGATGGATCACCTGATGGTAAGCGATTACCGCCGTCCATAGACACTCGCAACCTCAGAGGAGTTACAAGTGCGTTGCCAGCCTTTGTTGTCATAGTGGCAACATAAATACACACTGTGAAAATTACAGCTATCTACCTTTTACGGTTCATGAGATACAGCCCGCTGAGAGAAAGACGGACAGACAGCGGAGGCTTATTAATAGGGTCCCGTTGATTTTTGGGTATGGAACCCTAAATAATAATACTAATCCTTGTTTTTTTATTAAATTATTAAAGTATTAAAAGTTAAAAACCTGGACCATTTAATTTGATTAAAAGTAACTTTGCTGCCTTTTGGTGTAATAATGTACTTTGCTACTTACTTGAAAATATTACTGGTTTATAAAATTGTATGAATAAAAAAAACTTTTTTATAGAGCTTTTGTTATTAATTACACAATTAATATTAATTATTTATATTAATAATTACAATTAATAATTTACAAAATTATATTCCTGAAATAAAATATTACAATAATTAGTTATGCTGTCCTAGATCCGCATCCGCATGAAAATCCGCATTGAATATTGCGGATGATATAGATACGGATGTCAAAATTTATGCGAAAGCTCCATAATATCCGCATCCGCATCCGTAAATATACATACATGCAATGTATAACAGCGGATGCGGCGGATGCGGATGCTAATATCCGCATCCGCATCCGTAAATATGGAGCTTTCGTATAAATTTTGACATCCGTATCTATATTATCCGCAATATTCAATGCGGATTTTCATGCGGATGCGGATCTAGGACAGCATAACTAATTATTGTAATATTTTATTTCAGGAATATAATTTTGTAAATTTTTAATTGTAATTATTAATATAAATAATTAATAATAATTGTATAATTAATAACAAAAGCTCTATAAAAAAGTTTTTTTATTCATACAATTTTATAAACCAGTAATATTTTCAAAGTACATTATTACACCAAAAGGCTGCAAAGTTACTTTTAATCAAATAAAATGGTCCAGGTTTTTAACTTTCAATACTTTAATAATTTAATAAAAAAGCAAGGATTAGTATTATTATTTAGGGTTCCATACCCAAAGATCAACGGGACCCTATTAATAAGCCTCCGCTGTCTGTCCGTCTGTCCGTCTTTCTCTCAGTGGGCTGTATCTCATGAACATCTCTGATTAAAATGATTTATTTTTGGTTTTTATATTATTTTATTGTATTTTTTTGCTTTCGTACTATGGCGCTGAACGCCGCCATACGTATAATATTTTTTACATTATTTATAGGTACCTAACAAGTTATTTGATGTTGATGTTTTTGTAATCTATATTTAACAGTCTTTTAGTGAGTTTTTTTTTACTATCTGTGGAATACCTACTTACGCGTAATTTTGTGCAGATCAAATGAATCCGAACATATTTTTTAGAACTATTACTATTATACAAAATAAAGTGCGAAAAGGCCGGAAATGGGTAGTGGCCGGCAAACGGATCGCGTGACCTTACGTACGTGTGTGACGCTTCATACATATAAGTTGAATGTATCGAAATTTTATTGGATAACCTGAAATACTGTTTATATTTATTATTATGTACCATATAAATAAATAAAAATGGACTGAGAAAATTTACATAATTAGTTATAGCATAAAAACTATTATGCTATGATCTTAAAGGAAAATCTTTTGGATACTTAAACAAAAAGATGTCCAGCAAGATATAAAACTATACTGAAAAATAAAACTTAATCTGAATTCCAAAATCATACAGAATGTAACAAAATTGGTGTTGTAAACTGTATAAATAAAGAACTGAACTGTATAATTAAAGATTTAGCAAATAAAGATTTACTTACTTACTTACTATAAACTGTTAACTGGCAATTCTACTCATCGTACTGAACAATTTTTGTTCTACGACTTTGCTCAAATCGCAACAAAATTTTTTGACTTAATAATTTTGTTTTACCCTGTATTTATTTTCTCTTTTTTGAAATAGCTTTCTTAACTCGGAAAAATAAAAGAGACGCTTTCATTTTTCCGAGTTAAATTCTACCTTGGTTTTGGAACGATCTCTCAGGATTGCGGCAACTTCGTCCGTCTACTTTGACATTCGTTTCGTTTTAGAGTGTGTTTTAACAAATAGTTCCTATGCCGTTATGTTGGCAGCAATGTTTTCCACACACACTACATAGAACTCAGACACACACTACATAGAACGCAGACACACACTAATAAAATCGGTAGAAGCGTCTTCGCGTGTTGATGTCGTTGATAGACAGGGGAGCCAACATAACGGCATAGGAACTATTTGTTGAAACGCACTGTACTTTGTGGTTCGCAAAATGCGTTTCGTAAACATCGACGTACAGCTCGCGTCACGTAAAAAGAGCGCTGGCGGGCGTTCCGAGGGCAGAACAGTTCACTCTGACAACAGGATAGCTTAATATAAATCGCGTAAGTGTGAAAGAGAGGGTACTAAACAATTGCTGTCAGAGTGCATCCTCGGAACGCCAGCCAGCGCTCTTTTTACGTGACGCGAACTATACGTCATCGATGTTCGTAAATGTTTGTTTTTGAACTTTATTCTTCGTTACCTGTTTGACCTTTTGCCTGCTTCGCTGCTAACGAAGAAGTAAATTACAAATGGCAGAAAAAACCGTACAAATGGAAACTTACGTAATAGGAACGTGAATTAACGAACGACCTTTTCGCTCATCTCATCATGCAAGTTATACTTTATAAAAAACTGAACAACTTGTTGAATAACTATTGCAAAAAAAACCGGCCAAGTGCGAGTCGGACTCGCGCACCGAGGGTTCCGTATAAATTCATAATCACACATGTCTTGAACTCTATAATATTTGTTATATTTGAGTTGATTGAATGAAAGGTAATTTGCGGTTTACGATTTATGACGTATTAAAAAAAAACTACTTAATAGATCTCGTTCAAACAAATTTTCGGTGGAAGTTTGCATGGTAATGTACATCATATATTTTTTCTAGTTTTATCATTCTCTTATTTTAGAAGTTACGGGGGGGGACACACATTTTACCACTTTGGAAGTGTCTCTCGCGCAAACTATTCGGTTTAGAAAAAAATGATATTAGAAACCTCAATATCATTTTTGAAGACCTATCCACAGATACCCCATACGTATAGGTTTGATGAAAAAAATATTTTGGAGTTTCAGTTCTAAGTATGGGGTACCCCCAAAATTTATTGTTTTTTTCTATTTTTGTGTAAAAATCTTAATGCGGTTCACAGAATACATCTACTTACCAAGTTCAGCCAAGTTTCAACAGTATAGTTCTTATAGTATCGGAAAAAAGTGGCTGAGACATACGGACGGACAGACAGACAGACATGACGAATCCATAAGGGTTCCGTTTTTTGCCATTTGGCTACAGAACCCTAAAAATCGATCAGCTTGTGAACAAAGTTTATATGAAATGCTATTTTGCTCATCCTTTTTAATTTTGTGATTTTAGTAAATAAAGTTGCCGAACAAAAGTTGTTCAGTTTCATGAGTAGAATCTTCAAGAGGTTTAGGTACCTACATTTGTATACGTGTACCAGTAAACCTGTTCTATTTATATACTTAAGGTGTTAATAAATTTGTTGGTAAGTAGGTACTATTTAAACTGGGGCTTCTACTCTACTCATGAAACTGAACAACCGTCCCAAAGGAACCCCATATTCAATTCGCAAAAAGAAATTGACTTCCCATACTAAGTGGGCCGATCAGGTGACCAATTTATTCAAAAAGTACAAAAAATACTATGGGTTCCTCAGAGAAAGTTGTTCAGTTTCACTTCACTAGTAGAAGGCCTAATTTAAATTAGTAGCTAATTTGTTAACACCTTATATGTACTGTCCTCGGAACTGCAAGAATGACTCGGTGGCTTAGTGGTTAACACTCCGGACCACTGATCCGAGGGGCGTGGGTTCGATTCCCATCCAGGGCAAACTGTGAAGATGAGCAGATTTGTTTTCTCTGTGTCTGGGTGTATAATATCTATATGTATGCATGTATTTAAACTTATATTTGTATGTATATCAGTCTCTGGTTCCCATAATATAGGGCTAGGGAATGCAATCCCGCAAAATAATTTCAATCCAGGAATTTGCGGGACTGAATCATCTTAGTCCCGCTGGATCCAGGTATTTCCATACATCCAGCAGGGTGAAATCATACCTCTGAAATCAATCGAAATAAAGACCTAAAAGATCTTATTTTCATGGTTTAAATTTTAACCCAAATTAAACAAGATTTTTATTCTGTGATTGTGATTTGTATCCTGTGATGAACGGTTTTCGAGTTAAGAAGATAAAACATAAATAAAATTAATAGTTTAACCTCGTCTGACTGATTCACCCTTAGCGTCCTTTAAACCGTCTGATATGAATATATTCTATTTACTGGTATCACGGTCTATATTAATAGACCCTAAGCAGTTGCGCAAGGCGATTCATTTTTTTCGGTCAAAAATTGAGATTTCAATGCCATCTGCCTTTACCTAAGCTTCCCCTAAACCGTCTGATAATATGTATGCAGGATGTAACAAAATTGGTGTAGGACCCATTAACTGGGGATTCTACTCATCGTACTGAACATCTTTTGTTCTATGACTTTGCTCAAATCACAAAAAAAATTGGACATTTCATACAAATTGATCATCTGTTTTGCTATTTTTGTATGGAGAAGAACAAAAGTTGTTCAGTACGATGTGTAGAATCCCCAGTTAACGGGTCCTACACCAATTTTCTTACACCCTGTAATATTCTGTATCCTGTTATAGCGAACATGTACAATCACAAGCGATAGCGCAAGGCGATCCATTTTTTTTTTCGGTCCAAAATGGAAATTTTGAGGTCCCACATTTTTTAAAGCGTCAACAACTTTTGGTAAGACGGGGACTTTCACAGAGTCTCTAAATTTTCCAACAACCTCCAATAGGCCACTTAGCGCAAGGTGATATCAAAGAGAATATAATCACTTGGGCGATACATCTAGTTTGAGCTCTCGTATGAGGGTCTATTAGCCGGTCCACGCGCTACCACGCGTAGAGTAACACGTATAATCCATGCTTCCCTGTAATCCCGCCAGTCCAGCGGAATCCCGCAAAATGTTCGACCGAGATTAGTCCCGCAAAATGTATGTGAGATCCCGCTATTTCGGAATCTCGGTATCCCGGGATTGCATTCCCACTATATGGCATTAAGGAATCAGGGCCAGATGACCGTGTGTGACATTTTTTTTTTTTTTTAATTCTTTGCTTACATTTACAGTGTACTTAGAAAGTCGCTGAGATGAGTGAGACCCAAATCCGGCCTTACAGGTACAAAAAAGCGGTCAAGTGCGTGTCGGGCCACGCGCAGTGTAGGGTTCCGTAGTACTTCGACCATAGAGATCTTAATACTTCGACAGACACTGCTTCAAGTGGAAAATCTCCCGTCTTACAAAACTCACTACTATTCGTTAACTTGTAAAGCCTACTTAGCTGTGATAGTTTTCCTTTCAACTTCGTTATATGTATATACACTTCCGAGAATTTTTTCACATTTATAGAAACAACCGTTTAGCTGCCAGGGGGGAACACATGACTTTAACAAAAATTTACACTTTAATATTTCGAAAACGAATGACTGAATCGAAAAATGGTCTTCGCAAACCCACAATATTTTAATAGACCTATCCAACGACACCCCAAGTCGAGACAAAATAAATTCATCCCCGTGTAGTTTTTCAATATTTTATTTTACCACTTTGTCGGCGTGATATAATAATCACGCCGACAAAGTGGTAAAATAAAATATCCGTGACAAATTACAGCTCTCTAGTACTAATAATCTCTGAGCTAAGCCGCGGACAGGCAGACAGACAGACAAACGGACGGACATCGTGATACTATAAGGGTTCCTTGTTGACTACGGAACCCTAAAAACGGGAGACAACGGAAATAGAAGTGCAAGTGGGTCGTTCATTAGGTAGCTTGGTGAAAGTAAGACCTGGAGGGGCTGCAGGTATACCTACATCACTTTAGCCAAACCTATACAATTCTCCGTCAGCGTCAGGTTAGTCTGGAAAAGGTTAGTAGGTCATTCGGGTTCTGAGTTCTGACGTTTTTTTACCTCAATGAAACAGCATACATTGTAACGAAACATGATTTTTACTGTCGGTGCTTACCTGAAGACAATAATTACTACAAACAAAGTAATTAAGCTCATACTGACAATAATGCTAAGAATAGATATTTTATGTACAATAGTTATAGCGGGTTTTGAATATTAAGTGCGTTAGCCCGTCAACGAAACAAATGACTGCAACAGTAATTCCTCCATTCATTTATTTGTTACTAGCTTCCGCCCACGACTTCGTCTGCGTGGACTTCAGAATTGGGTCCCTTAAGTTTTACGGGATAAAAAGTATCCTATGTATTAGCCGAGTGCTTCATCTACCTACCTACCAAATTTCATACAAATTCGTTCAGCAGTTTCGGCGTGAAAGCGAAACAAACAAATAAACAACAGCCATACTTTCGCATTCTTTTTATCACTTTCTAAAAGTTTCTGTGCACAAAAATATTTCGTGGCCTGACTTTTTTTTGACTTCGTTTGACATACGGAACGCTAAAACTGAAAGATTATCTAATCTGTGCTGAAAGTTGTCTAAGAAGTTGAATAGTTTTCGTTATTCTTGCATTATTTTGTTCACTTTCAAACATTTTATCACTTTTCTGTTGGTTTATTAAGGGCTGAGATTAAGGGTTCCAAGTTATATATTACACTTTTCTTATATAAATTACATAGATTAAACTTGTTTCGGGAAAATTATTGTATAAAGATGTATAAACTATGCTTAGTCTAGTTATAAATACAGATGGACATATAGTTACATTGGCATTTATATCCATTTATCCCATCGAATTTATCCATAATTCAATCGCATTATATAAATTAACAATGTATTGCTAAACTGAGGAAGTCGCTTATTTTCTCTACAAAATTACCTAAAGCCTAGGTTCTAACTTACGTATTTTTTTATTATTTTATCTACCACCTATATTGCTTCTTTTACATGAGATTCTTTGTCTACATACATTCCGAAGTACCACATCACATAGATAGGTGCATATAGGCACCTAATATATTATACACCGAATTGTACCTTTTTCTACAAATTTCATTTTTGTACACCTACTAAAATAATAGCTGGTTTCTTTCTTAATGTAAATGTAGTTTATATTTAGGAAATTAAACCACTGTCCCAAGAAACTATACTATTTTCAAAGTATAATAAGCCGATCAAGAAATAAAAATAGGTAGTTTATATTATATGCTATAGTAATCTTTCGACTTGGATACATACGGCGCTCTACCTACCTACATTTCCGAAAAGAGCAGTATGTTGTCGATCACACTAAGTATTTCAAAATCGCAATTATTCGAATTTACATTATCATTCACAATAACATAAGTATATAATAAATACTTACTTGCTACTAGTAGTTCAAAGAACTTTATTTATCTGTTGTAGTAGGTATTCACAAGAGTTTATTCGTTCGTCACCAAGGCACTAAAATCCCATCCGGTAGCAGGCACCTAATATTGATCTATGCACACGATGCTTATATACCTACATAATCTTTCTGTCATTTTTCACAATCCATAACAGGTAAACATCGTACTCGTAATAATCAGATGGCCATAATTTACAATACAAGAAATTGACAATTAAGTGGATCGTTCTTATTTAGCGCGAGACATTATATTCAACTTTAAAAAATCCAGGGCTTTACGAACATGAATATCACTGAGGGGTCGACCGCGGCGGCAACGCTTCCTCGCACGGAGAATGCCGCTCCTCTTCAGCGCTGTACTTGTACTCTCGCTCAGGGTGGTCCGCCCCGGGGGGCGTGGCGCGGGCCTCCGCCGGCGCCGGCTCCACGGCAGGCCCGGCCGGCCCGAACGACATGCCTTCCGCGTACGACACCTCGCCGCTGCCGACGTACTCCGCTGAAGGTTGGTAGCCGTAGCTGTTCAAACTGGAATCATGAAACATGGAATCGTTTGAAACATTACACGATTTTATGAACATAATGAGGGATGAACCGGATAATGTTGGATAGAACACACCGCTGTGAACGTTTGTATCATATTTTCGAAGAAGCCTCAGATGGGTTTGTTCATATAGTACACTTACGTATGTACAGTGGACTAAAATGTTAAAGTCTAGTGTGCTCCTATAAACTAGAGGAGAAACACCCTCTAGGCACTAAGCTAAGCTTGTGTCTTAGTCGAAACTAATGTACCTAATAGAAACTGACAGATTATAATGAGATCGTAAACAAAACCGACCAAGTGCGAATCGGACTCGCGCACCGAGGGTTCCGTATAAATTCACATTCACACATGTCTTGAACTCTATATCAAATACTCAGGCCTGCAATCCCTTGGGGCTGTGAAAAAATCAAACTTCTATGCCAACGTAATCGTAATCTAAAAAAGTTTTGGTTCTCGGACTTTTCCCTTTACTTGTGATTATAAGAAACTGCTTCCTGCCAAATTTCATGATTCTAGGTAAGTATATGTGAAGTACCCTATAGGTTTTGATTCCCATGGGAGTGTCCAAATATGCGGCATAAACGACAGTATCTCTTGATTGCGTAGGCACAGAAGTTTGATTTTTTCACAGCTTCAAGGGATTGCATGCCTGAGTATTTGATATAAATTTTAACTTGATAGGAGTACGCGTTCCTTAGAAAAAGGGTCTTGACAGACAGACAGACGGACGGTCAGACGGACAGACGGACGGACAACGAAGTGATCCTATAAGGGTTCCTTTTTTCCTTTTGAGGTACGTAACCCTAAAAACACCGGTAATGAAGATAACGAATTTATACGAGAACTCAATTTCCTTTAGGTATACTATAGATTCTTGATTTTGTATAGTAATTATCAACCTACCCGTTAGGCCAATACGAGATATCCTCAATAGCATGATGCGCGTACGGCGCATACGCGTGCTGATAGTACGGCGAGTGGTGTTGCGCGGGAGTATCATACTGCAAGGAGTATAGTGGACCCGGCGCCGCTGTTGGCGCGGGCGTGGTGACGGTCGGTGCTGGGGGGTACTCCAAGGGCGCGGGGTAGGCGTGCGGGGGGGTGCGGTAGGGCGCAGGGGAGCCACTCGGCTGCGGGGAAGTGCTGCCCTGCGTGGAGCTCCAGTAGCCGCTGCTTCCCGACCACGTATAGCTTCCACTTCCATTGGTAGTAGCTACTGAGGTGCGTTCTGTGGTTCCGTATGTTGCTGTGGAGAGACGAATTTATCTTTAGAAGGCTCCGAAATGAAGACTAAGATTTTCGTGTCCTCTACGTTATACGCCCGCCGCGTAGAATTATATCAAATAGTTTTTGGTTCTGTAATGTATCGTAGTATGGTTCATTCCAATCAAAAAAAAACAAAACGTAAACAAACTTACTATGGAACTGACACATGTCAATGTCATCTGCATACTACTTTTCTTTACCTTTTGCTTTTTTTTATTGGAATGAAATATAGCTATTAACATGAACATGAATTGAAAAGATTAAAAAAAAGCTGAATTATTTTCATTATTCGATTTTTTTCCTGTAGTAATTAATCGCCAATTAGTCAACTTTAGGTTAAGTACCTATGTATTCCTTATCGTAAGGGCTTAGTCTATCAGATTATTCGAAAAAAAGTCAAAGTTGTTATATTATTTACCATTAACATACCTCTTAAAATTAATGAATGACATACATCTTAAAATTCTGGTTCTACAGATACTTACAAGGAGGAGACAGTGTTCGAGGTCTCGACGGCGGCCGCGGGGGATACGGCGCAGGCCTCCTCGATGCCGAGTTGGTGCTGCCATAGAGAGATTGCGACGTCACGAACCAACCGCCAACTAGAAATACAGGCAAGGTATGGGAATTTGTTCGTCCTGTTTTAAAGTGCGATAAATTCGACTAAAAACTGTAACACAGACTATATGGTTTTTCAGTATTTGAGCGAAGACCATCTTCCGGTCCATCTTTTCCAGAAAATGTTTGACACAGAAATACTTATTTTGTAAAGATAAAAATATAGGTATACATAAAAGTCATAATTTCACCATTCAAATCAAAGATTTCGAAATCCTTAGTGAAAAAACTTACACTGCGGATACTGGTGTGGCGATGAACTCTGCTGGGGATAGTGGGTGCCCACGAAGTCCCTTTGGTAATACCCCTCCGGCCGCTCCTTGGCATCAAGGAAAGCCTTCGCGAAAGGATTGTACTTGATCTTCAGCGATGTCACCTCCTCATTCTGATAGGCCGTGACGGCGATGAACTGCGTCTCCGGGAATGGGTACGTCATGATGCGTCGCAAGTCTGTGCCGACTTTCACCAGGTGAACGCGCGGCTCGTATTTGTGCAGTGAATTTAGCATTATCTGAAGCGAGAACATAGTTTGAACCATGAATTGTTAAAATGCCTATATAGCTACACTCTGGCCATATTACTGGCACAGCATATTGGTTAAATAAAAGCAAGTATAGGTAAATACTGCCGACAAATGATTTGACCCACTAGTCGGTTCTGAAATTGCTAAATAGGTAGTCGGCAGACTATTTGGCAGTGACGAACATTAGTTTTCATCTAACATTTTGCTTAGTTTGTTGTGCGAATTATGCGAAACGGTGGTGATTATTCAGTAGCTCAAAAGCGTAAACTCTCTTCTTTATTAAAAATATATATATATATATTTCTTTTTCAAACTTACAACTAAATGTATTTATTATTTACCACGTTAATACTCTACAAGCCCACTCGCACAATGATTAATTAATAACAAGGATATTTTTTTCTAACTGTAAGGAAATCTACAAAGAGAAGACCAACATATCAGGTTCAACCACAATCGTACTCACAAATGACGTACCTATAGTATTAGATAGTAGTAGATATGGTATACAAGGTAAGTATTATAAATACACTTACACTTACACTCGTAATAAACAAACAAAAGAAAAAACATCAAAAAATTAAAAACATTATTACTAAGTAGTGGGATATTATAAATAAGGATATCTACATATTTACACTGGATTATCTGGCATTAAAGCAGACGTGTAAACATAGCGCAGAGACAATAATTATTACAAATGATAGTGCGTACGCGCACCCGCTAAACAGTTGGTAAAGCTACAGATTTCACACCGAGACGCCAACATATGGATCTGGATGTATCTGATGTTTGCTCTCATGTTCATTCGCACCATATCTACTTATACTACCGTGAGAACTGGCTTCTACGAAGTAGCGGGAACTTGGAAACTGTAGCATCTGACAGCCTGACACCTCATACTGAATCACAACTACAAACTTTCTATTAGAACTTGCGCCAGTGATTATTCTGGCGATACCGTGAACTAATTACGCAGGTCAATAACTTCAGCTTTTAAACAAACGTGTACTGGCTAACTGAACTTATGCACGATCATAATTTGAAGCTTTGTTGTGTTGTACCTTTGCTTGATGCAAGATGGAAGTCTTGAATTATGTATTGTAAAAGTTTTAAACGAAAGAAACGAATTCACGCAAGAAAACAAAAATAGCTTCTATTTTTGAGGTTAAAACTGACATCATTTAATTAACATAAGCAAATAAGCTTCCCGTTCTGACAAAATTACAACATATATTTGTGGAGGTACGTACACGTAGACGACTTTCATTGAACTTTTCATTGATTTGCACTGATAGCTGATCTATTCTATTGCTCTAGAATTTTCAGTAGGTGCAACATTCTAATAACTTTTTACGAGTTTTACGTTAAATAGCTATTTTATTTAAAATCGATGATACGTTTACGAGTTGACTAGAGGTTCTTTGATGAAAGAAGTGAGTTTAATGTTAGTTAGGTTAACAGTTTTAGTTTAAATAAATAATAAAATTATATTTGTTAAGAGGTACTCAAGGCAACACATTAAGTGCTACCCTTTACATATCTATATATCTACTAGGTACAATACTGAAAAAGGATCAGTCAGTGTAGTGTGCGCTTCATAGCGCACTCATGTGCGACAAAATAAAAATAAAACCACTTCGCACCCTTACGCGCAATTCGGCGCGTTCAACTTTTAATATTTAAAAGTCGAAAATAGATAAGGTTTATGTGTTGCCATGTGTACCTCATGATCGTTTAAACATTTAGTTCGTACCTGTCCATTTCCGTTAGATTTGTTGGTGAGCTTAACTTTAGCGAAGGAGATGGGCTCCTTCATCCAATGAGCCCCGAAGTTGGGGCTTTCCGGGTGGATGTAGATGGTGTTGGATGGAGGCACCTCTGCCTTGCCTCCGGGGACCTGGTAAAGAAATAAGTACATATATCTAGATTTCTAAATATTGGTTCGTATATTATCTGCTCTAGCTAATACAATTCTAATAAAGTTAAATCTTCTACAAAATATGTGAAATCTCAGGAATAGTGTCAATACAATATAAACTCAGTGGCCGATGTCGTGGATATCGTTTTATGTTAACTGACTTCTTCTTAAAATGTAAGTACAAATAATATGCTGAATGTTATTACTTAATATTAATTAAGTACATGATGATTTTTACATCATAAACTTTATAACTAGGTTCCTAATCAAATTAAGTTACTAACTACCTACGTGTATTCTGTCTGAATTAAATATTATACAGAGTTATTTCAGCAGTTTTAAAAACTCGGAAACGAAATCCTGGTTCTCTCTTCAGGAAGGTACTTTCTTAAGTTAACGGGCTACAACCACCTTATCTATACTTTGCTGTCAAATACGTTATCACCAAAAAAAATACAGTAATAACAGCAGTAATGTATTGTGTTCTGGCTTGGACATAAGGTAGCCAGTTCCCCATTTAGTTGGGGAATCATGATGATTTCAACGTCATCGGTATCAGCATCAATTACAATCTGGTGATGTAATGCCAAAGGCTTATTCTTACATAACCGTACCAATTTTGGATAAAAATAGCAATTAAATCTTCTTCACAATGTCTTCTTGTTATGAAAGGTTGAAAATTTATCCGTCGGATGGTTATTTATTGAAGCCTTGCCAAAGCGCAAGCAAAAGGCCTCATGTATTTTTATTGCAAATTTACTACCAACTCGTACAAAGGAATAGTTATGGCCAGAAATAAAACATAGTGTTGGTACTTATAATTCAGAAATATAAAAGGAATCCCTTCAACGGTGTATTTAAAATTTTAAGCAAGTAGTTCAAGTGGCTACAAAGTTTGAGGCAAGGAAAACTGCGAAGAATTTTATGTCTTTAATCTTGATGTAGGCAGTTTAATTGCAGACAAAATCTAAACTATTTAATGAAAATTAGCTAATAATAATAAAATTTTGTAAAATTTCAAACGTCCGACCAACGCATAACTTGAAAGCTACATAACTGATTTTGCGAACATACTTTTAATTTAAAAAAAAAACGCATTTAAATCGGTCCTCTCGTTTAAGAACTACGACTCCACAGACAGAGACATAAAACCTTAAAACAGTGTTAAAAAACGGTCTTACCCATTCACCATTGACGTATTTCCACCGATGCGAGTCGACCTGTACAAACTCCAGAAGCACAGTGTACATCGCAGTGGGGTCCAGCCCGCTGGCTGTTACTTTCACAACGGGGAACATTCGTCTGAAACAAGGGTTAGGGTTAGAAGAAGAAGAAGAACGGAACAGACAGTTCAAAACACCAAACTATAATGGCGTCACAAAGCGAACGACAAGAGGATAATCTTTGTATCAGCTCCCTTTTGTGAAAGTATGTCGTAACTCTATCAAAATCTAATAAATATAACTGTTTTTATTGTCCCAAAAAATAATTAAGCGACGTGGCGTGAAACATTGCTCATCTTAGAAAATCCACAAAACTGCATTTTATTTTGGAAAGAAAATAAAAAAGTTATTTAAATAATTAACTTTTTTGCAAATTTTCCTTACTACGCATTTATGTTTGTAAGATTCAAATAATTTTATTCTCCAGCACCACAGAGTCAGATAGTGTGTCATCCTACTACGGCCATACAAAAGACATCAACGAGCGCTACACGCCGCTACGAAATGGCAGTGTTAACTTATTAATCAATTGGCTTTATTAATTCTCGATTCGCATCTAAGCAGACCAAATTGCAATGCCTGTCTATCTCTAACATCTCTCCTATATATTTTTATAAATCGATGTATTAAAGCCTATTTATAAAGGCTGCTAAAAAGTGCGTTTGAAATTTTAAAGGGTTACTGAGAATCAAATAAAGAATACAGGAATATATAGAAAATTCTATACTTGAATCTGTATAACCCCCAAAAATTCTAAACGCACTTTTTTAACAGCCTGTATAAGAAAGATGAGCCAGAACGACTTCATAGGTATTTAAATATATATGAAACGTTTCAATTTTGGAAACATGAGTCACTTTATACCAACTGATATAGAACAGAGACCATAGGAAGCAAGCTGCAAGGCTTGTCGTGGCTCAGAGCTAGTGATTAGCTGTCCTGCGTTAATGAGTAAGACTCGCAGTGCTAATGTCTGAAACCAGCCGCCCGGCCGCCGCTACTTAGCAACTTTGCTCCCCATACAACTGTGCGATCTACTTACAAACTAGCTGTTTGTTTTCTACCCTTGCAATGATTACGCTGTAAGTCATATGTGAGAATAGTTTTAACCAGCTCCGTGGTCTAGTGGTTAGTCTGCTCGTTTCAACGTCAGGAAGTCGCGAGTTCGATTTCCGGCTGAGTCCAAAGGATAGTCAATGTAACTATCTAAGACTACACTTTTAAGGAAACTAAATAAATTGAACATGCCTGTTGATTTAATGTTCATATCATACTCATATGTGCAATGAAGCCTTAAAGATGATTATGTTTTTACTTGTAGCTTTTTTTAAATACAAGCTTGTAAATAATATTTATCGGCTCAACACCACGTTTCAAAGAACTCGGCACAATGCCCGTACCCACATCTATAAACAACATTGTAGAATTCAATTTGTCTTCGTATTCATATATTTTCAAGAATCATTACATTTTATGTTTTAGCTTGGCTTATGGCATCTCTTAATTATGAATTTACATTCAAACAAACAATGGGCGAGCCTTTAAATAATATTGTAGAGCGCATTGTCCTCCGTGTTCATCATGTTTAATGATTCACTAGTTATGGAGTAACAACGTTACGAAGGTGAAGTGGACATTATAGTTAAACTAACTATGTAATCAATCATGATATTGCTATTGACAGAATTATCCTTATGCAGGATCCGTCTCGGCATGTTAAAAACATCTGTTATTGAAGTTAAATCTACAAAACCTATAAAAACTATAATTCTATTTTCATATGTATGACATATTTCATTCGCACATTTTAGCGAACTCACAATACAATTCGCATATTATTAACTTGGTATGTCCCCAGTCACTAATTTTCAGACGTGTGATGTCGCACGTAAAACAAAAGAAAACTAACCTAACTTAATTCATATGTATTTTTTACGTAAAGAAAGAGGTACTGAAATCACTTTAAAGCCTACCAACGAACTATATTTAATCCAAAAGTAACCAATGATTCTTAGCGACTTTTATATTTGTATTCATCTCGACAGTACCTAAATCAGTAGTATCCTCAGTCCTCAGAGAGCGTATTTCTCTATCTCGTATGAAATAAATACCTCAGTAATATAAATAAGCTAATCTATAGTTGTTTTTTCAATACAATACTCTTTACGTCTTTACTTTCTAGTATGCTGCCACGACATGGAAAAAGCGAAGTCAGTCCGACACCCGGCGGGCGGCGGCTAGGTACAGTTATTATTTGCGGCAGGTCCCTGGAGAGAGCTGAATATCACCAGAAATTCGGAACAAGACCAGAGTGACACTGGCGTCCGGTTCAACTGGTCCCAACGTGATTTATCTATAACTAAATCTGAGCGGACGGGTAGCGAGAAATATCTGACGCTCTAGCAAACTGACCTGCCATTCTTAGTGACGATCATCTCGTTGGTAAGGGTCTGGAAGCGCACCCACAGCTCGCGGTCGTCGAGCGCCACGTTGACGTCCCGCTCGCGGCCTGCGCGCGCGCCGCCGCCGCCGCCCACTGTCGGCTCTACCGCGCTCAGGATATGCGAAGCAGCCATACTGGAGGACATGATAAAAGTTTTAGGCAAAATGCAAAGTATAAGGCTCTGAAAAATATATTAACGTACGAAGCGTGGTTGGTTACAAAATGTAATGCTGGTTAGTACAACATAGTATTTATTTGCATTTGCATACCTATTAGTCCTAGCCTAGCAGACAGATAATAACTCTTTGCTCTCCTATTACACCTCTGCTGTTTTACTTAGTACCTACATGGCAAAAAGCGTAATGGACGCCTGGTTCCAGAAATAAACTTGCCCCGACCTACGTCCCTCAAAAGACTAACTCTCCTATCTCACTTTACTTACAAAGTTATCACAAAGTCTCCTATCTGTTTTATAAATAAATATTAATAATACAATTACGTAAGCAGGTAATACATCAAATGAAAGCACACACTTTACTTTAATATGCTCTAATATGTCTAATTATTTCTTAACTGAAAAACGGTTGTTTTGAAAAATGAGATTGGAGTGTTATGCGAGGGACGCTATTACATATATACTCTCTCAGTTTGAGTTCCCACTGCTTTAATCAGTCACTTTAAATTTTTAAATGACTTTATGAAAAATAATCATGTATTCCTTTCAAAATACCTAACGTGATTTTAAGATTTGTTCAGATAATCTATACATAGATTATTCAGATTATTGAAAAATCTGCTCGTTATACTGCACAGTCGCTTCAACTAGAAAAAATATAAAGATTATCTATGTGTATAATTCCAATAATAGTATATATCATGAATCAGCATTATTCATGATGGCCACGATGAGCAGAGCTGCCTGTTTACAGTGTTACGAAACGCACACACTGCCTCCAGTCTGCGCTGTCCAAACGGAGGGCATCACGAAATCAGATGGCAAATACACCGAATAATTTATTTTGGGTTCGGCTCACGATCGCTTCCTTCGGTGGTGTTTGAGGAATCCATTAGAGGTGGTAGGAGGTTCACTGTCCCATACGAACAGCACCTTCAAGAGTATTGTAACAAATAGGTGCCTAGTTTGTTAAGATGTTATATTTAGTTTAGATGTCCTAAGTTGTTGTTTAATATTATTTTGTACATGATTTCAAATTATAGTACTAATAAAAGAAAGTGGAATAAAAATGAACATGTAATTTTACATAACTATATATATTTTCTTCTATCTTTAATTCATACGGACTATGACGGGGATCATGTCTATTAATGGATTTTTTTATTATTATGACGCTATTAAATTATATACATTCGACATTTCTTTCGCTAAAGATACCAACAATATTTTAATCGCTTTCTATCTCTTGGTTTGTCGTAGCTACTTTCATTTACCTAATTCGATTCCATAGAAACAATATTCCTGTCGGTTAAATTTGCTTATTTTTATTTAAAAATCCGCAAAACACTTTAGTAACGTATGCTAAAATTTCAAAAGCACATTCATGCATATCACAACCAAAGTTACGATAGAAGTTATCAAGGAATTGATTGGTATGAAAAGGTCTTGTTTTGGCGTTTGCAGCCAATTGATTTTACACCTACTTTGATAGACCCTGTATGTGTTTGTTCACCAATACTAAATGTTTCGATATATATAATAAATGTATAAACCATTCAATGAAGAAGAACATTTGCACAGAAAATTAGAAGAGGAAGAATAAAGATGAAGAAAAATGATGAAAAGAAAATTCAAAGCGGAGAACCCATTTTACAAAAATCAAGTGATATCAAATTGATGCGTTATATTTCTTGATATTTATAATTCATACTTGTTTGGTGTAAACAAGAATAGTTAGTACAGAACAACAGAATTTTCTCATGTTCCATTTAATTTTAAAACTTACAAACGTAAAACTTATTGGGAACTTACAGGTAACACTATAAACCGACACTAGAATTTTAACAGTTTTTCAATATTTGTTTAAAATATAGTCTCAACTAGCTGGTCGGAGTTATACATGTCAGTGTAAATAATTATTGCCCATATTTCGATGCCTGGGTCAGTTTACATTTTCGAATTGTTAGCTTGAGAGGGAACAGTGGACCTGCGCGCCTGTAGTTTATTGAAACTTGATAACTCTTGCGTCGTGAAGAGCTCCGTGCAACATGGCCATCATCCGTTTTACGTCCATCGGCGCACGACCGCTGCGAAGACTCCTCTCCTCGTACAACATTTACGTTTGAGCAACAAGAAAGCAGCCGACATGTTGGGCAGGCGCAGTAATTACCGCGCTAGCCCACTCGTCCGCAGCGTCATTATTCATGCTTTACGACCCCATGAGGTATAAATATTAAACTTGAGTCGTATAGATGAATTGCGAACATTTGCCTTTTAATGGCGAGGTTAAACATCGTGTCCGAGTGTCGGCCCGGATTCGGATCTAACTCTGTGTATCTATTAAAGGTTTAGCTACAAAATTTCAATACATGCCAGGTAACATAAATATTAAATGTCTTTAATTATCCATCCGCAATAAGGTTCTTCAAAGATTACCGCTATTCCATCTATTACCCTCGATACAAAAGAGCAACACGTCTCATGTGGCCGTATATGCCTACAAAGATTTTCGTTCGCTTTGCGGAGTGCCGGCGTTTTACAGTTCCCTATAAAATATCAAAGATAACAACGAGTGACTCCGAGTATGGCTTGAAAAAGGGCTCGTGCGCAGCGATTGAAAGTTTATGGCACATCGATAAATGTAGCATTGCATACGATAAAGCCGCGGTTGTCCCGCGGGCGCTCGGCCGGCCGCGCCGCCGCGCAACTCTCGAGGTGCTAATTATCAAATGCAAGACCAACCAAACCGAAATTGAAACCATTGAAACAATATAGCCCATGTTGTCTTTTCCAATTTCAAAGTTTGCAGAATGACTACGTAATGAAGGCCGAGGAGCCTATGCAAATGGAATGGAACGGTGCCGAAAAACAAAGTAAGTATTTTTAATGGTCTTGCGTCATCGCTGTTTCAAACTTGAATTTTCATTATCACTTGGCATGTATACAGCCGCCAGCCTTGATATATTAGTCAAACAATAGTCTTAAAATCAAATACCAGCAACACATGATCAATAAGGTTTGACTAACAAACAACTTCATGTTTTTCGTCGTCGGTGACACAATACAGTCGAGACGATTCTCTGTTGCCAAGATAATCGCTTTCGTATAGGATGTCACTGAAAATCAGCACAGCATCGGTATATCTACACCTGTGAAACTTTGAACCACTATCCGCAGGAAAATGCAGTAAATTCACAAAAATAAAAGTTTTTATAACATAATAATCAAGAATCAGTCAGTATTTAATTTAGCATAATGCAAAGAATCTAAAATACTATCTGTATATTTTAGTATGTAATTTTTTAAAGAACTGGCTATAATTTTCTTGCAGTTCGGGCGTTGACCACCACACCTTGTGTTCTGTGTGGTACATAGTTCTTTAATTAATTGTATGAATAAAACCCATATTGTGAGTTTATACCATCGGCTTAGAAAGTTTATGTGGGTATAAACTTGGCTTGAAGCTTTACAAAAATAATTTTATGTTTTTACGGCATATTTTATATGATTGATAATATTGTGATTTTTTTGTAGGTTAACTATTTTGATATAATAATATTGAAGATAAGCAAAATGAGCTTTCTAATTTCAGTATTTTTTTTGTAATGTTATCAAAACTTTCGTATATAGGTAAAGTAAGGATGACTTTACTCCAAGCTTCGCTACTTACAAAGCTTTTCTCAGTGCTATGAAGGGCGCAGTCGCGTGGTTAATTTCCTTGAAGTATTCAATGTAAATATTCAAATTCGGAAGCTGATAACCGCAATCAAAGTTTTTTTGGGTGGCTACATTTCAATTAAATTTTATTCCTCAATTCTGTGGTTGTCATAAAACTTTAAAGTTTGACGAGTAAAACCCATTGAGGAACTCCGAATTGATATTAATTCAAATAACTTGGGTTAAAAAGTCAGGGTTTTATGTGCGCTGTAAAAGTTTATTGGAGGGCTTTGTGATGAACGGACGTGCCGCGCGTTGCCGCCGCCGCGCCGTCGTCACAAGGGGCCTGCCCGGCGATGACGGAACCTCGCGGCGCGCGCGCTGCCTCCTCTATAGCCAGCCAGCCTCCAACTCAACATTTACTGCATTCCTGACTAGGCCATATACCACAGACATAACTATTATGTCTATAAAATCCGTGTGCATATTCACCCTGAATCCTCATAAAGACAAACAAATGTAAAACTCTGACTTACTTTATTGTAAACGCGTTAAAGAGAAAATTGATGAGGATTATATAAATACTCACTCGTTGTAGTATCTACTTTGTGGATGGTATCTCGCCAATATTTATAGCTTTAGCTTTTAAACAAAGAGAAACTGAAATATATAACGTTGCATACAACATGTACGGTGACTGATATCGGAGAGGCTAAGCTATGCTCTACACCTGCCAACTCTGGGTCAATTACACGCGAAGATCGTTCGGCACCATGAGGGTGCAGTACAATGATGCATTCCGCACCCTCATGAGGCTGCCTCGTTTTTGGAGCGCATCAGGGGTGTTCGCCGAAGCCCGTGTACCCCATTTTTTCGGTATCTTGAGGGCACGTATAGCTTCGTTCTGAGAAAGACTTCGCCGCTCAGGTAATTCCATCTTGAGATCGGTCTACGACAGCATGGAGGGCCCGATATTTCATCATTGGCTCAGTGTGCATCGGAGTGACAACCGTAAATAAATGACGCAGCCCTAACAGTTTGTAGTAAAATTATTACTACTTATTTGTATGTATTTTTGTATATTTTTATTTAAATCTTTTATTTTGTGCTTGTATGTTATAAAATATTATTTTATTATTATTATTATGTTAACTAACATGAAATTAAGAAACCAGATTTTTGGAGTTAGAGGGTAGTAGTAATTTCGGTTAAAAAGTGAGTTCCAAATGAGTCAGTTTTAACCAATAGACGTCAGTTTTGCTTCACAATTTTTATTATAAGTTTTGCAGAGTTGCTTTAGACTAGTTTTGCAAAATTAATGCATAATGAATATTTAATATTTCAATAATTAAAATTAAGTACTTATTTATCACCACCCATCCATTATCGGTCTAAAGATGTCCACTGCTGGACAAAAGCATTTCCATGACGACCTTCATCAGGTCATCAACCGAGTTACCACTGCAAGTCTCTCCTTTTTAATATCATTAGATAAATATGGTTACGATACGTGAATTACGTGACATTTATCCCATTAGAATCGTACACCGTCTATCTGTCTGTCTTTCTAATCTTTAAATGTCTCTATATTTTTGAATCTTCTCCTCATCTTAAAATAACATCTTTTAGAATTACATTATTTTTTTTAAAGTAATTGTAGAGAAAAATTTTAAATAATAGTGTGAAAACAATATCACGACATGAGTACAGTTTGAATACGAATAAGAAGACGAATTTGAAGACGTCAAAGAGTAATAATTATTTGTATTACGGACTGTAGCAAAATATACCTTCTCATAAAACCGGATGCCTGTTGCGTTGCTCTAATACTATGCTGACATCGATGTTAAAAGATGTTTTGATCAGCGTTTTGGCAAATTTTGCATGGAGAGTATTTTTGCAGATTGACAATGGGTCTCTTGGCTTTGAAGAAAGTTTTTCATTGTGATGAGGAAAACCCCAGTTATCGACTCGTGATAGGACCTTATTCTGGGAATCTGACTAGGTGGCACCACTGCTCGCTATACGTGCCATCAACTACTTGCTGTGTTTCGGTGGGTGGCTGCTATATAGCCAGCGGCGCATTACCGTCGTAAAGGCGTTATATGATAGCTCTCTAGTATCGGCAAGACACTGATTCATCCCTTCAAAGGTTATAAATGCCAGTAGACAATAGTAGCCATTTTCCATTCGATGGGCCGTCAGCCACTTCATACACAAAAAACCGGTCAAGTGCGAGTCGGCCTCGCGCATCCGAGGTTCATATTCACACATGTCTTGAACTCTAAATCAAATACTCAGGGCTGCAATCCCTTGAAGCTGTGAAAAAATCAAACTTCTATTCTATACCAACGCACTCAAGCGATACGATCAAATTGCTGATTAATAGACTAAACTTCTGTAAAATTAATAATGGTCGAGAAAACAGCTTTTATGTAAAGAAATATAACTTTAGTACACATATAGGTAGGTAGGTATTTCATTTATGACACGAGTTAAAGAAAATATCCATAAAATTGATGTGTAGATTTAATACGTATAATAATTCATTATTATCATTATTCAGGGCTTGCCAATTCAGGGTAAAAAAAAAGATTTTAAAAGCTGAAACCTCTCTATACCCTACTAAATATTGTCCTTCTCTCTCAGATACTAATCTCATTATTTTATTAGGCTTATTTTAAAAACTTCTACATTTAACAATGAATGAAAATTATGATGAAAGCAATCAAATAAAATGAGGAGTACGTAAAGATACGACGATGCCTTAATTTCATTAGTAGTGTTTGATGTTCAACACAATCAAATGCTTTAGATAAATCACAAAATACTCCTATTGCATTCTGTGAATCCTCAAAAGCATCATAGATATTGCGAATAAGTGCTACTCCTGCATCAGTTGTACACCGTCCTTTTGTGAAACCAAATTGTTGGTTATGCAGGAGGTTATTATCGTTAAAATGTTGTATCAATTGATTTAGCATTACATTTTCAAAAATTTTACTAAGAACGGGTAACACAGAAACTGGTCTGTAGTTTCCCGGGTCAGTTTTGTTGCCAGACTTATAAAGGGGTATGACCTTACTAAATTTCATGAGGTCTGGAAAAACGCCATTATCAATGCTAATATTAAAAAGACAAGCTAAATATGGAGCTAAAGTACCAATAACATTTCCGATTAAATTTACTGAAAGTCCCCAAAGGTCCTCGGTTTTTTTCACTTTAAGAGATTTAAAGGTTTTGACAATAGTATCTGGTTCAATTTCTTTAAAAGAGAATTTTTGATCGCAAGTACTGATATTTTCTTCTAGCAATATTTTGGCATTTCTAGGTGATGAATTCAGGGCTTCAGTAGTCTTTAGTGGGATATTTGTAAAATAAGTTTCGAATTCTTTGGCTACTTCAACATTTGTTTTTATTTTACCGTGATCTGTTTGCAAAACAAATTCTTTATCGCGAGGCTTAACCTTCCCAGTTTCTTTGTTAATTATATTCCAAACAGTTTTTATTTTATTATCGGATAATTTGATTTTACTGGATAAATAATTAGATTTAGCTGCGCGGCATACCTGTTTGAAAATTTTTGAATATTTTTTCACGTACTCTTTAAAATTCTCATCAAATATATAAGTTTTCATGTCGTATAGGTCAAATAAAGTTTTTCGACTTTTATGAATACCTGCAGTAGCCCATTCACAAAATTTTAGTTTGTTGTTTATTGCTATGGATTTAGTTTTAAATATAGATTGAAATTCCCTGTCCAGCACTGTAAAAAAATCTGTGTAAAAACTATTAGCTTCAACGTGATTGTCAAAATTTGGTATGGGCAGCTTTTCAGTTAAGACCTTTTGAAAATGTTCTATTCGGTTGACAGTGACAGGTCTTGTTTGAACTATTATTTGCTCTTTATTTAATTTCGTTGGAAAACTAGCCATTAATCCACTATGATCGGATTTCAAGCAATTAATTACTTTTTTCTCTACAAAATTACAATTACAAAATATATTATCTATACAAGTGGCAGAAGTCTCCGTTTTTCTCGTTGGTTCTAAAAAAATGAAATCTAAATCAAATGATTTGAATAGACAAGTTATTCTAGTCGTCAGAGACTTCTTTTCAAGCAAATCAACATTAAAATCACCACATACTACAACCGATTTATTACTTTTACTTATTAAATCTAATGCATCCTCCATCGCCGACTCGAAACCAGCAAAGTTGTCATCATATGGGGGTCTGTAAACGCAAATAATGATGTGGGTTTCCAACTCCACACAGGACATTTCGATAGTTTTTTCAATCGAAAGACTGACAACATCCTTTCGTTCTTTAATCTTTCTATTATTTTTGTAAAATATAATGGAACCACCACGTTGCGCAGTCTTTCGATTAAAAGTGGCCAGTACTACTATAATTTTGAAAACTAAAAAGCATTTCATGATCCTTCAGCCAATGTTCCGTAATACAGAAAATATCAATACCGTAATCTTCCAAAAATAGTTCCATTTCAAATTCTTTGCCGAGGAAGCCTTGTATATTTTGGTGGACTAACTTTAAAGTGTTAGGCTTCCTAGTTGTCTTTGAATCTAGTTTAAATCCGGAGTTTGAGTCACATCGCAGGTGACGGCACCGCAGGGTGTACTATCTTGTACATTTACGGTACGGCTACGGCTGCTTATGCCGCATATTTGGACACTCGCATGGGAATCAAAACCTATAGGGTACTTCCCGTATACCTAGGATCATGAAATTTGGCAACAAGCAATGCTTATAGCACAAGTAGGTATCGGGAAAAGTCCCAAAACCAAAAAAAAAATAGTTACATCACAGTAACTAATTTTATTTTGGTTTTCCCACTTTTCCTTTTACTTGTGCTATTAACACATTGATATTTGATATATATTTCAACTTGATACGTCTACGCGTTCCTGAGAAAAAGGGTTGTGACAGACAGACGGACGGACAACGAAGTGATCCTATAAGGGTTCCTTTTTCCCTTTTGAGATACGGTTAAGGGCTTGCTCAGTAGACGAAACTGAACAACTTTCTACAAGAATTTTTTTCAGGAAACGAAAAAAAAATCGGCTTCTCCATACAAACTGTCCAATCACGTTTGTAATTTTGTATGGAGAAGCCGAATTTTTTTTTTCATTTCCTGAAAAAAATTCTTGTGGAAAGTTGTTCAGTTTCGTCTGCTGAGCAAGCCCTTAAGGTTTTCGGAAACCTGTCCCTTACACCCTGTATGTATGTACCTACTTTGTTACATCATGTACGTAAAAATGTACAAAAATAACGTATCCAAAGTTTTAACATAAAATAGGTTTTCCAAGCAAACCGTGTTCAGTGTAGTTAAAATATATTTAATTTAGTAAATAAGAATATTTAATATTTCGCAGTTTTTACACAGTAGTTTACAAAGCAGTTAACGATTTTCTAAAAGTACTGCTTATTCTATAATATCGCTGCGACATATGTACAAGCAAGCATTGTATCGAATAAATGTTTGAACTGAATCGCAATCAATCGACAGAGTTGGACGCGTGGTTAAAATAAAAACCACATCATCACATTGGTAATCAGGATATTACCAATCAACTAAGACTATGACTATGAAGTAGATATCTACGTGGTTAAAGCCTACTGTGTACTTTACTTACACATTACCCATTATTTCAATTAAGTCGTCTCATTTTTGTACCTAATACCAAATTCCTACCACGCGGAAATTTTACATTCAACATTTTAGGAAGTGTTAGCGAAGCCCCGTAACGTAAACAAAATCAATCGTAATTAATATATATTATAGTCACAGACATGCACCCCGCTCCCCGCCTATAGACTAGCAATACAGGGCATTGGCCGCTCGCCGCAAGGTGGGCAGATGGCCAAGTTAAATTGAAATGTCATTTTTGCTCAATTTTCGACTTTCAGTATATTTCTGTCAGTGGCCGAGGTAACATTGGACAAAATTTGTGAATTTATCGTAAAAATGCCAAGTTGCAGCGTTGTCTGATGCGAAAACCGCACCGGGCATCTCAATAAATCAAATGTGCGGCGTTTCATACCAGAAGTAAGCCATATAGTGACTATTTTTTATGTAAATAACTTCGTTGCAAAACATATGGTAGTGATGTAAGACCTCATCAGCTTTTCGATAGATTTAGCAAAAAGTTTATCAATAAATAATATCCGACTGAATATTTAGGTTCATCCAAAGTAGACAAGAAATGTTTTTGACTTAGTATTTTTTTCTTCTTATTATTTTCAGTTTTCCAAAGGAACCCACATAAAAATATAAATGAGAATTAAGATTATGAGCAGACAAGATTTGCTCTAAACATTTCCGCCCAACTATGCTATCTATATGTTTTGGAAAACTATGGTTTGGTAATTTTTTTTCAGCTTGTTTATTTCAGAAGGATCCAATATTTTTAGAAATAATAACTGCCTACATTCAGAACTAAGCCTAATTCTGCATATAGTTATAAAACTCTCTTTATGAAAAGGACAAGTTAACTACTGTAACCTTTGTCAAGTTTTACGCGAATTTTGACATTAGGCAAGCAGCTGATTTTAGTTAATCAATGACAGCAGTGGGATAAAACAAAAGTACAAATATAAAAAGAGATGCGTCTTCAAACGAATTCGTAGTCCCAAATGTTTTGTTGTAAGCGCCGCAACTTCATGTGTTTTTTTCGATATCGTTTAAAAATAAAGAAAAGCTAATCAGATACAATAATATTACATAATATTATCCATAATGTGAAAATTTTGTAACGACGCCTACCCAACCATCGTATCGTTGCCGGTAGTATCTTCAAGGCGATTGAGAAGATGGAAATACGACTGTCAAAACGAAGGGTTAGCGTGCACCTAAGACTAAGGCTAAGGCTTCTATATTGTAGGACTTAGCATTTTCACAAAAAGTTTGGCGTTCTGTAGTGATTATAATCGAGTAGATCAGCGTATCAACACCACCCTTCTCTTAGACAATATAGGTAAATGAAGTGTTTCTTACTTATCTCTGCCCGTAATTTTGAATAAATTTCCACTTTATCATCTATGTCCAAACTAGCAACAGATTTTACATCCCAATCCACTGCACACAACACTAATCGTCAATTTCTTTAAAATCACTTCAGATAAAGAAATATAGCTTTGTAAAGTTTCTCTAGATAAAGTATCAAAAGTTCGTATTTTTTCCACTTCTTAGGTACACTTATTACACGATTCGGTCCGGGCGTGCCACCGCCTGAGATGCCACTGCAAACTCCATGACTCCACACGTCACAAGCAGACATGAAAATCCGTCAAACACAAAGTAAACATCATCACTGGATTTACGTCCTTATCTGAAAGGTAGAAACTCTACATTTGCATGTCCAAGTATAATATTTGAAAACTGAGAAATTAAGGATATTAAACCTTATTTTCTGGTGATAATGTTCATATTATGTTGGTAGTGTACATAATAAGGAGTGGGGCGAAGCTCCGCCCCTTACGCAAAGGCGAGCAAGCTGATTGGCCCGCCACACTCGCCTTCATGACAATCCTGCGCAGCATCGAGGCGGTTACTCAAACACTCGGTTTATATTTCCATAAAATTTAACTTCAAATTGCTGATTAATAGACTAAACTTCTGTAAAATTAATAATGGTCGAGAATACAGCTTTTATGTAAAGAAATATAACTTTAGTACACATATAGGTAGGTAGGTATTTCATTTATGACATGAGTTAAAGAAAATATCCATAAAGTTGATGTGTAGATTTAATACGTATAATACTTAATTCATTATTATCATTATTCAGGGCTTGCCAATACAGGGTAAAAAAAAAAGATTTTACAAGCTGAAACCTCTCTATACCCTACTAAATATTGTCCTTCTCTCTCAGATACTAATCTCATTATTTTATTAAACTTATTTTAAAAACTTCTACATTTAACAATGAATGAAAATTATGATGAAAGCAATCAAATAAAATGAGGAGTACCTAAAGATTCTTGCAAAATTTCCAATTGCATCTCATACAATTCCATAAGTTTCATACGTTAAAAACATAACGCAAATTATTTGCTTATCACGGTACAGCCCACAATACATATGAAAGTTCAATGTTCATTGAATTTAAGAAATTTTTTTTTTCAGGAAAACAAGATATCCACATACGCCCAGGTGGATACTTCAGCTCAGAATATTTTGTTTGAACGCCCAACAATTTAAATATAATATGATGCTCACGTTGATGTCTTTTGTATGGGGATTCTGTCACAGCAACATTATGCTGGGGCGAAGTCCTTTCACTGGCGCAGGAGTAATAAAGTGAAACTGAAAATATAAGTAACTATAGTTCATTCCAATCAAAAAAAAGTAAAAGGTAAACAAAGATAGTATGCATCTGACGTTGACATATGTCCGTTTATAGTACCTAAGTTTGATTACCTTTTGCTTTATTTTTGATTGGAATGAACTATAGTTTTGTGGTAGTTGTAGGTACTTTTGTTACAAATAAAAGTAGTGTATTAAAAGTATTCTAAAATAAAATCTCCTAAAATAAAAAGCTCCTTACTAATTTAAGTCACTCTCGCATGTTCTTAGACGTTTTTATTCATATATTTTTGTAACTGATGCTACTAATATGGTAAAACACGCTAATTTTTTTTAGGTATTTTTTTAATTCGCTACTGCTTATACAGAAAGTAAATAATTAAAACAAAATTAAATTATAAATATGACATATTCACATAACTATACTAATAAAGATGATTATTAAAATAGGTATATAAAATATTAAAAGACAATTTCATTTTTAAAAACAAAGTTGACAAGTTAATATTTTGAAGCAGTGTTTTTCAACCTGTGGGTCGCGAAGCCTTTCTCAAGGGGTCGCACGTAAAAGAAAAAGTAAGTGTTTATAGGTCCTATCTACACTGCAATGAAAAAATATTTTTTGTAAGTAATCTTTTTATTTTGTGTTTATTTGTTTTTACTTAACGCATTTTAGTTTTGGTTAGGTTAGATTAGCAAGTGAAATGTCTCGTTCAAACAAAAGATATCAACGAGCGATGCAACTCTATAGAGTATTACTATACGTAGTAGTTTTTTCGAACAAATATCGGAAATATAGAAAACAACTGATTATTTCGAGGAGCTTAAACACAACTTAGCTAACTCCCTCTGAAAATGTTTTCACTTAAATCTATCCAGCAGTTTTCTAGAACATGACAGACATACTTTCATAATTCATTCAAGTTCACGATGGAAGTTAATATAATTTAATTACAATATATAAATTGAAATTCAGGCTTCTTCGAATCATTCCTTATTAAGAAACTCGCAACGAGACAAAAATAGGTTTGCCTACCTTATACTAAATATGCGATTCATTTCAATAGATTTTTATAAAACATACATATTGAGACGTAAAGTGATATAACTACCTATAACGATTATGGCACACCCAAAAGACTTCACAGATATGTTATGGCAGAGCAAGTAACTCATCACTGTATGTCTCTATGTTTTTAATGGATTTGTAATAGCTTTTTCAAAAAATAATCAAGTTCATCTCATCGCCTATCCATATGTTGAGAAATGTGTTTTTACGGTACAAGCATAGAGTGTGTTTCCCAGGGGTGTCTATAGTGAGTGATATTATAATATCTCAGCATATCTTGATACCTGGCAGTGCGCAGGCGCTCTCGCCGTGTGGCCACTGGCAGCATTCCGCTTGGCTCACCCAGATACGCTCTGCCGGCCGGTCAAGTGCTAATTGGTAAAGGAAACCTCAAACAACGAACGGGCTCAATGCTCTCCACAGAAATGTTTCATTTTTAAATATCACCGTGACCGTTACTAGCATGCAACCAGCGGTTCAGCTACTTGGATAGGCATCTACTTGGTCAGGTTACCTACCTATGTTCTGGCAAGTTGCCGACAACGTAGTCGGCGCTATTGTTACCAATTGAACGTTCTCTGAACCCATTACCTGTATGTACACAATTTTAATGTATACTATCGTAAACCACCTACTTTCTAACGCCTGCATTGGAATGGGTTGAAACAACGAGTGTAAGTATCGACGATGTAGATAGATAGATAGGTATACTTATATCTAGCCAGCCGAATAATTAAATACTTATTTTACCTGACTGCTTCAGCGAATGATATGTTTTTTCCTCCTAATGATTAACCACTATAATCTTCTCACCATATGATGTGATGATGATGCCGAAGATAAAATGGGGTTTGCTAATAATGCCAAACGCAATGAGCAACAAAATTTGATGATTGATGAAGGGGTTTAATTTCTTTTGTACCCGTTATTTATCATGCTTGAATTGTGTACAATTATAAAAAAAAATGTTTATTGTTTGTGTGCCAAAAGAACCGCTTTTCCTTTATATATTTGGCAACTGTTATTAGGAGAAAGAGGTAGAATTATAATTCGAGCATGATAATGATACAAGTAAAAAAAATAACCTGAAAATAAGAACAACATAACCTGCACTTCAGGAGGAAGGGCAAAAGTACAACAATTATAAATCCACATGAAAAAGGTATAATAGCCTAACCTGCTTACCTTCCGCAAACCATCACAGGTGAACTCTCCGAGTCTGAGACTGTTTCAACATTTGATGTTTAAACTTACCCTGCAGTCCATCCCTTCTCGGAATGGAAACTACTGAACCGAATTCCGATGATTTCTCTGTTTAAATAAAAAAAAACGAGCTGTAACCAGAAAACTGTACGACAAGTGTAACAAACACGGCCATCGAATATATTATGTTACTTTCAATTTAAAACTAGTGACACCGAAAAATTAGGTCTACTTTGCGAATGAACGCCATAAACCAAAATACATTTAGGACATTATCAAGTTCAATAGCAATCATTAGTATAAAGAACTGACACTCACATAATTTATCTTCTTATTTTATTGACACTACCTGTGACTACTTGCCTTACCTGTCATGTCTGGCAATACTACCTAAACCTGTTGAGTACTTTCAAAAATATTTTTAGGTAAAGCGGTAGCAACCGTGTAGCACACACGGTCGCCAACAAGCACCCTAACCAAGGTGACATTCGTTGTTTCCAACCGTGTAGACAACGAAACTTTTTTTACCTTCCCCGGTCTACACGGTTGGAAACAACGAATGCCACCTTGGTTGGGCTGCTTATTGGCGACTGTGTAGCACCCGTATTAATCTCATCATGATCTCCACGCGTGACGCAAGAAGGCGTCACAAGCGCGCACCAGACCCCATCAGCCAGCCGCCAGCTCGCTATTTGTTCGGAGCCCAGTGCTAACTCCGCCGTTTAAACACTACGTGCTAGCAGGGCATGAATTAACTTTTCATATAAATAAAATTCACGCCACTCTAACCTCCTGAAATTAACACCTTGGCGTAAATACTATTTAGTCTCGTCTCGTCTGTCTTCTGTGGATTGAATGAATCCGTTTATGGTTTACGAGATTACGTTGGCCGTAGTATTTAGGGTAATTGGCGTCTAAATGTGTAAAACCAATTAAGCCTCGTTCGCCAAGCTTTATTAGTGACCTGATGCAATGACACGAGCGGTTTCTGATAACTTTTATAGCCGTGCTATACATAAGTAAGTTCTTGTGTATTAGCTCTCGATATTTTTTTTAAAGCGCGCGAGGTGTTAATTCCAGTAGAATTATTGCCAAATCATGTAGTAGGTATTATATACGAACGCAGTTTTATATTTATTTTTAAATGAACGTCGCCGTGTCGTCATAAATGCTTACTGTTTTTTGACATTTATTAAAGTTTACATAAAGAAACACTAAAAATTGATAAAAAAATGAATTCTCTAAATTACTGATTTGGTACTCTCCAACTTTCTTCGAAAATTAGTAGGTAATTAACTAATACATATTAATTTTAACACGGAAAGCTTGTTACACTAAACAGATATACCTACTTAGGTACTTCAGGCCGTTATATTGTTAACAAAACGCTAAAGATAGCAGATTTCAATTGACTTGATAGAAAATCAACATTTACTTACCTTCGTTTGAAACTCGACTTCCCAGATGTAGGTATGCTGGCTGGAGTTGAGTTTAGGGTTCCACGGTAAAAATTATGTGTAAAACCTATGATCAGCAGAAAACAAAGTTTTAAAAAATACGTCATTACTTGCATCTTGACCTACCGATAAGATATGCAGAGTTTTCGGAACCAAGCTTCACGATTAATCCGTAGTACCTAGTTACTTAAATATTTTTGTCACACAAGTACACCACACTCCTGACTTTTTTTTGTTGGCGCAATGTGATTAGTAATAGTCATTCACCACGATCTGGCTACACGAACATCTATTCGTTATTCTCTTTTTGTTGATCACTTAATTCGTAACAAGCAAACTTAACAAACCTTGTATATAGACGATAGACGAAAGGATATCGGATCTTTGTAAGTGGTCTTTGAGTAGGAACTTTAACGCTGTGCTAAATAAACTGCCGAGATGTGCCGACTATGCGAGAAAGTTAACTAGCAGACAATATTTACAGTCAACGATCAATCGGCTAAAATGACAAAAATACTGTAAAACAACTAAAATAAATCTCCGTCAATTGATAATATGCACATTGCTTTTCTTGCATCTTGTTTGTTAAAACGCGAAAATTCACGCCTCCATAATATACCGAAAGTGATTATCGAAAACGCCGACTAATCGTTAGTTTTTGAACTAGAAGGCCGTCTTATGTACTGGTCCCTTGATAAATGACTTTTAATATCTTTACTCCACATTATATTTAAGTCCAGTCTCGCTGGCTCTGTTAGCTCTACCTACTGCCTACCTTTACGATTCCGTACGTAAACTTACAAACACGTCGCCGGCCGCAGACGCTCCGCTTGTCCACTTTTGTGTTTAAACATGTTCATAAACATGGTGACATGAAACGTGTTCGATAATTATTGGAAGGATCAATAATACAACATGGCCACAAGTATTCGTCGCTCAGCAAACAAGGTTTATGAGGCTAGCCGTACGTACGTACGTCGCGTCGGCGGACACAGCCTTATGTTTCTATTTGAATCTTGTAGTTTATCTACGTGTTCAAATATTATTGTTTTGGTTTCTAAAATGCTATGGACATTTGTGGAAAGTGTCAGTTATGTACTAGGTATCTATGTGTCTTATGATAAGACAGATACAATTGATTGATGATTAAGTGGCATATATTGACATATCAATGTTCTTCTCATGTTGGGTGCAATTGTCCATTGCTTTTATATCAATACTTTAGTTTTTTAAGGTTGATATTCATCGTGTGGGGTATTATGCAAATCGGTCTACCTGTAGCCCTGCAGTAAGACAAATACGCGTTATCCAGACCGTCGTTTACTTAGGTGCATTTACGACGCGTGTGTAAAATGCGATTATTTCTGTCCGCCGATCGGCCAACCCTTGGGATTGCGGCGTCAAAGCTCAAACGACCGACAGCCGACAGCTTAGTTATTATTACAAACTTCCGAATTAGTTGCGGTTTTGTATTTACTTGTTTATGGAGGTCTTAAGAAATTTTAAAGTTATTTTGTAATTTGGTTTTGTACACCACAAATACACTGTGAATTAAGAATGATAATTAATGTAGTACCTACTTAATTTAAGTACTACATATAATAAGTAAATCACTTTACGATGACCTACCCTATAGAAGTGCTGTGATCTTGCTGATATTCTGCTAAATAAAATTTCCCTTTTTCGTTATCTCTGATAAAGTGTAGATTTTGTAACAAAAAGCCATAAAATATTTATTGCTGCATATATTTTTATTATTATAATAATTAACATTGAAAAAAATAATATGTTTAAGTGAAAATTTGCATAATTGAATTGAGTGGGAGAGCCCGGTCCGACACACTGCGGTGTAACTTCTAACTAGACCTAACACATTTGTAACACAACAAATTGCCCTGAGGGCTCAACACAACATAACAACCATAATATTGGCGCGGCGTAAACCGAGAGCTAAACTAATATCATTCATTAGCATATATCGTACAAGCTGCATTCTATAAAGATTGGATTGATTTCACTAATCCGGCCTTTTTCGGTGCTGGTCAGGAAGCATGCTAAATATCTAAGACAATACACACATACAGCTTAACTCTTCTAATCTAAAGCTTTGTGCCACAGATTAGATAATAGTACTACATCTGTGCTTCTCTAACCGGTTTGAATCGGTTTCTTTGTGTCCAGCCTTAGTTTAGTTTCCGGTACCGCGCCAAAACCACATCTACGAACAGACTCGACGCTACCCGGACCTCCCTTGTGATATAATTCGAATACAATCTTCACCTCAATCTAACATCCTATTTACAGGTGAATTTTACACAGCCTATAATATTATTGATTAGAAACCCACTGCCGCAAATATTGAAGCCCAGATATACATAAGAGTTACTTTACTCACATAATCATTATACTATACCACAATCGACGAGTTCTTTATAGAAATATAATTCGGAAGTAGCGCCCGCACGCTCCTAATGTAATTTTAGGAGTAACTTGTGAAATAATCGTATTCAACAATCTTTATACACAAACAATTATTAATTGAGTTAGCAAGTTCAAAACGGGGTAACATAAATAGCCCCAGAAATCAATAACATAAGTAACTAATTTCACAAAGCTCTAGGAAGCGTGCAGTTACTTTTTAGGGCAGCGAGTAGATAATGAGCATATACTTAGGGTTGAACTCCACGTTTCGACACAGTCATCAGCTTTATTTTTTTGTGCTGATCAAAAACTGGTATTTAGTATATTTAGAGTAGCAACATGAAATCACAAATGCAACTGACAACAATTCAAACTTTTACCCATAACTTTATGAGTGTTTTATGAAGAATAGGCAATAATAAAACATTCACATATTTAACTTTTAAAAATAATACATAAATTCTCGAGATACCTTATTTTTCTTCATGAGGATCTTAACGAACGCATAAAAATAAGATGCTTATGTCAAATAACTGATAACTAATTTTAAAAGGCTGTGAACTCGACCTGATGGCAAGGCCTATATCCTATACAGGCTTTAAAAAATTAACGACGAAAATAAATTTCTAATGAAAAAAAAAAATTACACTCCTTTTTTTGGGGCAGTATTATTTTTTCGTGTTTTACATAAAACCCTTTGTAAAATTAGGGGAATTCGAAATATTTTCAAGTCCTCCTGAAACAATTGGGGTCCAACCCATAAAAGGGACTCAGTACTACGACGTAGCAGCACTAATCACTATTCACAACTTATTAAATATAGTAGTTTTCTTTATACCATACTTTGTACACAAGTAGTAGTTGTTATTTTTTCCATTCATAATTTTGTGCATTTCGAACCATAGATTAGAACCTGCTTAAAACTACATAACTTTAAATCACATTAATATAATTCGACATTTAGAATACATGCCAACCACTAAACAACTAATTCGAGTCTAGGTGCCACTGCGTCGTAGGTGGAAAACTAACTGGATCAACTGAAGGCTATAATATATTAAAAAAATAACCAATGGATTGCGCTTTCAAAAAACGTCACACCAAATGTTACAATTTAAAAGTCTAAGCATATCTACCGATTATTTGAACATGTTTTGATAGTCAGTCTAATTTTAAACAAACTGATATAGATATTAGACAACCATGCTCTCTTTTCATCACAGTTGCAAATACAAGATTAGGCATCCCTTCGTTTCGATTAATAAATGAAATGTTACGCATTTACATCGATCGAATGTATTGACAGTATTAAAATCACGTCTGAAATATCGCGATATGCTCGAATGGAAAGTTAGTCTTTTTTGAAAGGACGGTGACCATCGTTGCTGTAACTCGAAGGGAAACCGGCGCCAACCTTACCGACCACGAGGCTCCTAGCGGAATGAAAATAACAAGTTTGAAAGCTCGAAGGCACAACAGTTGACACGACTGACCTTCGGACCCCAGGAGACACGAATTTTGAATTTGAAATCTCCTCAACCAGATTTGTTTCGGGAGGTCGGCGCCGGGTGACGAGTGTGGACCCGTCCCAGGCCACGGTGGCGGGGTTTAATCCTTGGAGGAGGTGTCCATGGGGCTGGCGGGCTGCAGCAGGGGCGCAGGGGGCGCGGGGGGCGCCGGCTGGGGGGGCGCGGGGGGCTCGAGCGGCGCGCGCGGCGGCAGCGGCGCACCCGGCGGCACGGCCGGCTTCACGAAACGCTCGTTGGCCCGTCGCGCCTGCTGACATAGAACCTCCTTCAGTCATTTTCAATCTATGGTTTACTACTTCGCTGGGTTAAATATTGAGTGCCAGGGGATTGGATATATGTAGGCATTCGTATATCGGGTCTACTCTCTCATATCACAGAACATCTGGGTATTTTAAGACGCTTACTTTTAAGCATGTATTTACAAAGGTACTATGTATTAATAAACAATAGTGCGAGCCAAGTTCTGTCGAAGCTGTGTATCATTGGATTATTGTGGGTCGCAACTTATCGTAGTAGCGTGAATAGCATAGAATTATGCCACACGATAAGAGAGAAAGAGGGGGGAAAAGTATCAGCCATCTGATCCATCAGAAATCGTCAGCTATAAGAAAGCTGTCACCGTGCGTTGATCGATTCGGGTGTTTCCGTCGATACTCTGTTCTTGTCTGCGCGAAAGAAGATTATAGACGCGCCTTATTTTTGTGTACAGTACTAATCGTCAGCTATAAGAAAGCTGTCACCGTGCGTTGATCGATTCGGGTGTTTCCGTCGATACTCTGTTCTTGTCTGCGCGAAAGAAGATTATAGACGCGCCTTATTTTTGTGTACAGTACTATACCTGCGAGTTGAGGTGCAGCGGCGGGCGGGCGGCGGCCGGCAGCGGCGCGTACGGCGACAGCGGCCGCGACCCGCCCGGCGACGACACGCTGCGGGACCGCGCCTGCCAGCCACACCCGCAACCACCGTTGTTGTTTATAGTTATATCATGTATATCATCATATCACAATGTTGTTATACCATCATCATCAGGCGAAAGACGTCCACTGCTGGACGAAGGCCTCCCCCAAGGATTTCTACACCGACCGGTCCTGTGCTGCTCGCATCCAGCGGCTTCCCGCAACCTTCACCGGGTCATCGGTCCACCGAGTGGGAGGCCTACACTACGTCTTCCATACAGACTTTATGCCATACCAATAGAAATGACATTTTACCAACCACACCTAGCCAACATGAGTAGCATGAGGGTGTAGACAAAACCGAGAGAACGAGAGAAAACGTTTACTTGTCTTCCTTGCTGGCTCGCAGTTAGAGTGAGATGGTCGCTTCGAGCGCGAGATACGGCATTATGCTACTGATGCAGGACCAACTATGATATTTCTTTTAATAAAACCTCGATTTGATTTCCATGCACATTTGGGCATTTATAGAATGATGTACCGAGCCTGCCGCACACCGCCACAGCGTTAATTGTTTTTACTGTATCACTCATGAATCAACCATATTAGCTAGAAGAACCAACAATGATAATATTCCTTTTCATAAAAGCTTAATCTAATTTTATGCATGTTTGAGCTTGTAAAGAATATAAAGAATTTATATTAATTAAAATAAATAAACTTTAAGTATGAATCAAGGTGAGTAGTATCATCCTTGGGGTATATGCGGAGTATATGCGGATACTAGTATTATGCGAAGCCTGGTTATACTTACGCTTAGAGCTTCGTTGAACTGTCTTTCATCCTCCATCTCCAAGGAAGATTCACTTTCAGACAGATGTCGGCAAAGTGCTTCACGACGTTCCACCTACGACAAATGTAATCGCCATTATTTTTCACTTCTGTTATAACAATCAAATATTAGGTGTGGTCTGACGGTATTTTACCTCTAGCCGTAGTTTTCGTTGTAAGCGGAGATTCTCCTCGCGAATGTGTTTCTCCTCTAAGGCAAATCTATGCATTTTCTCCTTGTTCTCATTTTCAGAGACAGTCAGCTGGTTTCTAAAAGAAAATTAAAACGTAAGCATACATACAAACACAAAGAAACAGTTTAAATTCCCAAAACAACATTTGTTTTATTTACCTTAGTTTGACAACTTCTGAACGTAGAGTTTGGATGTGGTTGCTTAGATTAGATGCTGTATCACCATTACTGATGTCCCTAGCGAAAATAATTACTTATTATTACAATAATAATACAGTTGAAAAGTGCTAAATATTGCAATTGTGATACATTATTCACTCTCTCTGAGGTTAAATTTTATTTTTATTACAAAACTAGTACAGTTTTGTAATAAAATCTGTCAATACAACATTTGTGTGTCAATTTAGCAAAATCAACAAACTATTTAACCCTTTGACCGCTTCTTCTTCTTTTATGTCGTAAGCGTAAGGATTGGGGATCGAGATCATCATGAGGTCAAGTCAGTGAGAAGTGTAGACTGGGGCAGAGTAAGGTACATCTGTTTCCATTTCGCCATGCTACGCAATGAGAAATCGTGCAACGAAAATGTATGAAAATCTCAAATCCTTTTGTGTGTGGGACCAAAAAGCGTTGTCGGCTATAGCCAACTGTGATGGTCAAAAGGTTAAACTTTCTGAACAACATTCTTGAAAGTTGAAAAATAATTCTTTGTGAATTTCATTCAATCCTGTTCTAATACCAGAACAAACGATAAAAATTAATATTGCTAGCTAATAATTAGCTTGTAATAAAAAGTCACCTAGGACTAGCTGGGTCGGATATTGGCTGGTCTAGTCGTATCTGCAGGGAGCGCTTCTCAGCCTCGAGCTTGTCCATGCGTTTCCACAGTCGGTTCACTAGGGCTTCCTGCTCTTGTTCCAATGTGTTCTCTAGCTCCACCTATGGAACAAACATAATTATTTGTATCTAAGCTAACAGAAACTTGGAGTCTGTTGCAGAAAGGCTTTAAAGACAGCTTTGAAAAATATGCACTAACTGCAAAAGCACCTTTATGCAAAACATCCTTTTCTCAAAGTATCAGTCACATTAAAAATAAATCACTGTTGGTTTTTACTATCGTTTTGTACATTTATTTATTTGGTAAAACATTTGTTATGCTATGTATTTTTTAGAGATGGGCCGACTATGGTATTTGCCGATTAGCCGACTAATCGGTTTTCAAATTGCCGAATAGTCGGCCGAATAGTCGGCAATGCGGATCATTCTAAAGCTCGTCTTTCGGGGATATTTGGGCTGTTTCGTCACCACTCGGGCTGCTGACGCAGGCGCGCGAGCCAATCGCGTGGTCGCTGTGCAGATTGTGACAGGTTATGTTTTCATTCAAAATTCAAAAAATTCAAAATATTATATTACTTTGTTTTGACTAGTATATTATGCGCAGTTTATAATCGGCATATTATGTTGACTAGTCGCCGAGTAGTCACGGAGTAGAGAAGTCGCCGAGTAGTCACGGAGTAGAGAAGTCGCCGAATAGTCGGCTTTCCCGACTAGTTGGCCCATCGCTAGTATTTTTTCTTTGTTTTTACACTGCAAATGCAAAATTCAAAAAAGTATACCTTTTCTCTACGCAGCCTCTCTAAATTTGTTTGCTTCGCAAGTGTCTCTGCCTCAAGTTTCTCAATTTTTCTCATCAGTTTATTCACAAGGCATTCTTGTTCCTGTTCCAAAGTTTGTTCTAGGCGGCATTTTTCTTGGCGTAACTGTAGACAAAATATATTCTGAAACCTTATCTGCTGGACTTCTTCTTATCGTGTGGCACATTTAACCGTTCTATCCACAAGGTATAGATGGTGGACGGTGCTGGACTAAAAATGTGTGTGTGTAGTACTAGATCTCTTACATCCAAAATATCAATATTACACAAAAACAAAAAAAAACATTACATTATTCACAAAAAATTAATAACCCAATAATAACAAGGATCATTTATTATTGTGAGTTTTGGAACGGAGCAACAAATATTTGTTATCTGTGGTCGGTGATGATCTGTCATGGCGTTCTTGTTGGTTTATCGTGTGTAGGTTTTAACTAAATAAATATTCAACAGTCCTAATAAAGTCTTTTACTGCCTAGCTGGTAACCTATAACCCAAGTGGTTATGGGCCCAGGGCACGAAGAGTAAGAAGAAGAGAGTAGAAGAATATGGTGACAAGTCGAGAGAGAGTTTTCGCGGAGGCCGGCCCACGCTGACCACGCCATATTGTCATCGGTCGTGTGTGTTGAGGAAGAAAAATAAAAATGGAAAATATAACAAAGATGAACGGGAAAAATTTCCAGACCTGGAGGTTCCAGATGCAAATAATTTTTCGAGCAAAAAATTTGCTGAAAATAGTCGATGGTTCCGAGCGGATGCCTGCGGATAGTGATGCGGCTGAAAAGTGGATGCAACGGGATTCAAAGGCACAGGAGCTAATTGTGCTGAGAGTAGATGACGTGGTCATACCACATATTCTGCAATGTGCCAATAGCCACCAGATGTGGCAGAAGCTGCTTTCGGTCTATGATCCCACTTCAAAAGTGAGTACCCATGTACTACAACAAAAATTTTTCAATTTGGCATTTGAGGAACCGATGAATCAATTCTTTTCTACAATTGAGTGTTTGACATCAAGTTTGAAGGCAGCAGGAGAGGAAATACCAGAGAAAATGGTAATCACAAAAATTTTAATGTCTCTGCCAGATAAATACAAACATTTTGTATCGGCGTGGGAAAGCGTACCAGATGACAGTCAAGATTTGGCAGGCCTTCAAGCACGTTTGCTTATTGAAGAGGAGAGGACGAATTCTAAAGAAGAGTCTGCTGGAGCGTTCTTAGCGAGAGGCAGAAAGGTATCAACTTTTGGTAACAAAAATGATGGTGAAGTGAAGTGTTTTGAGTGCGGAAAAAGTGGTCATTTTAAAAAAGACTGTAGAGCTAGGAAATGTTTTTTCTGTGGTAAGTCCGGACATCTAATTAAAGAATGTAAAACTAGGTTACAGAAAGTATCTAAGTCTCATGTGTCTAATGCTTTCGTGTTAAATGAATATCATTGTAGTAGTTGGATCATGGATACAGGGGCTAGTGAACATGTCACAGGTGATAGAGAGTTATTTTATGATTTTAAAGAGATAAATTCAGAAAAATATGTGAAAATTGCAGATGGTAGATGTTTGAAAGTGACCGGTATGGGAAATATTAAGTTGTTAGCGCAGGTAGGAATAAAACTGATAGATACAACCATGTCTGGCGTGTTATATGTACCAGAAATGAAAGCAAATCTTTTCTCAGTCAGTCGGGTGTTAGATAAGGGATATGAGATGGTTTCGAGATCAGAAGGATGCGATTTTATTAATAGAGGTGAGGTCGTTGCTACTGCCAGTCGTAGAGGAAGTCTTTATTTGATGGACTTTGTAATGGGGGGAGAGGATGAAAATGTAGCATTAAATTTAATGACATGGCATAAGAAATTAGGTCATCAGAACATGGAGCAGGTAAAAGAAGTGTTAAAAACGAATAATATTAAGTATGAAGAAAAAGAGAATGTGCAATGTGTAGACTGTATTATGGGCAAGCAGCATAGACAACCTTTTGGTCAAAGCTTTAGCAGAGGTAGCGTTCCTGGTGAGCTGATACACATGGATCTTTGTGGACCGATGGAGCAGGAGTCTTTAGCAGGGTCTAAATACTTTCTTTTACTAAAGGATGACTACAGTAGCTACAGGTATGTATATTTTTTAAGATACAAGTGGGAGTGCAAGGAGAAAATTCAAACTTTTATAGAAGTGTTTGAGAAAGAAACAGGCTATCCAGTTAAAAAGGTAAGGTCAGACAACGGGACGGAGTTTGTAAATCGTGAACTGCAGGAAATATTTAACAAGAAAGGAATTATACATCAAACTACTGTAAGTTATACTCCTGAGCAGAATGGACGCATCGAGCGAGAGATGAGGACAGTCGTCGAGTCAGCAAGGACAATGTTATTGCAAGCGGGATTGGAAAAGAAGTTATGGGCAGAAGCCACGGCTACGGCAGTATACGTTATCAACAGGACTGGTCGAAGTAAGGAAAAAGGTAAAACTCCATACCAACTACTTTATGGGAGGTCATTTGATGTTAATTTGTTGAAAATATTTGGCTCTGAGGTGTACACGCATGTACCTAAACAAAAGAGACTTAAATGGGACCCAAAAAGTAGGCATGGTATTTTTGTGGGGTATGGCATTAACACTAAAGGCTTTAGGGTGTGGTTTCCAAATTCAAAACAAGTAGAAACTTATAGGGATATTATTTTTGTAAAAGAAACAATTAAAGAAAAATCTGAAAATAAGAATTGCCATAGTAACAGAGAGTGTTCATATTTGAGAGAGGAGATTGAAAGTGATGAAAGTCAGGAAGTAGCTGGAAGTTGTTTACCGAGGATAATTTCAAAAGAAGAAGTGTTTGAACCAGCTTTAGAGGAGCATCAGGGTTCTCATGAATTTTCAGAAATAGTGGAACAAAGTCAGAATGATAGTGTCAGAGAAAATGAGTCCGAAGAAACGTGTGAAAATGAGATTCAAGGTGAGCAGAATGATAGAGTTAGAGTGGAGTCGAGAGAACAGCAGGAAAGTAGGGAGAATGAAGAGGAAAGACCGAAGAGGCTTATTAATTTACCATCAAAATTTAAAGACTATTTTTTGTATGTAGCAGATACAGAATATGATGATGAACCAAAAACATATGATGAGGCGATGTCTAGTGCTGAAAGTGAGATGTGGAAGGAGGCAATTACAAAAGAGTTAAATTCTTTGATAGAAAATAAAACATGGACTGAAACTGAAAGGACAGGCATGGTTAATACTATTGATTGTAAATGGGTTTTTAAACGCAAAAGGGACCAGAAAGGAAATGTTATTTCATACAAAGCTAGACTTGTTGCTAGGGGTTTCCAGCAGAAAGAGTTGATGGATGAAATTTACAGTCCAGTTGCAAGACTTCAGTCAATAAGAAGTTTTATTGCCTTCTGCAATGAACATAGTTTGCCAATTCATCAGTTGGATGTTTGTAGTGCCTTTTTGTATGGTGAAATTGAAAATGATGTGTACATTTCGTTACCTAAAGGATGTGAAAGTTATGATATAGCAGTGAGAAATAAAACTAAAGTGTTAAAATTACAAAAATCATTGTATGGGTTAAAAGATTCTCCTAAGAATTGGAATAAAAAGTTTCATAAAATAATAACCAGTTTAGGGTTTGTTAGGTGTGAGTATGAATCATGTTTGTATGTAAAATGTGAGGGCAATGTTAAAACATACATATTACTCTATATCGATGATCTACTACTTACAAGCACTCAAGAAACTGAAATTAACAGTGTAAAGGAAATGTTGAGCTCCTACTTTAAGATGAAAGACTTAGGTCCTATTTGTCACTATTTGGGTATGCATATAACTCAGGATGTAAATGAATGTAAGACTGTTATTAATCAAACTCATTACTTGGAAAAATTATTAGAAAAATGTGGAATGTCAAATTGTAAAACAGCTATAACTCCTATGGAGGAAAATTTTGATCACAGTTTCCTAAAGAGAGAAAAATCTGAAAGTGTTGAAATAGAGAAGAGATGTAGAATGGTCATAGGTTCTTTAATGTATGCAATGTTATGTTCCCGACCAGACCTATGCTTAGCTATAAGTATTCTGAGCAGATATCAATCCTGTGCTAGTGAAGATCTGTGGGTGGCTTTAAAAAGGGTCTTACGGTATGTTAAGGGGACATTGAAACTTAATTTAGTTTATTCTAAAAGTGAAAATAAAAATTGTGAAATTGAATGTTATGTTGATTCAGATTGGGCCGGAGATAGGACAGACCGGAAGTCAACTGGAGGTTATGTTTTTAAAGTTTATGGTTGTAGTGTGTCTTGGAATTCGAGAAAGCAGGCCACTATCGCTTTGTCATCAACCGAATCAGAATACATTGCTTTAAGTGTAGCATGTAGTGAGGCATGTTGGCTTAAAAATTTAATGGAAAGTTTGGAATGTAAAAATGTACCAGTAAATGTTTTTGAAGACAACCAGTCTGTAATAAAGTTGTGCAAAAATGTTCAGTTCCATCACAAGTTGAAACACATTGATATAAAAGTACATTTTGTTCGGGACAAGATTATGAATAAAATTTTGTGTTTAAAATACATCAGTACTAATGAGCAGTGTGCCGATATGCTCACAAAACCTCTAGGCAGGATAAAATTCAATAAGTTTAGATGTATGTTGAGTTTAACATTTTTGTGAATGTTTGTTATTAAGAGGATGCAGTATTTTTTGTTAAGAGGAAAAGTTTTTGGTTTTTTATTAAGGGGAAGTTTTTTCATATTAAGGGGGTGTAGTTTTTTATTTGTTAAGAGGAAGTTGTTTTTTGTTTTAAGGGGATGTTATTAAGTTTATATACTTAATGTTTTTTATGATATTGTCATGTTATAAAATATTTGTTGAGGGGGTGTATTGTGAGTTTTGGAACGGAGCAACAAATATTTGTTATCTGTGGTCGGTGATGATCTGTCATGGCGTTCTTGTTGGTTTATCGTGTGTGAGGTTTTAACTAAATAAATATTCAACAGTCCTAATAAAGTCTTTTACTGCCTAGCTGGTAACCTATAACCCAAGTTTTATTCAAGAGTAAATACATTTAAGAGTTTCTTTCACACTGTTTCTTATAATATGCATCAACCTCATCAGCAGTGATCGGAGTAGGTAGATTGAATTAGGGTCAATGACCGCAAACGTATATGTTAATATGGACATGCCACGCGGATTCAGAGAGTTAAACATTTTTTTTAAACAAAAACGAATATTTATTCTGTTATTCTACATATGAATTAATTGCTTGAACCAGATTTACTTTAGTAATACTCAACTCAATCCGGAAATACCGAAACTTTCCGGAAACAAGGATTTTCCATGTTATAAAATCACGACGCAAGTACCAAAAATCAATCTACCTACTCCGATCACTGCTCATCAGCATTCACTATTTAAAAAAGATCTACGATCTGCCATAGGTCTGCTAACATTTAACAAGTAACAAGGAAACAGTTTATGAATTAAGTTATGAAATGAAATGTCCTCTGGTCAATTCTGTTCAAACATGAAGGATTGTGACTTCACATATGATGTGGCAAAAGGCAAAGGCAGTTGCCTGGCACTGCCTTAGCATCACCAGCATTCACATGTAGGGCATTTTTGGATAAACTCCAATACAAACTTCATACAAATCTAGTAGTCAGATGTGCAGGTGTCCTCCTAGGTATGTTATCCTTTATTGATAAATTTCGAAAACTCATTAGTACATTGGCCAGGATTTGAACTCAGGTCTCTAATTGGGAGGGAGGGTATACTCACTACTATGCAAACAATGCATTTTAATTCTGAAATGCTTAATTACCTGGTTGAGTTTCCTAGATAAGTCATTGGTAAGACATTCCTCCTCCCTTTCATAATGATGAGCTAGTGTTTCCTTTTCCTTCTTTAGTGCTTGAATTTTTTTCAGCAATGTGTTGGAAATATACTCCTCTTCTTGTTCAGCTTTCGCTTGCTGCAAATAAATATTACAATTCACGTTTTTTTATCTAGCTAGGCTATTCTAGACTTTCAGAATACACACACTCACACTTAACACATGCTTAATTCATATTATTTGTACTTTTGACATTGACATTATTTTGAGAGTGCGATACAGATGACTAAACAAAAAACAACCAGTTGAACAACACAGATTCCGCTATACATATCATAAACAACAAACATATCCAAAGAACAAAATGGCAGGTGGAACAGAATAGACATTGTGGAATTTTTTATATTATAATTTGCCATAGTACAGCAACAACACAATATTTACTTACATACCATAGATTTTGTATGGCACATTGTGCAGTAAAAATAAAATAGTATGTTCATGTTATGGTAGTTACGCGGATTGTATGTGTGTAGACAAGTAAGCTCACTTCCATCTTCGGCAGCATCATCACTTACCACCAGGTGAGATGATGCCAAGGGTTTACCAATTGTGAATTAAAAAAAACATCATTAGGCACAATCAATTGTGAATTAAAAAAAAACCATTAGGCACAATCAGTTTGCACACATACTATGATAAAGTTGATAAAGTCGAAACAGTTGGGGTCCTTGATTAGTGTGTGTGCCTGCGGCCCAAATACATACAAGCCGCACAATGGTATCGATTTGGTTTTCACAATTAAACTTATTTGACAGGATTAAACTTAATTTAGGTGATGTCTTTTTCTTTCTATATTGAAAAGACAAGGACAGGAAGCCTAAATTAAGTTCAGTCCTGTCAAATAAGTTAAATAGTAAACACCAAATCGACACCATTGTACCGCTGTATGAAGAATTTTCTATGATATGTACTAAAAACTTTTTTCATATATTTTTTTTTGATAGCAACCATAGAAAATTAAATAGGCCCCTAGCCAAATTAAAAACAGTAAATACAATAATAACTTACAATAGATACAGATGCCTGACGGAGAGCACGGTTTTCTTCTTGCAATGCTTTGACCCTAAGCTTGTACGTATCAAGCTCCACCTTCAACACTCTGAATGGAAACAATATTTTGTTAAGACTGCTAAACATGCATGACTGTGACTAAATAAAGTTACAGATTAAATTCTTATAGGAATCAAGGGCAAAGAATAGAATATGGAGGCTACTATATGATCAAATCATATACTTATGATGGATTATTTATTAAGTACATACCTATTCTGTTGTTGTAGGGACTCAATTCTTTTCTGTAACTGATCGCGAGTCACTGTGCTCGGGGGCAACATCGCTCCGCCATCAAGGGAACTGGAGTCACTTTCAGACGCAGAATCTGCCATCTTATTTCCTACAAAAACAACACAAACCATAAACTTTATATCCACAATTTAACGACAGATATATCGAACGTGCCAATTAATGCCAAATATTTTAGTTACCAGGTGAAATCACAGTATCATCCATTTGCACGAGTGAAGTAATGAGGACGGTAACAAAATGTCATAAAAGTCGCAATTCGTTAAGAATTTCTTATAGCCGAACAGTCTGCAATATCACGAGACGATTACTTTGCCGGTGCCTACACTTTACAACTTGAAAAAATGAATTCCATTAAAATAAAAACTGACGAAAACGACGAAAATCTCAACACGGACGGTCCAACGAGTAGTGTTGTTTGAATCGTAAAATGTGAAACTATTGCTTACAAAGTAAGATTTTTTTGATAAAATCGATTATATTTCCAACCAAAAACCGATATTTCTTCATATAGGATCATCTCTAGAAAATCATAGACAAAAGAGTAGTGGCAGAGTAGGCTAAAGGTATTGCTATAATATATTTTTATTATTTATCATTATTCAAGGGAACTAAGGAAATAATTATTTAAGAATGTGGTGGTTTTTTATAGTTCCTCATATTCCCACATCATGGACAATCTTAAATTATTATTATTAATATAATGTGGATTATATTCAAAGAAGATTTTATAATGTTTTAAAACTGTAGTCAAAATATTGCAGGCACAGGAAAAGTTTTACATAGCAACACCTTAAAAAAAGGAAAAAAAGACAATTTACCAAAAAAAATGACACACACGCCATAATGTAAATTGCTTTTGATTTTGGCGTTAGTTATAAATTAGATTTTTGATGCTAAAAGTTAGTTATTGCAGTACTAATAAGGCATTTAAAATGTCAGAAGTTAATATTGGTAAGAAATAAATCATTTCCTTCTGAAAATCGGTGTGTAGTTGTCTTCACAAAATGGATTTAGGTTGGTCCAAAGGAGTCGAAGCCATTTCGTTTTATACGTGTAAAATGTATTTTCTATGAGTTTTTCGTTCAATATTGACTTCTGGATTGAACAATCATATCTGTGAATAAAGTGTGATGAAAGTGAAAAATGATAAAATGAGCCTATGTGTCGTCGCCATAGTGGAAACTCTGAAGTGACCGCGGATTCACTGTTGTCTCGAGCTGTGCTTGTTGTACGTAATGTTCAGTTCAATGTGTCAACATTTCGCCGTGGCTGATCTTCAGGGTTCCAAACTTTTAGAAGTGATGATGTGAAAAGTGTCTGTAAATGTAAACATCATGACTGTATGATTGCATGCAATGTGATGATGTAAACAAGTATATAGTTCAAAAATTCAGTGTATTTCATCAAATAGCTCAAATACTGTAATTACTGTAAGGGAATGTTTGAGAGAGTATGCTAAAATTGTAAATAAATATAGTTTTTTTGCTTTATCTCTTAGGTATAGATACTCTTTGCATTATTTTATATGCAACTTATTGCACATTGAACATCTAATGTTTGAACATTGAACAGTACTCATATTTCCTTCATTTATCTTATAACCATTTTTATATAGGTGATGGTAGCATAATTGACCCAGAAACTGAGAAACCACTACCAATAAATGGTGTGCTGTTGGATTCTTTACAATGCATTAAATAAGCTTACCCAGTTTGTTACCTATTAAATCCATGAGCTGGTGGTATTTATAATACAGTAAATAAAATCTTATTATTATTATAAATAAAATCTTATATAAACTATCTGAAAATGTAGGTATATTATATTTTAGTGTCTTTAGTATTGCTGGCATCTGTAGTGTTGAACGCAAATGTGTCAGTGTAATCAACAACAGCATAAAAATCATTTTGACACTGAGTTGCGAAAACCCTGAGTAAATCATATTTTTTATACATATTTTGACAATTTATAACTCTGATTCCCTGTAGATTTTAGGGTTGCGACTTGAGTAGGGTTAATTCATTTATTCTAAGGAATCTACTCAGCGATATAAATTACTTATAAATTTCAGGTTTTAGAGGCATAATTTTTTTAGAACTTTCTAATACCTAATGTGCAAATATTTTTAGGCTAAACCTTCTGCAATGGCTCAGTATTACCAGATAGTTGGACAAGGGCATTCACTGACGCTAGAAGATCTCCAAAGATACTGTCCAAACATATGCCTGGACGGCATCATAGTTAACCAAGATGACCAACAATATGGGCAACAACAGGTAAAGATGCAGCAAAAACTAAAATCAGCATATTTTCGTAAACTTAAAAGATTTTCTGCTTCTGAAAGTCAATGTAAACTGTACATGTGGTCAAAATTCACACAAAATTTCATAAAATTTTTAATATTTTTTTGTTTTGCCTGGATAAGGTCACTTACCACGAGATTGGAGTCAAATGCTCCCAAATCTTGGGTAAAGAAAAACCCTACTTATCAGAATCGGAACTTTTATTTGCATCTATTCACAATTGGCAGCCTGTGGGTGAAGTATTCCCAAACACAGTACAATGCCCTACGTGTCCAGTACAATAATGCATTCAGGGTACTGATGGGGCTGCCTCGATACTGCAGCGCTTAAGGGATGTTTGTGGAGGCATGCGTTGATTGTTTCTATGCAACCATGCGTAAATGTAGCGCATCTCTGGTGCAGCGGGTGCGGGGCTGCACCAACTCCATCCTGGCTATGTTCGCCAGCAGACTCGACTGTGCAATTGTGAACCACTGCTGCATGCTTCACATTGCTAACAATAGTCGAGTAATGCTGGATAAATTTAATTTGATTAAATAAATAAATAATGTACCAGTTCACTGTATATTACTAACACTAGATTGTAAGTCCTAATTTAAGTTACTAACAATATTGATCCAAAGTTGGTCGAGAAATAAATAATAATAATAAATTGTCTCACCGGATACTAAGTGATAATGGTGACAAAAAATGGAAATGGGCTTACCTACATTCTCCGATGCAATGAGCAACTGGCTATAAAATATCCACATCGGAACATGTCAATACTGTTGACATTGATCTTTTCGTGCTAGATTTAGACCATGGTAACAAGCAAGGTTTGTTCAGAAAATAATAATAAAATATAATAATAAATTGTCTCACCGGATGCTAAGTGATAATGGTGACAAAAAATGGAAATGGGCTTACCTACATTCTCCGATGCAATGAGAAACTGGCTATAAAATATCCACATCGGAACATGTCAATACTGTTGACATTGATCTTTTCGTGCTAGATTTAGATCATGGTAACAAGCAAGGTTTGTTCAGAAAGTGCACTATCTTTCACTAAACCGAGTGTGCAATATTTAACTTCATTGAAAATAATCCTGCATTAAAAGAAACATGAAAGGTGGAAAGAGGAGGAATAAGAGGTTACATGACAATCAACAAGTGCTTAGTCATTATCCACATAGTTTCTATAGTTAAAATTTACGTAAAATTTGTTGACTAGTTAAAACAAACGTCTAGAAAGGAAAGATTTCATCCACAAGCTATGCTATGATGTGAGCAAGCTTTTCTCTCTCATGGAAAGACTAGATAAAATCATTTTTTCAATATAACCAATATAACACTCTCCACCATGTATTATATATTACTTGTGTACTGAAACTCAGTGAAAGAAAATATTTTACAATTAAAACTGCCAAGTTTGTTAGACCATATTTTACTTTGGAGCTTTGAGTGCCTTTTTTATTTTACTGGATAACAAAAAGGCTCACGGCCCACCTTATGGAAAGTGGTTACCACATCCTGCCTTTTTGAATGACCTTAATGTTTTTTTTGTACTTCAAATTCAATTCATCAGTTCACAACACAATCGCATTCCTAGGTGGTGGTACAGTCAACAGAACAGCCCAGTGACATAATAGTCAGTGAAGGTGTCCAACAACAAGCGCAGCTCGTGGTGGGCGATGGCATGCAGTACCAGCAGCAGTACATCATCCGCCATGAACCGCCGCCGCCGCCGCCGCCGCCACGGAATGACTTCCAACAACAGCAACATCAACAGCCTCAGCAACAGCAACACCAGCAACAACAGGCTATGCATAGACAGGTCAGTGACTTACTCAGGCATAACACGTTACTACAAGTCAGTCAGAATGGTTGGAATAGCTGGAGCCGTTTGGGGTAAAGTTACAAGTTTATTGGACAAAAAATACTTTCTTAATATGACTCATTTACAAGAATCCTGGGATTGTGTAAAGAGTGTGTGAATAAGACATCTCTTTTGTATAAAAAAACCCTGATTCTAATTAACGGTCTTACGTACAAACGGCGACACATCAATCAATTTATTTTGGACTTTCAAAAGTTGAACAAAGCTAATTGTGCGTGAATGTGCGATAAGTTTTTTTTTACACACTACACTGACCCCAATTATCAGTATTGTGTAGTTTATTAAGTATATAAAGGGGGTGGACCTTAATGTGTCGTAACATAGTAGGTTAATGTATTGCCTTCTCCTTCTTCCTTCTTCCTTTGAATTGAAATGGTGTATTTGTTATTCAGTAGGTACATGACCTACTGAATAACAAATACACCATTTCATTTCAAATTTTCTTTCAAACCATCTCAGAATTTTTAAATGAAGGGGCAATATTGCACACAATGAAAATGCCTCAAAAATACACAACTATTCCAACCATATCACTTCACACTAAACATCTCATTGTATAGTTATTTTGAATAACAATCACGATTTTTTAATTCCTTTTACCTTCTTGAGGATTAATACAAAGGGTTAAGTATTAAGGAGAACATAGCACATTTTGTTCATAAACAATTTTTTGTAGGTTTACTACACTTCTGACTTGCCTGTGGACGCTCAAATTGTGTTGCAACAGGCTCAGCAGATCATTGATGCATCTTTGATGCAACAGTCATCTCCTCAACGCCCACAACATGTATGTCTGATGACTAAATAAATTGTATTCATATACATTTTTAAGGCACTTAGATTTCAATACATAGGTTCCTTTTTTATTTAAGCTTAGCATGAATCTATTATGTTTTGGTTTACCTTCCCAAATTAGGGGCAAATATTACATAAAGTGATGGGAAATACTACGATTTTTTTGTCAACAAAGCTTTTTTGTGGTAATCAATTTAATATTGTAACATTCAGAGCCTTGATGCACATAACAACATTTTATGATGATTATGTAAATGTAACTAACTCCAATGCAATCGGATTTTAATTGATAATGGATGTATTTTGAGTTTTATTCACTCAAAAAGAATGTGGAGCTTAGTCTAATTTTCAACTGCAGCGGCAGTCTCTATATCCAGCAGCATAAAAGCCGCATTATTATTCCTAATTTATAAAAAAAAAGTAGGAATATTTGAGACTGCCGCTCATTTTTTCGATCATAGACCAAAAATGCCCATTTTCTTTCGTTTCAATATATTAAGAAAATATGGAAGATATAGGAGAAAATGCAATATTTTTATTTAATTTTTATTTTTTGTTTCTGGATGTTAGATTTGTACATTTATAGCTATTGTGGATGTGGTTGTTAATAAATTCGTGCCTGTAAATAGTACCATCATGTTGCTGAACAGGGGTGGAGTTCACTTTTCAATTCATCAATTTCACACCTCTGGTTTGACTTGTGAATTGCACCCTTAATTTCGATAGTTTAACTTACTTGAGGTGAAATGCTTAGCTTTTGTTCAGATTAATCTTTAATAATTTAATGTGTCATATCTTGATATATGGTTCATTCCAATCAAAAAAAAGCAAAACGTAAACAAACTTACTATGGATCTGACACATGTCAATGTCATCTGCATACTATGTTTGTTTACCTTTTGCTTTTTTTTGATTGGAATGAAGTATACCTACATGTAACTTATAGGAACTGATATTGTAACATACATATTGTGCATTAACTATACCAGTATACATATTTTTGTACTTTTCACTGAGGAAGCTTGCATAAGAAAGGAAGACTCATTTTGGAAATTCATTAAACTGTAATTGAGGCCTGTGATTTCTTTCATGGAATCAACTTTTACACAAAGATGTAGATGTTTTATCAAAAGTTTTATGCAAGCATCCATTTTGCATGACCTCAAAAATTTCTGGGTTGTTTATGTATAAGACCAAACAATCCCACACTAGAATTCAATCTTAAATAACTAATTATTAACGTGTAAAACTGACAAGTCTATATTTTCTAATCCAGTGTAACCTTAGTCGTCTCTCTAACTCCCCATCTATCGTCATCACTTCATAACATCAGTGGTGTAATAAGCTGCAAGTCAGTTTTGAAACCATGAACAGAAGTTAGGGTTTGTCACGTGAATAAAGGCAATCAAACTTGTGACTGTTTGTCTTCAACTGTCACTTGTTAAACTTTTACAAATAAATTGTTTGACTTGCTATTTCAGACTTCATCACATGTCAAGGTGACAGAAAAACTTATGTCCATTGTACACGTCTGCACGCCAACCAGTGCTAAACTAAGCAGAGAAATGAAAGAAAATAACATCAATGCGCTCACAAATTTTCCGTGAAGTTTATAAGTTCTCTACGCAGATTTTCCTTCTCTCCTCTCTCTCTGGTTGACGTGCAGTTTAGGCTTTCCAGCGTAGTTGCTGACATGTAGTTGTATTTGACAGCAGCTAGTGGGGTCAACACACGTGCTGTCGCAACCAACGGTGATACACCCGGCGCAGCAGCCGCCGCCGCAGCCCCCGCCCCCGCCGCCTCCGCCCCAGCACGCCCCACCGCAGAATGTTAGTGCTACATCTTATATTAAGCTTATACTTAACTGTGTAACTAGGCATTGTTTTTAATTCAGTAATTTACTGTGTCTCCTCCCCTGTTCTGTTTCGTTATCAGATTTTACAGAAAGTCCAGAACTGATTTGATGATGGAAGAGAACATATTTATTTTAGTCTAAAGACGCGTTGACATGGTTAAAGTCAGATTTGACAAAGAAGTCGAAAGTAGCAGTAGATCTTGGCAACTTCGAAAAAAGCACTGGAACGACGCTGACGGCGCAAACGTAAGGTACTTTGTCAAAGTAGACTGACCGTGTCAACTTGGCTTTAGAATGTGCAAACACTTTGGTCATTTGTTTTTATTTTTTCCAACTCGATTTCAGTGCCAGAATTTTTGAAACAATAGGGTATTTTACTCTATACAAGAAAAAATCTAAAACTGCTTATTTACTGTAGTATTTGTAATAAGTAATCGAATTAATATGATTTCTATATAATAAAATGAGAAGAAACATTTTATTTTTGATTTACAAAAATCGAGTTTTTTAATCTGTTTTTCAAATATCTGAAACGACAGCCGCCATGCTGGTTGTTATGTGACGTCACAATAGTGGTAAACAATGACATTTTGTTCGCAATATGTGCCAAAATTTTAGTACAGAGCTGTTTTGTTTACTCCTGAAATGACGTCACGACCTAAACATCATGGCGGCTAGCGTTTTCGCGCGCTAATTGGGAATGGTAATTTAAAATGTGTTTTTGGGGTACTTATAGGTTTCACAAAAAAATTAAAAAAATATTTTGGACTTTTTCCCACCTAATGATCAATTTGAGATACTTTTCAAAAAATTGTGAAAAACCCTATTCCCTAAATCGCGTGTGCAAACAAGTTTGCAATTCAAAATGTCATGTTAGCAGCAACAAGCACAACAACAGCCGCAACAGCAACAGACGATGCAGCGCGCGACGCCGCAGTTCATCCACCAGTTGCAACAGCAGCAGCAACAGATGCAGCTGCAGCAGTTGCAGCAGCAGCAACAGCAGTTACAGCAACAGATGCAGCAGCAGCAACACCAGCAGCATATGCAGCCGCAGCAGATACAACACCAGCAAGTTGTTATGCACGCGGCTTATATTAATCAGGCTGTGAGTTATTTGTGTCTATTTGGTTAACCATTTTAGTACTTTCGTTCGACTACTTCCGTACAACTTAGAACTTTTTTAATGCGTTTTAACAAAAGACGAGATTATTGCTGTTATCCGAAGTACATTTTCATGCTTTATTTATTACACTTAGTGAAGGCACTGCAGCTAGTTACTGACTAGCAATTTGTTTGCGGTATCCTAGCAAGCCGATCTCGCCGTGAGTTAGCCTGTAATAGTTAACAATATAATATTCTTAAGACTTCAGTGTCTTGTCAGACGTTGGCTTGTTTTGTATGGACTATACATAAATGGCAAAAAAAAAGACTTTTATAGAAACTTGGCTAACAAGCTGATCGATTTGTATGATTTCAACAAAGTTTCACGAGTAAAATAATCAGTTCAGAAGTGTACCGGTATGTGACCCTCTATACACATGTCACGTGCAGAAAAATACATGTTTGCAAGGCTTCGTTTTCTGTGTGTGGAGTATGGCCTAAGCTTCACAAGGTATGGGAAGAGACCCGTGCCTCTGCAGTAGGAGCGATATGGGTTGATAACGTAACGTTACGTAAGGCTTTACCCTAATCGTATGAGACCATTGTACAGGGCACGGCGAACCGGCAAGCGCCGCCGCGGCTTCTAAACCAGGCGCTAGGGGGGGCCGGCGTGACCCTGGTGCGGGGGCCGGTGCGGACCGTGCGGCCCCGCCGGCCCGCCGCGCGCGCCTCGCACCCCGCCCCGCACGCCTCCCCCGGCCCCCACCCCGCGCACCCCGCCTCCGTGCCAGCTAGACTGCTCAACCCTAACCATCACCAGGTATGTATAGTATACACGTAGGGTAAGCATGATAAGCGGTGAGTGGCTCACTCGCGAGTGACGCTATCGCTAGCGCCTCGCCTGCTAGGCTGCTCAACCCCAACCACCACCAGGTAGTCATAGGGATAGGCCTGACAAGCGCTGACTGGCTCGGGTGTGTTGCTAGCACCCACCTTTTGGAGAACGGTAACTACGACACTGCTCCATCTGCTGCACCATCAGGTCAAAATCAAAATGTTTTTTATTTAAGTAGATGTTTTGCACATACTTTTAAATCGTCTTTTTTTTCTACCTAGTACAAAGTTCCTACCACGCGGAACTTGTACACTCAACGTTTCAGGAAGTGTTTCCGAAGCGAGAAGAAACGTCTAGCCCAAAAGAAACTTGCTTCAACGCATTTTTTAAAATAATACTTTATTACTAATACAATGTATGTCATCAACAATACAGTTATCAGGAAGAGCAATACATTTCCAAATGTCTTGTCATTTACATAATCTTTTATCTTATAATAACCTTTTGAGCACAGACATTTTTTTACATGTGTTTTGAATTTGTTTTTAGGCAGATTTGTTACATTTTCTGATATTTTATTATAGAATCGTACACATTGTCCCACAAACGACTTTTTAACTTTGCTCAGTCTGGAATAGGCAATATCAATGTTATTTATATTCCTTAGGTTTAAATTATGCCTGTCACTGTTTTTACGAAACATGCAGATTCTTGCGTATATATAAAGTACACTCTTAGGGTAAGCCTGACAAGCGCTGAGTGGCTACGCTTTCGTCCACCTCTTGGAGCACGGTGACTACGACACTGCTCAAACCTAACGAGCACCGTGTATGTAAACCGTAAAGGAACACGATGTCAAGTGCTGACAACCAAGTATTTCCGAGCTTTTCCATCCGGTACCGCAGTGCCTGCGCAAGTGCAATCTTGTCCCGTATATGCGTTAAAATGCGGAAGGTAGCCGATATAAACCTAGATCAAAACGGGCGTGACGCTAGCATCCTTGCTGACTATGATAGTTTATGTACAGTCACTCAGTGGAAACATCTCTGCCATGTATTTATAACAAAACTACTCTTGACTACACTACTTTCCTACCCTGACATTGTGTATTAGTTGCCCCTCCCATTCTTTTCTATATTATGTATGACCGCGAGATGTACCCCACGATTACCAAGATCGGAACCAATGGTGATCCGTATTAAAGTTAAATAGTTATTATAGTACACACATCGATTAGCGCTGCAAACAAAAAATTAAGTAACAAAACTTGCCAGGCACAACAGTCGCCCGCGCACGGGTCGCCGCGCGGCGTCGCCGGCGTTGTCACCTCTGTAAGCAACGCTAGCGTCGCCAGCCCCGCGCCCGCCAGCCTTCTCGTGCAGAACAGCCTCGGGGCCTCGGGGGCCCTGACTACGGGGGCCCTAGCCGCGGGGGCCCTGAAGGCGGGGGGCCTGACGCCGCGGGGGCGCGCGCGGCCCGCCTCCCCTCGCGTGCTAAATACGCATGCGGCGCATGCGCAGCACCGTCCGACGCGGCCCCGCACCCCTCTGCTACAGGTAAGCTCTAGCATAACTTCTAGACCTTTTATTTTGTAAGAGACAAACAGTTTTTCTACAAATTGCTTCAAAATTACAGTATTACTTATATACCTATAGCCTTTCTTTTTACAGATAGGTTTTATTAAGCCTTTATGTTCATTAGGGAATCTGGAATGTGCTCTCATTATTCAAAGGTTACGATATTTAATACGCGACAGTAGCAAAGACTACAAAAATTACACCGCAAAATCGAAAACTACAAAAATTACACCGCCTACTAGTATTTTAAGGGCTATATGGATGGTATGTTTGTATTTTATAATTTAGTTCAGTTAGTGTCAGACTTGGTCTGCACTATGCAGCTCAATCGAAGACTTTCATTACGTGTTATTGGACTCAGTTAATAGTGAAGACATCTATTACGGCTATTGGAGGTCCAATTAGTGCTAAAACGCTTTTGTGATGTCATAATTAGTGATCGGAAATTCGGGGGCAATTTCATTTTATCCCAAGAAAGAATAGTATGGATATGCCTTTCTGAATAAATTTATAGATTTTCATACAAAAAAATCCCGGGATACCGGGATCTTAAAAAGCGTTGGGATTCCTAATTGTTATGATCTTGAGGAGTGTGGCCTAGACGCTCTGGTTTGGAGGCAGGTAGGTGGTCGAGTTAACAGAAAGACATGTTGTTCAATTGCTGGTCGTATATTGAGTGTCATACAAAATAGCCAAAAATACTTACATTCTAACTTACTGACTAAGCGTAACGTGACTTACGTTACTCGTGTGACCTAATTATACGGTCAACGCGTGGAAGTGCATTTCGCAATGCTCATGCTACACCTCCCCCGAAAAGTACAGGGTTACACACCCCTTTATAAAAAAAAATGTATGCTTAACATTCAAAACAATTTAAAAGTAAATATTTTCACTAAAACATAACATTGTCATAATATATTATAATTAATCACTTATTTTCGAAAACACTTTGTATTATTTTTATGTACTAAATATTCTTTATTATACATATCAATTTTAACATTAAGAGATAAGTCCTCTAAGACTACAAATGGACCTTTATAAATACAATCTAATTTGTTACCTACTTGGTTTTTCACTAAAACTAGATCTCCTGGCTTATATTTAACAGTATTACAATTCTTATCAAAGTTAAATTTTCTTAAGTTTTTACTCTCTAAAAGATTTTGCTTAGCATCGAACTGTGCTTTTGGCAATCTGTATTTTAATTCTTTCGGGTAGTCGTCAAAGTTATACAGAGGATCGACTCCCTTACATAAGTTAGATGGAAGGCTACAAACTTTACCAAAAACGAGTTCGTATGGAGTGTATTTCGTCTCTGAATGAACGCTAGTGTTAAATGAAAAACACCAAAATGGAACCCATTCGCTCCAGTCACTCCTGTTGTTTTCACATTTAATTCTAAGATAGGCACCTAAGTGTTTGTGCGTATTCTCAATGCCTCCTAGAGTCTCGTGATGGTAAGCGGTAGAGTTTAACTTCTCAATACATAGTAACCTACAAACCTCAGTCATTACTGATGACATAAATTCGGTACCCATATCAGTAAGTATCTGTTTCGGGATACCGTAGCGCAATACAAAGTTATTGACGAAAGCTTTGGCTACTGTATCTGTGTCTTTGCGCTCTAGAGGGTAAGCCTCTACATATTATATTTGCTTAGATCGCACTGGATAGTAAGTATATATTTACAGTTATAATTATCTACATATAGTGGACCCATAATATCTAAACCGCTCCTTCGTGGGCCGGGCTATACCCTGGACTCCGTGGGCCGGGCAAACCCTGGACACCGCTCGTACGCTTCAAGTCTTCTTAAATGTTCGATCTTCTTATTTTTTGTGAAAGCCATTGATTTTGGTTTTAAAGGTTTTCTTTTCTTGAGAATAGTGATTTTTGGTTCAAATGGTGTTTTTAGAGGTCTTCTTTTCTTGAAAATAGTGATCTTCTGGTTCAAATGGTGTTTTTAGAGGTCTTTTTTCTTGAAAATAGTGATCTTCTGGTTCTGAAAAAATGCTGTCTTCTTAAAATTTCGTCATTCTTGCTGTCTTCATTTTTCTTCGTTTTTTTTTAAAAAAAATCTTCTAATCTTCAGTGTTGTAGTTTTCTTCTCAGAATTGAAGTCCATTTTGATTCTTTGGCAAAGGGTCGCCATGAGGAGCGTGGCCTAGACGCTCTGGTTTGGAGGCAGAGTTAACAGAAAGACATGTTGTTCAGTTGCTGGTCGTATATTAAGTGTCATACAAAATAGCCAAAAATACATTCTAACTTACTGACTAAGCGTAACGTGACTTACGTTACTCGTGTGACCTAATTATACGGTCAACGCGTGGAAGTGCATTTCGCAATGCTCATGCTACAATCTGATTGTAGTGAATGTTGATCTTATTGAAAATGTTGTGTATGCTATTAAACTAAACGGCATGTCCGTATTATGCTAGCTCCCCAATTTTAGGTATAATTGCCCCCGAATTTCCGATCACTGGTCATAATAGTCAAGTTATAGGTACTTAACTGTACTTGTTTTATGCTGATCCCTCCGTGACGTCCCCAGCAACAGCTGCAGCAGCAGCAGCAGCCGCCGTCGCCCGCGCCGCACCCGCCGCATCAGCTGGCGCAGCACTTGCTGACTCAGCAGGTGCATCAGCAGGTCAACCCGCAGTTGGGTCAGCTGAAACTTACCGCTCACCAGGTACTTATGTGTTTCTGGAATAGGTTCAATCTGTTGACAATTTTCTTATATAATTGTATTTAACTGTGCACTTCATGTCTTAATTTATTACTGCTTAGCCGTGTCTATACCTTGTGGATAGCACGGTTAAATTGTGCCACACGATAGAGAAAGAGAAAGAGACCGCTTATTAATAAATACTTACAAAAACGCTGGTTGTTAATTTTCTAACGATTAAAAAACATCTCAAATAATTTCAATTTATTGTCTTACCTTAAGTACTTCTTTCTTTCTTATCGTGTTGCACAGATTAATCATGCTATCACAAGGAATAGACGGCAGTGGCTTAGGTAGATACTCATTTTTCGTGTCTTTTTCAGCAACAAATGTTAGCCAATCAGCAAAATCAGATTAACCAGCAAAACCAGTTGAACCAACAGAATCAGTTGAACCAGCAGAACCAATTGAACCAGCAGAACCAATTGAACCAGCAGAATCAATTGAACCAACAGAACCAATTGAATCAACAGAACCAATTGAGCCAACAAAGCCAACCCGCGCGCATAATCACTCCACACGGCACGATCGTTGCCCAAAACATCCAACAACAACAGATGCCCCAACACACGATCGTACAATCCCAGAACAACGGATCGCTGCAGCAGAACAATATGTCAGTTTTACAGCAAAGAGGCTCCCCGCACCCCCAACAGATGCAGCAAGTAAAAAGAGCATCCGTGCAACCGAACAACGCAAGCGATATGGATGATCTCGAAGAAAGTATCACGGCTGCCATAGTTCAGAAACATCCTGTGGCTGATGGTTTGAACCAGCCGCAACAGTTCCATTCTCCACCCCCCGTCATGCGGCAGACGGTCGCAGCGGTATCCCAGCCACAAATGTCGTACAACCCCCAACAAGCTTTCCAACAAGTAGCATATGAACAACCCCATATGCAACAGCATCAGCAACAAAATCTTACCCATCTGCTAGTGAACCAGGATTCGTTAGAAGAAGAGCGTCAAGTTCTCACCCTCTCGAATGGACAGAGGATAACGCTCGCAGATTTCAAACGCATGCAACAGCAGCCTATTAGAATGCCAACTCAACAGCAAAACAGGTTTGTGTTTTTTTTATACTTCTGATGTTTTTCTTTTTTTTAACCCCTGATGCATAAAACACTTGTGTTATTAGTTTGAACGCCTTTATGCGTCTGTATGTGGCGTCATTGTTTCAAACGTGAATATGTTTTTTCTTCATCCCAAATGAGATTTTGATTGCTTCAGTTTTTTAGTTATTCTTTTACGGTTAGGGGTGTTAAATTTTATTTTTTTAAATTATAATTTCGATATTTAGTTAAGTAGTAATAATAATAGCCTTTATTCAGAATTTTTTCTTTACAATATTTTCCTTAACCTAGTATATCCACACTATTATCTGTTTGCCCTTTGGTAAAGGCCTCTGCCAACTGTCTCCACCGAAAATAGTTGAGTAGTAACCGTACTTATTTTGATTTCAGGGAAACTGCCAGAAATACACTAGTAAAAAGTAAAGAACAACAGAGGCCGGTACAAAGAGTTCCTCCTATGCAAACCCAACAAGTGCCTCAGCATGGTAAGTAAAAGCAACTAAATTGTAACTTTTATTTTTAGTTGAATATAAGTATATTGTTTTCGAGTCCGTGTCCAATGTCCATGAACTATGGGTCCTCACTGATGATTAGTTTTAGGAGCTTTAGCTTTACATGAGATATACTGTCCGTATCCCAGAAAGATAGTAGGTTTAGGGGTGGTGGCACTGGTTGCTTTTGAGAGTATAGTTGTCTATTTTTCTCAAAATTTTGTCGGGGCATATTTTCTGCCCAGTATGTCATAGTAACGATTCGTCAACTCCTTGCAGCTGGAATGCCTCTTCAAGTTGCTGAAGGTAATATTGGGGAACCCTCAAGGGTTGCTTAGACACAGCCAAGATACCCTGACTACTAATGTGCCATGCCCGGGAATATTCCCGCAAGACAGAGACAGCGCTCTGTATTACATATAGCGCCATCCCTTGGGAATTTTCCCATGGGAATATACCCAATATTACCAAAGGACGGCGCTATATGCAATATAGAGCGCTGTCTCTGTCTAAGGGAATATTCCCGGTAACGGCACATCAGTAACCCTGACTGTACGCGCGATGCTTGCTTGTGATGCATTGGGATGTTACACGTGTATCCCCTCAACTCTGTCACATACACTGCAGCATCACACTCCGAGCGCTTCGTATAAATATCGCATTATATACCTACTACACAAAAAGATGTCGTTTGTACACGCGTAAATGTTGTGTTAAGTGCGTGGCTTGTGCTAAGCAACTGTCAACGGATTTTACCACCAATCGTGTTGTCTCTAAAGGATAGGGATACTGTTTCTAGTACAGTCTGGTGCAACTAAAAGTATACAGCCAAGTAGTGCAAGTAGTACCAGATAGCATGGCTACCCTGTATACTTTTAGGTGCATGGGACTGTACAATGAACGTTTAGTGGCCTGAAGAAAACCCAACTAGACGTCTAGAGGACCCAAAACAGACCGTTTAGGCAATTTTTTTTTAAAGAGATAACCCTAAATGAAACAGCAAAAATCTAAGCAACACCAAAGAGAGAGAGGAATGTAGCAAATTAGAACTTCTTCCTCATTTGAATTTTTTGTATTGTCTTTTTTCCATAACGTTTATTTTTTTCTGCAGAAATGCCCGAGACTCCGGGAGCGCCCTCGGAACCGACTGCGGAGCCGCAGTCCGCTAAAATGTTAATTTTCCTTCAAAACGGAGAGCAGAGGCTTATTACCTTCACACTGCCAAAAGAGAGCTGTACACTTCAAGAGGTTTTAGAACAGGTACATCCACTATTCTGCGATAATATTTCAGCTCGAACATTTCTTCTCGTAGTGTTTATCTTCCACTTGTTGCGAAACAATATTTTATATCAACCACTCCACCTTGTAGGAGCCAGCCATCAAATAATAGGCAAAGCTAAAGATGAAATTGACGATTGTGAATAATTATGATTCTTTTAATTTCAGGTTAATGTTCCATTCTCGGAAGATACTCATATACAGTGTATGCAAAATACGAGTAGTGAAATAGACTACTTTGTCTCGGTTGGGTCTACCACGAGAATAGAAGAAATGTTAGAAAATCATCCGGTAAGAGAAACAGGATTGAAAAAATATATATAAGTAGATATTTTTATAATGACTTATTAAATTACTTCTTTGACCATTGCAGATGCTAGTGGGTGATATAAGTAGTAGAAGCTCTCCAAGTATAATGAGCCAGCCCCATGGCAGTGAGATGTCTACGCCCGAAAAGTCTCAAAGTACTGAAAACTGTACGTAATCCTATTCATTTGGTTACTGTATAATATTCACTATTTTTAGGTAAGTGCCTACCGTGCCGATGTACACAACGTTTTGGGAAGTGTTAGCGAATTTTAGTATGTTAATCTGTTCCGTATCAATGCCGCCGTCACTATGTAAAAGCCATGGCGACTTAGTCTTTATGCCTGTTTTTCTTGTCAAGCGTCAGCAAAAAAAGAGATTTCTCAAAGATGTGTTTAGTGGCAACACCCATTGAAAAATAACCACACCTACCTATAATGTGTTTATACACTTTTTTCTTGTCAAACGTCAGCCAAAATAAATGGGGAAGAAAACTGACAAAGCTCGCCGATAGAGGCGCTGATATCGATTGACTCATACTAACTGTCAAAACGTATAGAAAAAATTGTTTACGTGAACTAAACATAAGATTATTAAAAAAATGCCGCGTTGTGTGGCGATTTGTTGCAATAATAATGGAAATCATTAATTTCCTAAAGATTCTCGGATGAAGAAGACGTGGGAAAAGTTACGTTTTCAATTATGTACTTTTCAACTTCGCCTTTAATTGAGGAACAGTCCAAGTCGCATACATTTTTCATTTAACAATTTTACAGAAAAAAAACTAATTTATAACACCTCGATAATAAAAAACGCGGAACTAATTGAAAGCGCTATCTGCAAATAGCTTTGCGTTTTCTCCCCAATTTCTCAAAGACTATGTGATTAGTGGCAACTCCATTTAACGATTATAATGTGATCGTACGTTCTCAGCGCACGCGAGCCCCGAGTCGCCGCCGCGGTCGCCGCCGCCGCGTTACGTGGACGGCATGCTAGCCGTCTGCAAGCTGTGTGGCTACTCCGGTTTCGACTTCAGCCGCTGCCAGAGGTACGCATCATTCCTTTGTTCGATCCCCACCCAGGGCAAACATTTCTTTGAGACTGACTCGGTAGCTCAGTGGTTAGCGCTCCTGACTAGAGTCCGAGAGTCGTGGGTTCGATCCCCGACAAACATTCGCGAGTCGCCGCCACCACGCTACGTGGACGGCATGCTAGTCGTCTGCAAGCTGTGCAGCTACTGCGGCTTCGACTTCAGCCGCTGCTAGATCCAAATCTACAGACTGACTCGGTGGCTCAGTGGATAGCGCTCCTGACTAGTGATCCGAGAGTCGTGGGTTCGATTCCCACTCAGGGCAAACATTTATGAGTAGATTTGTTTTGCTCTGTGTCTGGGTGTAGTCGAACCAGAAAAAACGTTAAGTCCAAAATAGGACATTCATTTTAAGACCAGTTGTATTGCCATTTTAGACACCTATGAAGCTATTGTAACTCAGTCCGGTGGTTTTAAAATCAAAATCTAAATGTGTTTCATTTAAGTAGATGCTGTAGGTAGGTACACATTCTTTTATATCGTCATTTTTTTTACCTAGTACATCCTACCGCTTAGATTTACTAGCATTTACACTCAACGTTTCGGGAAATGTTAGTGGAGCGAAAAGAAACGTCGAGTCCAAAACGGGACATTCATTTGAACATCAATCATATTACCATTTTAAACACTTATGAAGCGATTGTAACTCAGTTCGGCTTGGGTGGTCGCGTCGATTAAGCAGGTTAACTGATTACAGACACGGTCATGACAGGTTTGAGGATTAGTTGCATTTATCTCGACCGTTTCGTGAGTCACGTTAAGCCGTTGGTGCCGGTTGTTTACTACATCTAATGCCTAAGCAGTTGCTGCCATTGCCGTCGCTCAGCCATATTAAGTACCTCATAGGCAGCTTAAAAAGTTCGGTGTTAGATTGGGCATCGCATGCGTAACTTAACGTCCTTGAAAAATAGTCAAACTATAGTTCATTCCAATCAAAAAAAAAGCAAAAGGTAAACAAACTTACTATGGAAATGACACATGTCAATGTCAGATGCATACTATCTTTGTTTACCTTTTGCTTTTTTTTGATTGGAATGAACCATATGTGGTAAAGACAACTTAGATTGCAGAAAAAAATATATCGCTGATGTTCTGCTGGCACAGTACTGCGATAGAAACCAGTTCATTGGAGTAGAAGATTTAACTGCTGGGTCCAAGAAAAAACTTAACGAGACATTGCCACAAACTAGGCTGTTATTTCTTGAAATAACTGTTGCGATTTTCCCAGGTGTAAGCGAGTGTTCACGGAAGAACCCAAGAGTGTGCCGGCTAGCAAGAAAGTAGAACTGAAGAAAAAAGAACAAGAAAAACCTTTATTAGATAAATCCCCGTGAGTACCAATCAACAAGACATTGCTTTGATTGTTTCTACACCTTTTGCAAAGATTACTAATTCTCTACTTACTTCAACAGGATTTGTGGCGAGGGAATAAAATTGAACCTATTGAAGAATACGATAAAGACTATCAACAGTAAAACTGTAAGTATTATACCACTGTTTATACAGTGTGTCCCCTCGATAAATTGCACTAACGAAAAGGGATGAAATTTAATTTAATTAATATAAAATGACATCATTTTTTTTAATAAAAACGTTAATGGTTAGTAATGGATAGACTTCCCATAGCAAATCATAAGCAATTATTACAGTAGCCATAATACTTATAATCACAAGAAGTTTTTTAGGTGGCCTTTTATGAGTATTGAGATTTGTTTTTTTTTTTTGTTGATTATGTTCGTTTTTATTTCACTCCTTTTTGTTCGTGAATTTAGGGACACACAGTCTTTCTTCATACAAACATTTTTTTGCCGTAAGTTACGATACTATTTTGTTTTACTTATAGCCGCTTCAAGACAAAAAGCCGGCAAGAGTCAGAAAGCCCAGAGGCAAACAACCTGAGCCAGAGCCCGTCATACTTACATTGAGTTCGGATGAAGAGGACTCCAACAGTTCAATGATAAATCTTCCAGTAAGTATGAAGTGTTAAAAAAGACATGACATTTTACGAAAATGCGTGGTGGTGATACCTTTAGAAGAATTTGTCGTGATTCCTTGTTTTCCTTTGCAGCATGAGCAATCCGTGAATACTAAAGAGCCGTCTCTAAGCGAAATTGAAGGTGGCACTCCAGATAGTGGCATTGGCATGGACCACGATGGTGAGTTCACGTTACTAGATTATTGACCTTGTACTAATGTAATCTTCCAGCTCCCTATACGGAGTAGAGAATAGAGGGGAAATCCAAGGAGTGGAAAGGGATCCAATACAATTCAGTTGCGTACCAAAATTTAATGATAGATCATCAGTCATCATGCCTTCTTTACTCCCTAGCACACGATTACCTAGTGAATTTCATCTGACCCGTTATTTAGAAATAATATTTGTATTCGTAATAATTCTAACTGGTCCATTAGAATTATTACGAATTACGATTACGAATTCAAAATAAAATGAACATATTAATCACTATGCAACTCAGTTTGTTTTTAACACAAATTAAGTCTGAAAATTACCTAGTTTATTTATATAAAATATTAGGTGCTTACCTATGAAATTGCCGATTAGTTAAAAAAGTTTAAAGACAAAATTAATATAAAATAATTAAGGTTTTAAAACAACTAACTATTTTCAAAGTACCATTGGACATTTAGAAATAAAATAATGCTTGCTAAATGCACGTTGTCTGAATATTTTGAGAGCACAGTGGTGTAGAAACTATGAAAATGGATTTTTTCGTCACTGAAAATCGCCATTTTTTCGTTAAAAAAATACGTTTATTTTTTATTTTTGAAGGCTACACTTATCCCAGCGTGTTATTCGTTACCATATGTATTTTTGAACATATTGCGCAAAATGCTTCACGATTTTCAGAAAATTTCGTTTTTTTTTTTGTAAAAAAAAATTACCCAATTGACCTCTAAGAAAACGCCAATACAGTATTTAATGGAACCCTACTCAGTCAGTTTTTACATGAGAGACATGATATCACTAATTCATGAAAGACCTTGAATTTAGCTAGAAAATGATATGTAATTTAATGGAAGTAAATTCATTTTTAGGGTAATACCTATTATTCTGTTGAACTTTCAAAACTGAAACGCCAATTTCATAGGTAAGCACCTAATATAATACGCATATTTTCAAATAATTTCATTTTTCTTGAGATAATATTTTTTTCATTACATTAGGCTGGCCTGTATGAAAGTTCCAAGATAAAAGTACAGCCGGCTGGATATCAGCTGTTTAGAGAGTCCAAATAGTTTTGTCGTTTATTTTAAAGGGCGTCACAAACGGCCGCTATACTGTGCTATTTCATCTTACGATATCTGCAGATAGTAGCAAGCTTGGAGAGTCCAAATAGTTTTGTCTTTTATTTTAAAGGGCGTCACACACGGGCGCTATACTGTGCTTTTTCATCTTACGATATCTGCAGATAGTGTAGCAAGCTTGGAGAGTCAAAATCGTCGCCTGAGAGTCAAAACCTCTGGAATGCAAAATTGCTAATTTGTTTCATATTTTAAAGGGCGTCACACACGGGCGCTGTACTGTGATATTTCATCTTACGATATTTGCAGATAGTTCGACGTAAGCGATTTCTTTAGAAACGTGTTTAGGGTGCTTAGGAAGTGAACACACTAAAAGTCCCCCCCCCTAGGAGGTTAGCCGGAGTGGGGGGAGGACATAAATTATTAGTAAATTCATTTTTAGGGTAATACCTATTATTCTGTTGAACTTTCAAAACTGAAACGCCAATTTCATAGGTAAGCACCTAATATAATACGCATATTTTCAAATAATTTCATTTTCCTTGAGAGAATATTTTTTTCATTACATTAGGCTGGCCTGTATGAAAGTTCCAAGATAAAAGTACAGCCGACTGGATATCAGCTGTTTAGAGAGTCCAAATAGTTTTGTCGTTTATTTTAAAGGGCGTCACAAACGGCCGCTATACTGTGCTATTTCATCTTACGATATCTGCAGATAGTGTAGCAAGCTTGGAGAGTCAAAATCGTCGCCTGAGAGTCAAAACCTCTGGAATGCAAAATTGCTAATTTGTTTCATATTTTAAAGGGCGTTTTAAGGACACACGGGCGCTGTACTGTGATATTTCATCTTACGATATTTGCAGATAGTTCGACGTAAGCCATTTCTTTAGAAACGTGTTTAGGGTGCTTAGGAAGTGAACATACTAAAAGTCCCCCCCCCCCTAGGGGGTTAGCCGGAGTGGGGGGGAGGACATAAAGGTCCCACTTTTGAATTTTTCGCTAATACCTCAAAAACGGTGCGTCGTATGGAAAAATTATGTAGTACCAAATGAAAGCTTATTAAATTTTCTACAACTTTTATTCTATACACTTTTTCCGTATTCCCAACCGTTTTCCAGCTAAACTCTCCGGAAAAGTAAAAATGTTCACTTCCTAAGCACCCTTAATACGTTTCTGAAGAAATCGCTTAGGTCCTTACTCACGCACTCTATAACCCCTTTTGGGCCATTCATTGACTGAACTAGCTGAACTAGCCAGATAGTATAGCAAGATTGGAGAGTCCAAATAGTTTTGTCGTTTATTTTAAAGGGCGTCACACCCGCCCGCTATACTGTGCTTTAAAATCCACCACGCTCATGGTCGGATGGCGAGTCGAGTGGGGTGACTGTGAAGTTAGAAGCCTCATGCTTGAATTTAGATATTCTGATATATTTTTCATGCTAATTTTAGTATTAGCTGGACAGAAGAGACCTTTATAAATATCAATATCTCTATGTACCTGTTCAATGCAAATAAATATTACTAGTATTACTGATTATGCCAATAAATACTGCCAAATAGTGCCCAAAGAAAAAAGTGCTAATTCATAGTTTCAGAGAAAATCGAGTATTTCACCGAGGCTGCTAGCGTAACGTTACGCTTACGATTGGCATAATCAGAATATCTTATTCAAAGAACACGTTTCATTTTGGGCCTAGACAGTATGCAGAGTACAAAAAATATAGAAAAATATAGGCTTTATTTCTAGGAAAAATAATGAAAAAATATTAGCGTAATGTTTGTCCTTTGATTATTTACTGTCTAGATAGAGCGTCACACTGTAATTACAGCGAAAAAACGGGCCAACTTTTTTAAGATAGTCACGTGACCGCTTTGTCTTACGCTCGCTCTATTTGCCTCTGTGTGCGTTATGGGGACAATAGGTAATGCCATATTTTTCCCCAAAATAAGTAACTAAAGAACTTCAAATAGTGTGCGTTATGGGGATAACAGGTAATGCCATATTTTCCCTAAATATAAGAAAATGAGGAACTTTGGTTGAATAGATTATAAGGGCTAGATTTTGTATTTATAAAATTTATTCATCAGTATGTCTGAATGTACTATACAGGTTGTTAAAAAAGTTTTGTTGGCAGAAAAATAGACAATTGAAATATAACACATTACATTACATACAGGAGGTGTTAAAAACTTCGTTTGTTTTAAAGGGTTTACTCAAAATCAAGTCTAGAATACAGAAAAATTAAGAAAAATCCCATCTATATTTTTTCAGTTTCGCATACAAATTCATGATTCTCTATTTAGATTTAGCATGCAAACTGAAAAAAAAATTAGAACGCATTTTTCATTTGTTCTGTATTCTTGACTTGATTCTGAGTAACCCTTTAAAAAGTAAACTTTCCCTGATTTTTAAATATTTTTCTGTATTCTTGACTTGATTCTGAGTAACCCCCTAAAACTAAACTTTCCCTGATTTTACAATCTTTTTCTGTATTCGTGACTTGATTCTGAGTAACCCTTTAGAAAGTAAACTTTCCCTGATTTTTAATTTTTTTTTCTGTATTCTTGACTTGATTCTGAGTAACCATTTAAAAAGTAATATTTCCCTGATTTTTACTTCGCCGTAGTCAGGTAACCATTTAATTCTACGATATTTTAATTTGGTACCAGACTAGTACCAACTAAAATTTGGAGGGAATTTTGTATTGAGAAACTGGTAACACTAAAAACAATTCAAGTGTGAGTCTTTAAAAATTGGCTTAAAACGAATAATAATTTTCCCCAAAATAAGTAACTAAAGAACTTCAAATAGTATATTAGGGGATAACAGGTAATGCCATATTTTCCCTAAATATAAGAAAATGAGGAATTTTGGTTGAATAGATTATAAGGGCTAGATTTTTGTATTTATAAAATTTATTCATCAGTATGTCTGAATGTACTATACAGGTTGTTAAAAAAGTTTTGTTGGCAGAAAAATAGACAATTGAAATATAACACTACATTACATACAGGAGGTGTTAAAAACTTCGTTTGTTTTAAAGGGTTTACTCAAAATCAAGTCTAGAATACAGAAAAATTAAGAAAAATCCCATCTATATGACTGACTCGGTGGCTAAGTGGTTAGCGATCCTGACCTCTGATCCGAGAGTCGTGGGTTCGATCCCCACACAGGGCAAACTTTTCTGTGATGAGCAGAATTGTTTGCTCTGAGTCTGGGTGTATTATATTTATATATGTATGTATTTAAAAGTATGTGTATGTATATCAGTCTCTGGTTCCCAAGATACAGGGAATCCTAGTTTGGGGCCAGATGACCGTGTGTGATTTGTCCCAGATATTATTATTATATTTTTTTCAGTTTTGCATACAAATTCATGATTCTCTATTTATATTTGGCATGCAAACTGAAAAAAAAATTAGAACGCATTTTTCATTTTTTCTGTATTCTTGACTTGATTCTGAGTAACCCTTTAAAAAGTAAACTTTCCCTGATTTTTAATTTTTTTCTGTATTCTTGACTTGATTCTGAGTAACCATTTAGAAAGTAAACTTTCCCTGATTTTTCAATTTTTTTCTGTATTCTTGACTTGATTCTGAGTAACCATTTAAAATGTAATATTTCCCTGATTTTTACTTCGCCGTAGTCAGGTAACCATTTAATTCTACGATATTTTAATTTGGTACCAGAAATTCAAGTGTGAGTCTTTAAAAATTGGCTTAAAACGAATATCTTTTGTCAAAATATGATGAATTTGAATTACTTAGCAATGGTAGGTGACTTTATATGTTGTTTTCAAACGTCCTTTGTAATTTCTGCACACTTAATAATAATAATAATATCCGGGACAAATCACATACGGTCATCTGGCCCCAAACTAGGATTCCCTGTATCTTGGGAACCAGAGACTGATATACATACACATATACTTTTAAATACATACATATACAGGGTGTAACAGAAGTGTGTGACAATACTTCAAGGTTGGCTTTTACCCATCAAACTGAACAACTTTTGTTCTACAACTTTGTTGAAATCGCAAAAATTTTTTTCATACAAACTTGGTTCGCCAGCTGATCGACTTGTATGAAAAGTCCAAAAAAAATTTTGCGATTTCAACAAAGTTGTAGAACAAAAATTGTTCAGTTTGATGGGTAAAAGCCAACCTTGAAGTATTGTCACACACTTCTGTTACACCCTGTATATGGTTCATTCCAATAAAAAAAAGCAAAATGTAAACAAACAACCAATGTCAATGTCATCTGCATACTATGCAGATGACATTGACATGTATCAGTTCCATAGTAAGTTTGTTTACGTTTTGCTTTTTTTTATTGGAATGAAGTATAGATATTATACACCCAGACTCAGAGCAAACCTTTTATACCATACTTCGTCATTTAAACCACTTTTATCATCAATTGGTTCTGAAGGAAGCAGTTTATTTATACGTAGAATATTCGTTTTGGTTTGCTAAAAAATGTTAAACTCTTAATCCAATATATACGTTTGCAGTCATTGACCCTAAATCAATCTACCTACTCCGATCACTGCTTATAGGCCAACAGTTGGCTGAAAATTTTTTGGACGCATCTGCGCCACCAGCGTCCTATCACAGTAAATAAAGGTTTTGCAGCACTTTTTACAGTATAAATGGTAACACCGAGGCTTGCAACGTATGGTTCATTCCAATAAAAAAAAAGCAAAAGGTAAACAAACATAGTATGCAGATGATATTGACATGTGTCAGTTCCATAGTAAGTTTGTTTACGTTTTGCTTTTTATTGATTGGAATGAAGTATACGTAGAGTGCGTTTCAACAAATAGTTCCTATGGGGTTATGTTGGCAGCAATGTTTTCCACACACACTATATAGAACTCAGACACACACTACATAAAACGCAAACACACACTAACAAAATCGGTAGAAGCGTCTTCGAGTGTTGATGTCGTTGATAGACAGGGGAGCCAACATAACGGCATAGGAACTATTTGTTGAAACGCACTCTAACCATGGTGGGTTACGTTCAGAAATTAGGGCTTCATCCACATATTCCTCAGATGCTTTTTCTGACTGACTGCATAACAGCTGATCTTCCGAGTTACTTGTCAGACATCTAAATCATTAATTTCGAAGCTCATGTAACTAACATAGATGCAATTATTGAATAAAATCTAGTTTCTGATGGTTAAGTTCGCCATGTTTTGTGATTTATGTGTTGCGATTATAAAATCTGAGAATCTAGATTGTATGTACCTCGCAACGAAGGGAAATCAAAGTATTTTTATCTACCTACTCTGTCGATTTCCTTAATCGTTTTCATTAATGTCGATTATGTCGATTTTTGGGATTGATATGATCATTTTCCGGTTTTTTCTGTCATCGTTTTCATCAATATCGATTTTTGAATCGATATGATTATTCTACCGGTTTTTGTCTTGTCAATTGCCCAACACTACTAAAAAAAAATGTCTATGGTGTGAAGTTGATGGCTCTCTAGTTATTGCGCTCGCTCGAGATGTCGGGCCTCGACTGCTTAGTTCATGTATAAAAATTGCGCTTTACTACGCATTTTTAGCTTTTCAGTGCGTTTCAATAATATTTGACAAAATGTTCAAAACAAAATTTTCTAAAGACAGTGGTACGTACATTAGTAGTACTCGCTTGGTATTAGGTTAGGCTTTGTCGATTTGTGTGGTCCGGTCCTCAGAACGCGGTGCTCAGAAGAATTTAGAATATATGGACATAACTGGCTAAGCAATTACTTATTGCTATAGAAGTGCTTATCTTCAGAATGAAAATAATTCAAAATGCTTATAAAAATGAAGGTACATTATCTATTTAGTGCAGTTTGGTTGCTACTGTACATACATACATATAATATACCATGTACTAGGTATCTGCAGTCATAGTTTCTGTTTTGCCAGGTATTTTTTATGTATGGTGGTTTTCAATATTTTTTTTATTTCATAGAAAGTCCTAAAGCTTGCATAGCTTAGTAGATGTTGTCTTTTGAATGGCTGTATTGAACATAACCAAGAGTAACAGACTGAACATTGCTTGGTTCTCCTGTTCAAAAAAAATTCAAAATTCAAAATATTTTTTATGTAAGTAGATGTTGTACGCATACTTTTAAATCGTCTTTTTTTTCTACCTAGTACAAAGTTCCTACCACTCAGAACTTGTACACTCAACATTTCGGGAAATGTTAGCAGAGCGAGAAGAAACGTCGAGCCCAAAAGAAACTCGCCCCAACATATTTTTTTAAATAAATACTTAATATCTATTACAATTGATGTCATTACTAAAGCTATGAGCTGGAGGATCTGTACATGTCCATACATCATTGTCATTGGTTTTTGACAATGATGACATAGTCTTGGGTGTTGTAATATCCTCTTGAACATAGGCATTTCTTTACATAAGTCTTAAACTTATTTTCGGATAAACTAATTACATTTTCAGGTATTTTATTGTAGAATTTTATACACTGCCCCATGAACAACTTCTTTACCTTACTCAGTCTCGAATAAGCAACTTCGATATTATTTCAATTTCTAAGATTAAAATTATGCCTGTCACTGTTTTTTGGAAATAAATCTAAATTCTTACAAACATACATGATGTTTTCATATATGAATTGACTGGCAACATTTAAAATATTTATTTCTTTAAACTTGTTCCTCAATGACTCTCGAGATCGCATCTGATAGATAGCGCGAATTGCTCTTTTTTGCAGTATGAAAATAGTTTCTATGTCAGCCACATGTCCCCAAATTAAGATGCCGTAAGACATTAAACTAAAAGGAACTTACCCAACAAACCTAAAACAAATAATACTAGACACAAACATCCTACCTTGCCTTACATATGGCAGCCAAACATGGGTATATACCCAAAAAGTTAAAAATAAGATCAGAACATGCCAGAGAGCAATGGAAAGGAGTATTCTCAAAATTAGGAAAATTGAAAAAATTAGAAGCGAAGACATTAGAAAAAGAACAAAAGTGAAGGATGCCCTTAAACATGCCCTCGAACTGAAGTGGAAATGGGCAGGACATATATCTAGATGCAGAGACGAAAGATGGACAGTACAGGTGACCGGATGGAAGGGGCCTGTAGGACAAAGAAAAATAGGAAGACCAAGAAAAAGATGGTGTGATGACTTAATAAAAACAGCAGGAAGCGATTGGCAACACATCGCACAAAACAGAGACGAGTGGAAAGGGTTGGAGGAGGCCTATACCCAAGAAGGGATTCTTAACTTAGATAAAGAAAAAAAACTAACCAGATTAATAATTTAAAATTAAATATATTATACTTTAACTAACAAATATTTTCAAATGTAATAAAGTTAAGGAAATAAAAAGGCTAAATAAATAAATAAATAAAAGACATTATACTATGAAAATAGCTAAAATACACTAGTTGTGCAGTATCTACATCTGATCATCATCATTCAGATAGATATCAAAGATAATTGAGCAAAGATAGAGCTGCATGGTCAGTTGTGAGAAAGAAATACAATCTTTGGTACAAATAGAAATTTAGATTGGGAGAAGGCCCTTATTTTAGACCTGAGGTCCATGCCACCTTATAACATAACTGTAGTCATGGATTCTTTTAGTAGTTGTTAACTTATAATTTATTATCGATAGATATCGCTATATTGTTGCTCTGATGGTCCATACTGAAATTGATGATGAATACAAGTTTTTTTTTTATTATAAATTATATGTATTTATGAGTTGCAGTTGAGAAATTGACAGTCTGTAGTTTAATTTACACACACATAAGAATCCAGACTTAAATATTTTACATCGCAAGCTTATATTGCTTTTAAACAATATCATTTTAACTAATTACATTGTACAAAAACCACATTACTTCCAAAAAAATGACTTGCATCCAATTGCATTTGAATTTTGATCATCAGAGTGTTACAGAAGGCCATGTGTAATTTGTAGGCCGATATTATTTCATTGTCAGTTGAACTATGATTTTTTACTATTATTATTTGCATCTTTATAACAGATGGAAGCAGAGAAGAAATCATCCAAGGTTCTTTACAAGGGGTTGTAACATCTCTGAGCTGCCGGACAATTAGAATCGGCTCATACAGATATACACCTAAAGAGAAGGTAAGTTAGCAGTTTAATTGAATTAAACTTCGATTTCTTTTTTTTTATGGCTGAGGTGGCAAACAAGCAGACGGATCACCTGATGGTAAGCGGTTACCGTCGCCCATAGACACCCGCAACACCAGAGATTGAATGTCGTATCGGTCCAGAAATACCGCAGGCGACAATTCATTTCACAGTTTGGTTGTGCGAGGCAGAAATTTTCTAGTGAAATGCACAATTGTGGCCTGCCAACCATCTAAGTGATGGGTTTGAAAATGTTGTCGCGTAGAGCGTTGGCAATAAGAGGCGGCAGGGATCAATCCGAACAATCCCTCTGAGCACCCCAAATGCAGAGCGAGGCTTCATCTCTATGCAGCGCCAAGGAGTCAAGCCTGAAATATCCTAGCAGCCGATGATTCTTTTTTAAAATGTAACAATAATATGACTTATGTACTTCCCTTTCAGGTTTACATATCATCAAAGGGAATAAAAATTGTAGCTCCATCACTTAAAAATGAATCCAGAGAAGTTGCACTTCAAATACAATTGAAAGAAGTTGTTCGAATATTAGTTCATTTTGGGAAAGGGTTGCCTGTAATATTTCTTTATACGCTGAGCAAATGTGGAGCTTACATAAGAAAAGCTCTGGAGATGTCAGAGGAATCAGGACCATATTACAATCCCATGTCTAAAAATGATCCCTTTAAAAGAATAACAATCTTACCTGAAGAAATCTCTGATGAAGCAAAAGTTGTATTCCAGAGTTTATTTGGTAAACTACTAGATGAGTTGACTTCTAAAGAGGCCAATGAAATTTTAGTCAAGACATGTCCTAAGGAAAATACACCAGTCACAAAAATGGCAACCAGATCTACAAGTGCTTCCATTGCATCAGGGGCAAAATGGTCAGTTTTATCATATTATTTACGATTACTGAATGTATGATACATATTATTCTCGATTCTCGTATTTATTTGTGTTATTTGTTTCAGTTCCAACCCTGCTGAAATAAGACAGATACTAATATATCCTCCAGGCAAAGGTGGCATACCAATTAACACAGAAGACTACATGTGCCTAGCCCAGGACCAGTTTCTAAATGATGTTATCATTGACTTCTATTTAAAACATTTAGTACATGACGTTTTAACACAGTATCAGAGAGAAAAGACTCATATTTTTAGCACATTCTTCTATAAAAGGCTCACTACGAAGCCAAGCAAAGTTAACAGATGTTCAAACCCTCATGAATGGGACAGTAATTTGACTCCAGCTCAAAAACGGCATGCAAGAGTGAAAACCTGGACAAAGAACGTCAACATATTCGAGAAAGACTATATTGTTGTCCCCATCAATGAAAATTGCCACTGGTTTGTGGCTATAATATGTTTTCCGAGTTTAGATGGGTGCAGAAGTATGATTGACAATAGAACTGTGACTCCACAAGAAATCAAGAAAAGAGGCAAGTATACCTGAGGAATCATATTTTTTTTGTTTTCCTTATTTTCATGATGTCTTTATTTTTAAGTTTCTTTATGTGATTTTCTTGGAACAAACTGGACATATTGAAGTATAACTTTTTAAAGCTTGAAGCCAGAAGAAATTCAATTAAAAATATTGAACTGACTTCAAATGATGTTGCAGTTGCAACATTGTCAAATCATGAAACTTTGTTGGTGCAATTTTTTTTATTTATTTATTACAGAACGACGATCGTCTATGCAAATAGGGAGCACCACAATCACCCCTCTAACCAAGCAGGAGCAACTTACACTTAGCTGTGACTCAGACAATCTTAGTGAACGGGATGAGGCCGAGGCAGATGTGAGTGCCTTTACAAAATATAAATAACATTAATATTGCCAAATAGACTAATAAAAGTTAATAATATAAGATTGTACAATAAAATACTAGAAAATACATCTAATATGCCAGAAAAAAAATCAAATCCATGTTAATCTCTTCTAAAGGCGTGTCTCCTGCGCGTATTTTTTTGAAACGTTACACAGAAAACACTAAACAAAAAGATTGTTTTCATACAAAAACCGTCTATTGCTATAGGAAAATGTTTCTGTTTAAAACAAAACATTTTAGTCGTTATCATGAGTTCTGACGAGGAAGACGTGCTCTGCATTTTAACGATTAGACCATATTTACTGGTTCGTAATTTTAATATTTACCAGGATTTGGAATTGACAATTTCTTCCATATCTCAGAAAGCTATTTTGAAGAATTGGTTTTACTCATACGGCCTGATGTGCAAAAAAATTCAACATGGCGCAATGATGTGGTCCAATGTGAAGGTCTAAGGATGTGCGCGTTTGAAATGAAACAAATTCTTCCCCTCCGGAGAATGTTATCCATCGGCCTCGGAAAACAAAAACATTGTGTTTGAATACACAATTGTGTATAGCCACGCCCCTATGTTTCAATGTTTTTATGTAATTTTTCTAAAAACACGCGCAGGAGACACGACTTAAAACAATCAAAAACATCTTTTATAATATAAAGCATTTGTTTTTCAGGAAAGTGATTTAGATATGCAATGTGACTCAGAAGAGGAAGAAGCTGAAAAGACTGTTGAGAAAAAAATAGAACAACCAATTTTGTCGAAAACTGAACCTATAAAACAGTATGTATAACTATTATGTTACTTATTATAACTTTTCAATAATAGAAAAAAATATAACAGTTATATAGGGTCCTTATGAAATACCCGAATAATTGCTAACCACGGCTTCTACTCATGAAACTGAACAACTTTCCCCAAGGAACCTATACTGAATTCGCAAAAAAAATTATCGGTGTCCTTATACTAATTGATCAACTGAACTGCCAGTTTTGTGTGGGAAGTCAAAACATTTTTTTGCGAATTGAGTATAGGTTACTTAAAAAAGTTGTTCAGTTTCTTGAGAAAAAGCCACTGTTAAATTTTTTCAGGTATTCAGAAGGACCCTATAGTTGCACCTGAATCTCTTGATGAGATCGAAAAAAAGGATTAATTAGAAAGTAATATTTATTAACCCTTTGACCCTATACAAAACACTTTTTTTTTTTTCAGGCCTTGCATACTGATATTTGATTCATTAGCGGGCGCTTCTAGATCTAGAGTAGTGGCCACATTACGCGATTACCTCACATGCGAATATCAGGCAAAGGTGAGTTCATGTTCTATTGAAAATAAGTTTTTGGTAACATCCATGTAGCCTAATTTACGATACATACAAAATTATTTGACTTTTCCAGATTTCTCCAAGCAAAGTCTTTAATAAAGACAATATAAAGGGAAGCTGTCCGAAAATCCCACAACAAAACAATTTCACAGACTGTGGCTTGTACTTGCTGCAATATGTTGAACAGTTCTTCAAGGTAATGCAAACCTTTTGGAAAAGTAACACAATGGTGTTGATTCGGTTTTCACGATTAAACTTATTTGACAGAACTAAATTTAAGTGTTTTGTCTTTTTCTTTCTGTATCGGAAATACAAGGATAGGATGCTTAAATTAAGTTTAGTCCTGTCAAATAAGTTTAATCGTAAACACCCGAATTGACTAATATTTATTTAGTCTCATCTTGTTTATTTTTGCCTTTAGGATCCCATATTGGACTATGCACTGCCTATCAAGCAGCTAGCCAACTGGTTTGATGAAATTGTCGTTACGCGAAAACGCGAAGAAATATCAATTTTATTGAAGGAGCTGATGAACAGATATAACCCAGATTCGCATTTGGCGTTGCCTGATATAACATTCCCTACTCTAAATGGTAAATATATTAGTCCCTAATTAATTATATCCAGGAATACCTATTGTATTTGAGCTAAGATCATAACATTATTCTACAATAACATTTTACGCTACACACTTCTTTGTTTATAGAAATTCTAAGTGTGGATCCTAATTCGAAGCATTAAGCTGGTTTTAATTCATTGCAAATACTGACACTTGACATTTGTCCAGGTAAATTGATTGAAATTGAAGAACAACAAGATGAAGGCTCCGATGGTGACAAAGGCAGTTCAAGTAAATCACAGAAATCTGAAGAGAAAGAAACAGAAACAACTATGCTGACAATTGTGAAACAAACTCCAACTGGGGATATTGTAGTGAAACGTAACTTTGTCGATTCTACAGACACAATTCATTTACGAAAAGCCATCAGACTTTCAAGTGACGCTGAAAACAGGTCAATGTTGCAAATTAAACCAGAATTTTTAAAGAAAGGTGATAATGAAAATCAAATACTTATTCCTATCAAATTGCATAGCAGTGATATTCAAAGTACGCTAATAGTTAATAAGAATAATAAAAGTTTGGGTGATAAGAAGCACGGTGTGCAGAACTTGTCGGGCGGCAACTGCATCCGGCAGTCGACGGCGGACGGCGAAAGCAATTCGTTGCTGAAGATGCGCCGGCTCAACAAACATGACGATGTAGCAAATGAAAGCAGTAAGAAGTTCAAGAGGAACGAATGCTAATATCAACATGTCCAAATACCGTGTCTATTAAATTATTATTAATTTAATAACTGATTTAAAGAAAGTGTATAGTTGACTTAAGATTTGTAAATAGTAGTTAAAGCTAATTTTAACATGTATTTAATACTGTACCTATTTTATAATAATATGTAAAGTTTTACTTTGTATCATAAGTATGTTAGGTTTCACAAATACAAAATTGAAAGTAATTACTTTCTTTCCTTTTGTTATTTTTTTTAGTTATCTAAAATTATCTACTATTATTACATAGGCAATAAAGTAAATGATTACACTGACAACTTTGTATTAATTCATTAATATTCAGGCCCGCTGGGAAGTAATATACAGGTGTAACAAAAAAAGGTGTGGTGATACTTCAAGGTGGGTTTCTACTCGTCAAACCGAACAGCTTTTGTTCTAAACCTTTGTTGAAGTCTCTAAAAAGATTTTGAATTTTCATACAATTCGATCAGCTGGCGAGTTTGTATGGAAAGTCTTGAGTAAAACGTATAGAAAAAAAATCATTATAACGCATTCACTGCGGCCATCACACATACAGGGTGTAACAAAATTGGTGTAGGACCCGTTAACTGGGGATTCTACTCATCGTACTCAAATCACAAAATGTGATGTGATTTTAGCAAAGTCGTAGAACAAAAGTTGTTCAGTACGATGAGTAGAATCCCCAGTTAACGGGTCCTACACCAATTTTGTTACACCCTGTATAGCGTTTTCGTTACTTTCATCCAGTAGTGAATTGAACGCGTCTGAGTTCATAGGATTGGAACTAGGCAACAGTCTAGGAATTCAGCGAATCGTAAAACATAGGTTCTTTCTCTTCTACAGGTGTGGAGATTTCGCACTTTATGCATTCCGCAACATAGGTTGTTCAGTTTTAGTATGATATTGATATACCTACTCTTTATTGTACACACACAGAGAAAATATATCAACAAAAGGTAAGGTGGGTGGTCTTATCGCTTGAAGCGATTTCTTCTAGACAACTCAGTATTTTTTTAAATTCACAAATTGATAGTTCTTGACGTTATCCTACCTGATGGTAAGTGATTAGGTATGATGCCGAAGATGGAAGCGGGCTTACACAAATATTCCCCAACGCAATGGGGAACTGATTATCTTATCGCCATGCCTGCTGAAACACATCAATGCTATAAACATTGATGTTTGGCTGAGGCGGCAAGACTTAGATAAGATGGTGATAACTAGCGAGGCGGGCTCAGAAAATACTCTACCATCAACCTAACCGACTCCTACAAAATTGGACCCGGCGGAAATCGAACCCGCGACGTCATGCTCCTGATATAACGACCCCTACACCATTTAGTTAAACCTGTTCGTTTGTCTGTATTCTGAGGCCTCGTATGGCCCAAACTCTTGGACAGCGATACGAATGTTGTGAGTGTTAGAATAAGAAATCATTTTTCAATCATACTACAAAGGGTTTTTTCTGGTCTGAAGCCTCTGTGAGCTATGGGTGTATAACGGTCATGAATATTTATTTATATTTAAAATAAAAAGCACTTGGGTTGCGTTCCATTACCAAAGATTTCACTCGGAGTGATCACCACAGAGTACTTTGTATTAGAGATGTGTAGGTCCGAGTTTTTAAAGGATTCGGGTCCGGATGTACATCCAGCTCTGCGGATTTGCTTCCGGGTATGGTGTTCCGTCGGACCTGTATATATAGGTCCGAGTCCTTAGCGGAGTGGATGGATTGACGCGATCAACGGACCTGCTTTCTCGTATCAGTTCCGCCGGACCTGTATAGGTCCGAGTCCTTAGAAGAAAGAATTGAGTAGGGCGACTAAACTTGATTGCACCATTGTGTTGCGGTCTGCATACTACGTTTGTTTACCTTTTGCTTTTTTTTTATTGGAATGAAGTTTATGTGTGTATAGGTTAACTTCGGACGCTTTTTTTGTGAATTATGTACTAGACCCGTCGTCCATTTGTTTCTACGTCAATCGATGCTCAAAACGTAGTGATTATATTATCTTTGTCTCACCCTGCCTTACCGTGCTGTTTTAGGGAATTTTCCACGGATTTCTCTAAACTCAACTAGATGGCGCTGATCAACATTGGAAATAAGAAAATCTCTTAAAAATTGTCAAAACTGACTGATATTACCGACTAATATCATAATAATTATGAATAGCTTTCGAAGATTACTTTTCATTGAATATTTTTTTTGCATTTTGATCCAAAAAATACTTTTCATAATTTTTGATGCACAAAGCTTCTCAGTATTGTTTTTGTATTTCTTCAAAGAATTCTAACATGATACCGAGTTATAAATTGCATTTTAATCATGAGAATGTATTAAAATCAATTTATTTGTGGTTCAGAAGAAAAAATTACATATAACAGAGAAACCAGAACGCACCCAGGTTATCCATACTTGACTAAATTGGTCGTTTCTGTTAATTCAATTAATAAGAATCTATGTTCAGGTGGCTTTTTATATATTTTGAACAATATTAAATCTATTTTGCTACCGTACATTCTACGTTGTTTTTTTTTTGAAATACATTGCCAAAGCTTAGAAACGCCATCTATTGAGACATTTTTGAACGGTGTGACATACGTCATCTGAAAACTCCCTATTGTTTTCATCTGTTTTGGAACGGAACCATAGTCTTTCTTTATAACCAGTGAAATGAAAAGCGCGGGAAACGTCGTGTTAGGCGGGAGTGTTTTTAAAATTTAAATTTTCATAAAATATTTTTCAAGGATATTATAATCAAACATCATATTTATTTGTAAATAATTTATTGTAGTATATTGTATATAATAATTGTAGTTTAGTTTTTCTGTGTAAAGTTCCTGTAGGTAAGTTTTTTCTGCTCTTCTATGGGGGAGCCGGATGACCCAGGGGGAGGGGTCCCCCCTGTAGGTCTCAATATAATTGTATCTAATAATGAGTCTAGTGCCATGGATACAGAAGATGGTTTGCTCCCATTGGCGGAACGTAAGCGTGTAAGACCTTGCAAAATCTGTAAAACATGTAACAAAAAACGGAGGCGTAGTGGGTCTTCCCATTCTCACTCCTCAGAGTCTTGCTGCTGCGAAGTAACGCGTATTAATAAATCAACTCCAGCTCTTGTTCACTCTACCCCAGCTCTTGTCCATAGTGATAATGTCCCTGAGGCTAACTCTGTTGATCCAAGTAATCAGATCCAATCTCCTCAAAACAGACTTTACATAAGTTCGGATGCTGCTCCATTCACAGTGCATATCCAAAAAACCCAAACAGCCTCAAATGATAGTACGACACTCCACCCAGTAGAATTCGGCAACTTCCTACGGAAAAACCAATTTAAAAATATAATTAATGGTAGCCTAAAGCGAATCGGACGGAACCGCCTGTCTATGTCTTTTTCGAAACATGAAGATGCCAATACATTTATTTCTGACCCACGCGTGCTATCAAACAATTTAAAGGCGTTCATTCCATCTTTCAATGTAACAAGGGTGGGACTAGTGCGTGGTGTACCAGCTTCTTGGTCTCTAGAAGAGGTTCAACAAAACATTTCAGTCCCTATCGGATGTGGAAATGTGATTAAAGTGAGAAGAATCAAGTACAAAGACATCTCAAAGGGTACTATCGAATGGAAAGACACAGAGTCAGTAGTAGTTACATTTGATGGTCAAGTACTACCTAAAAGAGTATTTGTTTGTTATAACTCCTTACCTGTAGAGTTGTACATCTATCCAACTATTCAGTGTTATAACTGTTGTCGTTTTGGACATACGAAACTGCAGTGCAGATCAAAACCCCGCTGTTTCAAGTGTGGCCAAGGTCACACAGCTGACTCTTGTGATATTGATGAGGAATCCGCAGTATGTTGTTCTTGTTCTGGTTACCACTATGCAACCAGTAAATCCTGCCCTGAATTTTCAAGGCAAAAAGATATTAAGAAATCCATGGCTCAAAACTGTATTTCATATGCTGAGGCATCAAAACTACACCCTCCAGTTTCCAAGTCATTTGCTGATGTTGTAACAGCATCCCTCCAAAATCAAAATAAACCTGTAAATAAACAAATAATAAACTCTCAGTCACCTAAGCAGTCATACAAAAAAACTGTATTTTTAAAACCACGCTCACCTCCCAAGCTTAGCCAGGGATATGATCGTGAGGCCCATAACTCCCTATTCTCTGAATATGATTATATGCCTTCTTCCTCCAATGGTGTTGCTCTAACTCAATCAAATAGTATAAATGAAAACTCTAATATGACCGTAGCTGAAATAATAATTGCCTTGATTACTTCTCTTTCACAATGTAACCAAATTTCACCGTCCAACGCTGCCAAAATTTTTGATCTAATAAAACAATTAGTCCCACAACATGGATTTAAGCAAAATAATCCAGTGGAACACTCGAAGTCTCATAAACAAGAAGTCTGATATGACTTTCTTGTTGAATAAATATGACCCTTCTATTGCTGTCCTCTCTGAGACTTGGCTGAAGCCGGGTTATTCACTGAATATCCCGGGGTATGCCTGTCTCAGAGAGGACAGACCAGACGGGTATGGCGGTGTTGCCATACTCGTTAAAAACTCCCTTCCTTTTTCTTCTTTTTTTCTTCCTTCTCATAGCACAGGCATCTCTGCCTGTGCTCTTATTGTAAATAAAATTTGCTTTGTTTCTATTTATATCCCTCATCCCTCTTCAAATATTTTCAATGAACTTGAGAACTTACTTTCCTCTATTCCCAAACCTTTCTTAGTGTTAGGAGATTTCAATGCTCAACACCAATCTTGGGGTAGTAGTAACTCTAACTATTATGGTGATAGAATACTAGAAATACTTGATTCTCACAATTTCTGTCTCTTGAATACTGGTCTGCCTACACGTCGAACAGCACCCAATGAGGGCTTCAGTGCTCCTGATCTTTCAATCTGTACACCTGACTTAGCTGCTTCTTTAACCTGGAGACCTCTTCTCAGTTCATTTGGTAGCGATCACTTCCCTATAATAATCACCATGCCGCTTCCCTCACACATACATATAAAACGTACTCCCCGTGTTAAATATAGGCTAATGGATGCCAACTGGGATCTTTTCTCTCAAAGGGTTGAAGAAAAAATATCTCTCCTTCCTGATGTATGTCAGGGTCATGAGAATATTTGCTCTGACTCTCTTAGTAAAATTATTATTGAAGTTGCAGATGAAACTTTTCCCATTAAAAATAGTTCTTCAGGAAAGATCCCCTCACCTCCTTGGTGGGATAAAGATTGCACAGTAGCTGTTAAAAAAAGAAAACAAGCTGAGAAAGATTACTGTAATATGATGACAACAGAAAATTTTGATAACTACTTAGAAATAGCTAATATCACCCGAAAATTATTAAAGGAAAAAAAGCTTGCAGGATGGAAGAGATTTTGCTCTTCAATTTGCCCTGATGTTAATACATCTATTGTATGGAATAATATTAAACGGTTTAGATCTGCCTTTGCTGATACATCATCTCCTAAGATCTTTCCCCCAGACCTTGCTGAAAGTTTCTTGGACCGCCTAGCTCCCCCTTCTGTTCCAGAGGATATTATAATACCTCGCCCGTTAAATGCAGCTTTAAACAGATCAGACTTAAACTCACCATTTACACTAATAGAACTAAAAGGTATTCTCTCTGGTGTAAAAGATTCATCGCCGGGTGAAGACAGTATATTATATTCATTCTTGACTCATTTAAATGATAATTCTTTACAGTATTATCTAGAAATAATAAATTCAGTTATGATTTCAGGCAATGTCCCACAAACATGGAAGTCCCAAAATCTCATTCCAATACTTAAACCTAACAAATCCGCCTCAGAGGCTAGTTCATACAGACCAATAGCTTTGTCATCTGTTTTAGCTAAAATAGCAGAACAGTTAGTAAAAATTCGCTTGGAGTGGTTCATCGAAAATAAAAGTTTACTGTCCAGCAGTCAGTATGGATTTAGAAGGGGTAAAAGTACCTATGATAATTTAGGCATTTTCACTTCTGATATTTTTACAGCCTTTTCTAAGAATGAATCTGTGTTAGCTGCATTTTTGGATTTAAGTTCAGCTTATGACAATGTTTTGGTCCCCATACTTAAAACAAAATTACAAAAGTTAAATGTCCCAGAAATGCTCACAAATTTTATAATTAATATGCTATCTGAAAGATTTATCCAACTAGATAACAATGAAAATGTGTCTAGAACAGTGTGGAATGGACTTCCACAGGGTTCAGTACTTAGTCCAATTTTATACAACATTTATACTTACGATTTAGAGACAGCTTTAAAAGGTTCAGTCCATACTCTTCAATATGCTGATGATCTTCTTCTATATATAAATTCACACTTTGTATCCAAATCCTGCGCTTCTCTTTCTTATTCCCTTCAGCTACTGAAATCATGGCTTGACGATAATGGCATGAAGCTTTCGGTTACGAAGAGTAAAGTAGTTCTGTTTACACGTGCTCGGTTACCTGCTTTTGTTGATGTTGTGTATGATGGTACATCCATCCCTGTAAGTGATCAAGCGAAATTTTTAGGAGTAATTCTGGACTCAAAGATGTCTGGATTACCTCACTTTTCTTACCTAGTTTCAAGATGCGAAAAAAATATCAATATATTGAGATGTCTTTCAGGTGTTTGGTGGGGTGCACATCCCTCTTCACTAAAATTATTATACAATGCCCTTATAAGAAGCATTTTAGACTATGGATCTTTCTTTTTAGAAACTGGAAGTTCTTTAGGATTGCAAAAATTAAGTTTAATGCAAAATAAGTGTCTGCGCGTAATATTGGGTGCTATGAAGTCCTCGCCTATTAATGCTATGCAGGTTGAATCTGGAGAAGCCCCACTAGACCTTCGTCGTCAATACCTTGCCAACAGGTTTTTCTTCCGTAGTTTACAGTTTAGTACTCATCCTCTCATTGATAAAATAAATATTCTTTCTAGCCTCACTTCAACAACGCCATATTGGACTCATAAAAAGTTGCCATGTCTAGTAAAAAGCTTCCAAATGTACACAAACAAAGTTAAGGCACGTACACATCGCTCATCATCAATACCCATTTTCCAAAGTCCTTACAGTGCATTAATTATTTCACCGGATATTCATTTTAACATTGGCATTGATAAAAAACATGTTGCTCCTAATGCCCAGTTTAATTACGCTGTCAGTGAAAGATGGAATGCTTGGCACCGGATATACACCGATGCCTCAAAACTCTCTTCTACCGGATGCGTCGGTGTAGGTGTACTTCATTCCCAATACCGAATTGTACAGAAAATCAAGTTACCACCTGAATCTTCTGTTTTTACTGGTGAATGTTATGCAGTTTTCAAAGCAGTAGAATATATTTTAATAATGAAACTTAGAAACACCGTTATTTTTACAGATTCATTAAGCTCTTTATACGCCCTCGGTCATTTCCCGTTCACCTGTAGAAACCATTATCCCATAATTTACGCTATAAGAGATGTTTTGAAAAAGTGCTTGGACAGAGGATATCTTGTCAGTTTCGCGTGGTTGCCTGGACATTCCGGTATTACTGGTAATGAAAGGGCAGACATAATTGCGAAGGATGCTGTGGAGTGTGGTGACGTATTCCCCTTTAAAAACTTCTGTCACGATTTGGCTAGCCTTCCGAAGATTATCCTCCAAGAGTCTTGGCGGGATCTTTGGGAGTGTCGTGGTCAAACCAAGGGCAGACAATATCATTCCATCCAACCAACTATTCCTACGAAACCGTGGTTCACAAAGTTTCGGCTTGACAAGGTGGCTACAAGTATAATAATAAGATTAAGGCTCGGTCACACATGCACGCCTTCCCACCTTGCTAGGCTGGGAATTGTAAATAATTCACAATGTGAATGTGGCGAGGAAGAAGGTGATGTTAATCATTTATTCTTTTCTTGTCCTCTCTTAAAACACAACTCTTTCTTTTCACAGCTTGTATCCCTAAACATTCCTTTTCCTACTAATATCTCTTGTCTTCTTTCAAATATTAACTATCCTATCCTTTTATGTCTATCTTCATTTATTTTTGTAAATAATTTAAAAATTTAATAATCTATATAATAATATGTACATACACACTTTATTTTTGTAAATATCTGATATAATATCCTAGTTTTATTTTTCAAATTCCGTACTTTTTTCTTTCCTTTTTTGCTAATATTGTAAGATGTTTCCCAACCTTTTAAAATGTCTGTGGCAAATTACAAAGTAGAAGCCAAAAAAAAAAAAAAAAAAAAAAAAAAAAAAACCAGTGAAATGGGACTTTTTGGCGGGAACTCGCGGCAAGAGTTTGTCATTTTTGTTTTATTATCCGAAAAAATAGATATCGTGGTTTTTAATGCATAATATTGATAGTGTATTGTTCAATAAAGTGCCATTTAAGTGTCTAATATGTAGGATAATGAAATAAAAGTGTGTAGACTGTGTTTCGAGTGCTCTCAAGAAGTCCATGAAATCTTCATCAAAAGTGCTATCATTTTGTTGAAGAATAGAGAAAAAGTTAAAGACGACAGAAATTGATAATAAATGAGAACTCAAATGAAATAGAAAAATATTTAGAGAAGAGCAAACTACGTAAGAATAGGCTGTATGGCCAGAGAAGCCTTTGCCTTTTCCTTGCAAAAGCAGGAAAGAACCAAACAAAAAAAAAAAAAACCAGTGAAATGTCATATAACCGTGTCATACCATACATAACCTCTTGTGATTTCGTCGAACTTCTTCAAACGAAGAAAGAAAACTACTTTTATATTTTTGTTAGCTGATTAGTGACTAAAATAACATGACTACAAATACAGTTGATATTGGAGTTCTGGAAGAAAAAGAAGCCTGGCTGTTACATCCCAGATTTTTTCCTAGTAAAGTAGGAGGAAAGCCAGCTTGGTTGGATCTGAAAAATTTGCCAAATCCTGGGGATTTGATTTGCAAACTATGCAGTGACCCTTTAATATTTCTATGTCAGGTAACAGCAACCTTGAATTAAATTTTTATACATATTCACTTCATTTTATACATATTCGGGAAGCTTCGCAATATCTTTACGTCCAAAATACCGCAGTCCCTCAAGACTAAAGTCTTTGACCAGTGTGTGTTGCCAGTGATGACATATGGATCCGAGACATGGTTGCTTACTATGGGCCTTATAAGAAGGCTCAAAGTCACCCAAAGGGCGATGGAGCGTGCTATGCTTGGTGTTTCCCTACGTGATCGAACCAGATATGAGGAGATACGTAGGAAAACTAAAGTTACCGACATAGCTCTCAGAATCGCTAGACTTAAGTGGCAGTGGGCAGGGCACATAGCTCGTAGAACAGATGGCCGTTGGGGCAGTAAAGTTCTCGAATGGCGACCGCGCACCGGAAGGCGCAGTGTGGGCAGGCCCCCGACTCGGTGGACCGACGACCTGGTAAAGGTTGCAGGAAGCCGCTGGATGCAAGCCGCACAGGACCGGTCGGTGTGGAAATCCTTGGGGGAGGCCTTTGTCCAGCAGTGGACGTCTTTCGGCTGATAGATAGATAGATAGACATATTCATTAAATGTGAGTGGTTACGCAAAAAGGGAACTCAGGGGAAAATAATTGACTTAGACCAGTGTTTTTCCACCCTTTTTTAATACCAGACCCGTTTACAAGTTAAAAAATTCTTGCGACCCCCCTGGGGCCATAAACATACAAAATGTAAGTGATTTGAAAGACTATGTTTATAATTTTCTTCAATTAGAAAATGATTTACTTATAAACGTCTCCAAAATAGAACAACGTTTTGACAAATTGTAAAAAAGAATAAACAGGACCAGCCTTCTCACTGAAATGTCACTGAAAGTGTAGGTGTATTACACCTATAACCAATTACTTTTTTTTTTCCTGCGACCCCTTTAGAAAGGCTTTGCGACCCCCCAGGGGGTCGCGACCCACAGGTTGAAAAACACTGATTTAGACTAAATCACGTATAGTTTTGAGTCGAAATGAGGTTTCGCCACGAGCGCGGGCTCACAAAAATCCTTAAAAAAACTGGCACCTAAAAATATACAGATTAGACCAAAACAAAGCTGAAAGACCACAGAAACAAAATTCATGAAAAACAAAAAACAATTTTCAATCCCTTCAGGTCCGTTTTTGCGTAACCACTCACAAATAGTTAATTACATGATATTTTTTATCTCCAATTAGGTTTATGCACCATTTGAAGAATCTGATCAATGCTTCCACCGCACAGTCTTTATATTTATATGTCGTAATGGTGCTTGTTGTCGTACAAACTCAGCGGAGAACTTTGTGGTTCTACGATGTCAACTATCAAGAAAAAATGATTATTATTCTTATGAGCCATATGAAGAAAAAGATGAGGTAATAAAATAAATAAATACCACTATGTACATCTTAACAGAATATTGTTAATATTACATAATAAATATATTGGTATTCTGTAAAAATATTTTGTGGCTGCTACCCTCATCTATTAATTAATTCTTATGCTTTTAATCATTTTGCAGGAGTTTCCGATGGACAACTTACCAAAATTGTGTAATGTGTGTGGGTTAAAAGCACCATCACACTGTTCAAAGTGCAAAAAAGTATTCTATTGTAGCCGCAAACATCAGATATTGGACTGGCAGAAAGGGCACAAAGAACTTTGTCCACAACTGCAGGTTAATATTTTTACTTGTGAATTCTGTCACCTGCATCATTATTATTATTCATTGTTATACAATTATATTATTCTTTCCAGACTGCTGAGACTGTCCAAGCCAATAATTTTGTAGTAACCAATTCAGGAAAATCCTTATTGTTCAAACAGTGGGAACTTATAGTGGACGAGGAAGATGAGGTTGGTTTATGTCTTGTCTTCTAAATATTTTTTAGTTTACAGTGGTATTTTTAACTTTTCTTGTTTAATCTTGTTACAGGAAGACAATTCTGACGTAGATGTTGATCGAGAAATGGAGAAATTAAGAAAAATGATGAATGAGAAGAGAGCCGGCACCTTGAGCAATGTTAGTGAAAGCGAATTGGAGGAGTACACAAAGAATATACCCGAGGATAAGGTATTCAACAAATTCAGCAATAGGATAGCCCGGCACCCTGACCAGGTGTTGAGGTACGACAGGGGCGGGAGTCCTCTGTGGATAACTGGCAGTGCGCAGAACGGTGTCATTCGTATACCAAAATGCCAATACTGTAATGAAGAAAGACAATTTGAGTTCCAGGTAAATACCTATTAAGAAACTTGTAGCAAATATTTTGCTTGCTTGCTTGACATACTATGCCTAGCAAAGAAAGCAAACAATCCTAATCAAGTAATAAACTTATAATGATAGAGTAATTTTCAATTTCAGATAATGCCACAGCTGCTGAACTTTATTGATGGCGGTATAGATTTCCAAAGCATAGACTGGGGAGTTCTCGCAATATATACTTGCAAGAAGAGTTGCAATAGCGGCCCAGCTTACAAGGAGGAATTTATGATAAAACAAGATTTATCAAGCTAAATTTGTTATTTTTATGTTTAAGATAATAATAAATATAATATCTATTCTACAATCATTAACACTTATGTACAATTATTTTTCTGTTGTTGACTTTTTCCCATATTCTTCAGATAAGTATGTCATCAAATCATTCATCCCACTGAACTCTGTTCTAGATTGAGGTGGATTATTCCTTGGTAGAACTGGTAGAATATTGCCCATTTTTATTCTGAAATCCTTAAGCTGTAAAAACCAAATTAGATTTAGTTAAGTGGTAATTTGAAAATGAAAGAAATTACAAACATAATAATTAATATACATTTTGTACTATATAGAGGTCTTTAATGTGATATCCGGCCAAAGAACAGCAACATTAACGTGTACATGTGTAGATAGATACAATTTTTTACTTACATCTTTAGCACCAGATAGTTTCCATATGCCATAGCACAGGCATGATGTGCCTGCTACAGCATAAATGGTGCCCCAACCTAGGGCTCTCAGAGCTAATAATGCACCTGCATCAGCCAAGTCAGCCGATGCATGTAAACCTGTAAATAAAACACATGAAAGAACATGCTTGAGACTTCTTTGGATATAATAAATGTTTCATTCTCTTTTTCATTCAGCCATTAAATAGTAGTAAAAGTAAAATATGTATAAAATATAACAGGTAATAAATGTAAACAATTATTTCCATAAAATGTTGCACTGTTGAATTAAAAGCCAAAAATTTTAGACATTATGTAAGCTTTGGCCTATTAATACCTTTGTTAAAATATTTTGGATCTGCTTTTTTAGCGGCAGCCAGTGTAGCACCAAAACCTACGAAAGCAGAGATACCTGCCACTGCTGACAGAAATGCTCCAGCTGAAATTGAACATTTCATAATTATAATTCCAAACTTATGTTTAATTTATCTCTATCACCTAAAAATATTATTATGATAGTATTTTTATTCAATCATATTCTAACTAAATAAGTGTTAGTGATGGCCACAGGCTTTCAGTGGTGATTGGCGGTTACTTTCGCCGTTGCAGCGGTCACTGTTTAGTCAACCTACTCTTGAAATGTTTGGTTGGGTTAATGGTAAATGTTTGGGTTAGCTCCACTGACAAGATTTCTTCAACACTTCTTACACTGCACTGGACTGAACACAAGATGCGTTATAGATTTTAAAATATCTGCTTACCTTTTATTCTTTCAAGGCGTTCCTTTTGTTCTATATCTTGCTTCATTTTGTGTATTTAGTGAACCCATGGAAGTAGGGTTGTTGTATGTATATATAGTTAAATAGGTATTGTATTATTAATTATTTTTAGGTTATAATATATAAAATTCAAAAAACCACCGACCTTCAGTGTTGCCAGTGCCCTATAGTCAAAAATAACATACGACTGCTCGAAAAGTAACATTTTGATAACAAAAGTAACATTTTTACTTTTTATTCTCATAAATTTAAAGAATGCTTAATTTTCCGCGATAATAAGTACCCTATGAGTTAATCCAGCCAGTATCCGATCTACCTACCTACCAAATTTCATTCAAATCCATTGAGCAGTTTCAACATTAAAACGGAACAAACAAACAAACATCTATATTTTCGCATTTATAGTGAGACTAGCTTCCGCCCGCCACTAGACTTTCCATCTGGACCCAATGAAGAATGAAAAAATATGGTGAATATGGTTCCTAGAGGAATGGCTAAAACTGAAAATTATACTTCGCCACTAGGTGGCGCTGCCTTAACATTTTATTTCCATCTGAGATGGAAATAAAATATATGAGATATAAACATATGAGATGGAAGTATAATTTTCAGTTTTAGCCATTCCTCCAGGAACCCTTGAGTTTTCCGGGATACAGAGTACCTTATATGTTAGCCGAGTGCTTCATCTATCTACCAAATTTAATCCACATCCGTTCAGTAGTTTTGGCGTAAAAGTAGAAAAGCAGACAAACATCCATACTTTCGAATTTATAATATTAGTGAGATGAGAAGTGAGATATTATTTGATCCACCCAAAGTCTTTGGTCGAAGACAAAATTGTCAGTGGTAATCTAAACAAATATTCTAATAATGGGAAAGGCACTGTCAAAGTGGCACTGCGTACACATGGCCCAAAGAAAAATTTCAGATTTTATGGATGGATGTGAAATGTGATTTTTTAATTTTTTATATTAATATGATGAATCAACTTTTTTTAAGTGTTTGGATGCAAAAATCCAAGAACCATCCTAGAGGATGCCCACATCAGGGAGGCGCCTCTTTAATGGAACTTGAAAACATAATGGACCTGTCCTGCATCATTTCATAAATAAGAAGCAGCCACCGGTGCAGCACTCCTTAAGCTACTTTCTCTCTGGATAGCATCACTACGAGGAACTTCTTAATGACACACAGGACAGGCTCTCTAAATCGTTGTTTTTGATAAAAAATACAATATCCAACTCTATGAGGAGCCGAACGAGAAAGAGCTTCGGATATTTACCGACAGCATTGTCATTTGTTGAGTTGGCCCAAAGTTGCTAACATTACGGACGGAATAAAAATGTTAAGTGTTCCATTACACGAAATTCTATTTTCCAACTGTAATATTTAGTTTATTTTTTCTTCAAACATGAAAAGTAACGAAAAAGTAACATTTTGACTTGTGTAACATGAAAGTAACATGAGGAGACCAAAAGTAACGTAAAATGTTACAAAAGTAACATTCTGGCAACGCTGCCGACCTTACTTATGGTACCTGACCATTACCTGACACATGACTTGGGCTGCGTTCCAGAACGATAGAAATCACTCTCTTGTGACATTTTTCCATTTTTCTCTGTGTGCGCACTGTGAATGTTCTGTTCTGTGATATGATGTGAGTGACCTATACCATAAAAAGTTCACGTTCACATTGTGAACTGAAGTTCATGTTCACATTGTGATGTGAATGCTGTGTGTGTGATTATTTCCCACTGTATTAGTATATTAAACACTTTAAATCAAATCTACTTCTTTTTTTATGATCTGCTAAAAAGTGAGTTGTCCAACAAAAAGAGAAACATAACACACCCTACTCAATTTCTCCATATAAACTGAGGTTTTGATATCTTTGTATCTAACGCATAAAATGCTTTTATTGTTAACTAGGTTTTAGTGACGCAGAAAACATTCACCTGGAGCTACTTCACTACGTTTGTGACGCTAAACTTGCGGAGATATTGAGGTGTATTGGTGGGCCAGACGGGGAAATGCCTCGAAAGATTCGATCGCTTATATCTTTTTTTCTGTTGCGTCACAATGTTGCGAATGCGTTACAAATAATCGTTTGCGATTTGTGACAGTGTTCTTCTAATCAGTTTGTATCTGCACAGGCGCATTGTCCTGATTTCAAGGGGGCCCGACGAAATCCTCGGTACCACCATCTGAGTCGAATTTTATCAAAAGTACTGCAAATTTTACGTCGGACGTTTGTTGGATCTAATTTATTTCTCCGTCACAAAAGTTTTTACAATGAAAACGAGGTCTTCGCTGCCTGGTTTCGAAAATTTTTAGGTTTTGATGTCAAAAGCATTTCCTTGTCTTGCCCACCAATACACTTGAATATTTCTTCAGCCGTAGCGGCACAAATGAGCAGAATATGATCATATGACTTCTTTAAAAAGGCACTAAAGCCTCAAATAATCAAAAAGTCTCTAGGCGTTTGGACAATACGGGGAAATGTACACCAATTTTTTCTTTACGTTTTGACAGTTAGTATGAGTCAAGCGATATCAGCGCCTCTATCGGCGAGTTCTGTCAGTTTTCTTCCCCATTGCGCGAAATTTGTATGAAGTGTCCGGGGTGTGGTATTGTATTACTATTAGCGCTGACTTTGGAACAGGACTTTGCTTTTTGTTTACTTTCGCATACACCCTCCATACACGTGTGTTGTGTCGTCTTGCTCTTGGTTGATTTTGAGGTTTAGTGGGGTTCGGTCCGTAGGCCGTAGGTCTTCACATTTTATCTTTTGTGAAAAAAGGTTTATTGACAATGAAAAGCAACAAAATCAATGTTGTAAATTTATTTGAAAAATCTAAAGTGGAAGAAACTTACGTAAAAGTATGTGCTCCTATGGTGAGATACAGTAAAGTACAGTTTAGGTCATTAGTTCGCAAGTAAGAATCTTTCATATTACTTTTACCTTATATTAAATCGAATAAATACACCATCCATCTATTAAATCACCCAGGAGCGATCTGCGGGTATCAAATGATTGCAACGTTATGTGTGTTTCGTTTAAGGCTACGCTGCTCATGTTGGGAATAGTTGGGATGTACCTACTTTAATGGTCTGCATACCGGATTATATTTTTTTTGTTTTGTTGCTGTATATAATAATTTTTACTTGTACTTGTCATGTTGTTGTTTCAGTTTCGGAGTTCAGTTATGTTTCACACCTATGATTCTGGCAGACTCATTTTGCCAAAATGCCAAAGCTCGATCCAGTGAGTTTGCAACAACCCAATCAGACTCTCCTTTGGTTGTTCAATTTGCTGCCAACAATGTGGATGACTTCTTAGATGCTACTAAATTAGTGTATCCATATGCTGATGGAGTGGACCTGAACTGCGGCTGTCCACAGGGCTGGGCTATGAAGGACGGTTACGGATCTGCTCTCTTATCAAAGCCAGAAAAAATACAAGATCTAGTCAAAAATGTAAGGAATAATATACCAAGTAATTTCAGTATATCTGTAAAAATAAGATTACTAAAAGAACTAAAGAAAACTATAGACTTATGTAAGCAATTAGAGAAGTGTGGTGTTAGCTTCTTGACAGTCCATGGGCGTACACCAGCACAGAAGAGTGCTGGAGACGTCGACTTGACAGCCCTGAAGGAAGTGTGTCAGTCTGTGCAAATACCAGTTGTAGCTAATGGCGGGGTGAAGACCCTGTCACAAGCAGATGATGTCTTTGAAGCTGTTAACTGCAGCGGAGTGATGGCAGCCAGCGCTCTTTTGACTAATCCAGCACTATTTAGCGGATTTAATAGAACACCTCTTGATTGCATACAGCTCTGGGTCAGCATAAAGAACAGTAATCCAGAAAGTATCACATTTCAATGTTATCATCATCATTTAGTGTTTATGCTTGATAAAATACTGACTAAGGAACAGAAACAGGCCTTCAATAGTCTAAAGACATTTGAGAGTGTGGATGAGTATCTGTTCCAGAATGTTTTAAGTTCTGATATTGTCAGTACAGATTGTTTGGGAGATTTTGTTGAATGTCAGTATTCTGATGAGATAACAGTGAAGCACTCGAAAAAATGTAGAGGCTGCAGTAAGAGTGTGTGCTATTGCACTTGTGTTAAATATGATTGTAATTCAAGTGATGGTAACTTTTTTACTTCATATGTGAAAGAGCATGATGATCTTGATTACATGGACAGCAATATGTTTGATGAATATTAGCTATAAGTAGTAAATTAATAAAAATATTAATAAAATATAACATATTTTTATTTAACACTCATGAATACAGTATGTACCTAGACCTACCTGAATGCTCAATAGCTCCTACGAGAATATTTATAGCAAGAGCCCGTAACTGCACTGCTACCAAGAAGGTAGGATACAGAGTGCAACGAAGATCAAATCCGTCACTAATTTATTTGATTTAATAACGGCATGTAGCACTGTGTCCCTTTTTAATTTAAGGCGCTCTTATACCAAAATGCCTTTTTTAACACTAATGACGTAAAACTATAAAAATTTCATGTCTGAAAAAATTAGACTACCTATAATTCTACGATCGTCCACCATCCGAAACACGATTCAACAATTTCTGCTTGAAAAAACCAAACAGTCCCCAGTGTCTAGTAGGTATGTATATCAAAAGAAATAAAATAAAATTGTATAACAATTAATATTCGTTTTGGCGATATGAAGGAAACTACGCCATTAGTTTGAACATTTTGATTCAGAAAAGAAACAAAATAAACTAAAACAAATAATTCTTGTGGCGCATGCGGGTGGAACTTGCGTTCAGTCCTGTGCAAATCAATGCGCAAAAGCGTAGTACAACCTCGACTTTAAGCAAAGATACTTGGGATAGAGAGAAAGGCATTAGACCATAACTTGTGTGCCTGAACTATAATAATAATAATAATATCTGGGAAAAATCACACACGGTCATCTGGCCCCAAACTAGGATTTCCTGTATCTTGGGAACCAGAGACTGATATACATACACATATAGTTTTAAATACATACATATATAGATATAATACACCCAGACTCAGAGGAAACAATTCTGCTCATCACAGAAAAGTTTGCCCTGTGTTGGGATCGAACCCACGACTCTCGGATCAGAGGTCAGGATCGCTAACCACTTAGCCACCGAGTCAGTCGCTTTAAGCAGTCAGTCTCTTGGTTTCCTGAGTACAAGACTTCCGATTGATCGGCGCAAACCAATGACGTAGGAGATTTGGTCTGAGGCGCAAACGCTGGAAATACTGTCTCCCTAACTCATTATATTTAATGGTCCAAAATATTATTTAAAGGATTATTAATATTGTATCTTTGATAATGATTGTTCGAGTTTTTAGGCAAATTGTATCCATCCATATATTTACCTAGATTAGAAAACACTTCCCGAAACGTTGAGTGTACAAGTTAGGAAGGTAGGTAGAAAAAAAATTTACTGTAAAGCATCTACTTAAAAAACATTTTGAGTTTGAGTTTTTGAGTTGAGTTTGATGTCCGTCTTTTTTTCGTATGGTTTAATCATATGAGCCTAGAAGAGTAAATGATGCTCTAAAGTAAAAGCCTAAAGTCTTAATACTTTTAAATTCACTTTAATTAAAATTTGTTTTCCATGAACGTATAATAATGTCACTACCCAGTCAGTAGCCCATAAAGATTTTATCGAAATTAAACTGTGACAAAAATTCACGTACTCGTTCATATATGGACACTATTAAATAATTATATGGACACATTTTGTTACTTTAATTGTTAATAATATTGTTAAATGTAATTCTCGGTCCGTCGGCCGTGCTGGTTTGCCGTAATCTCTTGACGAAGCCCGTTAGTACTTTTAATTGCTTTAATAAATTTGAACGTTAACGTTTAACTTTGTGAGCTGTACATTAACAATGATAATTAACGTGTGTTTTACGTGTTTTAAGTATAAAAATTACTCCAACTTTCCCAAGCAGGATATTTTTAAGCTAACTTGCCAATTAACCTACAGAAAAAATAGCGTAAGTATCTTAACTAATATTATACATAAAATCCAAAAAAATACTAGCTTTTGCTTTGCCCGTCCTTAAATAATTTATATGCTATAATAGGTATCCTACTTTTATCTATTATAATATTTTTCCGGGGTAAAAATTAGCCTATTTGTTAATCCATTTCCCTTGATCTATTTACCTACCAAATTTCATTCAAATCCGTTCAGCAGTTTTGTTGTATGAGCAAAACAAACAAACATTTATACTTTCGCAATGTTAATAGTTAAACTTCGTTTTACGAATACGTTAGTTAGTATATACTTACGATACTAGATAAGCCAGATGGCTAGACCACGATGACCTAGCTAGACCTAGATGGTACCTAGATAGGGAGGGACCTTTCAACAAAACAAAAATTTATAAATTACTTAAATTAAAATTCCTTAGTAGACTAGCAATTTTGATATGTACTGGAAAGAGTAACATATTATTTGTACTAACGACGGTTACGCAACGTACATTCAAACTGTACTTAAAGTGCCTAGACTTTTCTGAAACGGTCCCCCAGATGTCCACCTGCAGTGTGATGATTACCAGTTTCGGTGTCCAGGTCGCCATGGCGCTCTGTAGCGTGTCTTGTGTTTGACATAGTCTTGTTAACCTTAGAACTGGACAGTCGCGCACAGAAAACGCGAGTGGTCGTAAGTTCCTGCGCCGCGCCCGCCGCGGGAGTTTTGACTCTGGCGAAAGTTTGAATTTCGAAGATAAAATGTAAGTACGAGTACCTTTAGTGGCTTTTTGTATTTGTAATGCATTTTTTTATTGATATATTTTAAGTTCCTAATTATACAACAACCCTTGAAACTTGTGTGTAAATTAATGAACTTGTGTTAATGTTATCTTGTAATCTGTGTAACATACAGGACGTGAAAAGTAAGTTGGTTTTGATTACGGTATAATGGAATGAAAGATTTTGATTATTTTATCAAGGAATTTTTAAAACTGATCAATTGATCATAGAAACTTAGTTTTAATTTTGACTGACTCGTTGACTTAGTGACTACTGACTACTGATCCGAGAGTCGCGGGTTCGATCCCCATCGAAGGGAAACATTTCTGTGTTGAGCAGATTTGTTTGCTCTGTGTCTGGGTGTATTATATCTATATATCTACGTATTTAAAACTTATATGTGTATGTATATCAGTCTCTGGTTCCCGTAATACAGGGAACCCTGTTTGGGGCAGATGACCGTGTGTGATTTGTACCTGTTATTCATTTATTTACATTTACTTAGTGTGAGTGGAATTTTCCTCAGTTTTACTGTACTGCCTTCATAAAAAGGAGGCCGCAAAGTAGACGAAAACTTATTATAGATTTTAAAAAGTTTCAAATTAATGCATTAAATGCTCAAAATGGCTACCACGCTGTTGCAAACACGCTGTTGCAATGAGGGCAGTGTAGTACTCCTGTAGTTACAGAACTGGGGAAGTTACTTTCAGTTTCGTTACCTTAATTGAAACAGGGCGTTTGAAATTATAAGGGGTTTCTTAGAATCAAGTGTAGAATACAGGAAAAATATTGAATAATTCTGATCTACAATTTTTTTCAGTTTCCTGTACTAAATATGAATAGTGAATTAAGAATTTGTATAGACTGGACAGGAAAAATATTGAAAAAAATCTGATCTACAATTTTTTTCAATATTTTTCCTGTATTCAATGCTTGATTCTGAGTAACCCCTTAAAATTTCAAACGCACTTTTTATCAACCTGTATATAAATGTTTGACTAATTATTATGAATTTATTACGTAATGATGAAATCCCAGACACGAGGATGGCTTGCAGTTTAAAAAATAATATAATATGTACTACCTAATATAGTTTTGCCCATACGAAACGAAATTGCCCGTGCCCAAATCGATAAGTCTTGTCCGCTAATACAATACTTCCTATTCCCAAGTCTAAGTATTGGCATTGGGTATTCTGTGGTATTGGTATAAAACGTGATATTGCTTTCTCCTCGATTCTTATTGCTTAGAGTTGGTGGGTAAAGTGATTCATTTGATTGCCGCTATGTTAATCTTGTGTACCGAAATGATAATAGCGAGACAGGTTTTTGTGTTTTACGGGAATTGTTATGTTGACTGACGTGACTTAGTCGTGAGCGCGGCTGACTAATCCTAGGCTCGTGGGTTCGATTCCCATCCAAGGCAAACATTCTGTGATGAACAAATCTATATTATGTGGTATTTAAACGTATTTTGTGACGTATTTCAGTTTCTAGGTCAAATGCAGGGAATCTTATAGTTTAGTGCGGATGACTGTGTATGATTTGTGTCTGAATATTATACTAAAATAAAACATAATATTATTATTAATTAGGATGTCTCTCGAAAAAGTGCACGAACGAAAAGGGATGAAAAGAGACCCAACTTTAGGAACAAAAAATATAAAAATTACACCTTTATTGCACTTTATTTAGAGAATTATTGGAAGGGTTTTTGTAAAGACTGCGAGATCAAGTTAACAAAATCTCTGTTTATTACCTAATTGATGGCATTTACTTAGCATTATTTTTATGACTTTTCCAGTTTATCTGAAAACAGGTGTAGGTATCTTTATATCTACAACATAACCTGTACTTACCTATGTGCCTACACTGTATACATTTTTAATACTTACCTACTAAAGATAGTTTATTTTTTTTTATTTTACTTTTATTTGTGAAATTTTTAACAATCACTGGGAAGAGACTAATTCTCCCGACAAAGGGCATCCTAGTGGGAAAGTAAAGCTGCTTTTCCACCGGCGAGGCGAGGAGGGAAGAGAATTTAAATTGTATAGAAAAAAATAAATTCTCTTCTCGCACATCTTCGATAGAAATAGTCTTCTTCATAGAGATTTCAATTCTCTTCACTCCACTCCTCGCCTCGCCTCGCCGGTGGAAAAGCAGCTTTAGTGTCGTAATATATTAATTAGCTTTTAATTTAAGATTTAAAAATTACACTAGACAACACTCAAAATTTCCCGGGGAAAAATTTTAGCGTATTTTGTAGATAATCATGCACCTAATACCAGAAAAATAATTTTTTTTTCAATCACGCACGTATGGAAAAGAGGATACCATTTTTTTAAAATCACTTTTTTGATAAATTTATGAGGGTGGCGCAATTTTTTTCTTAGAAACCATCACAATAATATTTTGTAGAGTCAATATACGTTTAGTTCTTGCACCATATCTCGCTTTTGTATTAATTCTCTGGGTTTATTTGGTTTTATTTGCGATTTATATCCGTCAAAATGTCAAAAAACACAGTTGTATTACGCCTCTGATTAAGAAATGTTATTTTGCATATTTTGGTTTAGACTTTCGTAACCGAGACAAATACTGGGTGCTGACTTGGTAGTGATTGCTTTATTTGTAGGATTGAAAACCGGGTACACGAAATACTGTTGTTTTTTATTTGAGTGGGATAGCCGTGCAAGAGTATTAAGTTGAAAAATTTGGCTACTGAGAACTTCTTATAATCCAGCTCAGAAAAATGAAAAAAATACTCGTTTGTAGATTCAAAAAAACACTTTTGTTGACTTTTCACACTAAACTAGGGTTAATTTAAAATTATGTATAGTCAATAAATAAAGCTTCGAATTTATAAAGCAAAAATGTTCTGCTATGAATCATGCTAAATTAAAAGAAGATATTTTTATTTTCCCGAGTTAAAAAGTTAATAAAAGATCCGTTGTTCATTTCAACCTTAAACACGGGAGAAAATAACCCTTGGTTAGCATTTGTTCAAGTCACGGTGTTTTTTTGAAAAATTAACGGTCGCCCCAATATGAAAGCCTTATAAATCAATTATTGTTAAATAATTTAAAAGAATTGGGTTGCAATATTTGGTTAAAGATGGACTTTCTGCACCTCGACTTTTTTAAAGAAAATCTAGGTTCAGTAGAGTGATGAGCACGGTAAGCGCTTTTCCTAAGATATTGCTTCTATAGAAAAGAGATATTAGGGAAAATTACCCCCTGCAACGCTTGCGGACTAGTGTTTGTTTTTGGTTAGAGAGACAACAAACTCTTTTTACAACAGGCAGGCTAAAAGAACAAAAACATGTTTATATTTTATGAGTAAATAACGCATTTTCTTTAAAATAGCAAGCAAAAAAATATAAAATAAAAAATAATTTTCTCTTAAAAGCTATACGTGACTGAGATGTTTTATTTACTGTTCTAAGCTCTCAGTAGCATGGCAATCCCGAATCACATAATAAAATCTCGGAGAAAAAAAAAGTATTTTTTCGTTGCCTAGTGTTATATAGGTACCCATGTTTTAGTACCTATTTGTTATTTTCACAAATAAATAAATTTAAATTACTATTATTAACAGTTTATAGTATAATCAGATTGAAAAAACGATAATTTTATGAAAGCTACAATTAGTATGTCAATGTTATTGTAAATTACACATGAAAGTAAGTATACCATTAAATACACTTATTCATTTAGGCCCTTGCGCTGCAGAGATGACAAAATTGACTCCAACTTTGTAAAGGTCAACTGGACAGTCAAATGGAACTACACATTACTGAACTGCTTCTAATTTTCCTCTTGTTTGATTTACTTGTTAACTATACTTTCACGAGTGGTGCAGGCGCTACTTTAAAAACGTTGACCTGTTCGTGTGTTTGGTTAATTTCGCCGTGTCGACCTGCACGGCCCACTGTCTCAACATGCCATAGGCTCCGTAGGGGCATCTATTTGCTCAATTACCGAAGAAACATCAAAAGTGTGTCACTCGCAAACATAGCGTGTTTGTACTGTCCAAATTTTTCTAACTCCACTACCTATATAAACTGGGTTGTTGTAGGTATAGTGATTTGGCAGAAATTTTGAATAAAATGAGTATAAATGGCACCTTAAAGTACGTAGATAATTATATAGGGTCCTTATGAAATGCCTAAGAAAAAAAATTAACCACTACTTTGAAATTTATGAAAAATGAAACTGAATAACTTTCCCCAAGGAACCTATACTCAGTTCGCAAAAAAATTTTTGAGTCCTCATATTAACGGATCAACTGAACCACCAATTTTGTATGGGAAGTAAAATTTTTTTTTGCGAATTGAATCTTAGGAAAAAGTTTATCAGTTTCATGAGTAGAAGCGACTGTTAATTTATTTTTAGGTGCTTTAGAAGGATAGTTGCACTTGAATCTCTTGATGGGATAAAAAAAATAATTAAAGTAACATAAATTTACTAACCCTTTGACCGCCACAGTCGGCTAGGGCCGAAAAACGGTTTTCGTGCCACAGGCGCCAGGATTTGAGATTTTCATACATTGTTGTCGGCTGGAACCGATGTTGGCGGTGGGGCATGGTTTGTCAAAGAGTAGCGTGGCGGTCAATGGGTTAATACCCTTTTTGACATTAGACACAAAATAGACACAGAAGGTCCGCTCAATTTAAACCACTAAAATCGTAAGCATATACATGCTTATAGAAATATACGGTCGTTCGAGGCAAGGTCACGCGGCAAAGTATCACAACAGTATCGTGACTTTGCCTACAATGACCGTATACGTCTATAAGCATAATAATATAATAATAATAATAATAATAATATACGCGTAGAATTTTAGTGAGCGTATTGAGCGGACCTTCTGTATCTGTGTATTTTGTGCATTAGATTAGTCAATACTAGATATACAAGGGTGCAGTTATCCCGCTTATGAAGCGCCAGACCAGGCACTGGGCCTGCTAATAAGTAACCAATACTTTGCATGTTTGATTCAGATGTGCGAATGGCTGTCGAGCCGAGAGTGGTGCGACGTCCGGCTGCTGTGCGGCGGTCGATCCTTCAGCGCACACCGCGCCGTCCTGGCTAGTGCCAGCACGTTTCTGAGGGTATGTGTATGCAACTAGTTAAATAGCATGGTGGTTGTAGCATGTTCGTCAAATGTAGTGCAGCGTGCTGCTGTTGTACGGTGATCTTGGTAAGCACCAGCGGCAGGAGTGTATCCCTTGGCTACGGATACCGCGTTATTATTATCTAGCTGCTAGTAAAATGTGATGTTTGTATATGCGTTATCGCGTAAATATGTGCGTTGCGGTTTGCGCTAAGCAACCGTCATCGTCACCGGATCTTACCCTCATTGACCTTCCGAGACCTTAAGGGGGGGGGGGGGGTAGGGAGTGGCCATATTGTATAATAATAGTAATGAATACAGTGCGTTTTAAACTTTAAGGGTTTACTCAGAATCAAGTATAGAATACAGGAAAAATATTGAAAAATTCCGCTCTTAAAATTTTTTTTTCATATTCCCCTACTAAATTTAATTAGTGAATCAAGAATTCGTATGGAAATCTGAAAAAAGGAGTAGATCGCATTTTTTCAATATTTTTCCTGTATTCTATACTTGATTCTGAGTAACCCCTTAAAATCTCAAACGCACTTTTTTAACGTCCTGTGTACTGTGGGCTAAGATCTGACAGCAATCGTGCTGTACCTTCCCTTTGCACTTACGGGATTTAAAGACATTTATTTCTTAGATAGGCTGTCCTATTTTTTAGCGAACAGTTTTTATCAGAGCGTTGTTGAATGCGGTGGAGATAGCTTTTCTGACGATATGTCTAAATGACGACATATCTAGGGTACTTTTTAATTGACGAAGTTTGTAAGAATCATTGAAGTATGTAATGATTGATTAGTTACTTTATAAACCCGAATATAAATGCTGCCACTATTATGCATTCATGCACATAAATTACCAAAGCATAGCGTGAAACGTCCCACGGCTATAAAAAGATGGCAAACTTTTCAATCATCTATTATATTTAATATTTATCTCTTCTAGCTTATTATTCATAGGTCTTAACTAAAACGAAAATATGTAAGTACGAAACATAAGCTTATTAGCGTTAATTTCTTTCCAGCAATTACTGCTTTCATGCGCCGACGAGTCGCCGACGTTTATCGTCTTGCCGGACTTCGATCTCGAGGCGGTCTCCTCTGTACTTTATTACGTCTACAATGGCGAGGTTACCATACAAAAGACGAAGCTGAAAATGTTTCTGGATATAATAAAAGAGATGCAAATATTTGTGGACAGTCAATATTTGCAAGCCATCGGTATATTGCATGGTAAAAGTTTTAAAACTTCTGAAAACTTGGCATTAGAAAATGATAGTAAGCTTGAACTAGTCAATATTACGAAACATGGAATGTTTGCCGTTACTCCACAATGCCACTTGAAAGTCGGAGAGAACTACGTTCCCCATCTTGATATAGCTAAACCGAGCATATCTGTGAACAATATGCAATTGACACATGCAGACCGACAAACAAACTCTTTCCTACGTGATTTATTTACGGAGACATATCCTCGGAACGGTAACGTTAACGGTTGCGCAGGCTCAGGAGGCGTGCTGGCAATATCAAACGAGCTTTATCTTACACCGACATCGGTGCTCTCGAAGAATGCAAATAGCAAGCAACTCGGAGATGAAACGCGCCCAGGTTCATTAGGGATGGGGCTCACATCTCCATCCGCTGTCGTTTGCCATCCTTGGAAATGGAGGCAATCTAATGAAAACAAAGGATGCACAGAATTACAGAATACAAACTTTAATTTTAACAATAAACTTCAAATGTTGCCGAATTCTGGCTGTGATTATTCTTTAATTAATGACTTCCCTGAGCTTACAGTAAAAGCTGGGGTTTTTTGTACATTAGAAAATTCAAGTAAAAACGATGAAACAGAAGTGAGAAATAAGACTGCTCTGGAATCAAAAGAGAGGCAAATTGCAAGAGTTGTAGTTCTAAATAAAGTTATGGAAAGTCCTTGGTGTTCAAGAATGCCTAACAATTTCAAACCCTTTCGAAGAAAAATTCAGGAAAATCATCACCACAACATTGAAAATGTAAGTTTTGCTTTTGTTACATGAACTGCCAAGGACTAACAAATTGTGTATTAAAAAACCTATTAATTTTCAGGTAAATATTGCGAAAAAAGAAGTAAACGACACAAACAATAACATTCCGACAAAAAAGTTGGTGGATACGACAAATAATATTACAAACAGTGTTACAGCTGTTAAACCCTCTCTTGAACAATTTTCGGATGAGGTCGAAAATAAGTGTTTAATTTCTAATGAGGTAAGACGAATACTTTATCGTTTCGTTTATTTGTTCTTTTATAATTATTTCTGATCAATAATCATTAAAATATAACTTAGCACATACACAGATCTTGTCGCTAGTTTTTGTTGATGATAAGCGGGTCAAAGTAAATAAAAGCATCTCGAAAAAATATTTTTTTAACTTTCAAGCTAAACTTTGTGTTGAAAGTCCTTGGATCTTACAATCACAACACACTGGCAGTATTTTTTAATAATTCTGAAAATAAATACTTTATTATTGTTTTTGGCTATGTCAGTCTCTTAAATGCTACACTGAATTGGTATACAAAAAATCTTTAAGTAGTTTCAAATCAATTGATCATTATTGAAATGATTACAACTCGTATTTCTACAATTACTTCTCGAACTTCAGCTAAGATTCTTTTAAATAGAGTACCGACATACATAGATATAATATGTAAGTAATTCGCTTTAAAAAAAATAAAAAAGTCGCTCAGTAGGAAAAAATCAAAGACTACGAACTACGAGAGACGCGAGCAACTGATTTTCGCTAAGCTTCTTGTATAAGACATCAACGAGTACTACAAAAGATTTTTTTTTGCACCCAAAACTGCAAATCTGTGTATATACGTACGGCTTGGTTTTTGGAATGCGAGTTGTCATTAGTCTTGATCTGTAGGTAATCCCTACTGCCTACTGACATAGTGTACATTTTGCAGTAGATTTTTTAATTGCTGTGAATTGATTAAGATCATATTTTTATGATTTAATCATTTGTCATCGTGTCTCTATGTATGTGTGTAAGAGCGTGGGCATGCATATGCGCTCGTTTGTTTGTGTTTTTCGACTATTTTGTATTTTAAATTATATCCTTTTTTTCTAATAAAAAAAATGAGATTACTTCTTTCTTGTCCAGTAGATTTTGGCCTACATATATTTTTCGCACTATAACTAAAACTCATCCAATCTACAGGTGTTCCCCGGCACTGACCTACTGAACAGCCACAAGAGGGTCCACTCGGGACGCTACTCCTGCAACCAGTGCCCGAAGACGTTCTCTCAGATGCGTAACTACAAGTACCATATGTCGGTGCACAGGGGCACGCGAGAGTTCGCCGCCACGTGTTCTGTTTGTGGGAAGTACTTCAATGACAGGGGATACTTAAGCAGCCACATGAAGATACATAGGTATGGAGCTGCTGTCAAGTTTGCTTTGGATACTGAAAGTTATACAGTTTGCTTAGTTACCGCATCATTAATGAATTTAATGTTATCTGAAAATTAAACTCTTGCTTGGCGGAAACATCCCGAATCGTCGCGTGTAATCGTCGCGTGTAAAAGTTCCGCGTAGCAGGTACTAGGTACAAAAAAAGAAAATATGTTACCTAAGCATTGATTTAAATTAAACAAATAAGTTTGAATATTGAGTTTGAAGGAGATTGCTAGAGGCAAGAGGGTATCAACTTGAGCATGAAAAAACAAAACAGATTTCAAGAAAGTTTTAGAAATATTGTCGCAAATGCTCTAAACGCGTGATAACAATAGTGGTAAGTAACTACTGTACGCAGAACCATGCGTGGCAAAAATATGAGTAATTGACAGGATATAAAAAGATTCAAAAAAATATGTTCCTGTTTAATTGCCATCTTTTGACTTTTCGATGACTGTAACCAAATCCACTACGATATTTCTTTATTACAGAAACCGCAAAGAGTACAAATGCTCGCAGTGCCCCAAGTCATTCAACCAACGGGTGGCGTATAACATGCACGTCCGTATCCACACAGGTACCTAGAGTTTACTAGGATTCAATTGTCTATGGGAAAGGATTATTTATTTATTGGGTACAAAAATCTCACAGTACAAATACATAATGTTAGTGAACAAAATTTTACCGTTGTCTTCGAAAGCCCTTAAATGGAAGTGGGACTACAAATTGCCCAGCGCAATGGGAAACTGGCTAAATTTACTAGTATCATATGCCAATCAATACACGTAAATTATATTTAACACTGATGTTCGGCGGCAATTAAATACAAACGAAGGTACTACAACACCGACGATGCGTGTCTATCGGTAATTACCAATTAATCGGTGAAAGAGGCCCGATAATAGCGTTTTGTATGTCTTTTTGATTTCACGGTTATAATATAATATTTTGTTCTCACAAAGAATTTTGGTTTTATACGTACTTAGTTTCTTATTCATAGATTTTTTGACTTGTACGTAATGGTTCAGATGTGGGAGATACCTATAGACTAAGCAATTTTAAGTGGAAATGAGGGATTCATATAAGTGTCGATTACTGATTGAAAGGCATAGACTAATGAGGTAACCTGAGGTTTGCAGGAAGAGGCTAGGAGTAGAAGTCTATGTTCTTCAGCAGACGTCTTCCGGCATATGACGAATGATGATAGAGAGGTTTTGGGACTGTTAATTTGCATGTATTACACGACAGAAAGGACGACACGAAGGAAAGGAAAGATTAGGTCATAGGACAGTGTCTAAATGTATAATTTCACATGGGAACTTTGAAAGGGACTTATTTTACGAAATAGTTTAATGTTAAAAATTCCAATTTCCAAAAAAGCTAATTTTATGAAAATTCCCAGTAGTTGACTTTTCACTTAATGTTTTCTTGTCTCTGTCTTTCAGGCGTAAAGCCGCACGCGTGCGAGCAGTGCGGCAAGGCGTTCTCGCGCAAGATGCTGCTCAAGCAGCACCTGCGCACGCACTCCGGCGAGCGCCCGTACGCGTGCGCGCACTGCGACAAGCGGTTCGCCGACCGCTCCAATATGACGCTGCATCTCAGGCTGCATACTGGTAGAGTTTTTTTTATTGAGTAAGATGACAAAAGGCTGATGGCCTACCTGCTGATGGAAAGTGACATCCGCCGCCTATGAGCATCTGTAACCCCACAGAAGAGTTATCAGTGCCTTGTCCAATCTTGAGGGCTAAGATGAAATGCCTCTTATGCCAGTAATTATGCTGGTTTTTTAGATGTACTGACAAGTCGGGAAAACCGACTGTTTCGCAACTTTTCTAGTTGATACTAATCAGCAAAAAATGCAGACTAGCCTTTTTATTGAAAAATTACAATCAATACCTCTCCGAAGTTATCAGATCGATGTTAACAATCTTATACTTTGTTTTTTTTTTTACAGTTGCTATGCAATATGCTTTTCAAACAAAACAAAATTAAAAAAATGCATTTTCCATAATATTTATAATTAAACTCAAATATCTTTGAGCAAAACCCATGTGACTGAATGTTCTTTAAACTAATTACAGGAGTAAAGCCGTTTTCCTGCCCCATGTGTCCGAAGGCCTTCACCAAGAAGCACCATTTGAAGTCCCACCTGAACTTCCACACGGGCGCCAAGCCGTACGCCTGTCCGCGCTGCCAGCTGGCCTTTACGCAGTCCTCCAACATGAGGACGCATTTCAAGAAGTGTACGGCGGAACCGAAAGATGATGTTAGCGGTGTCACTACATAGCATAGCAACCTTTTTCCTACCGCAGAACGTGGAACTTTAACAGTTTAAAAATCCTTCACTCAGAGCATCGCTTCAAAGTTCTACTTTACAACTGGGATGCCCGGACTGCTAAGTCGGAGATTATACGTGTATTATAGGTACTATTAAGTTTCTCAATAAATTATTCAACATAGTACTGTTTTTAATTTGTTTTTAATATTGAAATTTATTTAAAATTACTATCATAGTAAAGCGATTAAAGAATCAAATGACGTATCACAGGACAAATATTTATTATCGTTTCTTAAGTAAAATATTTTTTTATTTAAATCTAATCAACCATAGAAAAAAAACACTTATTAACACACATTTTTGGGGAAAATTAGCTACGCCGACACTTATTTCATTTTATCTTATGTGGTATCTACTTGAAGCTCTACTTTGAGCGCAAAATAATGTTGAATTTCAACTAAATCGATCGCTCTTTCGAAAAAATATTATATCACAGATATACAACAACATACTAATATATAAGTTCAATAACTTTTTTCTTTTAGATTTGAGTTATTTTTTTTAAATGTGCGTCTGTTTTTTATTAGTCATCTCAAACCATTTATTTTTATTTTTAAAGCAGAATTTTTACTTCTGAGCGATGAATCGTAAATTACTGAAGGTGTATTGTAGAAGGTGTATTGTAAAAGGAGATCGATTGTATTGAATTAATACAGCCCAAAAAGCTAACAATATTCTTTCTCTCTATCTGTGTGTGTATGTGTGTCCGTCTTTGTATTTATAAGATATATGTTTTAAATACCTAACCGTCTTTTTTCTTTTTTTCCTTATAGTATTTTTTTGAGTTGCCACCAAAAACAACTGACTCAGCTACCCTAAGTACTCAAGTACCCACTTATCAATTATTCTCAAAAATGGCTCTTTTGATGAAGCTTTGTACAGTAAATTTTTATACGGTCTTCTATACTACATATTGATTTTTGAGTTATCTCTCATCAACAGAATCTGTTAGTTAATTATTCTTCAAAACAGTCTCTATACGATTAAATTAAAACTTTAGACGTTTCTAACTATTCCTTGGAATAATGAAATATGATTCATCTTTTCTGCAAACCTAAATCGGAAAATTTTTCTTAAGCTTGATTATCACCCTTATGTATATTAATTATTGCTATTTATATTGAACAATGAAAGTCCTGTGTATGCCAGACAGGGAAACGTTCCGCGAGAAATTCATTTTGTTTCGCCATAGGTCCGTAGATATAGATTTATGGTAGGTACTGTTAGGTCAATCCCCTTTTGGATTGGAATAAAACTATGATTTGCATTTTCACTTCGGATTTAATGGATTTGGTGTTGTAAAATAATTATCGATCGATGTGTACAAAATTACAGGCTTTTAGAGTAAATTTCTGGCGTAGTACATTTATTATGTAATAACAATTAGGTACTATTGCTCATTAGAGTCGAGACCAATACGATATTTAGTTTTAGCTCAAGATAAATATACACGTATTATGTAGTCTGATGTAGGTACAAAATGGTATTGTACGTGTAGGCATTATGATAATTTATATAAACGATCTAGGAAATCTCTTAGTTGTTAGGTAAATATAAAATTTTATACAGGTGTCTTAGATAAATGTATGCCTGAATTTTATTATAGTATAATTCTGAAATAACAGAACTGCTGACATTTATTTACAAAGTTAAGAATGGGCAGTTATTTAGTGAAATCTCGATCTAATAATTAATACTTGATGTCACAGAACTGAAGTATTGCAAAATATAATAGTATGATGAACAACGTTGAAATTATATAAACAAACATTTATCAGGGCCAACTATAACACTTATCGAATAAAATATTTTATAAGTATACAAATTGAAATTGTAACTATTAAATTAGCAAAATTATATAACAAACATATATCTCACTGAATACCATTTTCATAATCAATACGGAATGGCGAGAAGATCATATCAATATTATATTCGTTCTGGGTGTCAATGATTTCGACGTTTAGAAAATACAGGGTGTATCAAAAAAGGTGTAGGATTTGTCAACTGGTTACATAGCTCTTGTTACTTAGGCAATAAGGGTCTACTGGTTACACTTAAGTTTACGTAAAGTTGTACGACTTTGCTATATAGTCTTATTACCAATCGGTCAGCTGTTTTTCAAACAATTTAATATGTGTGGAGTTTCATTTTTTTCCAATTTCTCAAAGTCGTGAAATAAAAGTTATTCAGTGGAATACGTGGATGCTTCAGTTATTGGGTCCAACACCTATTTCGTACACCCTGTTATTTTAGTTGTTACTTTACTCGTGATCTTTGCGAATGCATTTTAAAAAATTCGTTTAATTGAATTACTACTTTTGAGTACAAAATCTCTGTCAAATTTTTGAAAATATTTAAATTTTACAAAAATATACTATGTAAGTATTTTTAGAATTAGCATCTTAACACATTTTAACGACAAACAATAGTATTTAACGTTTGTTTAATTAACTTCGAAATCAATTCACTTTTAAAAATTAAACACATCGAAATACTCATTAATTACTTACTTTTATGAAATCCAATAAGTTTTTAGCTCTGTAAACATTATAAAATATTCAGACAATAAATTTCTTACCGATGGCATGTAAAAAGCCCTAACTCGTACGAACAATAGAAAATATAGATACAAAAAGCTATTCCTTGGTTTTACATCACGTACAAGCTGCGTCTGTTTCAAGATATATTTTTGCTTCCGAAATTTGTACATCATGTAAAATCAATGAATAGTAACTTATGTACAATATTCGCCCAGTATTACAATTATTATACTTAAATTTATTTATTTCAGCCTTTTCGAATAGGAGAATTATAATTATAATTGGAATTTTGAATACAGAATAGTAACTAGTAGACTCGGTGAATTAACAATTAGACATAAAGGTAGTGGGTGGCCGCGCGCCACGGCGGCGTGCGCAGGCGCACCGCTCTCTACGTCGTGAAGCACCATTTGATCTAGCGTAGGGAAATGTACACAATTCGTCGATTCTACTCTAAATAATATTAGAATTAGATTTACGCACACACGTGCATACTCTCATTTAATATTAGGAACAACGATTTAAATACTATACGAGTACAAACACCTCTTTAGGACCAACTTAACAGTTGCGCTTTTGGCACTACTATGTATTAGTGAGTGGGAAGTTTGCGAACTGTCTATTTTGTTACGGTTTAAGCATTGAAACAAATGACTCTTTGGTGAATTATTACGTGTTTTGTTGAGTAATAGATACCTGATTTTATGATGGTTGATGGAAGTTGTTAAGCCAAATCCTTAATCAATTAAGTAGTTTGCGTATTTACTTACTAACTTTATCACAAAGGTCGCAAGCAAGGACCAGTTCGTTAGCAATTAATTTTACTTTAAAACAGCTCACTGACATGTTTTCTTATCGAAACTGATTGTATGATACATAGATTTTGTAAGTACCTAATTGGTATGCCACTTAAGAGCATGCAAAAAATATCGTAATAATTGCTTCGCACAGATGCAAATATGTTTATGTACCAATAAAGGAAAATGTATAGAAAAATCTTTAAAATATAAATAACATCGATGTTGACATGAATTCTATTTACAATAGAATTAAGAATTTCAAGACTTACAAAATTGAGCATTAGTATAAATAAAGGTCGTTGAAACCTTTTGTGTAGATACAAATCGCTTAACATCTAGTAAGTTTACACCTTACTTCATATCAAAGGAAGTTAACTCTATGCAAGTACTTAGTACTTATTGGACTTAGAACTAAATATTTTTACAAATATACAACTTAACGTTCATATCGTAATCTCATAGCCACTTGTAGACGAGACGGCTGAGCTCCTGAACTCGTCAAACGATATCGTTTATAGCGCGAGCACTGGGAGCGGGTCGAGAGCGGGCGAGGCGCAGTCACGCGCCGAGCCGAGCGGCGGGTATCGCGGGGCGAGCGGCGCCCGAGCCGCTCAGGTGCACTCGATGATAAGCGGCTGGCTGGACTCGATGACGCTGGGGCGCGGTTCGGGCGGCGGCGCCCCGTAGTGCGGCGGCGCCTCGTGCTCGGGCTGCGTGCGGTACTGCGAGGACGCCGGTGCGCCCGCCAAGTGCGGCGTCGTCGAGTGCGCGTGCAGCAGGCCTTCGCCCAGCGCCAGCCGCGCCCCGCCGCCGCCGGCTCCCACCATGCCCTGCGATGCCGAATGCACCTCGTACGCTTCGTGCCCCTCCCTTTCGTGGCAGTCTTTGTCCATGGAGCCTGCAAAGTGCACGCGAAAATGAAATCGGTCGCGTTCAGCGAGAGCGCTAGTGAAAGTTGCGGTTCACCCGCCGAGAGAAAGTGCACGCGCTGCAGTCTCTCTCGCGGATTCGCTCGCGAATGTTCGTTATGGAATATTTAAAACAATATTTGTGATTTGAATTAAAACCAAATACTTTAAGAAGTGATAAAATTTTGAAAATTAATAAAATGTATCTTACCTAAGCACTCAGTGTGGGCAGCGTTGGTGATGGCAAGGACTTCCTCTATGTTGTTCGGTTTACAGCTTGTAGTTTTCCAATGCGTTCGGAGTCCGGAAGCGCTGATGTACTTCTTGTCGCAGCCCTGGCACACGTATGGCCTGTCGTTTGTATGTAGTCGCTTGTGAAGTTTTAAGTGGACAAACTGAGTGAACTTTTGCATACAGAGATCGCATGCGTATGGTTTCTGTCCCGAGTGCAGTCGGAGGTGGGTTTTCAAATTGGATGTGGAGGAGAACCTTTTCTTACATATGTCGCACTGGTGCGGTTTCTCGCCGGTGTGCACTAGGTGGTGTTTCTGCAAGTGCGCGAGCTGTGTGAAAGATTTGTTACACACATTGCACTTAAATGGTCGCTCGCCTGAGTGTGTTCGTAAGTGGACTTTTAGATTTGATAGCTGCCCAAAAGTTTTGCAGCAAACGTTACACTCATAGTGCATCTTTCCATCTTTCTTTTTAAGAGGATATGGCAGACTCCTGTATCCCCGCGAGGACTGCGAGTTGGGGCTGAGGGGGCCCATCATCATGTTGCAGGACCCATCCGGGCTCATGCTTCCATTGGACGGCACGATCTGGTTGTTCATATTAGAGTTCTGAATTAAACTCAGCTGCGAACAATTTTTGAGCGTGATCACGCTTGTGGATGACGGATAGTGGATATTGCTCTGCCCGTTTTGAGATCTTTCATACTGATGGGACGATGTCACCGTTGGAGGATAATTTCCGGGAGGAGATCCTAACTGAGTTATTATCGTCGAATTCGGTGGTGAATATAAACTGTATGAGTAATTTGGATAGTGACTCTCATATCTAGTTTCTCTTATTTCCCTTATTTCTCTTATTTCACGTATCTCTGTTGTGTGAGGGATCGCGTGTGGTGGTGAGGAGGAGTAGAGGGAGGCGGCCGCGGGCGCCGGCAGCTGCTGCGGCAGCGGGAGCAGCGACGGCAGCGGCGTCAGGTTGGAGCTCGAGTCTGGACTGCACACATTGCCGTATCGCTGGCTCTTCTTGTACGAATACGCCATTTCTGTCGGTGAAGTCGGCGGCGGAGTTGCGTTCGGTTGACGGCGACTCGGATCATTATTATTTGTGTCTATCCTATTTCCTGTAAGTATAGTTTCCAAAATTCTAGTATCTGGAGGCGAGTATCTCATGAAAGCTGGTTGTGGAGTAGGCGAGATAGTTCCATCCTCATAGTACGGTTTGTTTACTGGAACGATCGTGTTGTGTGACGACTCAAGCACGATGACGGTTGAGGTGGCCGGGTCCCGTCGCGGAGGGGAAAGATTTTGTGGGGAAGCATCTGTTATATCTTCGGCAATGACAAGCTCTTTCTCGCTGTCACAGTCCATATCTTTATGATTTTGGTAGTGATACGCCCTAGCCATTTTTATTTTAACTTTTCTATATTCATTTCGATGCATATCTGGCTCAATTTTTTGCACTATAACAGTCTCTTTGGGCTCATTGGTTTTATTTGAGCAATCTAAAACGTAGTTTTCTACATCGGAGTCACTAGAATCTTCTGGGGGAGTGAACTCATCGTGGTAGCCGTGGCTGTGGTAGCCCTCGTCGGACCGCACCGACCCGTCATTGGGCGTCAGTTGGTGCTCGTAGTGAGGACCGCAGTGCGTGAGGCTTGGCGACTTGCTGCCCAATTTTTCTTGATGACTGATCGTCGCCATAGGTGAAGGTCCACGCATATCTCGTAAATGGTGTTCCTGTGCAGGCGATCTGTTACTAAGAACTCTTGGATTATCCATTTGATGAATAACCACGTGAGAGGTGCTTTCCTTGTGCTGGTGGATGATCATGGTCGAGTTGTCTCTGTGATGAATCTTCATGGGCGAGGGTGGTTGCATAAGACCGTTGTTTGGTGTTATAGGTCTATGTTCAGTGGGTACCGAATGTTCCGTCTTGTGAATTATGTTTGTTGAGACATCAGTTTTTATAATAGCTCGGTCGTTTTTGCTAAGAGTTCTTAGATCCTCGCGAGCCGCTAGAGGTGGATTATCACTGGGTTCTCGCTTTCGCCGCCGGCTTGGTATTTCCCCTTCTAACAAATCTTTAGTGGTACTAAGTCCAAGTACATATTTCATATGATTGAATGCTATTTCTGGATGAACAGGAGCAGGGGGCAAGCCATAGGCCTTCTTGATAGTTTCTTCTTTGCCTAAAAAATAAAATATAATGAGGAAAAATGAAATCCAGTTGAAATGAGTAAGTTTAAAAATTATGTATACATTTCTAGCCATACTCACAAATTGAATAGGTTGCTCTTTCAGGGTCAATGTCGTATCCTAATCTTGTTGCAAAGTCCTTGCAATACCACACCATTAGTTCCTCATTTGGCATTATGTCCCTGTAAAAAAAATATAAGTAATTGAATCAAGAGTGGTAAAATTAACTAAAATGTAAATGTACCTACTGAAAGTGAAAATAGTGCTGTATAAGTGACTGCAAGTGAGAGTGTTAAGTGCACGCGTAAGTACCTGATAGTGTAGAAGTAGATGTGCTCCTGGTGCTGGCAGGCTACCAGGTTCATCACGGAAAGAGAGTAAGCGGAGGCCACGTAGCGCATCCAGTTCGCCACACTGGTGTCCGACCCATCCAGGTAATAGTAGTCACTGTCCTTGAATATCTGAAATACGTCAATTGTTAAGAACGCGCAATATTACAACTTGTTCAAGTACCGAGAGATCCCACTTTGATAACAGTTATAACGTAATAAGATATTCTAATTCAAATGGTTGTCTTATTAATGGGTAATGCAAGTATGTCTATGCTATGTGTGCATTTACACAGAAGCACGTGACAAGTGCAGGATATTGACAAGACGCGTGTAAGTGATAACGAGCTCAAGCGGAGTCAAGGATGAGATTTAAATGTCATTGTTGAATCTAAGGCTTCAGTGATAAGGGCTGTTTTAATGTTTAGATTTTAACAACGATTTATTCACCCGGAAGTAAAGACTGAAGACAATGACAAGTACTTATTTAAAACTAAAATTTATAGTAGCTAAAAATGTAACATAAGCCATCAAGTTTATACAGGGTGTAACAATAAAGGTATAGAATACAAAAAGAATATTTGGACTCTTCATACATGTTGATCAATCTCTTTGGCTATTTTGGTATGGAGGGTCCAAATATTTCTTAGCAATTTCAGCAGAGTCGAAAACAAAAGTGGTTCAGTATGATGAGTAGAAGCCTCAATTAGCGGGTCCTACACCTGTTTTGTTACACCCTGTATACAAATAACCATCACCGTAGAACGAAATGAAAGCCCAATCTCACCTTAATATTTCCATAAGTATGGTGTCTGACAGTTTCTTGAACCTGGCCCAACATAGAGAGGAAAAGGTTAGAGAGAAGAATGAAGATGTTTCATTAATATGAAAGTGAAATAGAAGTACGTGTTTTATTAGTACTACTACACTAGTGGCTTTACAAGATGTTGCTGAAAGTGACATTTATGCGGTACTTTCACCAGCTTCAGTTTAAATTAATAGAAAAATTGCTGACCAAAACCAGTAGTGTTAAAACTAAATTGCAGTTTTATTTTACAAAGCTCAGTGGAATGATAGATGATACTTACCCTCCAGTAATACCGCCAGGAGACTTTGTCATTGGGCTTGTTAGGGGTACGAGAGCCCTCAAAGGGCCCGAAGCGGGTCCCCCGAGGGATCACACCTATACTCCATACGCCTTCCGTCTGCGGTGCAAGAGAACACAATATTTTAATTAACGAAGGTTATCGTTTGTCTTGGACAAGACTAAATATAGTTTGGGTTCATTTTCAGATTTACCATTTCATACATGTTTCATAGAGTCGTCCAAGCTATTGGCAAATCTTGCAAGAAGATTAGAACTATCCATCCATAGGCAATTTTCTTATTGTTATGGATCTGTTTTCTTCCATCTGCCCATGGATATACCAAGCGGTATTACGGTATTTCCTTGGATTTCAGGAGGATACACATCGGTGAATTGAGGTAGAAAATATCGCTGAAGGCCTGAAGGAGAATTTCAAGTAAAGAGCAAAGAGAAAGAGAGAAAGGCAAGGTTTATCGAGTATCAAAGCTGAAACGTATACGCACCGGTGTGTTAGGGGTAGATAATACTGCTGAGGGGCGGAGCGCGAGGCTGCGCGGGAGTGTGCGCTCGGCGCGGTTGGGGGTTCCCCGCTCGCACGGCACATCCGGCACGATGTACACGGTGAGCCGCTCGAACTCCTCCTCGCGCATGCGCGTGACGTCGTATGCGCCGGCGCCGGTCACCGTGCTGGCGACGCCCGCGCCCGCCTCGCTCAGGCTGCCAGTGCGACCCACCGTCGTGCTAGCCTCCTCACTCGTTGACTGGAAAGTTTGTTTTATTTTAACAAATGATTACAGTCATACACGAATTAGGTGATACGTTTGCGTAGACTGCGAATGTGTTTAATGAATCTGAACAATAATTTTCCGAGATACAAATTATCCCAAGAAATAATTTCTGTGTAGTTTTCATTAAAATTGGTTCAGCTGATTCGAAGTTATTAAGAGCAAAACATTGTTATTTGATTACATATTAGTATAAAGCATATAATGGGTACGTATCAACCGATAGCCCAAAGTTCGTAACAAAATTTGGCCATTTTGATAAATCATCTTGAAATACATAGATAGTCACTAAATGTTCCGTTTATAATTTTCACTAATTACGAGTACAATAATTACACGAAAACACTACGCAGTTATGCGTGCAGGCGCAGGCCGGTCGACTCGTTATTATGATTTTTGATAATGTCTGTGTGTATGTAATTCACTTTCACATAACATCGGTAGCTAAATGGAACTAGCAAATTCAATACTTTATCCATTATTACATTAGAATAGAGTGCAAACAAAAATAGAGTCCCACCGAAAATGTGCAGTATAATGCACTCTTCCTCTTCCTATATCCAAGGCTTGCATTTTCTAGAGATATGATTTGATTTGAGTGTTATCACCAATAAAATAGGGTTCAGAATAGCCTAGCGGAAGCGTGGGGCGCCGTTCGATAAAGGGGCGGTGCTACTACTGACCCAGTTTGGGACAAGTGCGCACTTTCCATCGCGCACTGACACTTCCCCTTTTTCCCTATTCATTTTCCACCAAATTTTAATTTTTGTAGCCAAAATACTTACAAGTCTCATCTTGACTGTTGAGTTTCTTCTTAGACCAAAAATGACATTATTAGTTTCTGACTGATACTAGAATGTACCTGAAAAGAAAATAAAATCTAATAAGTTTTTTTTTATATTTGTAACAGCTTATTTATCTATTTAAGTTAAAATACTATTACTTATGGAAAGCTACTCCACTTCATAGCTAAGATAACGTTGTAAGTATTTCATAATAACAGTTAATAAAATCAAACTGTACTATCATATAATTAACAGCACATTAAGTTAACATGATATAAGTAGATAAATAAAAGTCACATATAAAACAATAAAGTCAGTAAATGACGGGACTGGTTTAAATAATCAATCAATTTTGTATTTTTTTATGAGTTTTATATTTGTATTTAAGTTAATATTTAACTTAAAGATATCATCACGGTAAGGCCTGTAAATTTATTGGGCAAATAATTTTCTGTTGGTTAGAAAATGAAAATAAACGATCATTCATGTTTATTTGTCGAATATGCATTGAATATTTGCCAATTTGGCAAGGGCTGGAATACGGAAGCAGGACAAAAGCACGTTTCATTCCTTGTAAGTACGTTGTTTATTAATAATAATTGTACTTGCATTCTAATTACATTATATTTTTTGTTTTTTTTTAAGTTATTTTTTTCTTACATCATTTTGTAAGTTAATTCTTTGTGACTTGTATGGCATTTCATATGAATGAGTATATTCTTTACTTCCTATAAGATACGGGTACACTTTCAAAAACGATAAACAACCGGATAGTTAAGTTTGCCTGCCTGTACTGCCTCTATTCTTTCGAAACGCATGTGCCTTCCCATGAAAACGCAGCAGTTGGGCAATCGCTAAGTTCAACATATCATTGCATAATTTTTCGAAGTGGATGGTGGGTTGCGGCCGACGACTTCTCGATGGGAGAGAAAAATTCTGTTTCCAAACCGGTACTATTTGACATTCAGACGTTGCGTAAGCGCCGGCATCGAGCTGCATTGTATTGTAAACATTGCGCGATGCATTCGTAATGCATTTATGTATGGGTTTTGTAACGTGGCAGCGGCCTGTTTTCAATCCATGAGTTTGGTTTTGAATATCTTTCTATTTAGCACCTTCCTCCTTTAGAAATCTTTGTGTTGTCACAAACTGAACTCAAAGTGGATGTGTTTGTTTACTATTAATTGAACGAGTGGGCGGAAACTTTACAGTTGATGAAATGAAAATTTACGAGGCACTTTCAAATAGACAAAACCAATTTTGGCTTCAGTTATTTATATAATGGTGCGTATCAATGTAAATAGAAGTCTATAATTTAATAAGTATATAAATGAGCACAAAATTCATAATTACACGTATTTTACAGGTAATTAGTTTCCTAAAATCAAAACACTTGTTCTTGCAAATCTAAATATTCAAAGGTTGACTGGAAAATAAGTTCTTATTAAAAATATCTATTTGTCTGATATTTTATTATATTTGGGTTACCGTGTTTTAAAATCGTTGGTAAAAATTTGAAAGCCTATAAACATCCTCTACATCAAAGAGTTAAGAGGGTGTAAGGGTACAGTGGGGAGGAGGATATCTGCACGTGACCACACGTGGTCCGCCGCCGCGACGCAATGCTATAGGCGCGGGCGCACGGGACCGCGGCCTTCAGAACGCGAGACCCCTACCCGCAAACACAGCTTGTTTACATTGTCTATGCTAGCTATCTATTCGGAGTCAGGAAATTGGAAATACTGATAAGCAAAAATGAAACGTAGAGACAACTTGAAAGATCACACATAAATCTTGGAAATTTTCCATTTCTAGGAAAATTTATCTAGATTTTCAGTGTTCGAATGCGATATAACTATCTGTCGTAGTTGGAGGGTTATTATAAGAGTATTTTATTAAAATTGCTACATTTATATTAGGATACTTATCAAAGTTAGATTCTTATCAGTTTCCAAATTCTGATGACGGAAGTGACATGCGCTCGTATTCAAAATCCAAAATCTACAGCATGAACCCTACTGAGTCAGGCGTAAGAAGTGATCGTACTTCAAATGGATAGGTAAAACATTTTAAAAGGGAAATTAAATTTATTATGACTGACTCGGTGGCTAAGTGGTTAGCGAAACTGACCTCTGATCCGATAGTCCTTGGTTCGATCCCCACACAGGGCAAACTTTTCTGTGATGAGCAGAATTGTTTGCTCTGAGTCTGGATTATATCTATGTATTTAAATGTATATGTGTATGTTTATCAGTCTCTGGTTCCCAAGATACAGGGAATACTAGTTTGGGGCCAGATGACCGTGTGTGATTTGTTCCGGATTATTATTAGTATTATTAGGCAATTTTACATATATTTATATTTTTAAATAAATTCTGTCAATATGTAACGCATTTTATGAACGTGAAATAAAACCGGTCAAGTGCGAGTCAGACTCGCGCACCGAGGGTTCCGTATAAATTCATATTCACACATGTCTTGAACTATATATTTTTTATATTTGAGTTGATTGAATGAAAGGTAATTTGCGGTTTACGATTTATGAAGTATTAAAAAAACTACTTACTAGATCTCGTTCAAACTAGTTTTCGGTGGAAGTTTGCATAGTATACCTAGTACATCATATATTTTTTCTAGTTTTATCATTCTCTTATTTTAGAAGTTACAGGAAGGGGGGACACACATTTTACCACTTTGGAAGTGTCTCTCGCGCAAACTATTCGGTTTAGAAAAAAATGATATTAAAAAACCTCAATATCATTTTTGAAGACCTATCCATAGATACCGCACACGTATAGGTTTGATGAAAAAAAATGTTTTGTAGTTTCAGTTTCAGTATGGGGAACCCCCAAAATTTATTGTTTTTTTTTTTCTATTTTTGTGTGAAAATCTTAATGCGGTTCACAGAATACATCTACTTACCAAGTTTCAACGGTATAGTTCTTATAGTTTCGGAAAAAGTGACTGTGACATACGGACGGACAGACAGACAGACAGACATGACGAATCCATAAGGGTTCCGTTTTTTGCCATTTGGCTACGGAATCCTAAAAAAGGGAAATCAAATTTCATTAAAAAATGTACTGTCATAGTTATACTCATAGATTAAAATACAGGGTGACTTTAAATTAGTTCTTGATACCAAAGGCTATGAATGTGCTCATGATAACAAACAACTTTCCCTAAATAACCCATAGTCAAATCGCAAAAAAAAAATTTTTACTCTTCATACTAATTTAACCGCTCGGCTGATCGATTTGTATGAAGAGACCAAAATTTTTTTTGCGATTTGGCTATGGGTTCCTTAGGGAAAGTTGTTTGTTTTCATGAGCACATGCATAGCCTTTCGTATCAAGAACTAATTTAAACTCACCCTATATATCATTACGACATATTTTCATTCATTCATTCATTATTCATTTTTGATTACAACATATTTCCGTTAAGGTTACTTCTCAATATGCACCATTATACAATCTGCCAAAAACAGACCATTTTTTATGGACAGTCCCTAGAGTTGTCCAATTTTTTTAAAGAAGTAAACTTGAATATCATGAAAGTTATTAAGAATAACATGGAAAAGGTGAAAATTTTGCAACTTTGTTTCTGCAACACCCTGAAACCGGAAAATCTATCTAAACATGGATATCTTTACTACCAATTCAGACTTGGCCCCCGTGTGTGAAACCTCTGCCCCAGCAGTGGGGACGTTATCGGTTTATAACATCCTCACAAGAAAGACGCACTACGCCAAAACTTACTCTATTGAATTCAATTCATTTATTTATGATTATAAGTTACAAAATAGTGTTTTAAAAACATGCCCTTTATATAATCTGTCATTTGACGTACAAAAATAGAAACCACGATTCAATAAAATAAATTTAATAAGTCAAAACGAAACTAATAAAATATTGTAACAAATTCCAAATATGTAAAAAATGCACCCTTATTATATACCCGTATTTATTTATCACATATTAAGATATTAATATAATAATGCAACGAAACAGCATCGGCGCGAAGTGTGCGGTAGAGTGAGCGCGCGGTTGCAATGCGCGGGCGCAGCGCAGCAGGAAGCAACCTTGGCATCGGCGCGATGCGCTTGTGATGCACTTGAACTTGCCCTTTCCGATGCGCTACGCGTACGCGCGGTTTCGCAATGATTACGCGTATGGTTACTAGCTCTAGTTTTATTCATTTCATTAATTATTTATTTTTGGTTTAGAAACGTTATATTATAAACTGTTCACTAATAATAAGCATATTTGTAGTTTATTATGATATTTTTAGTCCATAAGAAACTATGTCTGCACCTTTTGCCTGAAGCACAGGTTTATCCTAGTTCAGGCACATAATACCTTTTGTATTTTGTAAATCTCTAGCAATTTATGTTTAATTTGTACACTTTTTATTCAATAAACATTATTTATTTATTTATTTTAGAAAATTTGTGGATTGAACGATTTCATTTTATTTTATTGAATGACATTATAAGAAAAAAAAGCAATCAGCAATTACAGCATGTACGACAATATTTTTTGAGTTTAACATTTTTGCGTCTGTAAATTAATTGGATAATAGAATAATTTCTGATGAAGAAATAAATGAGATTTTTTTATAAATTCAGTAATGTCTTTGAAATATGAACAATGGTAGAAAGAAAAATATTGATTTCCATCAGTTGTCGTCGCCTGAGAATGAAAACCTCGTATATGCGGAAAGGGCAATTATTCAGGAGGAAGGAAAACCTCGTCATAAAAATTTTGTTACTACTATAATTTCATTGCGGACCCACCGTACCCCTGGCCATGGCCATACCCCTGGTGGTATGGCGGGTATTTTAAAGTAAAACGATATCACTGACTAATAGTGATGTCAAAGATCTACAGTAGATATTTGTCCCCTTAAGTTTGTATTCATTAGCAAATTTGATGAGGTTTCAGATGCTTCTTCAATTCAGTTTGAATTGTTGTCTTAAATTCATTAAAAGCTACGAATATAGTTATAATTATAAGAGATAAATTAGAAACTTTGCGTAGTTTTTCACTCTTAAGCAACGCTATGGAAATATTTTATAATTTTATATTGTACCAAACGATAAAAGGTCGCCAATCGGTTTCCTGGGTACATTTACGAATCCCGTCATCAAACTGAGTAGTGGGCACCAAATGCATCGAGAACCGCGACCTTGCGATCTAATAATATGCCAATATACATGCACACATATTTACACTGTGACTAGACGAGAATAGATAAAGATTACATGGTACAAGTGCGGAATTGAATGCATTGATAACGCGCTGCGAGTATTCTCTGATATTTATTATATGGCCTTTTCAATATTAAGAATATCATTACATGTTCATCAGTAATTACCTTATATGAGTGATTGCAATGAATTTCACTTCCCTGAAGTCTTTATTTAACTTACCGGCGACGGTGTAACGTTTCACTTTCGATAAGTGAAAACAAAAAAGTTGGTATATCACAAAATTTCACTAACTACCTTTGTTTTAATTTATTATTGTAAAATATTTCTATAATCTTATTTTGAAAGTTTTTGTAGAGCATGAAAGTTATTTAAATTTATAGTAATAATTTGTCATTAACTGTTTTGCGAAAGCCCGACTTGTAAAAATTTGTAAAATTTTGAAATAATTGTAAAAATACACAAGTTATTAAGTAATTATAGTTATATTATGCCTATGTTACGATCATACATAATGTGTAGTATAGACGCGCACTTGTAATTAATTTTACGATGTCAAAAATGTTTTGAAATACTTACAAAACTGATTGCAACTCAAGGCAATCTCCAACAACTAATTCTTGATTGTGATTGTTTAGGTATTTATTCCCCGATCGAACGACCTACAAAGTCTTTGATACTTAGAGTATTGGGCGCGATAGGCTGGTGCCCACAGCAGAAGAGAACGTCAAGTGATTTGAGGTACTCGAGGAGCCTGCGGAGCGCCAGTAAGGTCACAAGGGGCCGCAGCCGGCGCGGTCGCATGTCGGCCCGCCTTCTCAGTAGCCGCGCTCAGCGTCGCACTGCCACCGCCGCCGGTCCCGGCTGGCGCGCTCGGCGGCCGCGCGTAACCCACATTATGCAACGAGCCCAGAGCCGCCGACCTGCCCCACGTCTAGTCGCGAGCGCGTCGCACTAACCGCCGCCACTAGCTACGCCGCCCGACCTAGATGCACTTTTACGACGCCGCGAATGCAATCGACACACATATTCGCGTCTCGTTCCGATAAACGCATCGACGACGAAAGCGGCCTGTGATGGAGAATGCGGACGAATTTGACAGCAAGTGCAGTGAGTGCGTCACTGTCGCGCCTATGCGCCGGGTGCTGCCGGGAGCGGGACGGAGTAGTGCAGTGCGCGGTGCGCTCAAGTTCATTACTTCCGCGGTGGCGGGCGCCGTGACCGTACCCGGCCAGCCGCCGCCGCGCCGGTCACCCGCTGACCATCATCGCGGTCATCCAATGCTCCTAATGCCTCTCAAATGCGTTTTCACTTAGGTGAAGCTATTGTTGTAGATCTACGTAGATAACCCATTTTAACTTACCTCTTTGTTACTTTATTTTTTACTGAAAGCTAACAGAAATCACACAAATATCATCCACGACATGTATGATATTTAAAAACTATAAAACTAATTAAAAAACACAAACTATCAAAATAAAATGAATCAACAATGACTAACAACTTTTAAATGATTTTTAAATTGCCTTGAAACAAAAGTAAGTTCTGCACAAATAAAAGCGTAATTAAAACGGCGCGCTCGCCGGGGGTGGCGGTGGCGGCGGCGGCGGCGCGGCGCGGGGGAGCAGCGAAAGCCTGCGGGGCGCGGGCGCGAGAGCCTCCCGGAACACGCTTTCACTCTCGGGGGTCGTCGACACCCTGCACTACCCTTACCCAGAAAATATAATTTTTTTCAAGATTTTTACAAAATTATAGCAAATAAAACTACATATAACTTAAATCCTGCTATTAGCATTCAAAACTCATAGATTTAAATTATTCATTGCTATCGCCTGTAGCCGAAACAATGAAACCTAGAACTTGTTAATCTCCAGCATGTTATAAGTTTTTTTTTATGTACGCGGGATTGAAATTTTCAGTTAATTGTTGATGTTAGTTGATTAGGTTATCTGTGATGTCACATTACTTTTACAGAACGTAAACTACCTATTGTATCAACGAACTGCAGTTCGAGTTTCAGTGCATCGATGCAACTGCAAGTGCAGGACCACGGTAGGGGCCGCACCCGGCGCCCGCTCCCACCCTCCATTATCCAATATTGATTTCACTATTTACAGGCTGTAATCTGTTAACAGCGCCAAACGGTTCGCTGAATAATGCCTCTTTCCCGGGATGGCACTAAGTGCTTGTCTGCTGCAGTGCTGTTAAAACCACTTATTTTTTTATTTGAGTTTTAAAATTTAAAACCACGTTTAGCATGAATTTTATTTTATTATATAATATTTAATTAAATCGGTTTTGTCTAGGGCAAAAGTAAACATGGAAATCAAATGCCCAAGTTATATAACTTTGAAGCATAAAAAATTCTATCAATACTTATACAACGTTTCTTTATCATGGATACGTATATTAATATATTATACATATATTGATATTTACGTGGCGTGCAATGTATCACCTTTGCTCTTCTATCTTAACTTTGTTAGAACAAAGTTAGAACAGGCCTTTTTCATTGGTTTCAGTGTAAACCCTGTCGTTAACATGTATTTTCGCACTTCTGGGGTATGAGACTCTTCCCAATTATCGGGTACCCTAACCTACCCTAATGTTTGCTTCAGCGCGCGACACCAAAACCATGGGACTATGGGCTCGTCGCTCAGTCTCTATCGATCAGCATGCAGATGCCTTTTGCTTTGTCTGCCAGATTTTGATTGTAATGTATGCAGATTAAAATTTTTGACATTTCAAAACTTAAGTTTCTATACTCGATTGTAAAGTTTTTGTATTAAGTTGTTTCCTTTTTTGTGAATTTTTATCAAGTTTATTTGCCGTCTGAACCCTAATTAAATACCTACTTAGAATTAAAATTTTCGATGTACTAACTTCAACAAACAATGTTAAAAAAAAATTATTTCTGAATACACCACAACTCTAATTAGAAACTATTTCTTTCTTGCCAACGCCGCACTGAAAAATGAAATTAACCAATCGCCGTTCAATTAGAGCGTGAAAAGCGAAGCGCATCAAAGAAAATGCAGTTTTCCATGCGGTGGAGGCTCGGGCGGTATCAAAACACTGGATCTTCCGGGGTGATCGACCTCGCATACTAGCGCTGCGCCCCGTCCCGCTCGCACGCGCCGCGCCGCGGCCGCGCCGCCCGCGACGAGCACAAATCGCGAGCTCGTGTGCGGGAAATGCGTTCACTGTGCAAGTATTGGGCACAGGGTCATTGACATCCTCATGAATTTTCTTTTAAGGTAATTTTGATTTTATGGACTTAATTGCTTTGTTGTTCCATGGAATGCGAGTATGTTACCATACTCTAATGACCATACTTTCACCTGTCAGTTTTTTTATAATAATTTTTCCACTTCATTTAGTCCGCAATGGCAAAGTAAGTAAACTTAAAGATTTAAAAAAAACATAGGTTATGTCTTTGCGTTAAGATTACCTTATGCCGTAAGCCTTGTGTAAATGTCACGAAATTTTTTGACTAAGAAGTTCAACTACCTCTCTTGCAGGTCGTTCACAGATTTGGGAATGTGCAAAATCTATTGATTACATTAAGCTCGGAGCGGGGTATGGTGTGGCGGGTTATGGCGGTGGCGTAGGGCGCCTGCATCTGTGGAAGTGCAAGCGCCCGCAGTGCAAACTCGATTTCCCCCTTCTTGGGGTAGGCTTCGACACTCATTCATGCCTTTTTCCCTGTCTGGCGGGCAGCGGCGCATCGCACGCTCCCACTCGCGCCGCCGTGCTGCCGCATACACGCGCATGCACTATGCACTAGACCTAGCTCAATGCAGCGAAATTTGCGTAAGGTCAACGGCCTCCCCTATATCTGTCTGCACTAACCACTACCTATAATATACAGCCGAGATTCGATAGAGCTGACGAAATATTTAATCTCCCAGGTCTAGGCACCTAAACGCGACAGCACCGCTTTTGATCTTTAAACCATTTTACGATGCATATTTTCACTTTTAACACCAATTGTGCAATTTTCTTTGTACAGTTCACATTTATCTAAATGGCCTAACAGGACAATTGTATCCCTGGACAAAGGCGTTCGGAAAACAACTGATCCTATAGTTTCTTCACTTGTTTCGAGAAACATAAAACAGTCCTTTTGCTAAAAAATTTGAAACCATTTGCATCATTTTAGCAAAATTGAAAAGAACACATTTTTTACTGCTCGTCGAATTCTATAGAGGAAACAATAAGTGCAGTATACTGAAAAAGTGCAAAAAGTAATTGAGGGACCCGACAACGCGGCGGCCCTTTTCGTCATTTCCAAGTACTGAGAAAAATTTAAAATTATGGTGTTTACCTATTTCGGTTAGTGTGGTTTGTTGACTTATTGAATTGCCTAAATTATTGCTTAGCATAAAAAAATCTAACCATAGTTTTGACGCAACTTATAACTTACATATT